>OX421857.1:8970000-9597500 GCA_949127965.1 Pandemis corylana | reverse complement strand
GGAAGCGATATCGGTTCGCAGTTAATTTACTTTGACAAAGTTTAATTATTTAGGTTAATTATTTAACGTAGTTTAATTGTTTAATTAATTATTGTGCTTCGCAATCAGTGTTCGTGAACCAATTACCATACCAACCTCACCAGTATCCTTGATCCTTCCCTAATCCGATTTCTCTGCGGCCAGGACACCTTTAGCCGTCAGTATCATGATCGGTGCCCTGAGTCCGGGGTATCGGCAGAGAAATTACCTCCATCATCGTCATTGTCATGACGTATGATTATTGGCCATGAATTCTGATTGTGTGTTCTAAATTTGTCACGCTTGAAGTAGGGACTTTACGGGACGAGGTTCCCGGCCCCAAGGCAACCTGGCGGTGTTAACAAAGCTTGGGGTTTAACGTCTTTCGGGACGGAGTCAGGCGTTGGGGATCGACCTGGCGCTCGTCTGCCGTATGGCAGTCGGGAAACTTCCCCCTAGCGTTATCAGGCTCTGTGTATCTGCTGGTCAGTGCATAGGACTGGTAGCGTTGGTCTTTATATCTATATATTTATTTATTCGCACAATTATCTCTCCGCCCTACTCCATTCGCAACCTGGTTTCGGCCAGCGGATGGGGTTATTACACATGGCGTAGGAAATAGGGTTAGGGACACACCGAGGATGCCACCTCAACCCCCTAGTTAGTTCAGATTAGTCACATTACACACCACGCAATTAATGTAAATGTGAGGTAACCATCACCTCTAGCTGAGAGAAATACAAATGTCGTATAGATTCTTATTAGACATGGTTAGGATTCATAGGTTATTAGGGTGTATATTTTCAGAGTTCCTGATCTACGCAGCTGTCACAGAAGAAATACTGAGTGAGTGTTTCCTTTGTTTTGTGTTACTTTGATTGTGATATGTGAGTTTAGGCTGATTTTTTGCAGTGTTACTTATTCATAATGTCTGTATTCAGTGGTCATATGAATTACTTGCTTTTGAATCATTTACTTTCGATAATTGTTAAATTTGCCTTGGCTGGTTTGTTTTGAGGGTATATTAATTAACACCTCATTTAAAACTAATTATACGTCGTCAAGACTCGCATGTAGTTGTTTTACCTAGACGGGAAGCGCTACAAATGCATTAAGAGTCGTCATCATCATCACCTGAATTATGTTCAATTAATAGTGGAAATGGAATCTGCTATCATCTTTACAAGATTGATTTACCTTGTAAAACTATTCTTAGCAATCGCAAAGTTACTTCAATGACAGTGTACATGTTATTTATTAGACTGGTGAATTGAAGTCTTTATTAAAGTGAGTAATTTAATATCACTATTGAATCATGGACAGAGAGACCATACCTCATCCGGTAGCGCATTGGTTTGGCTAGTTACCTATGTTGTAGTACAGTAGTATGAAGTCATACAGTAGTGAAAGAAAACTACTTACAGTCAACCTCAGATTTGCTGTACACTAGTAAGGTGAACCCAAACTTATGCCTATGAAGGTCTATTGTGTCGGTCGGGGTGTAATTAACATATTACTTTATCTCCTTTTATGGCTGAGTTTATAGCGCACATTCCTGTTTCTTGTCTCAATCGAATGTATGTACTTTCTTTCTAGCAGCGGATTCCCTTAAGTTAATAGTAAGATGATCAATATTTAGCAATATATGTGATAGGCTAATTTACAGGTCCTTTACACTCCTTAGACCTCCATAAAACTTTATTCAATAGGTGTTTCGTTGATACGATATTAACCATCGAATTACATACTTCTCTGTATAATACTATTATGACGAGCTTCATAATTCATTAAATAATGGTTGACTTAATTCCGTACTTGCCCAAATGATCACTTAACAATATACTTTATGCTTCATTAACTCGACATAAAATACCTTACAATCCGATAACTTAATCGTTGTTTCCTTTAGTCGGCGTAAACTAAAATCCTTTAAGTAATGTGTTGCTAGCCGTCGCGTATATATGGTAGTTCTAATTTGTAGATAGATCAATCTTTACTCGTCACTAAACGATCTTAGGGTTACGTAGGATGCGGACACTACGAAGGGTATTTAATTTAATTACTAGACGATTCACGCACTAGACGATCACATGGCCATATCTTCAATATATCACGTATCACGACATATATATTTTATTAGTAGGCGGCTTTATTTACCTTCTATATTAAGTAAGCGTTGGATTGAGCTATGTAGCTTAGGTACGTTAGGCGCGTTATTAGGCGTTATTAGAATTAATCAGAAATAAAATTAAATTTCAGTTTTTTAAATACATATTTTTAATATTTAAGAAAATTTAGAGTAGGGGGGGGGGATGTTTTGTTACAGTACCAAGCTTTGCTTTGGATTGTTGATGGCTAAACTACAGTTAAACTCGGATATTTTTTGACGTGATAACGTCTCATAAATCGACGAACGCCGGCTGCACTCACGAAAAAGCGTGACTTATTGCGTTACGTTCCGCGTGACGTTAGAGTGTGCAGGCGAGAGCGCAAAACAAGCGATAGAGAGGAAAGATCTTCTCGCGTGACGTCAGAGCTAGCAGTTCAAATATGTTTCTTTATGACGTTATCACCTAAAACTATCGTTCATAAACCGACTTTGCAAACAATCGATTTTTTCATCGAGTATAATTTTGATGGAATATCACTAATTTTGCTGCTTAGGTTAGCAACAAATTTAGAGTAAATTTGTTCAATAATGCCACACATTTAATAACGAAATCATTAAATTTAGTTTCATAGGAATTGGTTGGAAATACAGCCGTTAAAAATGCCTCTTCAAGATTTTTTTTACTTTGTACCTAAACCACCAAGAAGTGATCATAATAATTTGTGATTTTTGACGGTGACACCGTCTTGTGAATATTTTTTCATTGAAATTTAGGAATAAAAATAGTACTTTGCTAAACACTTCAAATCATAATTATACACATGGGTCAAATAGACTTATGGTTTTGGTTCATTTATTAAAAAAAACCCTAACAGATGTACCACCTATATTCTCTTCGTGAACTTGGCTGACACGCTGCCGTGTCCTTGCACTGTTATTGTAATCATTGAACACAATAACAATGCGAGCGATTTCAAACCTTACTGCAATGAACAAAAGAGCTATTCCTCATAAGCGGCAATTTGAAGTTCTTGGTACACAATTTGAAGTAAGATACAAGGATTCGTATCTGAATTGAGATAATCCTATCTTGAAGTTTCCAGTGCGTCTTTTAAATTACTTACGTCAAAGAATTTGGAGCATGTGAGATGCTTTAATATCTATAAGCCACACTTGAGTCTTGGGTATCGATATTTTATCTCACGGTTTTCATGCATATCTTTATTTCTTGCTATGTAATTTTGGAATCGGTTAGTCACAATGTTGTTGGTAAAATATATGTAGGTATGCATGTAAGTAAGTACCTATGCATGCAAACACTTTATTCTTCAAAAACAAACAAAATCATTTCTTTGCTTTCGGTGTCGAGACTCTAGGTCCTTGGGGTGCGCTGGAGCTACACAGAGAGCTCAGCAAAAGATTGAGAGAGGCAATAGGCGACCCTCGCGCCGGCAGCCTTCTCGCGCAAAGAATGGCAATCACAGTTCAGCGCGGGAATGCTGCCTGCGTAATGGGCACCCTGCCAGGAGGCCCACCTCTCTTTTGTAATTAATTTTAAAGATTTTTTAAGTCATTTTAATTTAAGAGTAGTTTTAGTATTGTATACATTTTAAGTATCTGTTTTTTCACACCTTATTTCAAATTTATATTATACATTTGACTAATTAAGATATATGAACAAAGGCAAACTAGATGATAAACTTTACCAAGAGCGAGTTTAAAATTACAAATACTGAATACAATATTTTGATATTAAGTATGTAAGATACATTAAATCATAAAAAAGAAGACCTGCACTAAAATAAGTATGCTACTACATACGACCTACACATACATACATAACTTACGTCTTTATCCCTCACGGGGAGACAAAGCCTAAGGTTACAATACCTATAGACCACGTTTAGCATGATTGTGTGCGTATAGGTGGATAGCGGGAATCAAAATAGTGATGGGTTGCTAGCCGCATCGCCTATAACATGATTCCTAAGATTTTTGCCCGTTCCCTCGACGGGCTTTTAGTATCAGCGCGGGAAGATAAGCAAGTGGTACATTCTATGTTTTTTCTTTACTCCCAAACCAGCATGGAAGAAACCACAACCTATGAATAAATAAAACAAAAAGGAGCACAATAAAAAGAAAGGCTATTCATTTTTTTATTTAAATTATGTAAACTTTTATTCGTTTTCTTTAAGGTGTAGTTAACACAGATAATAACAATCCGATGCCAAATCAAAATCAATGTAAATATCGAATTAAAATAACTCTTTAACGACATTCCAACGAAAACGATTAAAAGTAAATGATGCAGTCCTATATTTACCCAAATCGATTTACTAAATTCCTCACAATTATTTAACTTCTTATTACATCATTGTATTGATATCAGTTTAAAATGTAAAAATGATTACTCAATTCAAAAATTAGATCACGACTTTTATTGTTAGGTCACTTAGGAAATTTCTAATTTAGACGTTTAATGATCTCGTGGTATAAATCTTGATTATATGACCTACTTAAGCTAAGACCTACCAAACCCCAGCCTCTGTCTACCACGCAAGGGTTATCCCTACCACGTGATGTATGTACGAGTATTTTCTCGTGAAACATCTTAAATGCTACAACACAGCAAATTAAAAGAACTTAAAAGCTTAAAAATTGTAGTCCCTAGGGCATAAAGTAGAAGCTCTAATAACCAATAATCAACATAATTAGGGAAAATGAATTAGATGATGTACTTATGTTGCACCAATTTTATTTATGATGTTACTCAAACGCGCTTATTTTACTATCGTATCTCGTATCTTAAAAGAATCATAATCATGCTTAGTTTACTGTTTTGTGATCAAACTAAACTATAAATAATGTTCTTACAAAATATGTACACTACATATAAAAGTATTATACATTTTTGAAATTAATGAACTTCTCGAACTTATGTTTAGTTTTTATGTTTTTTAATTAGGTTTATAATAATTCACTGACCTTTACATTCGTTTTATTTCCTATGCGATAATGCCGCATTTACCTGTAATACGGTAATTTTGTCTTAAAATTTTGTGGTAATTTTTTCAATATTACGCGTACAAGTGCATTTTAAAAAAGAAGAGTTCCGTAGGTGACAGGAATAAACCTCGTACATCACCACCACCAAGTCGCTGACGGGTAACGTCACGCTCGAATTGGGAACTGGAAAAAGGCAAAATATAATTTAAATAACTTATACAGCATGTTACTAAATTATAAGTTTTACTTTTGTTAGTTTTAGCTTATTATTCGTATAACATTAAAATTCATTAGTTTACATAAAACGTCGATTCGGAATAATCTTTCTTATTTCTAAAGACATGCTTCTAGATGCGTATCGTATACATTTTGTTAGAATCAGTTAAAATGTGGCAATTAAATAAATAACAATAATTAAATTTTGATTCCATTTTCCATCTATACGCCTATAATCTTGCTAAACGTGGCCTGTTGGTCTTGTCACCTTGGGCTCTGTCTATCCCGTAAGGGATAAAGACGTGATTTGTGTATGTGTATGTAGTATGTGTACAATAATTAAATATTATATAGGTATATGTACAATTAACACCAATTGACCCAATCTCAAACTAAGCAAAGCTTGTAATATGGGTAGTACAACGGATAAACATACTTATATAGATACATTTATACTTCATCATTTCCAGCCTATATACGTCCCACTGGTGGGCAGAGGCCTCCTCTCAGAATGAGAGGGCTTTAGCTATAGATCCCACGCGGGCCCAGTGCGGATTGAGAACTTCACACACAATTGAATTGCTTCGCAGATGTCTGCAGGTATCCTCAAGATGTTTTCCTTCACCGAAAAGCTCACGATAAACAAAATTTTATTTCGCACATAAATTCCAAAAACTCTAATATATTTTTATACTTATATACATTTTATTATATAAGGGCATTTAACTAGACTTTTCTCTAATTCTGCACAATAAAAGTGCCCAAATACTTTAAGATAGACAAGCCGGTGGGAATCGAGGTAAGCGGGTGGGAACCGAATGGAAAAAAAAAGAAAAAAGTTTATTTATGACAATCACAAAACATCGAATAAAATAAATTAAACACACTTAAAACAATACAAATAAATTGTCACAAAATAGTCCCAACTCAGCATACGCCACCATATTTATACATTTATATAAGCGATGTGGCTAGCAACCCATCACTGTTTTGATTGCCCTTTCTATCCATACGCCTGGTCTTTAGGTCCTGTTACCTTAGGCTCTGTCTACCCCGTAAGGGACAAAGACGTGATTTATGTATAATGTGAAAAACGCGGAATAGGTACTGTATCAAGAATTGATATCTTGGTGGCAATGTTATTGATATACTTAAATATCTTCTTATCAATGCTCTTGGGTCGGTTTTTTCCTGTCTTACATCTCGTGACAATCAAATCAAATCGCAATAAGTACTTCATCACGACACATGGATAGTAATCAGACTGATAAAGAAGTTTTGTTAAAAGTTACAAATTAGGTATCTAATAGTTAAACGGTTAGATTATTTAACTATGTGCATACAAAGTTGCTCAACGTTCTTCTTCTTCTTTTTCTTATTTGTGCCGTATCAAGACGTTATAGCGACGACAACTTCGCCAATGTCAAAGTAACAAAAATAATAATTAAAAAATCTTGTGACAAAATGTCGGCTACGTTGTACGGTAATGGTCAAAGACCCCCCCTCCCCACTGTCGGGCTCTTAGCCAACGGTCAATGATATCCCTCAGAAAATGCCAGGAAATCATTAGCCGCCCAGGGTGCATCGGACCAAGCACTGCTCTTCCCCCCGGACGGATCCAAAAAGGAACCGCAGCTCTTGACCACACGTGGAGGTAACCCGACTCGCACGAGAATCACTGTTGGTAGGTACTAAAAAAGAAATTCTTAATTCAGTTTAAGCAGGTACCTGCTTCTCGGATCATGATATGACATATTCCTCATGTACTTATCTTTATTATTGTGTGATCACACATTTAACTATCTTTTTACCGAAATTTAAACTACATTTTATGTTGTGTCCATTAAAGTCCATTAGGGGTTACTCATACACATACACATATAAATCACGTCTTTATCCCTTACGGGGTAGACACAGCCTAAGATGACAAAACCTAAAGGCCACGTTTAGCATGATTGTGGGCGTATAGGTGGAATGGGGGAATCAAAATAGCGATGGGTTGTTAGCCGCATCGCCTACAACATGATTCCTAAGATTTTCGCTTAAGATTTTTTAGGGGTTGCTTCTTTTAAAAAATGGAGTATTGTTTCAATAGTCGGTCTTCAACTACGGTTTAGGGGTTATCACATTCGCGCAGAACATCACTCGGTTCAAGTTATCTGGGGCTTCCCTGACATATGATAACAATTTTTAAGCTCTCTCAGTTTAGAGTAACCAATGAATGCTACTTACGATAACGTCAATCACGTATCGATAACGCTAATACGCTGATCTCGTTCCAATAAATGTAACGAGCCTTTCTTTGAACAGTGGAGTCTGGAGAACTCCGCGAAGAAACACGCCGGCGTTAAAATTCTGAATTTCATGGAATAACCTTTGCAAGGTCAGTGGTTTTGTACATTTAATAAATACGATTTTAATTAAAAAAAAAACGTTAACGCACTTCTATCAGCAGGAGTCATGTTATAGGCGATGAGCATGGCAACCCATCACTATTTTGATTCCATTTTCCACCTAACGCTCACAATCCTGCTAAATGTGACCTATAGGTACCTGTTACCTTAGGCTCTGTCTATCCCGTAAGGGATAAAGACGTGATTTGTGTATGTGTATGTTAACGCACTTGAAACGTTCGTAAAATTCTGAAATGGTTATTTACCGTGCTAACTTTGATATAATTTGCATTTTGTTTGCACAACTCTCATAACATAAATTGTGACGGTTTTAAATATCAGTGGATTCAACTACACTCAAATATGCGTGAATTTTAATCTTAATACTAAGTCAAAGTAGAAAATATATTTGTCTACTTTATAATCCATTAAATAAATGTATATCTAGGAACAACATTACCAAATAACAATCACTACATAGTATAAAACAAAGTCGCTTTCTCTGTCCCTATGCCCCTATGTATGCTTATATCTTCAAAACTACACAATGGATTTTGATGCGGTTTTTTTTTAATAGATAGAGTGATTCAAGAGAAAGGTTTTTATGTATCATTCTACGCAGACGAAGTCGCGGGCAGAAGCTAGTAATTTATAAATACACTAAAATTTAAATTGTGACCAAACCTTTCCGCAATTTTAAAATGTAACATCGCAATTGGCAAAATTTAACATAACAAGATCTCCACAGCAAAGTCAAATAATAATATGAAGACATCTCCATAAGATGCAAATTTAAATTCTACTTAAATAAAAAATAAATAAATATCTAGGGACAAATCACACCATTTGACCCAGCCCCAAACTAAGCAAAGCTTGTACTATGGGCACCAGGCAACGGATAAACATACTTATATAATGTAGATACAACATCCATGACTCGGGCATAAACATTCGTATTCATCATACAACTGCCTGCGCCTACCGGGATTCAAACCCAGGAACTCTAGCTTCATGGTCAGGGTCACTAACCACTAGGCTATCCGGTTCTAAAATTAACTTTGATATTTGTAGCAATCCGTCTTTACTTTGTATTTGGTCCGAGGTTATTTCACATTTTTTGTGACCATTTAGTCAAATGCGATGTACATATTTTTGTGCTTGTTGTTACTCGCCGTTAGTACGCACATTAGCTGAGTCTAGTCGAAAAGCCGACCTAATGAAGAATTGAACTCACACACTGAGGGTTCTATATAAAAAATACTAACTATTTTACTCTATGTTTGTAAGTGTTACCATTAGGTACCATTTTTTTTATGCTTCACTTTTTTTTCTTGTTAAATTTTGTAATCATAATCCTATGTCAAGAAATTTTGTATGTATACAATACAAATAGTGATCAACTGAGGCACACAAACTGACAATGAAGTGAACCATACCCAAAAGAAAAAAACTGAACCCAAAAAACGTTAAGCTTTAGTCATAGTTTAACTCCGTAGATTTACTTTTTAAGAGCCCAGCCCAAATAGCGAGGTGTCAAATAGTATGATTCAATCCATTAGCAAATTTGTCACAAGGCCAAAAGTGTGGCACCTAAGTTTAAAAATATCAAAATATTTCTCGTTAAACTAGATAACAATCATTGTTCACACATGCAAAGAATTTCAAAGACATGTAAATCATTAATTACCAGGCATTTAGTAACCGATGCTAACGTGCTGTTACTGAAGCTATATAAAAATAATAAATACACCGGTGTCTAGAATCTTATGAATGGCATTGTTTGGTTGCGAAAAATTACAAGTGACGCTTCTCTTATTCTGCAACAAAGGAGGCCTTGCCAACCGAGGGTTCTGTACCACTGTGTAATAGAGTAAAAATATTTTTTCTCACGCGCATAATAACAAAAAGGAAAAAGATTTTGCTGACGACATCTCACGATTTTAGCTTCACTCATTTTGAAATATTTTGACTCTTAGTGAGAAATTATGATAATTTAAATGTGTAAATTATTATCGAAATAACATAAAAGTAAATATTTGTGTCCCGTTTATGCACAAAAAGCCTTGAAGTAACAATTTTAATAAAAAACGTGTTGAAAATCGGGATCTAGCGAGCTTTTAATATATCCATTTTAATACATATCCATTTTAGAACTAGTATAGTTTGACAGGTAGATAAGTAAGTACATAACAGAGATAAAACGGCACACATATTTAAATAACAATAAGTCACGTCGTATGAATATTCATATCTCTAAAATTAAAATATGATATACATATAGGTAGTATTCATTAGCTATGGTTTCGTTGAACAGCCTTAGCCAGGTGTCATTTACATTTAGATTTAACAACACAAAAACAAACGCACATAACAATAAGTCTAACTAATTATAATACTTTGTAAGACGTGGTACAGATGATTGTGAATTCTAGCCCGGGTTAACAGCTATGGGTTTTTCGGATTTTATAATGTGAAAGGAAAGAAAACATTGTGATTGCACCGTGCACCGTAGCGCTGAATAAGCATAGAAAAAAAGTGTATAAAGTAAAAAATATAGCTCATTAAATTATCATGTTAATTGTAATCTATTCCTACCTAATATTATTGATGTGGCGAAAGTCACAGGCTCAGTATCTATGGTGAGAGCTAAACACGCTTCCCAGCGCTTGGTTTTTCAGCCTGCACTTTCGCACAGCGCAGCGTAGATACATACATTATTACAAGATAGAGTTAAGGCGTTGACATAAAAGTAAAAAAAAGACTCCGTAAGATGATGAATGCGATCGCGAGCGCCAACGCATCAGCCAATAAGGCGACACACGTACGAACCTCCACAATATTAACAATGTGTTTACAAATTATTCAAACAAAAAAGAAATAAAGAAGTAAATTTCGTGACTTGGTAATGCCTGTTCACATATTTACAATTACAACACAATACAATATAATGAATCTTTATTGAACATCACATAATAATCAACATGGAAAACAGGTACATGACAGTGTGGCGTCACGTCAAATCGGCGCTGCTAACATTGTCAAGTCAACCGGTAGCTATTTTTGTTATAGGTATCCACAATTACAATTTTGATAATGATCATTTGTAGCAATGTAACTCCCAACCTGGACACTGGCAAACTGTTTCACGAGACAAAAGTTAAATATTAAAAAAAAAGTGAACTTGAGCTTTAAAATCACTCTGTTCTGATGTTTATAAACTATGATCTTATCACAGCAAATCTGACACTCAGCATTGAGACAAGAGCTCCATAAAGAAGGATTATAGTCAATTTGTCCGTAAAGTTTAAGTCAACTTTAAAAAAATGTCGTCCCGCCTTTTTCCGCTTTTCCAAAATTCCTTCAGCTTCTTACAGTTAGCTCCGCTTACTGTGTGTGCAGCTACGTACATTGATATCTAAACGAAGTATTTTATGAACATGAACAAAGGTTTTAATTACTGCGAACGTCAGTGAAATGGCCTGGGGAAAAAATCATGGTCGAGTCAACGAGGAAATCGAGCAAATACCGCTTGCGATGCCTAAAAGGCGATAAAATTGTAAAAGAAGGAACAAATCGGTATCGCGCTCTATCTCGCTACTGACGTCGTTCCGTCAACACCTGAATTCACTTTCATACAAACTCAAGGCTCTGAAGCCCGTCTTTAGCAGCCGCGTGTCAGAAGTTTCAAAATATTTATGTAGTGCCTACAATTTATTTTCTTCTTTATAGACAAGGCGCAAAAATGCTAACGGGATGGAGGCTCGCCCTATCGAAATGTAAGTAATAATTAAGTGTGTCTTAGTTGTGATTAAATACAAGTTTTATTAGAATTTTCTCAGTAGTGTGGAAATAATAACTTGGAAAAATTCTATGAAATTAAAGTGTTCTAAAATTGTGACTTTTATAGAAGGTAACAGTAAAATCACGATTTACCTAATTGACTTTTTAGAATTTCCTCCAGGTATTTATGTTTTAAGAAATGATTTGTACTATAACTCAATAATTTGTATTATTTTGACGATATCTTACTAAACAGAAATTTTATTGTGGTTTAAATGGTGTGAAAAACCACTCAAGACAAATTTTAATAATAACAATATTGAAGAAAAACACTTCGTGACAAAACAAAAGTACGATAAAGTATGTATAGGTGGAAAACTTAATTAAATGACCTGTTGTATGTAGTAGTGTAGAGAAGTAATATGGGACTTAAGTCATTTTTCTAATTTGGAACGTCAATTAGACTATACGCACACATTACTCACACATACAACAGGTCTAAGTTTTTCACCTATAAACGGGAATAGGTGTTAAATACTGTATATTCAATTAAGAACCCGTTTCTTAAAATGTTATATTGTATTTTGCCGACTTAAGCAATATTGTACTAAGCGCCCCAAAAGGTGCCAACAGTTTTAATCAGAATTTAGTTACTGTGTTTTCGACGGATTTAATTTTTATGTGGCAAATTTAGTAACATTGAAAATGGGACATTCGGTGTTTTTAATTTATGAATAAAAATCAACAGCCACATGTTTAAATCATGAGTATCATCACTTGAAAAGGATTCTACCATTGTTTTTTGTTGGGTTCTTGGCAAACTAGGGAAAATTTGCAATGAGGGCGGAACCGCGGGCGTAAACAAGTACTTTAATGAAAATAATAATAATAATATCTTGGGACAATTGACACCAATTGACCTAGCCCCAAACTAAGCAAAGCTTGTAATATGGGCACTAGACAACGGATAAACATACTTATATAGATAAATACATACTTAAATACATATTAAACATCCAAGACTCGAGAACAAACATTCGTATTTTTCATACAAATATCTGCCCCGACCGGGGATCGAACCCGGGACCTCAAGCTTCATAGTCAGGTTCTCTAACCACTGGGCCATCCGGTCGTCTTACCGAGTCTTAAATGGCCTGAACGAGCGTGCTTTGCTCGGAATTTGCACAATTCTAAATATGTATTTAACCTACAGCAAATTTTAACGAAAAGTCATATTCTTCGTGATCTTAATCGAACATACAAAATATTGCTCGTTTAGTAATGTAGTATAAAAAAAATGAAAATAAAATAAAACGCAGGATGTGTTGCGTCGCGATTGCGATGTGGCTGGCTATACCAACAGGATGAGCAATCTATGGAACAATGTTCAATAACGGCCTAGAGTGGCTTGAAGTGTTGTCGTTCTAAATAACGTTCATTGGACGTGGTAACGTCTATTGTGTGCCTTGATATTATTGTATTCGAATTCTCTTAATAGTTATTTTATTTGCTCTCTAATATTATAACGTTATACTTAAACTATTCATTTATTTTGTATGACAAATAAAATATAATAACTCAAAGGTGACTGACTGACTGACATAGTGATCTATCAACGCACAGCCCAAACCACTGGACGGATCGGGCTGAAATTTGACATGCAGGTAGATGTTATGACGTACGCATCCACTAAGAAAGGATTTTGATCAATTCTACCCCCAAGGGGATAAAATAGGGGATGAAAGTTTGTATGAAACTTTGTCAATTTTTAACCGATCGGGCTGAGGCTTTGCATGCATAAAGCTACTATGACGTAGGCATCCTCTAAGAACGGATTGCGTAATTTCTGCGGGATAGCGATAAACGAATTCTATGCAGGCGAAGTCGCGGGCAACAGCTAGTTACATCATAATTGTTTAGATCCCCTGTTATCCTTTTCACCTATACGCCCTTAATCATGGTAAACGTGGCCTTAAAGTTTTGTTACCTTGGGCTCTGTCTACCCCGTGAGGGATAGAGATGTGACATATGCATGTATGTATATTGTTTAGATATTAGATATTCAAGAGCAGACAGTGCTTTCAAAAGTACGAAAAGACCGTTACATCTTAAACAGTATATAGACTGACGTTGTCTTCATACAGAATCGAGCAATTAGCGCTTTCCTCCACAACGCTCAGTGCCAATGGAAGCGTACCTTTACTGAAGATCATCTTGCATGTACTGTGCCCGTACCAAATGCGAGCGATGTTACATCTCACTCTTACCTACTAGTAAAACTACGTGAGAGTGGGACAATATTTCGCTTGCAGCGAGTAGCGTTTACGCTAGTAAGCATTTTATAATAAGTTTTCTGATATGCATAATATGAAAAACTAACTACGCAAAATAATTCCATCAACTTTTTATTACTCTATTAAATAAGAACGAAATAAAATGTTTATTTCGCGGAATATGGGTGATATGAGATTTTACAGATGAGATTATTGTTCGACCATACTCAGATTTAGTGAGAACACAAAATTACAAAATTCCTGAATTATACAAATCAGAAATATTCTAACCCTATTTTTAATTATTAGTTACTTATAACATATCTTAACTAATCAGTTACTACCTATTATTAGTCCAGATGTTAAAAAATCATTAACAGAGTAAAAACTCACAACTCACATAACCATTCAAGTAGTTTATATTTAATATTTTTTTTTTAGGAAAATCTTTACAACTCCCTAGTGAGTTATTCTATTATTATGCACATTTAACTTCTTTTTCCGGCTCCGTTGGTTCGAAATTGAATAAGCCTGAATTTGTCTAATATATATTGTTAACTAGCTCTGCTGTTCCCCGCGATTTCGTCTGCAAAGAATTCGTGTATCGCTATCCCGCAGGAACTACGCAGATTTTCCGGAATAAAAAGTAGTGCATATGTTATTTCATACTATAATCTATCTATGTTTCAAATTTTATCTACTTAGATCTGTGTAGTCGTTCTGGCGTGAAAGATTAACAAACCCGCGTACTTACAAACTTTCGCATTATTAATAATTAGTAGGAAGTAGGATAGCAAGTAGGATTTATTGCTCACTAACCACTGTATAGCTTGATGAAGAGTTTGATTTAAGTTTTGTTTGTAAGTTGTAATATCAGAGCATGGTATCACAATAAACGTATTATCAGCGAACAATATCGATGAATAGTAACAAAAAGATAATAGCAATGGTGCTAGCACACTTTCCTGCGGAACTCCGCCCTCAATGTTTGAAATTTGGTCAATAATTTAGTGCAGATTATCCTTCTATTTCTGTACACTGAGTTCACAGTCTTAAGTAAGACTCCTTATTACCAACCTAACTGTGCGCGAAAGGCGCTGTAGCGAGCGTTTCCTCTGTCCTTTACTTGTGTCTTCCGCTAACCGCGTAAAGAAGACAAAAAACGCGTCTGAAGAAAGAAAACGATTGACGTGCCGCCTGACGCGCTTAGTTTGGCCAGTAGGCTTATTATCTAACTCGCTCGCAATCGGCAACGCGTTCATTTTGACAGTTCATGTATGGGCTGACAGTTGGCATCGGAATCAGCTAGCTACCTGTAAAAATGAACACGATGGCGATTGCGAGCGTTCATAGCCTGCATCTACCCGCGACCTTACTAGTTGTATTTTCAGTGTTCTTAATACCCCAGCGGTATGTGTTCGCGATCATGGCGCTGTTGGCTATCGCCAACGCGTACACTATGCGCGTCTGCTTGAACATGGCTATCACTCAGATGGTCAGGAGAACGGTGGCTGTCGAAGGTGACGAGCATTACGACCCCGATGCTTGTCCAGACCCAAACGCTGTTGAAATTATTAGCAACTCGACTATAAATCTCGTTAAAGCGAGCGAGGTGAGTTTTGTTATTAGAAAAAACAGGTCAATTTGTGAGTTGTACTCGCGCACAGAAGGTTCAGTGCAAATTTTAAATATTTATAGATTTTTTGCGTCACCAGAAAAATACCTAATAACCTGGTAATTCCTCGGTTATTCGCAATGGATTCAAACTGGATTCAATTCAGAGATTTTAGGTTTTTTTTTCTTTTTATGGATTGTCCCCAAAATTGACAAGGAAGAGTTTCTCGCATTACAATGCGATTCAATGCATACATTATACAGTTCAGGTTTTGGTAAGGCTCCAGGACTTTACTGTTGTTCAGTTTTTTGAAGTATAAAACTTTGCATCTTCCCAGGCTAAAGAAAAACCTTTATTTAAGGATAGTACGGCTTTCTAGTTTCTATGTACAGTCAAGTGTAATAATATGTATCTAGACAAAGTTTCAAAAATAAGTACCATACGCTCTTACGCCAGCGTAATAAGGTCGTGGGACATATTTTTGAGAAGTTCCTATCGATACTTATTTTTGCACTTGGACCGTACATACATTTATATTACCCTCTGGGGTAAGAACAAAATCACAGTAACAAACGAAGTTTACCTATTTATGACATAACTAACTATATAAATATCAGTATTGTGTTATCTAAGAGAAGTGCTCATGTACTACGTTGATTGCATAACTGTGTTATAAATGGCATAAGAATTAATAAGCAAATTAATTCGTAAAGACTGTCTATTTATTTAAATACATGTTTTATCTGTATCTGGCAAAGGTATAGGTCAAAATTGCAGAATTTCAATCGTAGGGAGTTCTACAATTTATGTATTTATATTTTTGATAAATGTGCCTACCTATCAAAAATAAACAAAGCAATAAAATTGCACAGTAGGCCATCAAACTGCATTGCACAACAGAAAAACAGAATACTCTTGTCATAAAATTGAAGTAATCCTAGTTCAACACGTGTATATGAAAAGACAAACACTATTTGCAAGTATCATTACGTATCAAAGGATTAAATTTAAAGCCTGTCTTATCAATTAACTACCGGTAGTTAAGTGCTCTATTTTGATACATAAAATAACAACTTAAGGTTTTGATTTTCTTGTAAATAATTATTAAGACGTAGATTCCAAAGGTTCTTCAAATGCTCGAAGCATGAGCTTGATAAATATATCAAGTTGGGCATCGTTAGTATGTTGAAATGATGTAAGAGAAGCAAGCATCAATATTTGAATACATCATCTGCATACTTCAGTTAAAAATAGCTGCATTAAATTGCTGAGATTCGCCTAATTCGTCATATTCGCTTATGGTAATCATGCGAGACAGATTGTTTTAAACAAACTCAAATTTGACAAAGAATGAAAAGAGACGCCATTTTTTCTACTTAGTATGCTTAGTACTAAGTAAGTATTCGGGTACAAAATAAATCTCGACGCGTTTGCCATAAAATGACAAAATACCGTGAATACTGTGTGTTGCCGTTACGATCCGCTAGTGGCACTGCTAATTTTTCCATAGTACTTAATTGAGACGTTTACGTGAACTCATTCGATACATTTTTTTGTGTGCAAATTCTAAAGGGCATTCGTGTATTTTCAGACCGTGCTTTTTGAATGGAGTGAGGCTACTCAGGGTTTACTGCTTAGTGCATTCTACTACGGCTATGTTCTCACGCACATACCTGGTGGGATGTTGGCGGAGAAGTATGGAGGAAAATGGGTCCTCGGCCTGGGTCTGCTCTCCACAGCCATTTGCACCTTCATCACTCCCGTAGTAGTTAAGATGGGAGGAGCACCAGCGTTGTTTGTACTAAGAGTTATTGAAGGATTTGGAGAAGTAAGTGGAATATGATATGCGATTCATTAAACATTCAAGGGCACCAATATTTATGGGTATATTCGGCCAAAAAATCCCTTAATAACCAGGTCCAAGTTTAAGGACGTCAAAAACTATATTTTTTTTTAGTTACAAGTCAATAGGTATATGTCAATCGTGTCATAAAAAATGGTAAATCACTTTCTTGGTCAAGTATACAATACAGCCCTTATTACAGCAATATTATCACAGCAACAAGGTTGTTGCATGTGAATATTTTTGCAACTTTGTACGGATACTTAGTCCGACCTTTGCTGTACCAGCTTTAATATAATGAAATCATCAATATGCTGTAAACAACTATGTAATAAAAAATAATTATAAAATAATCAGAATTTCCCTTATTTATTTAATTTCGTTTATACATACTGAAGTTACTGTTGATTCTTGCAGTAATGCCTAATATCATTTATAAGAAACTAATAACAAAAACTGAGGGTACTAGATGCAGATCTCGATAGCGACGCAATTTTTCTATTTGTTTTCTTCAGGGTCCAACTATGCCCGCACTTATGGCCATGGTGTCCCGCTGGGCGCCGAAGACCGAGCGAGCAAGAATCGGTTCAATTGTGTTCGGCGGCGCACAGATCGGCAACATAGCAGGGACATTTTTCTCCGGCATCATCATGGCCGATGCAGTTTGGGACAATGTGTTCTACTTGTTTGGAGGACTAGGGCTGCTTTGGTTCATAATTTGGGTGAGCAGATCCATGCTAATTATTATAAATGCGAAAGTTTTTTACGCTTAAACCGAATATGACGTGAGACTTACGGTTTCTAAAACAAAAGCAATCTATTCAAATGCATTCAATTGTCCTTTGGACTATGCTACAGCTATGCAGTATTAATTTACAACTCATTCAAAACATTATTAAATTTGTCAGAAATAAATAATAATAAATAATAATAATAATATATTTATTTGTTTAAGCATTAATCCCATTAACATTTAATTACAATTAATTGAAGTGAGAATTGAGTGAATTAAATTACATTGAATAAAAAAAATTAGATTAACTTAAAAATTTAATTAAATAACATAAAATTACATAAAACAATCATTATTTTTTTTATCACACATTAAAAGACGTCATGGCAAGGTGACATGAATCGCAAACGTTTCTGTTCAGTACATTACTGGATTTGTTAACTCTTCCTAAAAAGACTAGTGGCGTTTCCTCATAATAGCAAAAAAGTCATCCACTCTGTTCGAGAATTAAGAGTCTTTCTTATTAAAAGAGACAAATATATATTCAAAAAGCTAAAACGTGTTTTGAATTGCGATATCACAACAGTTAATGTTGTGTCTTTTGTTTCAGTCTTTCCTCTGCTACAGTACGCCCAATACTCATCCATTTATATCAGACAAGGAAAAGAAGTATTTGAATGAAAACGTCGCCTCATTGATAAGTACCAAGGACCAGGAACTAGCCCCTGTGCCTTGGAAGGCTCTGCTGCGTTCCGTGCCCCTGTGGGCTTTGATCATTGCTGGAGTAAGTAGCAAGAAAATTGTAACTAACCAAACATTGACTTCTAATTAAGTCTGTTATTACAGTTTGACAACAAATATAATGCGCATCGGCAGTATTCGTTTGCGCAGAGAAGCGCAGACCAGTTTCCGATGGTAGCCGAACGTGTAAATAATCTATATTGAACTTTATTTGCAAGCGCAACTGGCAGAGTATTGCTTGCTTTGCATTCTTAGCTCTGTCCCGCTTACACGATTTTGCCATTGTTGGTACGAAACCGATCGACCAATAACAGCGCCAGTTTCCCGCGCTACTAAAATTGGTCTACTGCGCAGGTACATCGTGGAGCATTATTTTTGTTGTCAAACTGTACTGTTTTGATGAAATGAAAGAATTTCTAAACGACACTGAAAATTAGAACACAGAAAAATCCGAATAGTAAAGCTATGGCTGGGAATCGAACCCGGATCCTCGTCATTCCGTGACGCGTGCTATAACCCCTACACCACCCATTGCAGGTGAAATGAAAGACAAGTTGCTATGGGTTCATGATTGTTCTTATAATTATGAACTGTGTCTTAAATGTAACCTAAAATACTTGAGCCGATGCTTTGCTTAGTTTGGTTGAGCACCTCTGTATATTTTTTGTAGAATTTTTAAATCGTGGTGGACAAAGTTTCCACAATAGTCTAAATTTAAGTGGAAAAACGGTGAAAGTATCATCAAAATCTATGTATGACAATAGTTCGATTTCGCGGCCGTCTATCTATAATCATAAGTCTCAGAAGAGCTCAAATAATTATTACGCTGTGTTTTATTCACAGATTGGCCACGATTGGGGCTACTTTACAATGGTCACAGATCTGCCGAAGTACATGACGGATGTGTTGAAGTTCAACATCAAGGCGACTGGGGTGCTTTCTTCTATGCCATACGTCGCAATGTGGATTGCTGCGTTCTTCTTTGGTCTCGTCTGTGATTTCTGCGTGAAAAGAGGCTACCATAGCATTCTCACTGCTAGAAAAATGTATACTACCATTGGTAAGCGTACAATTCAAATCACTATTCATGAAATGTAGCTAATTATAATCATTTTAGCTTCTAAATGAAAACACTTGACATCTCATGTCATATCTCCTAACGCCCGCCGGTGGAGAGAGAGAGAGAGGAATATATAGTCACTCTCTACTTGGTTTGCTGCGCTAAATTGTTGTGAAAATGTCGATTGTTTTAGAGTTTTGTAGGACCAAGGGGTGCTATATTTTACCGAATTAATTGCAGTGAGGCACTTTAGCTTACTTGTGTCAATCCATTCTAAATATTAAAAGGAACATATAACATAACTTATCATACCTACCTATCAAAATGGAATCTGGAATGGTTGCCTGCCTGAAGCACGCTGGATCATCTGGGACCTGGGACGGATCTACCATTAACCTACCGATGCTCCCCTGCGAACTCCGATAAAGTATTCTAATCAATTTTTACAGCTGCAACTGGTCCCGGCATCTGCATCATCATGGCATCTTACTCCGGCTGTGATACCACCTTGGCTGTTCTTTGGTTCATAGCAGCCATGACTCTCATGGGTGCCTACTACAGCGGTATGAAGATCAACGCTCTGGACATCACACCTAACTACGCTGGTACCACCACGGCCATGGTCAATGGTATTGCGGCCATTTCTGCGATCATAACACCGTATCTCATTGGGCTTCTAACTCCAGATGTAAGTGTCTATTTCAGAAATATACCTCAAAATTTGATAGTTAGGTGGCTCCATGAGTTGTAGATCTCACGAAGTTTATCGGATAAAAAAGCTATTAAGACAATGCACGTTATAATTATAAAAAAGTCTAGTGTATTTTTTTCAAACGGCTGAAATATGATATTTATTACGATATCAACCCCCATAGCTTCGCTATTTAAAAATAAAAACATAAACTGAATCGACATGCGACGTGTACTCATATGCAAATAGCCGTACTGCAGACAGCCGGGCATAGGAAAGCATTTTTGCTCAAGCTGAAACTGAGAGAAGAAAGAGAAATTAAGCAAAACTATTGGCGTTCAAAAATAAGAGGTGAATCCATAACTAACCCTGTTTACTTTTGTTTCAGTCTACCCTCAAGCAGTGGCGGATAGCATTCTGGGTGTGCCTCGGGGTGTTAGTGGTCACCAACATCATTTACCTCATTTGGGCGCAGGGTGAGCCCGAATGGTGGGACGACGTTAAAAAATACGGATACCCGGCAAACTGGAAACACGGGCCTTTACCAACCAAATCTAAGGACAGCGAAGCGAGTAAAAGCGAAAAAGAAAATCAAATAGAAAAAGAAAAAGAATGAGCTTTTCAAAATGACAATTGTGAATAATTTAGGTTAAGTTTAATTTATTGTTATGAGATAAGATTAAAAAAGTCCATGATGATTATTGCCTTACATTTTTTTAACGACTTACACTGAAACCTACTACGAGTACTATACAATTCTAAAGAGGTAACTACTTAATAATTTTAATTATGTCCGTTGCCTTGTAGGGTTGGTAAAACAAAAAGTACCTACCTAACTGAGTACCTGTCGAATTCTTAGCAATAGAATACGTTATTATTTTGTTTTCGAAAATAAAAGGCATGGACAGTGAAGTTTTCGGCTTATATTGTGTACGAAAAATAAAAAATCTACTATTTTTTTTTGGCATAAACACTGTCAAAAATATGTGAAATGAAATTATTGAATTCGCAAGAACATACACAGGTGTTATTCTTTTTACAAAATTTTACACATGTCAGAGGACGATACTCATTAGGGTTGATGAGGAAGTGGTTATGAGGAAGAGGAAGCGGAAAAAGAAGTATTAAGCACATAGTTTGTGGAAAGGGATGAGTAAAAGGAGATTTTTATGAGGACGAGGATGTGGTTAAGGAAGCGGACGAGGAAGAGAAAGAGTGATAAGATTGTGTTAGAGTGACATATAACTAGTTGAAAATTTAAAAATTGAAGATTAAGAAACGCCGGAGTTGTTGTTTTTATTAATTAAATGATAGAAAACATAAACAAACATACATAAATACATACATAAATAATGTCTTTATCCGTTATGGGGTAGACAGAACCTAAGGTAACAAGACCTAAAGACCACGTTTAGCATTATTGTGAAAGGGGAATCAAAACAGTGATAGGTTTTAGCCGCATCGCCTATAACATGATTCCTAAGATTTTCGCCCATTTCCTCGATGGGCTATTACCATCTGCGCGGGAAGAGAAGCAACTGGTACATATTCTATGTTTTTTCATTACTCCTAGACCAGCATGGAAGAACTCCCAGACCAGCATAGAAGAAAATCCATTTATACACATAATTAATTTAAATAAAATGCCTATAAATTATCACGTTTGATATTAGCACCATCTAATATCAAGATCTATAAATCATAACCGCTAACGTATAATCGTAGCTTCCGAACTGTCCATGACGCCATCTAGCAATGTTTGTTGCAAACAAGATTAGAGTTTACTCCGTAGATCAGGGATGCTGGACAACCGGTAGGGAGTTCTCACGATAAGTTTGACTAATTTATTTTTGGTCTGACCACCGTGCCGCCCTGTTGTATAATTGGTGAGCATACCACCACCGATTCATTTTACAGTGTGCAATGGATATTGTTTGCATCTACCCTCTTTATCAGCTAGTGAATTACGTGTTTAGTGAATTATTAACTACTCTTTTGACCCGTGTATATGTTTTAAAAAATGGAGTGCCAAGATTAAACTGGTGACTACAACCGTGCTACACTGATTTTAGTTCGACCTTCCAAATCAGCAATATATTTTATGAAAATATTCATTCAAATTATAAAATGGTCGTTTAATCAAATAATATGATTTTAATTTTCCAGAAAATTCACTAACGTTACTAGGTACATTGTGTTATGCCCTCATTTAGATTATTATAAATTTTAATATTATTATATTCAAGACTCATTGTAAAATGTACATAATTGTTTAATTCTATAATTGAATGTTAATTTTTAGTTTACATAATCTATATGGTCTATTGTTGTTATTAAATCTAAACCTGGATTTATTTTTATAAACAACTAGCTTCTGCCCGCGACTTCGTCTGCGTAGAATTATACATAAAAACCATCCTCTTGAATCACTTTAGCTTTTTAAAAAAACCGCATCAAAATCCGCTGTGTAGTTTTGAAGATATACGCATACAAAGGGACATAGGGACACGGGGACAGAAAAAGCGACTTTGTTTTATACTATGTAGTGATGATGATAGTAAAAATGTAAGCCAAATATTTGTAAAGTGATATTACGGTCAGTATTATTTATGTATGTATGTAAACTCTTTATTGTGCAAAATAAACAAGACAAATACAATCAGTTAAACCAATAGTATTCTATGTTTTACAAATAAAGGACGACAATGTTCAAATGGTTTTGCCTTTTCAACATACCAAAGAGTTTTCTTTTGTAACTGGAGAATACGGCTTACATGAACGCTGTTACCCCATACCTCAAGACTATGATGGTCTTATTAAGCTTTCAAATTATGCAAAATAAACCGTTGTTAGTACTAAAGAGTCCAAGATGTTAGATAATTTTGTTAAGGCGTAACTGGCACTAGCTAATCTTTTCCTTAGTAGTTTTATGTGGCTTGACTAACGCAACTGTGTATCCAATTCCACACCAAGAAACCTGACAGTGTCAGTCTTTGTTTTGGGCAAAGGCAAGTCGTAGACCGTACTATTTGAATGTTTGAAGAAAGGGAAATATAGCGTTTTATCCATATTAATTTTAAGGCTGTTACATTTAAACCAGTGTGTGAGTTTTTCCCAGGGCTTGCTCATTTGAGCCCGAAATGTTGCATTACACTAATTTTGAACAATAATACTTGTATCGTCAGCATATTAATGAGCAGTTCTATGTGTTATGTTATATTGTAAATAAATAATAAAATAATGAACAGCAGGAGCCCTAAAATAGATCCTTGGGGAACAACACAATCAATTGATTTTTTTTGTGGAATAAATAAATTTATTGCACCCTAACCCATCTACATTTGATAT
The DNA here is from genome assembly GCA_949127965.1 of Pandemis corylana. Taxonomy (NCBI): domain Eukaryota; kingdom Metazoa; phylum Arthropoda; class Insecta; order Lepidoptera; family Tortricidae; genus Pandemis; species Pandemis corylana. The sequence goes on along the minus strand of OX421857.1, from coordinate 9,573,673 downwards.
TTACAGAAATTGAGACCTATCTGTCAGATAAAACTTCAGAAGTTTTAACATAGATCCCCTTAATCCGTAATATTCTATTTTATCTAATAGTAATTCATGATTCACACAATCACACGCCTTGATAAGGTCACTAAATATACCAGCACATTTGTGACCCTTATTAAGATTAGTCATAACTTGCCGAATCAATTCGGTAATAATACCGAATATTATTAGCTATTTAGCTATTACAGAGTTTCTATTTTCTCTGAACCCAAATAGTTGAAAATAGAAGTAACTATTTTTTTCGAAATGATTAACAATACTTGTTGCCAGTGCTTTCTCAAAAATCATAGATATAACTGTTAAATAGTGAAATGCCTGGGACGGTAATTATTTATGTCCGTTTTCAATTTTTTTAAGTAGAGGAACTAGTTTTGCCGTTTTAATTTGAACAGGGAAAATACCATCACATATACAAGCCTTATATGTATGCACAAGGCTTCAATGCAATCTTTAATTAAAATAGTGCTTCCGTCGTCCAGACCACAGGTACTCGTATTTTTTGTGCATTTGACTATATTTATTATTTCTGTCTCATAAATAGGCAACATAAACTTAGATTTGGCATTATTAATGTGATAATTTTGTAAAAGGGTTAGATGCTCACCGCTGTGTCCCCTGTTAACTTCAGTGACCCTGTCCGTTCCAATAAATGAATCGTTAAAATATTGCTTATTCGTTCAGGATCATCAATTACTTCATTATTATCAAGTAGTTTGATCGTACCATTACCTGACGTTATATCTTTGCCTGTATTTTCCTTTACAATCTTCCATATTGGTTTATTCTTGATTTTGCTTTTTGTATCGGTTTTATAATATTTTTTAGTTTTTTACTTTACGAGTGTTTAGTAACAAGTCTTTTTTTTCTATAATGATGTACTAACTCCACGTGTTACAGTGTAGTGTATTGACTTAGTACAGAATAATCGAATTTATGCTATCTATATAGAACACGAAGCAATTAAGTTGACTGCATTTATAGAACACGATTTCTGAAAGCACATCACTCAACGCTTAAAAGTTCCTATCAAAGGCGATGTTTTTTTTTCTTCTAAATTTAAATACTTATACAAAAAGAGAATAAGAAAGAAGAATTGAACTATTTTGTTTTTCATTTTACTCAGAATCGTCCACTCTAGCAATCCATATACGAGCAAAAATGAGTCTTAGAACTTCCATTCCAGTTCGTATTTTTTTTCGTATCTCCTTTGGGCGTGACGAGCAGGAGATAAAATTCATTGTAAGATCTAGGATACATTTTTCTTGTACAAAGGTCGATCTGAGTTTTGAGTTATTAAGACCCAAAATTGTTAAATTCTCAAAAAAAAAATCATGTAGGTACTTAAAAAAACGCTTGGCCAGGTCAATTGGTGTCAATTGCACCATGTTTTTTTTAAATTTATTTAATGCCGTCAGCATTCTAATTACAATTTTTTGTTCACATTGTATGTAATTTTATTGCTTATTTTCACGATTTTCTTTTGCATTTAATAACAGCGAATCAGCCTATTCGTGACCACAACCGCAATAAAGTCGAAGTTAAAATAACTATTACCGCGTTCGTGATCTTTTTCAATATACGGTTTAAAAAGGAAATTATTCGATTTATAAAGCGAAGGTCAGTTGATCTTTATAGTTTTTTTCAATCTTTATTTTATGAGATTGGATCATTTGAAAATGAACATGTCAGCTCCAAATGTCTAATCTAAAAAAAAACAACATCAACCAATTAATTAAAGAAAACACAGTAAACAAATTTAGCCGGCTCAGACACAGGCTTCGCCAATATTGTCCGGAAAACACCCATATCTTTTATAAGTTACTTTAATATGTTTTAGTGTCGAGGAAAAACTATTATTATTATTTTACGAGTACACATAAGTGTAGAAATGGGTGAAAATACGCCTTAAACTGACTTACACTAATTTTTAAACTTATATTTACATAATGTCATCCTGCTGCTTGCGTTTCCTCGTTGTATGGCCATACCGATACTTTGTCCGAAGGAAGAGCTATCCTTATTGATTACCTATGGATCTTACCAACTTTTTTAGCATTGTTTTCAGTTAATTTCTATACAGGTTTTTTAAAGATAGAACTAAATAATGTCGATAAAAAAGTTAAAATACCTCTGTATGCTTTTTGCACTTCACTACTTTACTTTACTTTAGGGCTTGTCCACAATTGAACATATTTTAGGATGTAAGAGTTTTGTTCTCGTTTTCAACTTATGTTCGAACCAATCCAATTGCGATCTGCTATATAGGGAACTTAGTCATAGTGATGTAGTGAAGGTTGCTATTTATTCATTTAAACTTGCCGAATGTATGTATGATTTTATGATAGGCACTTTAAAAAATAATGCAAGACTCATGTCTTTTATTGATAAGAATCTTCTACCCTAATAAAACATAATCACATAGTCAACAATTAGGTAATTCAATAAAATTATTTACCTCAGTTAGTAAATCGCCTTCTCCGTAAGTAGATACTTTTGTCAATATAATGCCTACATAGCTCTTTATCCGGGTAGAATGTAATATGATACGTGACTCTTTTCTATTAATGTGCCAAACGAGCAAGGGAGTCATCTGATGGTAAATGAGAACCACAAATAGACACCGAAGGATTGTAAATACTTTGCCAGCCTAGAGGGCTACGATGTAATACCTCATGCGCCAGTATCACTGGTTATCGAGCTCTCTACGCCAGCGCACTACAGTGCAAGCAGGTTTAGCGTGTAAGATTGGTGGTAGCCATCCGGAAAGACCTTGCGCGATGTCCTACCGCCCTGTTTTAGTTATAGCAGAAACCCACGCACTACTTGATAGCATCTCAAGGGATAGAAAACATTTTGTCTGGTCGCGCCCCTTTTTGCAGGAACCGTAGCGTCATATCTATGTATCGATAAAAGTATCGACCATACTTTTCATCATTTCCACGTTAAAGCGTGCCATTCCTATATATTTTTATATCTATGGACGACACCTGACAGTTAAAGATCTTCTCTGCTTATCTCGACTACTTAATTTTTTACCGCTTATCAGGCTTTGTATTTATCTAAACGCTCTTTGAGAGCTTGTTATCAGATCCTATGTCACATGTGACAATTGGTACGCACGCGTGGGTGCTGTTGAGGTGATAGGAGCAAGTTGCAGTTCTTATATTGACGTAAGACTGTATTTACGACTTTTCTGTTCTTAGTAATGTCATGGCAAGATAATAAGAGATATATAATCATTGCAGGGATTTTTCTACATCCAAAACGCATGTAACGGCTTTTCATGCTTAAATCTTTTTAGAAATGAATGTCGATTAAACGATTAGTCAAGGGAGTGAAAAAGTCAAAAGCCATTGAAGCATTATATTTCTGAAACATGACACTGACAGGATGGAGGCTGTTTTTAAATCGGGGTAAGCAAAATAATTGTTTGTATAAGTTTAAGTCGCCTTAGCAATTTCAAAAAAATCTTGTTTAACCGTTCGGTTATAAAAAAAAATGATCGCGATTGATTTGATGAGGCCAAAAATGTGTTTAATTTAATTCACCATGAATTATTTAAAACAGTTTAATTATTTCAAAAATGATGAACGTTTATGGACCTGTCATATCGCGATCAATATGTTTTTTTTATAATTTTGCGGGTCTTGAGCAGTATGACTGTTATTATAATAATAATAATAGTTATTATTGTGGCGTTAGGGTTGATGCGTACATAATTTCGTAACTTTACGGCTATCCATATTTTTGACTTTGACTAAAACTTATTTATTTCACTTCGAGGACAATGCAAAATTTTAACCCTCTGGAAAAATAACAAACTAATTACCCGGGCCAACGTTCCACCTGAATTGCCAGATTTACAAAGAGTGCGAAAAACAAACTTATTCCAATCAACCTCACTATATAAATTATTCCCAATGCAGCTGAGATTTATCCCCTTATTCTTAAACGCTCTGTAGGCTTCTGCTAACTTAGCAATTGTTTGTCTGTCACTTTGACATTTACCTGTCACTGATAAGGACAAACGATTGCTAAGTTAGCAGAAGCCTATAGAGCGTTTATGAATAAGGAGGCTAGCCTATACCTACATGCTAGAATACACAGCGGTGCTGGCATAAGCCACATTTCAAAATAAAAGGGCCTACAGGTTGGTTTAGTGAGCAATTTCAGAATTAGTATTATTTACCGCAGCTTCGAAATAACTCGGGAAAGGACTGCAAACAAAGCAGTAAAACTCCGAACTCGATTCTGTAATAATTAATTAGCAAACAATTAATTACACGGACCAATTACGGTTCCTCACGACGCGAGAAAACGTGAAACACAGTGGAATAAGCGAGAAGTAATGGGGGATTAATATATTACGGAAGTGAAAAACAAGCCTTCCATTTCTCAATGTGAATTAAATCACATGGTTCGTTTTTCAATCTAATTTTGCTGGATTTTGCGAGGTTTCTTTCCCCGAAACCGGCGAAGCAATTTGACTGTTGGACCAATTTGAAAATTGAAAGGAAATACCAGCTAGGGTAAACAACAAGGCCGGTGCAGAATTTTAGACGTTCGCCCCTATATTAGCAAGTTTTTTAAAGCTGTAATCCGATATTTAATGAAATGTAATTAGTATTTGAAACACGCTTGATGTCATTCAATCATTAAGTAGTAGAGGAGAACTTATTAAATATTTCGCCAATTAGCGAGGTGCCATTTCAGGTCGCGTTATATTTTAGTGTCAAGTATACGACTCTTCCCCTTCGAAAAACGAAAGAAAGAACGAAATTTTTTTCAGAAAATAATATGTAAAAGCACATCGACCCACCTACACTTATATAATGCTGGCGTTACAGCCGGCGCTGGTCTTCCATTAATACCAAGGATATGCTTTGACATTCCAGTTATGATAATACCCCAGCGCTATGTCCTCGGCGTTATGGGTCTATTCGCTTTGGCCAATTCCTTCACGATGAGGGTCTGCCTCAGTATGACGATTACACAGATGGTGACGCAAACGGCACCAACCGAGCATATCATAGGAGAGACTTGCCCCGATACTTCAAATACCACTTCGATTGAGACACCCAATGTGACATTGACGTATGAGGTATGTAGATAGTGTCAATATGTAGGGTTCCGTAGCCCCTCAAAGCTAGTTAGAACGCGTCATGGAAAAATTGTCGTGTCATGAAAAAGAACGTGTGTTTTTAAGTTAAGTTGTATTGTGTGTATTTGGGTTTTGATGAATACCTCTACTGATATCAATGACAAGACAAATATATTTTAATGTTGAACTGTCGTGATGTTGACCTTACATTCACAATTAAAAAATGCACATACCAACAAAAAATCTTACTTTTCAGGGCCGAGAAAAGTACGACTGGGATGAAGCAACGCAGGGTTTCTTGCTTAGCGCTTTCTATTATGGCTACGTGCTTACTCATCTGCCTGGTGGTCTTCTAGCTGAGAAGTTTGGAGGCAAATGGACTGTAGGGTTTGGACTCCTAGCTACTTCAGTAGCCACTATACTTACTCCGTGGGCGGTCAGCGTCGGTGGCGCTATCGGCCTGTTCATTATTCGAGTCATTGAGGGTATGGGAGAGGTAAGAAAAAAAAAAAGAAGAGAATTCAGTAGATACTGAGCATATCTATATTATGTCTGCTATCTTTAACAGCTACTCCTAACAGTCCTAAGGTATAACGTAAAAATTTGTTGATTGAATCGATCGAAAGCGTTACTTTACGGAGGTCCATTTAAATGAACAAGAAACATTAGGATCTCGATGTTAATTTTAAGTTATACTTCATTTAAAAAGAATTGTATTTCTTTAAGAAGCCTTATTGTTAACTCGTGTATTGATACTTTTCCAAAACTTTAACATCCTTTATCAGTTTCAGGTTCCATATTCTTTATTATTATATTATAACAAATTTTAATGTTCTCTGCCCCTCAGGGTCCAGTGACACCAGCCTTTGTGCTCCTGTTGGCACGCTGGGCGCCACCTGCAGAACGTTCTCGGTTTGGTGCCATGATATTTGGTGGCGCCCAAATCGGAAATATTTGCGGGCCCTACATCTCCGGCTTGCTCTTATCAGACGGAGGGGACTGGGCCAATGTGTTCTATGTGTTTGGTGGCCTCGGAGTCATATGGTTTATGTTTTGGGTGAGATATTGTAAGCACTAGCTTCTTTTTTTAGGGTTTCATAGTCAACGAGGAACCCTTATAGTTCCGTTATGTCCGTCCGTCTGTCTGTCCGCGGCTTAGCTCATTGGTCCTTAGAACTAGAAAGCTGTAATTTAGCATAGGTGTACATATTTAGTACGCCGACAAAGTGCTTAAATAAAATCTTAAATAACATCCCATACATGTAGAGCGAGGATGTTTTTTTTCTCGTTTCCCTCATTGTGTGAGGTGTCGCTGGAAAGGCCGTTCAAAAACATTGTGGAAATGGGAAACCATTTTTTGATTCAGAGATTAATTATCGATAGAGTCAAGTGTCCTCCCTCCTTGACAGCTAAATGGTTGTATTTTGATGAGTGAAAAAAAAAATACGGTAGTTTAGTATAATAATAACGGAAGTTTAAAGAAAAACTATCACAGCTAGGTTGGCTTTACAATTTAACGAATAACACTCGACCAACTTATAAAATGTACTTGGACTTATAAAAATTAAAATTTCATAGATATTCTATGGAACCCTACTCAGCACGTGCCGCGACACGCACTTATTTAGCCGGTTTTTATTTATTTGTTTAAGATTCTTTTTTGTAACGTATTTTTGTACTTTTTACAGTGCCTTTTATGCTACAGCACTCCGACTTCCCATCCATACATATCAGACAAAGAGCGAGATTATCTAAAACAGGCGGTTGTAGCTTCTGGCCTCCATAAGAAACTGGATCCAGTGCCATTTAAGGCCCTATTAAGGTCCGCACCGCTTTGGGTTTTGGTTCTGGCAGCTGTAAGTAATTGTCTGTTATTTATTACATTTACAGAATTATAATTCGGTGATATCCAATTATTTTAAATTATAGCAAACTAGCTTAAGCCGCTGCGTAGAATTATACATATAAACCTTCCTCTTGAATCACTCTATCTAGAAGTATTAAAAAAAAAAAGCATCAAAATCCGTTGCGTAGTTTTAAAGATATAAGCATACATAGGGACAGACAAATAGACAGCGGAAAGCGACTTTGTTTTATACTATGTAGTGATCTCCATAGAATCACTTGCTTTTACAGCGCTTGTATAGTAAAGTTGCCGGCAAACTTATTGAGTCTTTGGCTACGTGGTGGGGTAGATTTGCGCATTATACTTACTTAGTAAAGCTAAATTCAATTGAATTTCGAAGCCATTACTCAATAACTTTGTCGGCGACTGTTAATGACACTGATTACGAAACTAAACTTTGTTGATTCGAGTCTTGTTAAAGGCGGAAATAATATGATTAGTACTGTTTGCCTGAACATATTACACCTATCAACCAATATTTATTTTTAAAAGTATTCATGCCATCATACACGTTGCCTTATAGTGTGAAATAAAGTTAAATCGTAATAAATAGGTGAAATGTTCATTTTTTAATTGATTTATTCTGAACAGAGGGGTGTTATGAGTTAGATGTGTGTTTCCGTATCGGTGTGTCTTTTGATTTGTTTTTTCTTTGTTTGAAACATAATTTTATCGAAAGTGTTCTTGTTCTTACTTAGTTAAATACTGTCACAATAAGTTATTTAACCTTTTACGAGGTAGATATTGGAGTGAGGTGTAAAAATTATCGGAGTTCATCAACTCTTGTAATTATTCTTGTGATTTGCAAAAAAATCTACACAACTCTGATGCACTCGCTTAAAAACAGTGGCGCATTTAGCATTGTGTTGCGTTTTAAATTGTTAAAAGGTGGTTAAAAGAATATAAAGTCGGGACAAAGAATAAAGAAATACTAAGTTGATATGTTGTAAAAGTAATTTGTTTCCTTTTGTTTGAAACAGTACGTGTAAGCTGAGCAATATTGCTCTGTTGCGGGCCATGAACAAGAAAGTTACGTGTTTGTTTTCCATTATTAAACATCCGGGGCGGGTAAATGATTTAGCAAAAATTCATCAGTGTAAATCAAAGGTACTTACAAATTCGATTAATGTATTTTAACGTTCATTACGATAAGTATCGGCTGTATTTTACTTTAATATTTTTTTATTCTTCCGTGTTGCTTATAAAGAGTTAGTTATTCGACGAAAAAACGGAGGACGTTCTCAAGTCGACGCGTATTTTTCTACATAATTTGTAAAAGCAGGATATTGTCTCGTACCTACTTTATTAAGTTGAAAATCTTAAATTGACATTGACTATTAATTTGGTACAGTCACGTCTAAAATATATAAATACTAACAAGGTTTCACAATGTATTGTAGTCTAGGTATTGTTAAAGTATTTTAGTATTTTTATTGTTCATTTTTAGACGTGACTGTAATGTAAGGACTAAACAATGGTATAATAAAATAAAACATCGACATCAAAAATACTTTTAGTAGGTACTTTTTAAGGTTCTGTAAGATCGCTTCATTGTCCGTCTGTCTGTCTGTTTTTCAAAGTTGAAATTAATACCAAATACTTCGAGGTCTGCCGTCTCTGGGAGCTGTAAAAAAATCATCTCTCTAAGTCGATGCAATCAAAATAAATATATCCATTTATGTCGCATATCCTATACATTCGTACAGGGAATGAAAAGGTACTTTGTTCTCTTAGAAATTTTAAATTTGGTATGAAGCTCTTCTAGCACAAATAGTGAAATATATCTAAAACGTAGTTTCTTTTGTTTGTCTCTTTGTAGGGATCCAATATAAAATGACCTTACACGGGCTACATTTTGCTTAGGAGCAGGGCTCTGCTTACACTGGATTTTACCTTCAGTGCGCAAGTTCGACTAGCACTTGGGCGTTTTTATCCATAGCGTTTGCTGCCGCCTGTCAACGCGTGACTTCTATAGCTGCAAAATTATGCAACGGCATTGGGTGAAAGTTACGAAATCACATCTAAGCGTTCCCGGTAGTGAATGCGTTGAAGGATAATTTGCAATAGTCTGTCTCTTTCCTCAGGTTGGCCATGACTGGGGGTACTTCACGATGATCACTGACCTTCCCAAGTACTTCTCCGACGTGCTCAAATTTAACATCAAAGAGACTGGCCTGATGTCCGCATTGCCTTACATGGCAATGTACGTGTGCTCTTTTATATTTGCCAGCTTTTGCGACTTTTGTATCAGGAAAAAATGGCACAGCATCGGCATGGGAAGAAAGATTTACACGACTGTATGTAAGTATGCAAAGATTTACCATATTCAAAGATTTAAGGAAATATTCTTTGACAGTTACAATAAAAAAATATAAAATTTCGCGATTTTTCCTCTTAATTATTGCCACAATACATAAAATATGTGGTAGTTTTAGCAAAACTATCAGTGATTAAATCCGAGAAGTGATAGTTATTATGAGAAACTTAATGAAGTCAGTATAAAATTAATGAATTCCTTTCAAAAATTTTGAACTCTCCGTACGACCCTTTCTTTTTGCTCGTCAGTGTATTTTTGTACTGTTTCGCTAGGCGTGGCGTTTACAACGCTTGTGTAGCATTTTAACTATTAAATACAAATGTATGGTCGCAGTTTTGCTCAGATATATGAATATCCATTTGTGTAGATAGTTTGTTAACCTTGAAATTCTGCATCCGTGCAAAACTAGGCCAAATTAAGGAAAACCATTTTTCCTGCAGCTTCTTCCGTGCCGGCAGTTTTTATAATTCTGGCCTCGTACTCCGGTTGTAACCGCGTGGAGGCTGTCGGCCTGTTCATAGCGTCCATGGCTTTCATGGGAGGCTTCTATAGCAGCGTGAAGATTAATGCTATGGACATAGCGCCGAACTACGCGGGCACGTGTTCTGCATTCGTCAACGGCATTGCTGCGATATCAGGCATCATAACGCCTTATTTGATCGGGTTGTTGACTCCTGATGTAAGTATCGTACTGGATGACGTGGGTAAAATTATATCCCTCACTTATATGCATGGTTTACAAGTCCAAGAGTAATAGAATTTCGCTCTCGTCGTCCAGCGCTCTTTCGGACAGATATCCTGTGTTTTAACACCGATATTTAACCAACAAAAGCCTGTTGTCATAAAACTGGGACATGTAGACAATAAATTATGAGCAGTTGTCATAATGCTCATTAGACACAGCTTAATTAGAGATGAAATATACATTTTAAATGTATTATAAGCACGACAGCGTATGGCTGCCTGATATTTTGCGATTTACAAACATTAACATGTAATTTTGCTAACACTCTGAATGAGGCGTTATGTTAATATTAGAATAGAGCCATTATTTACGGAATTTGTTACACTTGTTGGGTTTGTGAGACACAATTTTTTTTTGTGGTAATAGTTGGTGAACTGGCGAATTAATCCGAGGACCTTGAATCGACTGGCTGATCGCGAGGGTGAAAATTAGTGAAACGAAGTTTCCTATTCCGCAGTTTCAGTTCATTAGTTAAACTGTGTTACTATCCGGTAGCAATTTGTTGAGGATATAACAACAAAAACACTGATTTTACCGGATCGCGTGTTACCCTTCTATAAAAAAAAGTTAAGGGCTTGTATTTTGACAATGTGGTAGTGTTATACTGACAAAAAAGACAAGTATACTTGAAAGAATGTTAACTTTATTTGCACATATTACTTAAAACTAAATACATATCGAAATCATTTACTTATTAGCATAATAATTAGAAGAGAATTGGAACTTTAACTACTAGTATTTAGCATTTTGAATAATATTCAATAAATTTGTAATTTACAATCATGCTAAACGTGACCTTTAGGCTCTGTCTACCCCTTAAGGGATAAAGATGTGACCTGTGTAGGTATGTATGTATGTACGATATATTGTATATACTGTAGTACTGTAACCACATAACCACACTGATTCAAGATTACACGGAGTTTGTACCGGTCTAATTAGCGATCATTAAAAACACAGCATGTCAAAGTGAACAAGCAATTATTGTGGTGTGGGTAAACGCTACATTCTTAAAGCAGTGGTCGATAACCCCTCCTTTTCTTTACAGCAAACCGTAGGACAATGGCGTGTTGCATTCTGGACCGTGTTTGCTGTGCTAGTAGGAACCAATATCGTGTACAATATTTGGGGAAGCGGTGAGCAGCAGTGGTGGGACGACGTGGACAAACATGGGTACCCTCCGGGGTGGAAACATGGGCCTTTGAAGAAACGAGCCCCCGATACTGAAAAAAAGATTGTGTACCCGAAGCATGATCATTCTCCCGTCTCTACCGATTAAAACTGACTAGAACGATGTGTGTTTTATTGAAATTGCTGGCGAGAGCCTAATGTGCATAAATCTTTTTTATCCTTGTGAAATCTCTCTCGCTCTGTAATTTGGACACCTTTTTTAGGTACTCAAAGTTACGAAAATTAATATTTTCTATTGTTGTCAAGTACTTAGCAGAAAATTCTCAGTTCTTCGTGCGAGTATGATCAATGATCAGTACTTTATTAAGGTCGTCCATCACACCCCATATTGGATATAGTGGAAAAGATGACCGATGGGGTCTAATAAGACAGGGTGACGCAGGTGGTACATTTGAGCAACCTTCTTAAGATTTTCGGTGAAGAATCTCTTGAGCTTCTTCCGACAACGTTCTCGGGGGTTTTTATTGCTGTAAAAATTTGGATTGGGGAGCGTTCAAGAATTACGTAACGCAATTATTGAAGATTTTTAACCCTCCCTCCCCCCTACCCCTCTAAACGTTACGTAACACTCAAGTGACCATTTTTACCCAAGTGTCAAAATTTATGTTGCGCAAAGTGCAAGAAAGTCGCTATAATATCCTTTTTATAGTTTTAATCGCCTTGGCGGTAATAATATTAAATAACACAAGAGATGTTTAACCCGCAATACATGCGTAGTTTGTTAATTTGGCAGTTTTCATTCCATATTTTTTTATTAAAAAAAAGAAAACGTTACGTAACGTGTTGTAAGAAAGACCCCCCCCCCCCCGCCTCTGTAACGCATCGTAACGTTTTACGATACCCCCCCTCCCCCCAAATTGCGTTACGTAATACTTGAACGCCCCCTTGGAGACATTTCAATATACAGGAGCGATAAACCTAAATTCACGAAAAGAGTCAAAATCTGATAATAGAGGGCGTTACATTACTAAAGAACGTTTTTATCTTTTAATTACAACTTAGTTTAAGGTTAACCGAAGGCAGAGCAGTATGCAGAGGAATAAGTTATTTTATCTTACGGGTGTGATCAACGTAGGGACGGCATCGAAATGTACGTTTTGGAATGCGCGACCTATATAATGTACGAACGTAATTCTTGTAAGTACACAAATGGTAAGGGACTCGATTTTTGAAAGCACGTGTGAAAATACCACTCGAAAATCGTGAAAAATTCTGCTGAATTTTAAATACGAGTAGCTTAAAAGATACTTACGGTTCTCATTAATCTTGTGAACTAGTCAAAATTTTGATTAGAGCTGTAGTTTTGAAGATATAAACAGATTTATACCACTTTCGAGTGGTACTTTTGAGTGATGTGCTTTCAAAAATCGGGCCCCAGGGCGTGAATTGCTAGGCCGCGCATTCTAAGCCGTACATTCTCGGACGAACATTACACTGGTCGCACCCTACCTATCTTACAATCTACGCACATAGTATAGTATATGTACTACATAATAATATGATTTATATAATTATGTATGTATGAAAATCTCTAAGTATACTTTACTATTATTCTGGCTACCGTCAGATTCGCAAAGTGTATCCTATCCTACTAATATTATAAACGCGAAAGTTTGTAAGTATGGATGAATGGATGGATATTTGTTACTCTTTCACGCCAGAACGGCAGGACAGATCTGGATGACATTTGGAAGATAGATAGTCTGGAATAACACATATGCTACTTTTTAAATTATTATTTTTTATCCCGGAAAATTGCGTTATTCCTGCGGGATAGCGATAAACGAATTCTATGCAGACGAAGTTGCGGGCAACAGATATTTCTCATATATGTTCCTATGGCAAAAACTATAAAAAGGGAAAATTATCCTAAATTTCATTCACAAGTTTTACCGTGTTCTAATACTTTTCATAAATAGATGTGATAGTGATAGTTGTTAAGAAAGTGACGCCCTCATACGGAGTCAGATTCATTATGCAACCATTTTTAAAGGCTCAGGTGATTTTTATAGCTTATTCGTCCTTACTCCTTAGTATTAGGTAAGTAACTTCTTCTACTTTATGAGAGTTAATAAATAAACAGAATATATGTTTTCCTTATTGACTAGGAAACGTCTTGTAAATTTATCATGTTCAGGTGATAAAAATCAGTTTGTGCGTCTCAGCTTTGTCAAGTTGTGTCGAACATCGTGAACTAATGAGACAATTTATCTCGAACTATTACTATGTTATCTAATGAAAGTATCTCTCGCAATAGTTTCCTTGAATACAATTAGTTTATTATTGAGTCTGAACGTGATTTATCAATAAAGAGAACTGTGCGACAAGGATAACGATAATCGGCGTCAGCGGAGCGTGTCTTAACGATCATTGGAGTAATAAATAGTAATTTAACCGCATTCGCTGCAAAAGTATGTCAAAAGCTACTAATTCATATTCCAGTTAGCAAATAAATCTAGCAAAATTGCGAAATGCACACCTAAAAATCGGAATTGTTTTATGATGATTACGTACGTGTAAGGCAAGGAGCGAGTTTATTAAAAAAACTGGACAAGTGCTAGCCGCATCCGCGTGGAAAGGGTTCCTTACGGCTGAAGAAATTGAATCATACTGTAGGTACCTCTGTGGAATCTTTTCTCTATTACCTAACCTACTTCCTACTATCCTACTTCCTACTAATATTATAAATGTGAAAGTTTGTGAGAATGTTTGGATGTTTGTTACTCTTTCACGTAAGAAGGGCTGGACAGATCTGGATGAAATTTGGAACATAGATAGATTATAGTCTTAACACATAGGCTACTACTTTTTATCCCGGAAAATTGCGTAATTCCCGCGGGATAGCGATAAACCAATTCTATGCAGACGAAGTTGCGGGCAACAGCTAGTAATATTGTAAATGCGAAAGTTTGTGAGGATATATGGATGTTTGTTACTCTTTCACGCCAGTACGGCTGAACAGATCTGGATGAAATTTGGAACAGAGACAGATTATGGTCTGGAATAACACATAGGCTATTTTTTATCCCACGAAAATTGCGTGTTCCCGCGGGATAGCGATAAACCAATTCTATGCAGACGAAGTTGCGGGCAACAGCTAGTAATATTGTAAATGCGAAAGTTTGTGAGGATATATGGATGTTTGTTACTCTTTCACGCCAGTACGGCTGAACGGATCTGGATGAAATTTGGAACAGAGACAGATTATGGTCTGGAATAACACATAGGCTATTTTTTATCCCACGAAAATTGCGTGTTCCCGCGGGATAAACGAAGTTTTTGCAGACGGAGTTGCGAGCAAAAGCTAGTCGTGCAATAATTTCCTTGGCAGGAACCTTTTTACTGGTAGATAAGTCATAATGACATTTCCAGTAAAAAGGTTTCACGCTGGAACGTGATTCAGTTTCTTTCACTGTACATGATAACATCTTAATAATCTGGTTTGAACACTTTGAACACAAGATGCGAGTGGATGTAATATACTAAGGCCTGTTTCACAACTCACTGCTAAGTTCCAGTTGTCTTAAGTGTCAGTTATCTATGATGACGTTTCTGTCTGTTTCGTAGTAATAAATAGAGACGGAATCATATATAACTGACATTTGATAACTGGAACTTAACAGAGAGTAATGAAACGGGCCCCAAAGAAAGCGTTGATGACTATCTATCGGAAAACTTTGCACAAACTTGCTTGGTCACATATTGGTCTTTCTCTCTAAATGACTGACGTCGAATAAAAAGAGAAAAGTGATCAAATAAATAAGAGTTCTGTTTACACTCGGAAATGCGGAACCCTAAAGCATGTCATTTGTTATTTTTCTAACCTTCGTATTGCACGATCTTGAGATGCATCTAAGGCGAATACAAGTGCTTAAAAAGTATAATAACCTTCATTTCTAGCTTATTAATATGATGATCCCACGTGTTGGGACTGCGTAAGGTCAGGTATGCACGCACCTTTCTCGGTGAAGGTCGGCATGTGATTGACCAGTATGTCAGCGCTTGTTTCATTTATGCTACTTCGCGCCTTTAATGCTTCAATGCAAAGATTAATATAACCTAGAATAGACAGTTAATCAACCTCTTCCCGCGATGGTAGTAAAAGGCTATCCAATAGAGCCTATACTTTAACTCCAGACTCTAGTATCTACTGCGGTATACGAAGGCAAGGGGAAACCGCCCCACTATTTTACTAATAAAGTTGCCATGAAGGTTCAGTCAGATCCCGAACCGAGGACTACAACTACTCTGTAAAGAGTGTAGCGATTTAAAGGAAGAAGTGACCAGAGTACCTAATCCTGTTTTTGAACATAATATTTCCGTTCATACACAATCTGAAAGTTACACTTTTTGAAACAGTGGAATAGCTAGTGTAAATCCTTATGCATGAAAAGTTAAGATTAAAATAGGTCAATTACTTATTAAAAAAAAATACAAATTGTGTTAAAGAGTTGTAGGTAATTTCAAAAAATAAAGTGGTGATCTTATTTTGTGAAAATCAAACTAGGCAGGCACGTGCTAATAGTAAGACAAACCAACAAGTCTCTTTTATGAAATACATTCGCATAGAAATCTAAAACTTTGTTATGTTAAAAATCATTTTAGTCGCTGCTGAACTACTTGAAATGCAACATGATGAAACATGAAATCTATAATATATGTGGGAATCTATCTTGCCTCAATAAAACAACTTCGTTTAAACACTGGTTTTATTATATTATCTCCAAATACTATTTAATTACAATTTTACACCCGCAGATCTTACTTTTCCGTTCGCCGTTCAAACCGTTCTCCCCGTCTCTCTCTCACCTCTCTCCATCCTTCACTCACAAATACGTCCCGTTTCACTCAATCACCTTACGTTCCAATCCTACATTCTCGGCTGTCCTGGACATGCATATCTGCCCTCGGATATAGCCCTCTAACTCGTTCATTCATCTTCACATCATTCAACAACAAAATAACAAGTATCATCCTAGCACTAAAGTTACCATAAAACACCGTCAGATTAAAATCACAAGTATAAGTTAACAACTTTCTCATCTAACATTACACATCGTAAGCAAACTTAATATTACAATTAGTTCATAGCAAACAAACTAACAAAGAAACAACGTAACATATTTAAACTTTAGAACATAACAACCACAACTATTAACAAGTAAAATAGTTTCATCTTAAAACTGCTCGTTAAGAATAAGTTAACATCTTAACTAGGTAAGTATTGCAAAGTACACATCTTAAATTAAGCAATAGAAATCTTTAAATACAAGATCAGGTTTTTACGCTCAGGGTCCATCATTACAAATTAGTAACCAAAATAACTGAGAATAAGGGTTTAGTTTCAGACATCTTTCATAAAAGAAAACAACACAAATAAAATTAAATAAATCTGATTTATACCTGTTTTACTCACAGTCGTCCTCTGGCCATCTTTTCATGAAGTCTGCCGCCGTAGCCGTCTTGTTCGGACCCTCCGTAGCGCTGTACACCTTCTCTACATCATAACGGTCGTTTCGCTTCACCTTGGTTATCTTATAGGGTCCAAGGAACTTGGGCTTAAGCTTTAGTCCTGGCCCAAACTGCGTTCTCTTAATCGCGACGAGATCACCGACCTCGTACTTCGAGCTCTCCTTCCTCTTCTTATTATAACTCTTCTTATTTTCTTCTTGGATCTTCAGAATCTGTTCTTTGGCCTTCTGCCTTAAGTTTTCTCTTTCTTCATCAAATTGGGAGATGGTTTCCTGCTGCAACAAGGTAAGTATTTCTATATCTTCTTTACAGTTCATCTTGGTACCTGTCAACAGCTGGAATGGTGACGTGTCTATGCTCCTCTGGTAAGTACTATTTATAGCTCTTTGTACCCGTCCTACATGCTTGTACCATGCCGACTGATCTTCGATGCATAGCTTTGTCAACATAGGTATCATTACGCGATGAATGCGCTCAACTTGGCCATTGCTCCTTGCTATTCCAGTGGTGATCGTCACATGCTGAATACCTTCATCTTCACAGTACTTCTGAAAAGCACCGCTCGTAAACGCCGTGCCTCTATCGGTTATAATTCGGGTAGGATTACCGAATGTCTGCTGCTGTAACTGAAGTTTGTTGATCACCTCTGCGCTGGACGTCGACTTCGTAGGGTAGAGCCACACAAACTTCGTGAATGCGTCCACAACTGTAAGTATATGATTGTATAATTTCTTTGTCTCTGTTAACGGTCCAATGTGGTCCAAATGCAGTGTATGCAGTGGAGTTCCTTCTTTTACAATTGGATTTAAAAAGCCTTCTTGCTTGCCTTCCTTCCTGGTAGCTAATAAACATGGTATACAACTTATAATCACTTCTTCAATTTTTCTATCCATGCTCCTTATGTAGTAATCCTTGCTTATGGCATCTTTCATCTTTCTCATGGCAAAATGGCCGTTACTATGTACTTGCTTGATAACCTCTTTCTCCATTGTTTTAGGTACAACAAGTTGCCTTTCGTCCCCTTTATATAATATGCCATTTTCCATATAAAAGTCATTATATGATCCATCTTTCAAAATCAGCTGTTTGATGGCATTGAGCTCTTCATCTCTTTCTTGAGCTTGGCTAATTTTCTCGTGTAGGGTTACCACAGCAACATATGGAATCCTGCTAAGTGCGTCTGCATGCGGCATCTTAGCACCTGCTCGATGTTCAACTTCATAGTCATACTGGTCCAGCAGTAATACCCATCTAGCCACCTTTGGAGTCAAATCCTTCTTGTTTAGGGTAAGCTCAAAAGCCTTGCAATCTGTCACAATTTTGAAATGCATACCGAACAGATAGTGGTGAAACTTCTTTACCGATTCCACAATAGCAAGTGCTTCCAGCTCATAACTTGAATATCTACTTTCGGCTTCGCTTGTCCTTCTACTTCTGTAGTATACAGGGTGCAGTTGTCCATCATGACTTTTCTGCATCAATATACCCGCTAAAGCCTGGCTCGATACATCGGTGTGTAATTCTGTATACAACTTCGGGTTAAAAATCTTAAGCACCGGCTCACTTATCAACTTCTGCTTTAAAATATTGAATGCTTCTTTTTCTTCAGGACCAAATACAAATTTAGCATCTTTTTTCAGCATATCTGTTAATGGTCGTGCTATCTGCGCATAGTCTCTTATATACTTCCTGAAATATGATGTCAATCCGATGAAACTTTGGACCTGCTTGACATTTATCGGTTCGGGGTATCGTGCTACTGCTTCTACCTTCTCTGGACTTGGCTGTACCTGACCCTCCTTTACCAAATGACCTAGGTACTCTATCTCTCGGCATATCAGCTTGGCCTTTTTCCAGTTCATTTCAAGTCCAAATTCCGCCGCCACCGTTAATACCCGTCGCAGTCTTAGTAGGGCTTCTGGCTCCGTCTGGGCTGGAATAATAATATCATCGATGAATACCATCATAACACCTTCTTGTATCAAATCTTTAAATATAATGGTAATGAATCTCATAAAGTACTTTGGTGAAACCGATAATCCGAATGGGGCCCTAAGAAACTCCCATTGTCCATGGTGCGTTACGAATGATGTATATGGCACCGTTTCCTTACTTATTCTTAAATGGAAGAATCCATTTTTGAGATCTAACACACTGAACACCTTTGCATCTTTCAACTTATCAATTAAATCCTCTATCAGCGGTAAGGGAAATTCATCTTTGACCATCTTCTTATTCAACAGTCTATAATCAACGCACACTCTGGTTGAACCATCTTTTTTCCTTACTAAAACCAATGGGCTAGTATATTCGGAAAAACTCACCTGTATTATTCCTTTTTGCAGCCATTCATCTACCTGATCCTCTACAGTCTTCTGCTCCACCAAGGAAAGTCTTCTTGGACGTTGTGCCACCGGAATCTCATCCTTGAGAATGATTTTAAGCTCGATTGGCGCCTCCTTCGTTTGGACAGGTTCATACTCAGCCACCAGCCGCTCCACCTCTTCTTTGACATCGCTGTCGCGGATGTGATCTGAAATGTCAACCTCACTCACACAACAATTCACCCTCGCCAACCACTCCTCATCCTCAGGTAATATTGACACGGAACCCTCGCGCATAACCATCACTACTGTATTAAGAAATTCCTGGCCTAAGATAACTTTATATGGCATGCAGTTACTAGGAACAATATGAAATATAACGCCGTTGTAACACTTATTGTCTATAGTTAACCTCTCGTAAAACTTGCCGCAAGATCTTATCTTCGACATTCCGAGTCCTGATAACACCGCGTAGTCGTCGTCACACTTTTCCACCTTAAGTTCGTCATAAATGTCACGGTTGATAAGGTTTATATCACTGCCAGTGTCTATTAAAGCTTCTAATTCAATTCCGCACAAATTTATCAACTTAACCGGCTTGTTCACTATCATTTTCGTTGTATCTCCGCGTTTGTTTACATCGCGCTGACCGCCGTCATCCGTCAAAGCCATAACGCAGCTGTCATTGCTCTGATTGGCCATATTGCCGCCGTCATCGCTGCTGCGCGCCTCGCCATTGGCCAAATCGGTCGTCCGTCCAAACATGGCCGATTGCCGTCGCCCTTCCGCCACCGTCATCTGCTTAACCGACTGAGACGATTGTTGTCTCGCTCGCTCCCCTGTGCCGCTTATATGCACATCTCGCATTTGCTTCGCCACTGAATCCAAGCCGCTAGCGCCACCTTTGCTCTCGGTCGGACACTGAGACCCGATATGCCCGTAATTGTTGCACCGAAAACATTTAATTCCTTTGTTGCAATTTACTGCCAAATGATTTTCTTCCCCACACTTGAAACAACGTTTTCGACTCGATTGCAATGATGATGATGAATTATGCTTCGTATCTTTTTCTTGCTTAATAGGTCTATCTTCTTTTTTCGACTTAGCCTTCATATTTTCGTATAACCGAAGTTTATCCTTGAGAACCGCATACGTAGTCGCTCCGTACAAAATTGACTTATTTGGTTCATAATCCTGGATGCCGTCGATAATATATTGTATCGCCACGTAGTCTGCAAACTTAGCACGTTTACCCAGCTCTTTCATGACTAACATGTATTGGTAGTACGACTCATCTTTTCTCTTTTTGCGACCAGACATCAGCTCGTGCATCTCCTTCGTGTTTATGGAATCCGGGAACTCTTTGATTAATGCCGCCTTTAGTTCATCGTATTTCTTGAAAGTTTTTTCAGACTGCAGCCATAATTTCGCCGTACCCACCAACGACCTTCGCGCCACCACAAGCTTCTGAGCCTCAGACCACCCGAAGATTTCAGCATTATCTTCAATGTCTTCAGCCCACTTAGATGAAGAGTACGCTTTGTCGTCACCGCTGAATTTAGTTACGTCCGTCGCTAGGCCCATATTTGCAACATTTTCGCACGCCATCTTGGACTCTTGTTTTTCTAACGAATCCACCTCCAAATCGAAAAAAACGTCTTCGTCCTGATCGCTCATACAGATTAGCGATACACTTCTTTAATACTTCTTTCTTCTTAATCGTTTTATCGTAATCGTAGCTTTAGTATTGGAGAAAATGGAGAACAGCCATCTTTTTCACCGCACCGCCTTTTGTTTTTCCGTCTTTTTGCTTTTCGCACCGTCGTCACTTCGTTTTTTCCTAAATTGAGGCAAATCCCACTTCTGACACCAAAATTGTGTGGGAATCTATCTTGCCTCAATAAAACAACTTCGTTTAAACACTGGTTTTATTATATTATCTCCAAATACTATTTAATTACAATTTTACACCCGCAGATCTTACTTTTCCGTTCGCCGTTCAAACCGTTCTCCCCGTCTCTCTCTCACCTCTCTCCATCCTTCACTCACAAATACGTCCCGTTTCACTCAATCACCTTACGTTCCAATCCTACATATATATATAATGAACTATGAAATGAAACAAATTAATAATGCGCCCATTCTTCCCATAATCTTGTGAGTTTAAGGGATCCAGAATCGTTGTAATAATTGAACATTTTAAAAAAATTCCAATTTCCCTCATACATTCTTCCCTGACTCATGAGGTCTCCCAGAGGTTGAATCAACATAGGTACAATTAGTCCAAGGTGGGTGAATTAATAATTCTATGCCACCATCAATGCTGCAAGCGCGAGCGCAGCAGACTACGCCAGTCGAGTACCCCGTCACTTGACAGCCACTCGCCGGCATAAGTTACTCGAAACAGCCTTAAAAAAGTTAAAAAAAAATTGCATGGAATAAAAAACTTAGTGCCAATACACATCGGAGTTTTTTATTGGATACAAGTAAGTCTTTTTTATTTAGTTCAATGTGACTTCAATTGGTATTTAAGATTTTTATTTCAGCTTTATTCAGTGAATATACGTATTTAATTTAATTCACAAGATGAATAGCGTTAAAAAAATGTTTTATGCACAATTGTTTTGGATTATTGGATTTTAAAGTTTTACAATGTCAAGTAATTAAGCATATAAAAAGTACCTAGGTAAAAAAAACTTTTGCCACTGTAACATTACATACAAGCCTTAGGCGCTGAGCATATGATACCATCAAAGCAAAGCGTCAATTACACAAAAATCTTAATTATTATGGACAAATTAGCAGCGCCTCTAGCGGCGCGTATGTGCAACAAGCTTTTCTGGTAGCAATTGTCCTTTTAACGCAAACGAATTCGAGACCATTTTTAGGACTACAAACTACTAATGGCTAATACAGAACGAAAGTGTTTCTGACTCGTAAATGTTAAGCATTATACGCATAACTTGTGCACTCAATAGGCGATTACGAAATTGTGTTTTTATTTCGTTCATGAAGATACGCGAACGAGATTTAAAGTAAAGTAGCATCGATGAGTAAGATCTGCGCGGCTGTACCATTTCAAAACCTAGTAAGTCTCAAAAACTCAATTTTGGGATTTTTGCTTAAAACGTGGTTTCTAGCAAGTGCCTATAGGATACAGAAACATTTAGAGGCCTATCTCGCTCAACTTCAGAGATACGAGTACTGCAAAACCTAGTAAGTGCCCAAAAAAACGGGCTTTACCATTGCAAAACCTAGTATGGCACAAAACCATTTCAAAAACCTAGTATGGGACATGCACTTACTAGGTTTTGAAAAAGTCAGAGAGACTTACTAGGTTTTGATATGGTCAAACGAGTTTAATTGTAACTTTTTGGAAAGTAGTATGTGTTTGTTATTTGAAGTTACTAGGTTTTGTAAGTCAAATGTTATAGGTACGTTGTTCTTTATTTATTTTGACGCGTCAAGGTAGGCAGCACTGTGCTCCCGCGCCAACTTCATGCTATTGCGCTGGAGCTGTTTCGAACTCGTTTAAACGCGTCAGTCAGTCAGTTGCCTGCCAAGGTTGAGTGTGCTTGCACGTGTTATGTTAAAATTTTGCTAAAACGTGGCTAGTATAATCGATAGTACCACTGATGCCAAGTCCCGAAAACATTTTTGGACCAATCTCCCTGTCAGGAGTAGGTAGTGCCATTGATTTGATAACAGACGACGGCCAAATTTCGGAAAATGATTAATATTATGGAAAGACCCTGGTGCTGCATTTTTTATTACATACATATATAAATACCGTCACGCCTCTTTCCCACAGGGGTTGGCAGAGACTTCTTTGTTCCACTTGCTACGATCTTGACATACTTCTTTCGCTTCATCCACATTCATCAATCTCTTCATACATGCTCGTCGGTTTCGGGTACTCCTGACCTGACTATTTTCCAAAACGTCTCCTATTTGGTCTCGAAACGTCCGTCTAGGCCTTCCCCTCCCAACGTAACCATTCACACTCCCCATATAGATCTGTTTAGTTAGTCTACTTTCATCCATCCGCTCTACGTGACCAAACCAACTAAGCATACTTTTTTCTATCCTAGTCACTATATCCTCTTTCACACCAGCACGTTCCCTTATCACACTATTCCTTATTCTATCTTTCAGTGATACACCTTCCATACTTCTCAACGCTCTCATTTCTACTGCATTTATTCTACTTTCATGCTTCTTTTGCCATACCCAAGTCTCGCTACCGTACATTAATGTTGGAACAAGCACCCCTCTGTGGACAGCCAGACGCGCCTTCTTCGACACCTTCTCACTGCTCACAAAGGCGTGCAGTGCCCCATTCACCATGTATCCTGCATTCACTCTTCTTTCAATATCACTTTCACACTTCCCATCTTTCGTAAACGCCGACCCCAGATATACAAACTCTTTTACCTGTTCGACTTTCTTACCCGCAATCACAATCTCACATTCTGTCATACTGTCGTCTTTTTCAAACACCATAACTTTCGTCTTGCTTACATTAACATTCATACCTTTCGTTTTCAATGCACCACATAAAATGTTAGCCATCATCTGCAACTCCTCCTCCGACAATGCCAACAACACTTGGTCGTCGGCGTATAGGAGGCATTTGATGGTTAACCCACTCATTCTTAGTCCACAGTCATTCCCTTTCAAATCACTCAGGCATGTATCCATGAATAGATTGAACAGCCACGGTGACGCAACACATCCCTGTCTAACACCTTTTTCAATGCTAAACCATTCAGCGTACGCCCCGTTTATCCTCACACAAGCACTAGAATCTTCATAGAGAGATTTTAGTGCTCGTACCAGATTACTGTTCACCCCATGCATGGATAATGCTGACCACAACTCATTCCTCATCACTCTGTCATAAGCCTTCTCCAAGTCCACGAATAAACAGTATATTTTCTGGCCCTTGGCCACTTTTCGGTTATACACCGCAAGGAGAAGACTTGATCCGTGCATCCCATTCCCTTTCTAAAACCCGCTTGTACATCCTATATTTTCTCATCGGTCTCTTTCATAACTCTTTCAATCAGTACCTTTGCATACAGTTTGCCGACGACGCTGAGAAGGCTTATACCGCGGTAGTTTTTGCAGTCCAGTTGTGACCCCTTTCCTTTGTACAGCGGCACAATCACGGCCTTGCACCAATCAATCTTTATTTTTTGTAATAAATATTTTTTTTTGTAATGAACAACTACTTAGCTGACTGGTTTGTTTTATTTAAATTGAAAAAAAGGTCCACATATTAAAACTTAAATGATTAAATCTCTTAATCATGCCAAAGTGGCAACACATACTAGGTTTTGAAATTGATCGGATCACTATAGTTTTTATTTGAGTTCAATTTCAAAACCTAGTATGGCACATAAAACATGCAATATAGGTAATTAAGTGTATATATATATACCAGGATATTCGGCTTAATCTAATAAACCAAGAAAGTATCACTTTTGGAACGAATATTGCAAAATTTTGTACGGCTGAGACAAAACATGTTTTTTCGCTCTCCTGTAAAATTAGCTTAATGTCCCTTACTAGGTTTTGAAATGGTGCAGCCGTGCGTCTTCGTTTCGCTTATTTCTTACGTAAAAGTAATCGACGCTACATAAATCCTCTCACATATTAATTAGTAATACACAATGATAAAATAGGTATCGATAAAAAATAAACCTAAAACGTACCACAAATTAAAACAGTAGAATACCTAAATAGTCAGTAGTCGGCGGATATAAATTACGTTATAATAATGTCAAACTTTGATGTTATTATAACGTAATTTACATCCGTCAGCCACCCATTACCAGAGGTATCAAAGCAAAAAAGCATATAATACTAAAATTATGTAAATAGAGCCCAGGTATTTGTATTGTTTAATACCAGCAGACGTCATCATCCATCACACTTGGACGTGAATGACATTTCATACTATATTGATGTAGTATTAAGCGATTATAATTATATTTATCTATTCGTTATGTTGTGTCATTATGTTAAATTTATCAAGTAACCATAACTTCCATGCTGGTCTAGGAGCAAAGATAAACATAGAATGTACCAGTTGCTTCTCTTCCCGCGCAAATGGTAAAAGCCCAAGGGAATGGATATAGGCGATGTGGCTAACAACCCGCCACTATTTTGATTCCCTTGCCAACTATACGCCCACAATAATGCTAAAAGTGGTCTTTAGGTCGTGTTACCTTAGGCTCTGTCTACCCCGTAAGGGATAAATACGTGATTTATGTATATGTATGTATGTATGCATAAACAGACTTTTCTATTGAAATGGCTTTGCCGTGTCTAAATTTCGAACAAAGCTGATCTTCAATACAGATCAAACACACACACATTATGTTTGTATTTTTCTTTCCATCACTACTTGTCGCTTATGTCTAATCTATATGGAATTAAGTATTGTTGGAGCGCTGGATGTCTTTGGAGTAGCTACGTATTCTCAGTTAGGTGTTCTTGGAGTGATGTTCATTAGATATACTAGCAATGAGCATCTTTGTCTATCATTATTAAAAATTAAGTATAGCAATATTGAGCTCAGTCGGAGGTTTACTAGTCACTGGATATCTAGGTTAAGTGCTTCGAATTAAGTCGAATGGAATGTTTGATACAGACGTATTAATAATGGCAGTAATGAGACGTTATCACATTTCAACGGTGAAGGGAGTTATACAATTGATTAATGCGCAATAATCAAACAGTGTAGCATTCTTCAATTACATATTAAATTTTCAGAAAGAAGGTTGTTTGATACTGTTAGTTTGTAAACAGTTGTGGACGTTTTTAATTGATTTAAAAAATTACTCTGAAAATATTTTCACAAAACTTTGTTCGATACTACTATCAATACTAATTATAAATGCGAATGTAAGTTTGTTTGTTACGGTTTCACGCGAAAACTACTCAACCGATCATCATGAAATTTTGTACACATGTTTTTGGAGGTATTAAAAGTAACATGGGATACTTTTTATTAAAAATATATATATATTATTTATGTCGTCACTGACGTTATCAGCGCGGACGAAGTCGCGGGCAAAAGCTAGTTATTTATACAAATTTGTAAGCGAAGTGACCCTTTATTTCTGCTCAAGAGTGTATCTAGATAAAAATAGATATTTAAAAAACAAAAACAATCGTACTTCCGAATTAACAACAAGTAGTCTTTTGGGTTTTTATAATAATTAAATACCATTATAAATAGGCACAGTTTCGTTTTAGAACGTTGAATCGCAAAATTAACATTTTTAAACTAGTGTGTTCTGGTTTGGACGGTGTAAAAAAACTAGTTTAAGGAGTTTATGGAAAAGTTTACATAAAATCAAAAGCGGTTATGTTAGTATCAAAGTTACCGTCATTTACATAATTACGTCAGTTTTTTTGTTATATTTTTAGATTTTTACATACATACAGACATAAATCTTTATCCCTCACGGGGTAGACAGAGCCTAGGGTAACAAGACGTAAAGGCCACGTTTAGCATAATTGTGGGCGTATAGTTGGCAAGGGGAAACAAAATAGTGATGGGTTGCTAGCCACATCGCCTATAAAATGGTTCCTAATAGTTTTGCCCATTACCTAGGTGGGCTTTTTTAGATTTTTACAATTTTAAATTCTCAGAGAAGGTGTATCCAGCATTAGGACGTTATTGCTCGTAGGCTGAAGACATTTCATCAATTTTATAAGTTTCAACCAAGCGAAATTAAGTTTACTGCAAACTATTTAACTATTTTAATACAAAAATAATGATACGTTGATCAGGTGTATTTAAATGCATAATTCATGAATCACGATAAAAGGTCTTGTTCTCGGATTAAACGTATTATTTCGATTGCTTTCGAGTTTCCGATTCCAACACTATCCTTTTCGTTTTTAATTCGCAATTTTTCAATATAAACAAAGTCAATGTCATTTATATTATTAAAATTTAAATAGCTTTCAATAGTAATGAGCTGTGAACGTTATGATTGAATAGCTCGCGACCTCGACAGGTGTACCGACAATGACCGTCGCGGCTGACAAAGTAAATACATTCACGTACAAAATACAATTTGTGACACTTAAAGCCTGGTATTAGGGAGCACAATAACAGGCACTGGTTTTCGGTGGAAACAAAAGTCTAATCAAAAATCATCTTAAAAACCATAAACAATGTGTTGTGAACTCGTGGAACGCACTCCCTAAACTTGTGATAAGTACACCTTCAGTGAACAGTTTTAAAAATAGACTAGACATTCATTTAAAAAGTCAGAGAACACAAGTGCAGTGATGGATATACACGTATCAGTTCAAAGAGCTGCTAGTGTATTATTTTAAATAATAACAATTAATCAGGAGGTTCCTCTCTCTGTCGCCCTGACCACCGGTAGCTTAGGCCTCGCCTCGCTGCCGGCGGCATCCTAGGTTAGGTTTTTATTTTTATAATGTTTTTATATTTTCTATTAATATTGTTTTGTTACTTTTTATATAAATATTGTAAAAACCTAACTAGGGATGAAAATAAAAATACATAACAATTAAAAAAGGTAAAAAACTATCTAAACAGTTGTGCAGACTTGCACACCTGGGGTCTACGAAAGCTCACCGAGTCAAGCCAAATTGAATGTAAATGTACCTACGGTTACGTTATAAGTAATCCTTAACACTTAATTTAAAAGGGTAGTACGTCTCCTTTTCGTTGTGCTCCTGAATAGAGATATTCTTGATTTGGTAGAGTCATTCTGTCCAAACAAAAATGTGCGGAAATAAGAATACAATCAACTCAGAAATATGTTTATTAATGCCAATAATATCAGTAAGTAATCAATCAAACTATTTAAAAGAACTTTTGTTTACAGTTTGAAAGATGAGACAAGTGTTTTTGGTTGTCACAAAGGTGTGAAAAAGTCACGAGCATCAAGAAGTTTAAATACTTTGAATTATTAAAAAGCGGGGAGATACGTATCGCGTAGCAGTGGTAACTAGCGTCCATGTGAAATTGGTAGTTTTATTGTTAACAGTCATTTTCATTGTTTCGCAAAATTATCAAGCGTCGCTATTTGGCTCTATCTGGCTCGGGAATTCAATAAACAAATTTAATTATCATTTGCATTCAGCATCAGATAATCAAATCTGTTGAGTGTTCATTAATATCACACGTGCCTATTTTGATTAAGTCTACTATGATTAAACATTTAATTACCATAAGATGTAAAAGACGATATGCATTAAGGATGTCCGTTTGCATAACGGGGGTTGTATTGCCGTATAACGTAATTGAAAGCCAAAGAAATTGTGCAAATCACACCATCTCTGTGCCTACTGTCAACTTTAATACATATTTCATATCATTTGATACATTGGCATATAAATCGCATACCTACTAGTGCAGGCTTTGCTACAGTTAGGATAGGTATGAGAACAAAACAGGCTCTCTTTAAAGGATTTCAGACAAAATAGATAAAATTTATTCTACACATGTTTGTAACGGATGGAGTCTGGCTTTCTCAGGATTTTCTCATCGTCTAAAATATTTTCTGTAGTTTTTATTTAAACAGGAAATACTATTACAATACTCATAATAACTAAAATGTTATTATCATTTTTTATATACGTAAATAATTAAATATAAGGAAGGTGTAAGAGTATTAACAGATTAACGTGTGAATGGTCCCACGATGATTTTCTTACTGGAATTAGGATCCTATGTTCCTTTGATGGAGCAGAGGGTGTCCACGGTGACTCTCCAGCCCGAGTGGCCTTGAACTTTGAGTTTTGCTTCGCTACAAACATTCGCTTTCGCAGTTTGCTTGGGACGACAAAGTTTTCACTTTCTACAGCGATTTCAGTCCATGGCCTGTTTAATATGGTTGGGGGCTCTTTGGAGCTTGGATTCGATACAGTACCACTTGCAGCGCTTGATCTGTGCATCAATCGGAGTTTGCAGCGTTAACGTATATAAAATTTCCTTTCTTGATTTTTTCGGGTCAGTTGATATACCAAGTATTCGGCGACGACATCGATTGATGAAACTTGGAGCTGATGCGAAGTATTTGTCAACTTCCTTTTGTCTTTATAACTGGACCCAAATAAATTGAGTTTCACTCTGAGGCTTAATTTTCGTGACTGCCGCAAGGGTTGCAATCGTCCGAAAGTAGCTCGAGCCTTGACAATCAAGACAGTGTCACAAAGAGTTTATGAATACTGACAAGATTTTAAAGATATCCGCATGGCACGATTTTCCTTATACAAAGATTGTCCGGCACTTGATGTTTGAGAAGATCGTGACATCATTTTCCTATGAAACTGATGGGAAGTACGTAAACAGCCCATAGAACTTAAGTGTACGGCTTGAGAGTCCGAAAAAATTAAGTACTACGGACTTTAAGATGTTAAATTAAAATTATGTGTTAAGTATCTAAACAAAATTTAGAAAAAAAATGAACGGACCAACAAAAAATATATTCTGCATATTGCCCATGGAAATTTTTCTCTATATTTTTTTTTCTGTATTGCTTGTTATGTGGTGATAAATATAGAGTCATTTTGATGTGCGTTGCAAAGTTACTTTAACAATAACAATACCCATAACCGACGATTTCGACGTATATTTGAAAGAAAACCTATGAATGTCAAAGTCTATGGTTATACGAGTAGCTATTGTTAAAGTTACTTGGTGCAACACACGCTTATTATTTTGTTCACAGACGTGAACATTATTGAACTTTCTTTTGTTTTCATTTGCGCGATTATTTTTTGCCAGGATGTAAATATTATCCAAAAAGGTTGACATACTAGTTTTATACGTATAATCTTTTAAAATAAATAATTAAAACTGAACACGCTTCACCAATCACAATTTTTGATAGCTTAAAAACTAGTTTAAGTTAAAAAAATGTTCGTGGAAACTTTTTTGCGAGTCAAGCTCTGTCTCATGTCTGCTCGGGTGAAGCAATCTGCAAGGCAACGGCACAAACCGTCCGCTCCGTCTGAGGTCGACTACTTTCCGACAATAACTTATTAAGTACCATATAAAAGATCCGATTGGAGTTGCATCGTAATGTTATGGAATACGTGTGTCGAAAGTTTTACGAAAACAAAAGCTTTAAGGCTTACTGCAGGTTCCAAAATATTATGTAACGTTACTTGTTTTTGGGTCACATAATGATTCAATCGATTTACTTTAACTTGTTCTGATTAATTATAGTTCGCGTTGACATAGTTTCCATTATTCTAATCTTGACTAATTCTCAATACATCGTCAAACATGATAGACGGATTGCAAAGTATTAAAAAAGATAAACATAAAGTCACCATTTATTTATTTACGACTAGCTGTTGCCCGCGACTTCGTCTGCATAGAATTCGTTTATCGCTATCCCGCAGGAATTATACAAATTTCCGGGATAAAAAGTAGCCTATGTGTTATTCCAGACGATAATTTATGTATGTTCCAAATTTCATCCAGATCTGTCCAGCCGTTCTAGCGTGAAAGAGTAACAAACATCCAAACATACTCATAAACTTTCACATTTATAATATTAGTAGGATTATAATATTAGTAGGATTTTTGTCACTTTGCGTCAAATCTTTAACTTGTAGTAAGTACTAAGAAATACAATGATTATATCTCAAGAATGAGGACGGATGATAATTACCTAGAGCGCCATTGTTTCTATGCTATCAATAGTAGTTAATGTTAGTTAATTAGTATCTACGTACAAGCGCAAGAGTTTCCGATGTGCTATATTAACTCGATTCCCGGTACAGCAGCAATATATCAAGGCGTAAGAACTATAGCGGTCAATTCTCAACTTCACTACTACGATACAAAGTTTAGATTTACATTATTAGGTGTACTGTGAAAGCAACTCTCACACTGCTTATCTACAAGTATTGAAGGGAAATGTGTGCGATAACTCACCGTGTACAATTAAGTAGGTGAAAACACTTGACGGGTTAATTCTATTGACAATTGCTTGCAGGCCAACTTAGTGTTGCAATGTTACGAGTAGGTATTTTTAATTGATAAGATTATTTTAATGGTTTTTCATTGTACAACAAAAAATTAGGCAACCATTGTACACATACCTACATAACACTCGTAAGTATCTGGGTGACCGTATTTTTATTTGGTACGTTTTTTTAAAAATGAAAGCTGGCTGGATCGATTTATCGCCCCCGAAACCAGAGACATACCAAAGTTCATGAAAATCGTTGCAACCGTTTCCGAGATTCTTGTTTAAAGGTATTAGATAGATAGATTAGATATGTATTTTTTTTATTCGATTTGTTACAGTTGTCTATGGGTGGAGTTGCTTATTAACCACCAGGTGTTCACTTGCTCGTTCGTCTAATTTTACAAAGAAACTAGCTTCTGCTCGCGACTTCGTCTGCGTAGAATCATACATATAAACCTTCCTCTTAAATCACTCTATCTATTTAAAAAAACCGCATTAAAATCCGTTGCGTAGTTTTAAAGATCTAAGCATACATTGGGATAGACAGTGGAAAGCGACTTTGTTTTATGGAAGGCCATTTGTGTTTGTGGAAAATAAAACTTACAAAAAAGTAAATTTATTCTTCGTTGAAATGAAACGCGTAGCATATATAATACAAAATACCATATATATTTGGTATTTTGTATTATAATATTATGCTTTGTAAAATAATGAATATGATTTTTTTTATAATAAGAGGGGGCAAATGAGCAGACGGGGATCTGATGGAAAGTGATCAGTGATCATCATCGCCCAGGGACACCTACAAGACGTGGACGTGGTTTTGAATGCAAGTGACATGTGATCATAAAAAACGAATACTTATATTGTTTTCTACTGTAACAAAAATGTTGAATTAGTCACGTGAAGTAAAACTGAAGAAGCAGACGAGACGAATTTAACAAATAGGAATACGAGAAATGTATTAACACTACACATGCTTTTAACTCTAGTACACCAAATATTATAAAATATGTTACCTATTTCTACCACTTCCCTTAGCTATTTTAAGCTAGCAAATAAGCTCACTTGACTTGGTTGTCTGTGTATAGGGCATAAACTATAGAACTAATGAACTGATTCAAAAAATTCTACCACTGATTAAAAGCTACACTGTCCCTGATTAACGTACACCACTTTATCCCTGAAAAGTCCATATTTCTGCAGGCAACAACTATACATACATCCATACATACATAAATCCTTACTAATATTATAAATGCGAAAGTAACTCTGTCTGTCTGTCTGTTACCTTTTCACGCTTAAACCGCTGGGCCGATTTAGTTGAAATTTAGTATACAGATAGTTTGAGTCCCGGGAAAGGACATAGGATAGTTTTTATCCCGGAAAATTGCATAGTTCCCGCGGGATAGCACAGCCCAAACCACTGGATTTAGAGACTTGAAATTTTGCACATAGATACCTTATACAATGTAGGCATCCACTAAGGAAGGATTTTTGGAAATTCAAACGGGATAAGGAAAAAACGGGAATTATATATTCGATTCCGAGTGACGCTATCTCAGTAACTATAATAACTAGACTCTTCAAATTTGATACAAAAGTAGGTGATTACAAAACTATGAAACTAATTTCAGGATTTTTGGATATTCCCACGAGATAAGGAAAAAAACGGGATTTATCTACGCGGACGAAGTCGCGGGCATAAGCTAGTCACGTCTATATCCCTTACGGGTTATACATACATGTAACTATACATACCTGTTTAATATTATTACAACAGACAATTATTATACAAAACACAAGAAATGCTTTCTTATCTACGACTAAGTCCTAAAGAGCAAAAAACAACGTCTATCACTGACTTGATGATAATCTCAATAATACACAGACACATAAACTCAGCATGACATTTGCTTTATCCCATTGCCTGAAAAGAAAATTACTTAGTACACATCCAAATTGAGAACCTGTTTTTAGAGATCTGTACCCGAAGAGACCTATATTACTAAGAGTAAAACTCCGTTATCTAATCCATCTGATAAAGACTTTATGCTCAGAACCGTAAGTAAGTAGTCATTAGAATTTTTCACGAAATGTGCGACCTCTCACACGTTGCTTTAACAAAAAAAATATAATAATACATTTGTATAAAAACTAATTTTCGATCATTGTTTTTTTCGGAGAATGTTCGGCAAGTTCTTGGCAGCTTGCACGCATGCTTACATGCGAACATCAGCTGAAAAAAAGTTTGTGATTAATAAATAAAACTAAGTTAAACTTGAAGGAAATACAAGGTGTTTTTTTCGGCGTCTCTTCTCGATGTTAATATAGCAATTTTACAGTGGTACGGAACTCTCGTGCGTGAGTTCTAATTAAAATAATAACATGATGTACTTAATAATATTTTTCCTTCTAGTGGGTTTTCCATATTACTGTGTTTAGTTTAGGTAGTAGGTAGCATGTCTTAAATTTCGACTATTAATAGTCGAATCGGCACGCAATTTTGTAAATGTGACCAGCCAAGGTTGCATGATTTTTTATTAAAATAATTTTCATTTGTTTCAGGATAATTAAAAGATATTATACAGCGGTGAAATGATACCACGATGGCGCCGCATACTATCAAAAAGTAAGTAAATGATTACTAAGCAAAAAAAATACAATGTGTAATGTTTACCGCGCATATATTGTTTACGTTTTATGGTAAGGTCCCTGTAATTGTCAGTTATTTGCTCAACCCGATACGGCTATAATTGCTCAGGCTTATCTTTCATATAATATACCGTGCCAACTGGGTGAATATTTTGTAGCGTAATATTTGCTTTCAAAAAGTTTGAGTAATTTAAGAAATACGAGCAAAAATACAGTCCGTTATTTTGATTTTATTTTTATAAATTAAACTGAATTTTAGAAAGGAAAAAACCACCTATGGACTGTTTTCCTTACCTGTGGCAACACTAAACGTCCGTTATTATTGTTTGTCGGTATTGGTCCACCATCATAATTAGCACACACATTGAGCAGTTGTTAATAATATTGTCATAATGCGGTGGAGTTTACTTTTTGAAGATTCTTTAATACAACATTTTTATTATTCCCAAGACCCAAAAATCCCACTGTGTCCTTTAGTATATTTTTTTGTTCTAAAGTAATTTTTGGTGTAATAACCGTTTGGTATAATTTTTGTACAGACGAACCAGGAAATACCTCGGGAAATCTTGAATGCGAGCTAGGGACTTAGGACTGGATGAATAAGTTAGATTAAGGTTTATTTTATAACTTGCTTGAAAATTCAATTGTTTCAATAATTTCAATTTGACAAAACAATCGTTCAACCAAACATTACATTAGAACAAAAAAATATTCGAGCATCCAGTATAGACGCTACCCGTTTTTAACCAAAGTATTTTAATTATAATTAATTGAACGGAAAAGGCACTACATCGTTTGATTTTTCTGCTTAGTGTTCCTAATTCCCCAGCGGTACGTCCTGGGCATTATGGGGCTGTTCGCTGTCTGCAACGCGTACACGATGCGAGTCTGCCTCAACCTCGCTGTCACACAGATGGTCAAGGACATTGGCGGAGGCAGCGCACACTATGACCCAAACGCCTGCCCGGATGACAGCGAAATCATCGCTAATGGCACCGTCAGTACCAAACCGGTGAGTACCTATCAAATTATAACTTCCTTTTCATTCTATGGTGTTTTATCATCCATTTCAACTATGAAAAGGACGCAGTTAAAGATGAGGATAAGAAAACGAGGAAGTCAGACAGATTAGATTAGATTAGATTATTTATTCATTCAATAAAAATTAGATCATCATATTGTGTATTGTCAAATTAGAAGAATTTAGATTGAAATCGTCAAAAGTAAATAATTAAATAATACAAATCAATTGAATATTACAAAAATGTCAAAATCAAAAACAATAATAATAAAACAATAAGGTACAATTAAATTAATTCTCCGCTAGGGATCGTCACTGCTTATAAACAATGAAATAATAATAAAGGGTTCATTTAATATAATGTCAAAATTAATCGAAAAAACAATGCTATTAAATAAATAAATCAAAATGTCAGAAACTCGTTTACAGAATAAAATGGATTTTTTAACAAAAGTAAGTCTATAGGAATGTCGATGCGTTGCGAGGGGCTAAGATACAACACTTCTCGTCTCCGTAGTTTCCTTGGATGTCTTACTCCTTCGAACATAATAGTGCAAGTTCTGCTGTTTAGCATCAAATTAGCGAATAAAATGCAAGAAACCACCAACCGGGAAATGAGTGTAGGTAATGCAGCCACATTTCGAGGACACAAAACAAAAATGCACTCGTTAAGATTAGCATAAGGAAGTCACCGGGCTACTGAGTTTTTACAAGGCAATCGAGTACGCTTTAATGATATGAAAAGCAGGGACTATCTCGCACGTTTAGTTGCATATATAATTGCAGCCTTAGCTATTCTAAACTGTTAATTGCATACAAGATAAGTTAATGGTGATAACAGTTTTTTTTATTACCTGAACGCCTCAAATTTTCTGTTTTTTCACAACACTGTAACCTTTCTTTACGTGAGAAATAGGAAACAAATGCATAATATACGCATGTTTTCACTTTACTGATGGAACACTCTTTGCCCCTATTTTGTTTGAACAGTATAATTATATTAACAAATTTTAATTTAGGTACCTTATCTACCAAGTTTGTTAAGTGGTCTAGTTTCATTTAAGTAGTGTAAAGAAATATTAATGTCTTATTTTGCGCAATTATTAAAAACCGAACGATTAACGAATGAATATTCCATTCTGATCTGGGAGTAAAGAAAAAAATAGAACCAGATGCTTTTTTTTCCCGCGCAGATGGTAAAAGCCCATCGAGGGAACGGGCGAAAGTCTTAGGAATCATGTTATAGGCGATGCGGCTGGCAACCCATCACTATTTTGATTTTCCTTTCCACCTATACGCCCTTAATCATGCTAAAAGTGGCCTTAAGGTTTTTGGTATTTTTGGCTAGGTCTACCCCGTAAGGGATAAAGACATGATTATGTGTATGTTTTTCTATTAAGTAATGGTGTAATGTCTATAAATTACCGCAATAAAGCTAACCAACGTACACACTTATACAGTCTTACACAACCAATTTTATCTTAAACCAAATAAAAGTTAAGAAAACGAAATCTAAAGCATGTAATTCAACAACAATCCGTTCGCTGTGTCTGAACTTGTTCGTCTGACTAAGATTTAGTGGGGTTCAATCCCTTTGCGGTCTCGGCATTACAGACTTATCCGTAATCTCCAGTATTGATCTCGACTTTGGACCTTTGAAACTATATTGGAAGCACAAAGTTTTCGAGCAAAGTTTTGACTTTGGGGTATACATAACTAAACTCAAGTATAAAGCTGAAAGAGAATTTTAATTTGTATTAACTACAGCATTATTCTACTTCTATTAGTCATGATGAAGTTATGAAAATACAATGCCGAAAGTAATGCTTTTTATTGTTGAGATTAATATTATCAGTGTTATATTTGTTGAGAAGGTTTTATACCACTATTAATGTCACGGGGTGCTTAGTTGTTTGACAAATTAAGTAGTTAAGTATTTGATTAGTGAATTAATGTGATTATTATTCAAACCATTAAAGGTTTGTGAAGATAAACGGATGCTGCTATAATAATTGTGTAGCAGGAAGTAGTGTGATGCCGGTTAATTAATATTCCATATTTTAAGGACGAAGCTGGTAATACTTAAATAATGTACGTTGACGTCATAGAAAGTCGTAAATATAACACGTTAGCAACAAAATACAATGTAGCTATAACACGAGTGAATCAATAAAACTATTCCACTCAAACATGTCAGCTGTGTTAATAATCTTAAAACGAAAAACTATGTCCGGACCGTTGGTAAAAGGGTGTTGATGGTCATTTATTTTTTAGCACGCGATGTTCGAGTGGTCGGAGTCTACTCAAGGGCTGATACTTAGTGGTTTTTACTACGGCTACGCTATTACGCACATCCCGGGGGGATACTTAGCCGAGAGATATGGAGGCAAATGGACTTTGGGAATTGGCCTCCTGAGCACGGCCGTATTCACGCTCTTAACGCCTATTGTCGTCAAGGCTGGCGGGGCTACATGGCTGTTCATTCTTCGAGTGCTGCAAGGTATGGGTGAAGTAAGTACTGGCATTTATTAATGACGGTTTTTTGCTTTTTCAGTTCTTCATGTGTGTCGTTGTATTGGACTGATGGCATAAGCAGTGATCTTTTTTGTGACACTGTTTGTTACTATTTCAATAATTAATTTGTACCGAATTATTTTGTAGAGTCAACAATACCATAACTTTGTTCCGAATATGAAGTTACTGGATACCTACAAGCTTTCAGACAGATGTATCATAAATACGTTGTATAGTGGGCATAAACTTCTTAAAATTAATCATTACACTTACACGCAAAAGATGTCAAGTATTTAAAAACTGTCTTTACCAAACAATTCAGTTTTATTTCTTAAAAAAAAAGATTATTTTGCGAGCCCCTTATCTTAAAAATGACAAAGTCTGCTTGTTTACCTGCCTAACTTACTATGAAAAACATAAAACGAAATTAACCCAATTTCAAAGTAATATAATTATCATAAATTTCATACGAAACGATACGATACTTCCACGCTGGTCTGGGAGCAAAGAAAAAACATAGAATGTACCAGTTGCTTCTCTTCCCGCGCAAATGGTAAAAGCCCATCGAGGGAATGGACGAAAATCATAGGAATCATGTTATAGGCGATGCGGCTGGCAACCCATCACTATTTTGATTCCACTTTCCACCTCTACGCCCTCAGTGTCTTGCTAAACGTGGCCTGTAGGTCTTGTTACCTTAGGCTCTGTCTACCCCGTAAGGGATAAAGACGTGATTTGTGTATGTATGTGTGTCATACGAAACCCACAATGCGCGAGTCTGACTTGCACGTGTCCGGTTTTTATTTCGTGCATGACCCATAAAGGAACTTCTTATTTCTAAGCCTCATAACAAAATTTCATTTAATCATTTCCAGGGTCCCACAATGCCAGCGCTCATGATAGTACTGGCTCGGTGGGTGCCTCCGGATGAGCGATCAAGACAAGGTGCTCTCGTCTTTGGTGGGGCTCAGATAGGGAACATCTTCGGCGCTTTCATGTCTGGCTTCCTCATGGCAGGAGACGGGGACTGGGCCAACGTGTTCTACTTTTTTGGATGCTTCGGGATCGTGTGGTTCTTAGCCTGGGTACGTAATATTCATGTTACTCGAAATAGACGCTGCCGTGTGTTACATTGCTGTTGGCAAATAGATATATCGTTATTATTTAGAAGCGATAACTAAACATTTTAATATAACAAATACTTTAAAATTTTCTGGCGAGTTGTTTGGTGGTTTTAATATGAGTTGGTATCTATTAACGTAGTAATAAAAAAACGATCATGCAATAACAACTAAACTCACGTCTTCACGTCTGATATTAATATAGAATATTTGTCCGGCATGAGACATCACGTAGCCTCTTGTATGTGCTTGGATAGTAAATGAGATTAAAACTGTACACATCATATTATATGTTGAGAAGAAATCAAAATAGCTAGTAGGTACCACTTAAGTTATTTTGTCATATAATCTGCTGCGGAGACCAATAATCTCTGCACTGTTGTATTTATACATAATTGAAGGCGATATTAGATTACAGTGACTTATGACATTCCTTTACTTAATTACTATCTGTACAATATTATTAAGCAAATATTATCTGACAAAGAAGTGTCTGTCTCACGCTCCTCGCTAAGGAATGTATCGGTCTCACATTACTATAAAACGAGCACGGGGAATCCCGTGGCTTCGTACGCATAGAATTGAAATTTGTATAAACAGCAACATTATAGTTACATATATCTCAACCAATTAACACAAAACCTTTGCAAACTATATAACTAAACCTTCCTCGTGAATCTCCCAATCTATTTATGAAAATCTGTGTAGTAGTTTTTGAAATTATCGCGAACAGACAGACAGATGCGACGGAGAACTTTGTTTTTTAATATGTAGTGATGTAAAATAGATACAAACGTTAACCTGAAGCTGCTGCTTTTAGCTAAAGTATACATACAATGAGCTGTTAGTTACCAGTACACGCATGCTACATTTTTACGATGCTAACAAGCATGAAATATATGAAAATTATGCGGTGCCATGTAAAATATTGTATTTCTGTTTAATACTACACTAACGAACCTGGCATAACTAAACACTTTTAAAATTAAAATGAAGAGGTGCCTTAGTTTGTTCCACTTGTGTTAAAACAAAGTATCACTTAGTTTAAAAATTATCCTTTATTTGCAAAAGTTTTCAAATGACACCAATCTTACTGATTATAATAAAAATAGCCTTAAACTTGATCGCACCCAGAGGCTGCTTGCGCATAGGTAGTAGACGTTACCGAAATATTCGTTTAATATGATAAAACTTTAAATTAACATATTTCTTTATTTTTCCAGAGTCTCCTGTGCTACAGTACTCCAAACACTCACCCATACATATCAGAAGAAGAATTGAAGTATTTAAATGAAAATGTTACCAGTGCGGACACCATGAGTGTTCGAGACCCGGTACCGTGGAAGGCAATCGTTCGATCTGTTCCAGTATGGGCCTTACTGTTTGCAGCTGTAAGTACTCGTCATTTACTAACATTATTTCTCTTTGTGAAATGGTAGCATTGCACTACTTTTGAGAACGCTGACTACACACTACGACCATTATCGATAAAATCGAGCAGTGACCGTAGATAAACGCTTCCGAGCGTAAACGCTACATGTCATGATGTCGTGGATAAAATACTCTTGCAGTAGATACTCTTTAATGTACCTACGTATGCAGGCATTCTGCACAGCTCATGCACAGAAAGATTAACTGCACTATTTGATTAGCACAGATGGATCATAAAATTACTCGTTGCGGTGTAGTTTTTAATTACTCTTCCGAATTAATGACTAAATGTGAGAATTTTTGCTGTCAATATTTACGAGTTACGAGTCATCAGAAGTCAGAATTTCATCTGTTTTTAAATTTCTTGGCGCAGGGAACAAGGAACCGTGGTTATTCCTTGTAGCAG
This sequence comes from Pandemis corylana, assembly GCA_949127965.1. Taxonomy (NCBI): domain Eukaryota; kingdom Metazoa; phylum Arthropoda; class Insecta; order Lepidoptera; family Tortricidae; genus Pandemis; species Pandemis corylana. The sequence continues at coordinate 9,533,440 of OX421857.1, read as the reverse complement.
AAAAATTGATTCAGGATGATTTTAAATTAGTTTGAAATGCATTTGACTCTACTAACCTGCTTAGTTGAGTAAGGTCAAGCGAATAAAGCTTTTAAACTATTTTAATTGTGTTTACTTACTTTTTAAGGTCGGCCACGACTGGGGATACTACACAATGGTCACAGACCTACCGAAGTACATGACAGATGTACTTAAGTTCAACATAGCGGCGACGGGCACACTCACTGCCATTCCGTACCTCGCTATGTGGATGAGCTCGTTTGTCTTTGGATGGGCCTGCGATCTATGCGTGAGGAGGAAATGGCATTCCATTAAGATGGGAAGGATTATTCACACTACCATAGGTGAGCCTCGGGATTTCTTTTTATTAAGAGTTTGCGTTGAAGTCAATTATTTCAAAGAAGTACTCAACCTAGAAGAGTGGCTTTCAGAGCTTCGAGTTCGGCTGAAAATACTCTAGCGCTAACTTAAAGTCACCTTATTTCTTATCTAAGATAATCATGGGGTGCATGCATTGGACAACCATATGAGTTAGAGAGAACATCAAATTAATTTTAGACTTCACGAAAACAGTGTTGTTTTTTGGACTGGTTGCTATTCACTTTGTTTTTTTTTGACAAATTTACTGTCAAAACTTGACTTGATTATTGCTCGCTCATAGCTCACAAAGTTTTTTGTTACGTGTATTTAATTTTCAAGCGTCTCAAAATTTCCAAAATAACCAAACTTTAGGCACTTCTTCATGCCTACATTTTTCCTTTACGAAATTGGTTCTTTGAAGTACGTATATTATCAAACATCACATTTAAGTGGCCATAAACCGTCTCCGAGCGTAATGGTATTGCGTCTCGCCCGTCCCAAAGGGTTTTAGATACAGCAAAATACGGCAAATGGTAATCGCGAGGCGACATCTTGTAAGCAACCTTGTCGTTTTAACGGTATATCGGACCCTTGGGATATTTTGTATGCGAAATTGGCTGCAAAGTACAATGTAATGGCATTCATAAAAAATACGGAAGGTTTAGTACATTTAGTTACGACGTTAGGATATAGTGTCTTGCGCGTTCAGATCAATTATTGAAATTTGGCGTTGTTGAATGTTGTGTGTACCTAAACAGCAAGTATTTTCATAAAAAAAACGTTTTCCTTTATTATCTGCTAATTTGTACTTCATTTTATTAAAAGTCTTAAAGCGTAATGACGTGGTTTCTATTAGGTGAAGATTCATAACTTTTCCAAAAAGTAACCAATTAAAAAAAAAAGTTAGCCAAAATAATTGTTTGTCCAACGAGGCATTTGTGATAACATAGTTTATTTAAATGACAGCGAACTTGAAATATCGTGTTGTCTCTATTCTTAAATGAGTCGCAGTTTTTCAGTCTTCACTCAATTTAAGTAAAACTTTATGATAAACATCAGACATAAAAAACCTGACCCCGCTTCAGTATCAGTATTATAAGTGCGCATAGCGCAGAAACCTATTCTTAATGTCCGGTATTAACCCTCGTGTTTTAATAACAAGCTTCGCATCTCCTGGAAACTCCGAGAAATCCAGCATGTCTGCTGTTTATTTCTTCGAAAACAGCCCCGAGAACACCCCAATGCAATCTTAACCCGATATTAATCTTGTGATTGTTTTCAGCTGCCACTGGGCCCGCCATTTGTATCATATTGGCATCGTACGCCGGCTGCGATCGCATGGCAGCTGTTGGCTACTTTATAGCGTCTATGGCGCTAATGGGAGGCTTCTATAGCGGAATGAAGGTGATATTTTGATGATAAGTTTCAGTAAGCTGCGACTTCAGAAACGTTAGTTTAACGTAAGCTTGCTTTCGGAATTCAAAACATAATTATTATTACGTATAAATAATTTATGTTTAATTTGTACCTATTTTTGAAAATTTGCTTTGGTCTGTAGATTGAACCAACCATTTTTTTCTTCAGGTTAATGCACTAGATCTAGCTCCAAACTACGCCGGCTCACTGACTGCAATGATCAATGGAACTTCAACAATTTCTGGCATCATCACACCGTATTTAATAGGACTCCTAACACCTAATGTAAGTACAAAATGATTATTCTCTGTGGTTGCATCTTCTTTTGATGTTAAATAAAAGTGAAACTTTCCTCTTCAATTAATTAATCATCGTCAGCGATGACGTTCAATCTGCAAGTTTTAAGGAACAAAGTGAAAAGTCGAAACTTGATTATTACGAGCAAAATTTTCGGCAATATAACAAACCTTTTATTGATAGACGATCTCAACTCCAAAACTCGATGTCAGATCCTTAAAATGGCGTCAAAGTAGGTTAATGCCGAAGTTACAACTTGTTTACTTTATCTTAATCGACATTTCGCTTAAAAGCGTTTTGAAGTTGCCTTCTTTGATATCAACAAAAGTCCCGCTAAGACGGAAATTAAAGTACCGAGTAACACCACCGCTAGCTTTTAATTTGAATTGGTTTGATAAATTTTCATTGGAATAATAAAGAATAAGTTTCTGATAGCTTTTGCGATAGCAGCTAGGTATTATTTGGACGATAGCGTAGTTTCTATACCATGTCGTTGATAATATCGCCGGCCCCGGAGAACAAAATGATAACCGCCATTATCTTAGTTTTATTTTTATGTCATATTTGGAATCCGTAGGTGCCAATGCACCAGCTCAATTTTTTTCGCATTTTTTGTACGGTAAATGACAAAATTAAAAAAGAATACAATAGTTTTCAATGTTTTTATTTATAGCTCATCGCATGACAAATATCCATATTATTATGTTCTCGTCAAAATTAGATCGCTAAGTAATGATATGCGCAGTTATCTTTGTATTCTCGTCGCAAGCCGCTAGATACTGTTCGTGCAATGGCGCTCACCAAAACTACACATTTGAAAAGGAACTATAAAAAGTATTGCCATATCCTTTTGTCACATGCACGGGTCGAATGTAAATTACAATGACTTAAATATCGACATGTCATATGTTTTAGTGTTCGATTTCGATTGATTAATTCAAAAATTATATAATTATTGCTGTGATTGGAGTATAACTGAAGTGCAATATCATTTTATTCCCGTAATTATTAGATAAGATTATTTTTTTTACTAAGGGTTTTTATGAGACTTTTATAATTAAACAATAATATATGATATTCAACATTGCAATTATATTACGAACGATTCACAGTCATAATAAAAACAGTCATTAATTGCTTAAAATCAAAGTTTTCCATTATAAAACGTGCAACAATACCACTAAAATTTAAGTACCTATGTCTTAATCATTATAGCTTAATCAAAAATCAAAATAGCAATACATGCCAGTTTCATAAAGTAACTAAAAACAAAAGATTTATTTTCAAGTTTGAAGCATAAAATTAAACCAAATAATCTACGCATTTGGTATTATTTTTCATCAGTCTAATATAATAATAATTATATTATAATTAGTTCTTTCATTGAGCACTAACCTGGGGGACTATTAAACATGAAATCAGGTAAATCAATTGTCATCATCTTCCTCTTGGTTTTCATTAATTGCAGAACTAGTATTAACGCCCAGGGAGTCATAAAAGCCATGGCAATGGGCTGGGATGTCTCCTGACTTGCAAAGACTGATAAGGTCGTTATGTAAAGGCTTACTTATAGGCAAGGGCTCTGTACATAGCACTTGCAGTTCAAAATCGTAAGCAGGATTTGAGTTGACTAATGGAGCTGCGGTTTGTCTTGTTCCCGGCTTGCTTCATGTTTTTGGACAGATTCTATGTTCATTTAAGAATATCCAGAATCCAGACTCAAAATCATATTTATACTGTAAAATTGAGGGCTGTGAGCAAGCGACTCTCACTTCCATTATCTGTGTCCATAATACTTTTTGCCCTACCTCATATTGGACCCATTTCTTATTATTTATTAGTGCTTTTATGTTATAAAACTCCTTTTGAAGCATTTCTTTAACGTTGTAACTATGAATTGGTTTTTATTTTGGCCACAGCAACCGTCGAAGTAAAATGATACATTTTTGATACCTCTTTGTTTTTCATTAAGTAGGAATTGCCATATACAGCTACCGATTTCATTAGCTCCTCGTTTTGCAACCTGAGCATCTGCCGATTTCTTGTCCTCTTTTTTAATTTGGCGTACACCTTCCTTATTTCTCTGATGCTTGTCGTATTTTTCTTTCAGTGTCTTTTGAGTTCCGGGGTCTGCCTACGCTAACATTTATCGGCAATCCTTTATTCCGGCATTATGATTCCATTCGAAGTAAAGGCTATTGCTATGTATGGCATGCTCAGGTTGCAAAACGAGGAGCTAATGAAATCGGTAGCAGTATATGGCAATTCCTACTTAATGAAAAACAAAGAGGTATCAAAAATGCATCATTTTACTTCGAGGGTTGCTGGGGCCAAAATAAAAACCGAACCGAACCTGTCCAAAAACATGAAGCAAGCGGGGAACAAGATAAACCGCAGCTCCTTTAGTCAACTCAAATCCTGCCTACGATTTTGAACTGCAAGTGCTATGTACAGAGCCCTTGCCTATAAGTAAGCCTTTACATGACGACCTTATCAGTCTTTGCAAGTCAGGAGACATCCCAGCCCATTGCCATGGCTTTTATGACTCCCTGGGCGTTAATACTAGTTCTGCAATTAATGAAAACCAAGACGAAGATGATGGCAATTGATTTACCTGATTTCATGTTTAATAGTCCCCCGGGTTAGTGCTCAATGAAAGAACTAATTATAATATAATTATTATTATATTAGACTGATGAAAAATCATACCAAATGCGTAGATTATTTGGTTTGATTTTATGCTTCAAACTTAAAGTTATTAGTCTGAAAAAATAACTTTTGATTTTAGTTACTTTATGAAACTGGCATTTATTGCTATTTGATTGAGACATACTTAAATTTTAGTGGTATTGTTGCACGTTTTATAATGGAAAACTTTGATTTTAAGAAATTAATGACTGTTTTTACTATGTGAATCGTTCGTAATATAATTGCAATGTTGAATATCATATTATTGTTTAATTATAAAAGTCTCCTAAAAACCCTTAGTAAAAAAAATAATCTTAATAATTACGGGAATAAAATGATATTGCACTATTATCTTGCACGGCAATCACATTAAAAAGTAGTCGAATAAAATGGTACACCAATGGTACAATATTAGCGTTTGACCCCGATAAACACCGAATAAAATGATATACGTCTTAACGCGTAATAGTGAATGATATATTTTGACTAAGTTACTATTTCTTAAATATCTTTCTTTTGAGACATTTCTCGTGTGCCACAGTAACATATTGAACGTAATGAAAAATTAACTTTGCATAAAGCTAACTACCAACCGTTTACGTTCAATATACAAGTCACAATTGAGCGAAACATCTATTTTATTTTTCCTGAAAAATTTGGTTTTTGCAGTTATCTTTTTGTTCCCCGGGACCGGCGATATTGTTTGTTAGAAAAAACGCTTATGTACTTTAATTATTAAGGGTACTTTCACTTCAATAATGCGACCTTCAGACAACAATTATTTGCCTAAAGTAGCCCTCGCCCCTTTTGAGTAAATAGTTACAAATTGTCTAATTTTCTAATTAACTCTGTTTCAGTCAACGCTAGCAGAATGGCGAGTGGCATTCTGGGTATGCTTTGCAGTGTTAGTTGGTACCAATGTGGTGTACTGTATCTGGGCTGACGGCAAGCAGCAGTGGTGGGACGACGTGAGACAATATGGGTATCCGGACGATTGGAAACACGGCCAGCTCAGTAAGGCTGACGTTGACAAGGAAAAGAGCAAGCAGGCTGAGGCGACTGCGTTTTAGAATAGAGGCCTATTAAAATGTATTTATTGGTTAAGCAAGCCACATATTGGTCTGATATGACATGGTATCGGTGAAATGGTATCGGTTTCATACATAAATAGGTGCTAAACAAGTTGCGTCAGACATCTGGAAATGTGTGCACCTAACCGATACAGTTTTAACGCATCATGACACGACACGTCATTATTGTGGGATTGGAGAAATATTAAGACAGAGAGGTTTTAGTTATACAAGGATGAATTGTTATAATAGATTTAAGTATTACTCACTTTTTTTCAATTAACTTGTTCAGATATTCGTACCCACAAAAAATACATTTGCATGTCACAGAAAAGAGTGCCTTAGCCTGTTAACTACTTAGCTGTAAATATTTTTTATAGAATGTACAAAATTTTCCGCAGCGTGTTCAGTACATTTTTGACTATTTTAGAAACACTTTTCTTGTAGTAATCAGGTAAAAAAAAACAAAACATAAATTATCTTGCTGATAACAAAACTCCATAGAGGTTGGGATGCCTGTATGTACGCACTTACAAGTAAACTGAATTGTGAGGCAATGAATGTGGCATCTTTCCACAACAAACGTTGAAGAGCATGTCTGCTGACTTAATCATTATTACGAAACTGCTCGTAAAATGATTCTACTGAGTATGCTGCGAATAAAAGTACTTATGGTATGGCGGTTTCTCTGCAGCTGACAGTCGAACAAAAGATATGTAAAGTAGCCCGTGGCGGGCTATTTGCAAAATAAATATTTGATTTTGATTTTAAGCGAGCTCAACGAAAGAAGGAATTTGCCTCTGGCTTTATTATGACTTTATTATTCAAAAGTCTTGTTAAATTTAAATTTAGTTCAATGAAAAATTCAATTATTGAAATTCTTAGCAAGCTAAACACTCAAGCTGGACGTCAAAGGAATAGGTACGAGTATTTACGTTTTTTTAAAATCCAATTATTATAATATTGTCAAGTAAAACACAAGTTGATAAGAAATTACAACGAAAAACACTTATACATAGCATTAAATTAGATGAACCAATTGTAACAAGTTACTGCTATCTCAAAAGGGTAAACTGCTTAATTCTGAAGTTTATTTGCAATAAATAGAGGTTGTTTTGTCAACCATTACGTGTAGTACTAAGACGAACACATGAAAAACTTAACTTCTCAAAAGAAAATAGGGGCGTAATAGGAGTAGGATAAGTAATACTAAATACAAGATTTGTTATTTTAATTTTGCCGATAAAATTCAAATTGCCTTTAATTTGTTTTAAGTACGTTTCCTTTAAAGATCTAATTTTTATTTAAACACATTTGTTACGATAATATTAAGATGATGATGGTTGTAAATGAAAAGAAATGTGGTTTCGTAGATTTTATTGTCAATTATTTATAAAATAAGTTCTCGCAGGTCCACGCTAAGGTCAGCAAGTATAAATTGTAAATAAATGAGCAAGATACATTTATTGATAACTAAGTTGTAAATAGTATTAAGTATCTCAAACATTGATTCTAAACGAACCGATACTAGGTACATTTAATGTACAAATGTTTGAAATAATTATTTAATTGAATTAACTCGGTGGTAAAAAAACCACATAGAAAAGTAAATCACAGACCAATGGCCATCAACTTGACTCTAATTATTACTGTTATTAACGCACGCGCGACGCGATGGAAACTGTTTCCGCTGCTTTCTCGAAATAATGGTATCCAATTCCATTTGATAAAGATTCATCATTATTGGGATAGTAAAAAAAAATGCATCCAATCTGTATTCGTGCTTTTCAATGCATGCCATATCCAAACGAATACCCAAATAATCTGTCTTTGTAAAGTGAATGTGTTTTTGTACTTCTTAAACTCATTGGCCTATTTTGTCAAGAGTTGTGGCTGGTTATTTTGAGTTAAATCCACGAAAAAAAATTAAATGCTGAAGGCAGGACCAAACAAAGTATTTATAATTAAGTTTTAAATTATAATATTTAGCCAGTAATTTGTAGATTATTTAAGTGCCATAAGTTTTTACTTTGAACTGTATTATAGAAACTGTGTACAGAATGCTGCTGTTACAAAACAAAGCATAATCAAAAATAAAGTAACAATAATATATAGTTTAAACGTTTTTTTGATTTCGCAAGCATTGTTCTTTTTAGGCTTCTGTAAGTACTCAAGAAAGAATCCTATTAGTTGTAACATTACATTATTTCTATCAACCGTCCGTGTTGCAAATTACTCTGTCAGTCATAAAATCTCAGTCTTAGAAAAATAGGTACGAGTAAACATTATTACACACACCGACGAAGTAAGTAGTAAAATAAAATCACGAACAGAAAATGTTTTACCTACCCTCTTGTATCTTATGAAGTAGGGATGGATCTTTCTCGTTTATCCCATGGCGTGGGGCATCATTACATTAGATAGCTTGTTCAAAAATATTAAAGGTGTGTGAAAACCATTGATTGGTTACGGAATCGAGAATGACTTCAATATTACCTGTTAGTTACACAGGTCGTTTCCACATACTGCCATTAATGTTATTACCTACTGCTAACATTTATTACTTAATTTTCTAATTATTTTTTAGTCAACTGTGGTCTATGATGTGCCATGCCTACTATAGGACCACTTGCAACATCTACCTCCTAAGTAGGTACTGTGATATCGAGTGATGTGGTCAGAGTATGTAATCTTAAGGACTGAAACTCAGTTAACCTCGAATACTCACACATTTATTTCTTTCCTCAACACAAGTTTATAGTATGATAACACATCGGAATCTAAGCAATAATATTTTTTATTACTTAGAATATCATCCCAAAAAGAGTTCTTAAATTCAAATTAGTCTGCAATGCCCTGGGTTCGAAGAAGTCAGTGCGTTACGGTGTACAGTATAAACCTTTTGGTATGATTAAAATCTAAAAAGCATGTACAACTGGCATCCCATAATGTCTAAAATATAGGGTTCCGAAAGATCAGCACCATGCTGAATAATGACCTGTATCATTATAATCTAATCTTAATACACTTCAACGCTTCCATTTTTCTCAGTCAGCTTGACAGATTCTGGCTGTTCTGGGTTGGTTTCGTTGACCAACGGACCATGTTTCCAGCCCTGGGGATACCCGTATTGCCTGACGTCGTCCCACCACTGTTGCTCACCATCGGCCCAGATACAATACACCACGTTAGTTCCCACTAGAACCGCGAAACACACCCAGAACGCCACTCGCCATTCACCTATGGTCGACTGTAAGAGAAAATCATTCATAGTTTTGATTTTTATCTGGTTGGGAGGCATCAAAATATTTGGTTGATACTGTACTTACGTTAGGCGTCAAGAGGCCAATGAGGAATGGTGTGATGATACCGGTGAAGGTAGAAGTCGTATTGACCAACGACGTCAGCGAGCCCGCAAAATTCGGTGCCAAGTCTAAAGCGTTGACCTGGAAATAGAATATTAAGTATAGGTGAAAAACTTTTAAGTAAATGACCTGTTGATGTAGTAGTGTACGGAACTGATATGGGACTTAAGTCATTTTTCTAATTTGGAACGTCAATTTTTCTATTCGCACACATTACTCACACATACAACAGTTCATTTACTTAAGTTTTTCGCCTATAATTAATTGAATCTGGCGTCATAATGGGCACATTTCCAAAACATTAAGTCAACAGCATACAAACATGTCACTCCTAAGCACAGGCCTCTAGGTAAGCAAGGACTAAAGCTTTATGCCCACACGTGCCCACTACAGGTAATTAGAAACTTCAGACTCATTGTCAGCTTTTGGACGTAATTTTGTTGTTTTATTATATTGAAAATTTCACCTTCATCCCAGCATAGAATCCACCCATTAGAGCCATGGATAATATAAAGTATGCCATGGCAGCATTTCTATCACATCCAGCGTATGAAGCTAGGATGATACATATCGCTGGTCCCGTTGCAGCTGAAATTACAAACAAAATATAGCAAGTTTATTTAGAGCAAATGTAATGTCATAATCACAAACACTTCTTTACCTACCAATAGAAGTGTGAATTATTCTTCCTGTTTTAATGGTATGCCAGCCCTTCTTCACGCATAAGTCACAACAAATACCAAATATGAAAGAGCAGACCCACATGGCTACGTAGGGCAAAGCGGTCAGAGAGCCTGTAGTCGCTATGTTGAATTTCAGCACGTCATGAGAGTATTTTGGCAGATCTGTGACCATTGTGTAGTAGCCCCAGTCGTGGCCAACCTGCGGAAATGTAAAAAAAGTGTAATGGTGTCTTAGATGGCATTAAGGATCAACAACTCTTTTCTGTTCTTTAAACTGAATTTATCGAATTAGTATTTTTAAACGTCTTAACTGCATGAACCTTTCCTGCTACTATATTGATTTACATGGAACACGTCAATTACCTAGAAATACCTATTGTATTACTTAGTTTCTTATAATAGGCGTTGTTACTTACAGCCGCGAATACTAAAGCCCACACTGGTGCAGATCTCACAATGGCCTTCCATGGCACAGGATCCCTATTTTCCGTGTTTTCAGCTGCCGTAACATTTTCTTTTAAATAATCTAGTTCCTTCTGGGTTATAAAAGGATGCATATCCGGTGAGCTGTAGCAGAAGAGACTCTGGAAAACATTAGAATTTCAATTGTCTAAATTAACTTTAAACGTACCTATTTAAAAAACCTTTCTCTTTTCTCAAATAAGATTATTATTTTTACTACTTACCCACAAAATAAACCAAATCAAGCCAAATCCACCGTAAAAATAAAATACGTATGCCCAATCTCTGCCTCCAGACAGCAAGTATCCTGACATCAACGAGCCAAATATGTTCCCAATCTGAGACCCACCAAACACTAGAGCGCATTGCAGAGAACGTTCATGCGGTGGCACCCATTTAGCCAGCATTATCATGAGAGCTGGCATAGTTGGACCCTGGAATATAGACAAAATAAATTGCCGAGAGGACTTAGATGTTACTATACTCGTATCTTCATGAACCAGTAATTTTACCGGCTGTATTATTGTTCGCGTCATGACACGGCAGCACAAGCATCGACGCAAGCTGGAGTACGAGTACCTACTAGCGAGTAAGATAGCGGCAGCGGTCATATTTTTATTATTTACTATAATGTTAGGAATTTAAAAATTTAAAAACTTCATACAACTTCATTGACCTATCGCATTTTTATAAACGCACTCGTCACGGTCACACTTTTAGATTACCTCTCCCATGCCTTGAAGAATGCGAAGGATGAAGAGCCACGTTGCACCTCCAGCCCTGATCACCACTGGAGTCAGGAATGTAAACAGAGCTGTGCTAAGTAGACCAATACCAAGGGTCCACTTGCCTCCCCAACGTTCGGCCAAATAGCCTCCAGGAACTTGAGTCATTGCGTAGCCATAGTAAAATCCACTGAGAAGAAAACCTTGGGTTTTTTCATCCCATTGAAAAATGCCGTACTGCAAAAAAAAATGTTATTGATGGTGACCGAGACTTTATTTCTATAGGGAAGAAAACCCGTATTGAAAACGGTGTGCCAAGTAAAAATTTAAAAATCAGTTTGGTCTCCTCTAACTTATTTGCGTAAGAATGAATGAGTAACAAGTAGAAAAGTTTATGACATTTTTCTAGTCTGCTGAAAATTCTTTGCAAAAAAAACAAGAATAACATGTCTTTTAACTGACAAGGTACTCACTGGATTTTCGATTATGGTTGTGTTGACACTGACAAAATCACTCGGACACGCTGCTTCTGATGAATTATCAAAGTCAGTGACATTGGTGAAGTCCTTAGTTTTGTTAACCATTTGTGTAATCGCTATATTAAGGCACACCCGCATTGTAAAAGCGTTGCATACTCCTAGTAGGCCGAATATGCTCAGCATAAAACGTTGTGGAATTAAACAATCTGGAAATTGTAAAGTATGCTTAAACAGCGGCTTCTACATATACGTTTAGTATGTACGAAAAAAGCTTTCCGTAAAAGTAATACTTTATGCGCCTAACTTATCCGAAGTAAAACACAATTTCTCAAGCGTACAGTTTTGTTTTATTTTTCCGGACTGTTTCTTTTTATTTCTATGTGCCAGCATAAACTTTACATTGGCGATGACTCGACATTTTCTTTCGATTAAGAATACTTACAAGTAAAATTAGAAAAAAAAGAAGTGGAAAAACTTACATTTTCTAAGAGTCCTAGTGAGAGCATTATCTACCAATTTCGGTAGTTTTTCCGACTTTTCTGGTAATAGCTCGAGAACTTGCGTAGGCGTTTCGGTTGGGTTCCCCATTGTATTCACTCCTTTCGCTGTATCTAGATCATATATTTTTTGAATTTGTAATTCTCAGTTTGTTATTTAGCCTTGTCGTCCTGTACTTGTCGTACTGTACTAAAACGATATAGTTGTAACTCTATAACTCGTAGTACACATTTGATAAGTATCAAAAATAAAACAAATTACGACATATTTTTAAGAAAACTCTAGACATTCCCCAAAGACACACTTAGTTTCTGTGTGAACACTGATATCATGTGAATCTGCAAGCGTTATTAAACATTATAAAATATGTATTTACTGACATGTTTACCTGCAAGATTAAATGTTAGCTTCTGATCACATGGCATGCTGTGATTGTTTTTAAAAGTTACGTAGGCTTAATTTAAAGAAACAAATTATAGTAAAAAAAATACTGACTCGTAATTTGTGTCCCATTCCTGGCCAAACGCCTCTCCTGGGGACACCCATGTCTCCCTATCCAGGGCTATATCCGATCACTCGCTCAATTTTGCGTCTAGGTCTTTTCACCATCTCCGCCTCGGCCTGCCTAACCCTCAGTAACCGTAGTGAGGTATCAAGCATAATGTGGCTTTGTGGATGCATCCGTGATCATATCCATAATGGGTACTGGAAAATGTTTGAGATGAAGATGGCTTGAAAAATTTGAATTTTACCATTGCTTTTCATTATGCGTTTTTAAAGCATAATGGTGTGAAATCTACGATTATAATGGTCAAAACGATACCAGTTTTCTTTTTCCAAATTGTGGCAAACTACATCATGGTAATATGATTTAAAAAGTTCAGTAGCTAGGTAGTTAATGATATTTGTTGCGCAATTTACTAGTTGTTTTAGACCATAAATGGGGGTATATTTCTATGCAAAGATATTAATTATTTCTATTAGGTACAATGCTTACGTTGGCGCAAATTATCCTACAAGTTAGGATCCCTATGTGAAAGCAGGTGAGTTGTACTTATAATTTGACATTGAGAAAAAAAAACCAAATCGTTTTTTTATTGCACCAAACAAATTTTTAGTGCCTAAGTACCTATATAAAAAGTTACGGAACCATTTAAATTTTAACGTCTTAAATGTTTCGCTTTGAGGACTCTTACATTTGGAGTCAATTTCGTTCATACCAAATATTAAAATAGCTGTTGTCGACCTTTGTTCCTTTGCTCTATTAATTATACAACTTTATTTGCAAAACAGAGTATTCTGAGTAATATTTTTATCATTCTTATTGTCTAAAATTAGTTCATAATTACACATATTTCATGTATTTTTGTCATGTAAAGAGATGTTATGCAAATGTAAATATAATCAGTAGATGCTATTTTTCTAAAGGAGTATCCATACGCACGCTCTTTTTTTGTAGTAATACCAAAAGTTTATATAAAACTATAATACTATAAGAAGTTACATGTTTGGTTTTATCAGTGCTTGTCATTAGTTGGAATAGTCTCCAAACTGTCTACTGTACTGTACTGTACATTATGTTGCATGAAATTTGTTTCAGACCAGGGTCATGCTCATGCATAGAGCGAGAAAAAAAATCCTTCCTGTGTACTTGAAGAAAATTATTAGGAGTCATTTAACCTATGTGTATGTGTATGAGAAGCTGTAAAAAATATTTGTAATACCTAAACCGTTAAATTTATTTTGTAATGCTTAACGGAAAAATGTTGACAACATATTGTGTTTGTCTTTTCAAAACTTCAACAAGCTAATTATTTAAGCAATTCAAGCTTTTCAAGCTCTCAGACCAAGTAACGACAAGTTAGAAAGATACTCTGCAAAGTAAACATATAGCTCTTAGCGGCAAGTTTGGATTTCCAAGCACCGATGCGACTTGTTAAGGTGATCTTGATCAAAAGGTTGATGGTTCCCAACTTCAAGAGCGAAAGTACCTATCTTGTTGATATCCGACAATTTGTCAAGTATGCTCTACGTACTTGTAAGAGGTACCTACAAGAATCAGTATCGAGGTTAAAGTATACATAGAAATTAAAATGAGTTTGCCCATGACTGCGGAACGTGAGTGTATCTAATAAAACACCGAGTTACGAATGAAGACGCAACATGCCACGAGAATACTATACAATTTTTCGCGAAAGGTTTGCGAATCACACTCACGTCGTCTAGCATTTACACTTTAATGGGTTTTGACTAGAAAATGATGACATATGCAATATGCGTAAGAGTAAGCGATCGCTCTGCAAGATGCAATTGAGGTTCTATATCACTTTTACGCATAACTTATCGCTTTGGAACGAAACTCGATTCTTCGCACACGCTTTGAGTTGTCAAAAGCCTTAGGTTGTCAGTATTGCATTTATTTGTCTGCTTCTCAGCGCCTGCCGATGTCTGCTGCCACAGGTGGTGCTCCTCGTTTGTAAGTATTGGACAATCTATGTGGATAGATACAAACAAGTGTAGTTTATACCACATACCACGATAATTAATAATGAGTTTGATGGACTGTTCGATACCAAAACCTACCCCACCCTACGCCCAACGAATTTTTGTACATCTGATATTATATTGCTCAATTAAGTAGGTAATGATACCAATAAGCTAGAAGTACTTTTTATACATAAAGAAATCATAAAATGATAAGGTTACATAAAATAGTGACGCAATTGTTTGTTTTCATACAATATTTGGTTATAACGTCTGATATCTTCAGTTTCCTCTTTAACCATCTTATTTAATTGTATTTGATCTTAACTATTGTCTACTTAAGATAGTCATACATTACTAAATAGGTTATTTTCTCATGAAATTTGTTGTATGTAATGCAATGCAATAGAAGTATGTTAATTTTATTTAGTGTTAAAACACAAAGATTTCAGTTCATTTTGTTCGTTCATGAATTCTATTTATTCGTAATCCCTAGTATTTATATTAAGTTTAAATAGACGGACATTGTTATACATGTACCTACCAATATTTAGTAACGCTTTCACATGTCTTATCAAACATCTACAAGTTATGCGCTCAGACTAATCGTAATATGACTTAATTAATTATCGTATCAACAACACAGCGTCATATAAAATAATGTAAAGTCCTTTAGGTACCTGATACCGTAAGCTATGTCTACCCCGTAAGGGATAAAGACGTGATTTGTGTATGTGTATTTATGTAAAGTCGGAAAAATATAAACTTTAAAGGAACTATAGTACTATAAATTTGAATTTTTCGAGAGCAGTCACCATAATTATTTTCACCTTAGGTCACACTTTTGTTTTCTTATAACTCTTACATTATCCCGATGCTTATACCATTATGACAGGCATGTATGTAGTTATAATCTTGTCATAATAATCTAATTTAATAAATGCAGGTACGTAACTCTAAAATTTACTTTGTCGTTAGTTCAGTAGCTATTTATTCTGGCAGGTAAACATATCAGTATGTTTAATAACGTTCGCAAACTAACTAGGTGTCAGTTTTATAGTAGAAACTATGCTGGATTTGTTTATGTTTCGATAATATCGTGTGTATTTATTAAAATATGTCGTAATCATTGAAAGTATTTTTTTTTAATATTTCTGGTAAGTAGTATGATACCAAGGTATTCATCTTTTATATATCAGTTCGTTTTAAATATTTCAAGAATTAAACGCGTATTTATTTTAATTGGGAAATTATAGTTTCGAAGTATAATAGTTTCAGCTCTTAAACTCTATCCAATAGGTGAGTGAAACAGTATTTTAGACAAAATGGGAGACGCTTCCGAAACGCTCACGCAAGTGCTCCATTTACTACCAGAAAAGTCTCCAATACCACCGAAATTGACAGATAATGGACTTACGCGGGCATTAAAATCGTGTAAGTAATTATGATATTATTTATGCAATATGTTTGTAAAAGATTATTCAAATAGTGCGAGACTAAATTAACTATTCATTGAAATAAGATAGTCGCTTTATCTTAATACATACAAGAGATAGATCAGCTCAGTGGAAATCAAAATGTGCACCATATTTTTTGCTACTTATTGCAAATTCTCATAGAATGTACCTTCTCTTTGACAAAGAACAGGAAAAGTACCTAATTTTAATACATACATACATATAAATCACGTCTCAAGTAATTTAAACCAACTGTTAATACGTTTCACTTTACCTTATACCAACCACTTTACTTTACCATGTTTGATTCCTCAAAAACTATTCCTGTATCTCAGTTAAAACTACTTATAAAAGTTATAAACTTACAGATTGTTTCATTCCGCAACGCTATATGCTAAGCATATTCGGACTCTTAGCAGTATGCAATGCGTTTACAATGCGGGTGTGCCTCAACTTAGCAATAACACAAATGGTAAATAAAACTAAGAACTTTGCCAATGTCACAGAGTTTGACAATGCATCAGAATCAGCGTGCCCCAGTGATCTAATCAGTGTCAATACTACAACAGTCAATAATCCTGTAAGTAGCCTATACGGCAGTACTATGCCATTCAAGCTTACCACGGATATGTCTGTTCCTTACTTAGATATGGCATCCTTTTATGGGGCAACTCGCATCAGGCAAATCGGGCACTGATAGCTCAAAAACAATGCATCCGAGCAATCTGCGACGTTGACATTATGACTTCTTGTAGACCATTGTACAAAGAACTTCAATTAATGACGGTACCATGCATCTATATACATGAGATATGTGTGTTTGTAAAAACGAATCCAGGATTCTTTAAGACATTTCAGGATGTGTGCAATTTTAACACGAGGCACCCAGATACATTAGTTGCACCTCGTAAAAAAACAGCTGTGTATGGCAGGAACACCTTTTGCATGGCGATAAAAATTTATAATAAGCTTAACGGTGACATTAAGCAGTTGCCTTTAAAAATATTCAAACATAAACTTAAGGCATGGCTTGTAGAAAAAGCCTTCTACTCTGTGGCTGAATATTTTTCCTCTATTGACCAATAATGTATACCTGATTTGATTATTTTAATTGTGCCTAAGTAAGTACTTAATTTGTAAAATTTTGCATGCCAGTTACTGGTGAAATGTGTGAGCTGTCCAATTTTTATTTGTGTTCCATCTTCTGTACCATGTTTCAAGCGAAATAAAGTTATTTGTATTTGTATTTGTATTTGTATGAAACCTTGTCTAAGATTACAGAAAAAATCATAAAAATAGCGAATACCAAAGTGATCCAAGAATAATATCTGGAATTTTTAAACCCATATCAATACAAGTAATACTCCCAATGGGGTTACTATCAATAATCATATTCTTCCAGTACGGCATTTTTCAATGGGACGAAAAAACGCAAGGTCTTCTTTTGAGTGCATTTTACTATGGATATGCAACGACCCAAGTAGGGGGTGGTTACTTGGCTGAGCGTTATGGTGGAAAGTGGACTCTGGGTGTTGGATTGCTAAGTACCGCTATTTTTACATTCCTTACTCCAGTTGTGACAAATGCAGGAGGTGCACCGGGGCTTTTCACACTTCGCATTCTTCAAGGCATGGGCGAGGTAAGTTAAAACTTTTCGGATGATCCAAAAAAAAAAAAATTCTTGATATAAAAGAACCGTTTCAGAACTCCCCAATTTCCCATGAATTAAATATTTAAAATTCATTTCTGTTATAGGGTCCTACTATGCCAGCTCTTATGATAATGTTGGCCAAATGGGTACCTCCTCACGAGCGTTCTCTTCATTGCGCTCTAATATTTGGTGGCGGTCAAATCGGAAATGTTTTTGGTCCTCTGATGTCAGGATATTTGCTCTCTGGAGGCAGAGATTGGGCATGTGTTTTTTACTTTTACGGTGGATTTGGTATATTTTGGTTTGTTTTATGGGTAAGTGCATTCGTAGAAAAACCATACCAACGTTGGCATCGTTATATTATAATATTCATGAAAGTAACAAAAAGGTTTGTTACACAATCACGTGAATATTTGTTTTAATTTATGAAATTGTAGAACAGGCAAATTAAGGTTACTTTCTTATTTGGTTTGAGATGTAAATCATTAAAGTTAATGTTTTTTAAATGTTTTATTATTCCAGAGTCTCTTCTGCTACAGCTCGCCGGATTCGCATCCTTTTATTACCCAAAAAGAACTAGACTATTTGCACAAAAATGTCTTAGTGGCAGAGATAAAGAAGGTCAAAGACCCGGTCCCGTGGAAGGCCATCATAAGATCTGCACCAGTATGGGCTTTAATATTCGTCTCTGTAAGTAACAACTTATCCAAAGTAAAGAAACTGAGATCTATTCACATAATAGACTTGATTTGTACTAGTCACTCTATTGATGGAGTAGGTCCGAATACATAGCAGTGTAGTATCTTAATAATGGGATTATAGTTAACACTGATAGGTTGACTATGTATGTACGATATTGTCTTTGCCGGTTGACCGAGATGACTATGACTATTGTGCTAACATAACACCACACATGATCGTACTCTGTTGTTTTGCTTGTCCGTTAATTGACCTTAAGTACCTTGCTACGTTGTAATGATGTTCACAAATTGATTAATTAAGATTGTGTGCGACTTTACATAATATCTATTTTGTCACACGCATTTTGCACGTCCATGTGCTAGAGTTATTGTGGAACAGAACGTAACATGCGACTATTGTTAAATCTTTATGCTTATCGCAACTTCCATGAGATTACAATGCATCTGCTTTATTTGAAATCATCCGTGATGAGCATTGTTTCTGTAAAACTCGGGTAAAATGAGCAGATAGTTCACACTTTTGCCTTATTGTTTGTAGTGTCTAAAGATTATGAACGTAGTTTCTTTCTTTTCTCTTATTAACTAAAATTTTTCACCTTTTCCACAGTTGGTCATGATTGGGGTTTCTACACAATGGTTTCAGATTTGCCAAAATACTCTCATGACGTGCTCAAATTTAACATTGCGACCACTGGTTCGCTGACTGCTTTGCCTTACGTAGCTATGTGGATCTTTTCTTTCATTTGCGGCGCTTGTTGCGACTTATGCGTGAAAAATGGTTGGCATACCATTAAAACAGGAAGAATAGTTTATACCACTATTGGTAAATATAATTTTATAAATTAATGTATCGTGCCTGTGTCGGTTGCCTTGAAGTACACTTGTAATCTAAAGTTTATGATTCTAGCGGCAACTGGACCAGCGATTTGCATCGTTCTAGCTTCATACTCAGGGTGTGATAGAAATGCTGCCATGGCATATTTCATAATATCTATGGGTCTAATGGGCGGTTTCTATGCCGGAATGAAGGTGAAATGACTGTTCTGTTAAACGTAACCGTGTATGTTAAATGATTCGGATAAGTTGACATTCTCTTTCCAGGTCAACGTTTTGGATTTAGCGCCTAACTTTGCAGGCACGTTGTCATCACTAGTCAACACCAGTTCTACTTTTTCTGGCATTATTTCACCATTCCTTATTGGCCTCTTGACGCCTAACGTAAGTCTGAACTCAAACATTTTTAAGATCTCTGATTTTCGCGCATGTCTCTCAATATTTATTTGAGTGATTTGGTTTTACAGTCGACCATAAGTGAATGGCGAGTTGCGTTTTGGGTGTGTTTTGTGGTGCTAGTGGGCACTAACGTGGTGTACTGCATCTGGGCAGAGGGCGAGCAGCAGTGGTGGGACGACGTCAGGCAATACGGGTACCCACTGGGCTGGAATCATGGTCCATTGATCCAAAAAACTAACCCCGAAGTGTCAGAATCTATCAAACTGGCTGAAAAAAATGGCAGCGCAGAAGTAGACTCATGATGAATTAAGATGTATTATGAGCCCAAAAAATTCCGGGACTTTCGGTCTACTGTGATCACGGCTGTTGAATTTTGTCAAAGTTTCGAGGTAACTGAGACATATTATACATGATGAAAGACCCAAGAGTTTATGAATTGACTTTGAAAAACTGTACTTGAATCTTTCTAGCACAACACATTTTTCTGGATAGAGTATTTATCATTTTTGTATAGAAAAGAAAAGAAAAGACAATGACTACTGTTTTCAGGATTCCATTTATATTTGTTGTGTAAAAATTTTGATTTCGAATAAAATTTTCCTCATTATAGATTTTTTCTTTTTAAATTTGATTTGTCGCTTGTTGAACTGACTATAACACAAAAAAGAGTTTGTTTAAATTGTAATGAATCAAAAAAACCGTTAGGTTATCTTTTAATATCTTAAAAACAGATAAGTTATCCGCCTAAACATTCAATTTGTAATCTTGATAAGTTTTTCCTGTTATTATTTCACGAGCAATATAGCCCCGACATCTTATTTTGTATTCTCGTGAGAAGTGCGTATATGAGTATTAGCTTACAGGCGTTGAGTCGATAAAAATGATGAATTTTTGCATCAAAAAAGTAGGCTAATGGCTTACGTAACATCTACGCATTGTTGAGGGGTCTTATTAAATAGGATTACTACGTGTTTTTAGGAAAATCGTTTTTCTGACCAGTTGGCTTCCTTCTCAAATTTGTGAGAGTTAACAAGAGTTTTGGTAAGATTAAGGCATTCAGCCTTCACCTATGCTTCATACGAAACGAAAACCTTACAAATTTATCAATAATCAGTCATGCTCAGTAGCTAACATCGGCTAAGACCTTGTTCATTATTTTAAAACTGATTACATTATGTAAAACGTATCAACTGAACTTAATTTTTGACGTCTTTGAGTACAGATGTAGGTAGTGCAAAATATTTTTCCATGTCATTTTGTTGAATCCCATGGGAATTTCAATTTTAACAACATTTGAATAATCTTATTTATAAAAAAATTTAATCTGACAGCTGCATTGTATAAAGTTGAAAACTGGATCAAATTCAACGAAATGACATGGAAAAACTTTATGCACCACACCTGCACGACAGTTATGTTATAAGCCCAAAGGTTCATCGATGATTTTATTATTAGACTCCCCTCGTTCCTCAAAAAGATCGATTTGATGTGAGACACTCGAATCGAAAACTAAGTCAAATACCTACGCTGGTCCCTTTTTGCTATCGGTCAATGACATTGGCGACTGTAGACAGTGGAATTACTGAATAACTTCATTTAATATGATAACCAATTGATACTATTGTTATTTGATCTAGTAAAACTCCTGAACAGTTTGCAAACGGGCATGGATGCTGTACCATGCATACCACAGCAATAACCTTCACCTTTGAGCTCTTCCGCAGTTGGCTTTATCACACGCGCCCAGAAGTAAACTAAGAGAACCACGAGAAAGCTCAGGGCCAAAACAACAAAAAAAAAATGAACAATCAATATTAATATTTCAAAGTTACTAAGTTAAAAACTTATAGAGACGGTTTTGAGCACGATAAATGTATAATAGTAACTATTTCTTATTTTTGTTATATTGGCCTAATTGAGTGTCCCATGGCTGGACAAAGACCCCCCTTTTTTCTACCACTCGTTGGCAGGCCGAGAAGATGGCAGGATCACTTGGACGTAATATATCAAGTAGAGTAGCAGGAGCTACTCCGAGGGCGGTCGGGACGATAGTAACTATATGAAGAGTATTTTTTTATAGTCACGGTTTAAGTATTAAAATGCTCTTATACGAAACATACACAATAACAATAAGTGTTACATGGACAAAGTTATAAACTCATAATTATGCTCATTGATAAAATGCGATAATATGTTTAAAAGATTATACTTTATCTAGTCTAGTCTAGCGTATTGCGATGAATAAGTAAATTGTAATATTTTAATTCAATAATAAGACTATAGGACTTAAAAACGCCGCACCGTGTCCAAGGACAAAGATTAATCCAATAATTAAATTAAATCACGACCAATTTATAGTTCAACAGTTGTGTTTATTTAAATTCGAATTTTGTCACGGTTGCGTGGTTACACATAATTATTTAACCTTGGCTGGAATAAATTATGTAAATGAGAAGACGATAATGATACGAACTATAGGAGAATGTGACTTAAGTTTAGATGTGGCGTTGATACATTGCTTTTGCACTTGACTTACATACAAATTAGCTACTTATTACGTACTTAATAGGGACCATAGTCAAAATGTGACTGAGTTATGTATTCCATTCCCATCGCTAATTGTCGACATTTCAGTTTTTTTTGAAGTACGCGTCATAAGAAAAAGGAACCCTTATCCGTCCGTCTGTCTGTCTTCAAAGTCCATTTGTCTGTCATCAATAGGATGTCAAGTTTTTTTTTTTTTTTTTTATATGAATAGGAAGGCAAACGAGCAAGTGGGTCACCTGATGGTAAGTGATCACTACTGCCCATAGACACCCGCAAACCCGGAGGGATTGCAGATGCGTTGCCAACCTAGAGGACTAAGATGCAATGCCTCTTGTGCCCGTAATTTCCCCGGCTGTCTTACTCTCCACACCGGAACACAGCAGTGCGAGCACTGCTACTTAGCGGCAGGATTAGCGAGTAAGATGGTGGTAGCGATCCGGACGGACCTTGCACAAGGCCCTGCCATCCGCAAAGTTGAAAATATTTAGGTCTGTTGAAAGTATATTTTCATACAAAAAACGTTAAAGTATGAAATTTGGTAAGTTAAAGCTACACAGAGTACCTACAGGGAAGAAAAGGAAAATAACTGATTTCAATTTCAAATCAGAATATTATCATTTTTATTTCCATCTGTAATAATAAATTTAGTTAATACGGTAGGCACCAACGATTCCTATGAAAAACAGAAGAAACTAATTTAAAGTAAATTTCATTCTAATTTTAATTCAAATTGACTGGCTTTTTTGAACTGGTAATACTCCTAGTAGCTTAATTGAAACGTGAACACCGATAGTACCAGCTATTTATATCAATGTTGCGAAATCGTTTGTTCTGACTTACTAATCATAAAAAAAAATCTCAACATTTCATTCGCAGCAAAACGCATACTAAAAAGAAACAAAATTCCCACGGGACGGGCAGTTCTGGAACGAAGTCACGGGTGCGAACTGGTAGTTTCCTTTCTTGTGTTAAAATCACAAACTTCTATCATAAACAAACACCTTTAATAGCCTTTAATACATGTTTTACTCACTTTCATACTTGTTTCTGGCTTGTATTGTTTTCCAGCTGTTTGCTTTAAACGTTGAACATCAACGATACATTGACTCCTCATCTGCCACATAGTTGTCTGAATAGTATCGTATTATTACTTGCAATAAAAATAACAAAGTCAATCATTATGTAGATTGTCAGAGAAACCAAGAGCGCTAATTATTATGGCAAATTGAGGCAGTGCCTCAACACTCGACAACGGCTTTGCTAAGCAAGGTATTGTTATTTTAATTTACATAAGAAGTTATAAAAAGATCTTGGATGTTTTTCATTAGGTATCATCATCTCGTATTTGGCTTCTACTGCTCACATTA
The DNA here is from genome assembly GCA_949127965.1 of Pandemis corylana. Classification (NCBI taxonomy): domain Eukaryota; kingdom Metazoa; phylum Arthropoda; class Insecta; order Lepidoptera; family Tortricidae; genus Pandemis; species Pandemis corylana. Next base: position 9,509,957 of record OX421857.1, on the reverse strand, counting down.
TGAATTTGACCAGAAATTAAAATAATTACATGTAGGAGGTCAAATAAATGACACACACACACACACACACACACACACACACACACACACACACACACAGACACACAAATCTCGTCTTTATCCCTTACGGGGTAGACAGAGCCTAAGGTAACAGGTGCCTACAGGCCACATTTAGCAAGATTGTGGGCGTGTAGGTGAAAAATTTAATCAAAATAGTGATGGTTGCTAACCTCACCGCCTATAATATGATTCCTATGATTTTCGCCCATTCCCTCGATGGGCTTTAACCATCTGCGCGCGTAGAGAAGCAACTGGTACATTCTATGTTTTTTCTTTACTCCCAAACCAAGACCAGCATGGAAGAAATCGAAAGAAATCGTTTGTTAGGTACCTATTCAAAACCGAGTATCGCATTTTTTACAAACCACCAGAAGCTGGTCTGATAATTAAAACCACACTGAACGGTATACATAAAACAAAATGAAAAATATACGCAACAAGTAACCATTGCAAGGGATAACATGAATGTTTACATATTTTTACGGAAACCTTTGTACGTAATATATTTAATGAAAAAGATACAAAGGAACTTTGCATAGGCTTACCCGGCACATTGTAAGATAAGTAATGGAACACCGAACAAAGAAAAACAAGAGTTTCAAAATACAATAGACACATTAAATGTATAACAAGTCTATTAAACGAGAATCAAAACGTATTTAAATGAGGTCAATATTGTACCTTTCATTTGATAGTTAATTTATTAGTAACTATTTCTTGATCAAAATGTATTGTATTGTAATTCTGTGACCTGCTTCCTAACATTGTCTCATAATTCTGAAACAAACGATAATAAAGTACTTGAAAGGCCATGGCTGTAATGAATTCACGCTGAATAAATACATGTACAGATGTATAGTGACGTCATCTCTCGCTAATACCCGTCCTGCAGGTTTCCTGTTCAGAATTTTAAAACCATGAGTCATCTACTTTGGATTTAGGCTATATTTAGAAGGCAAAGTGTCAATTTGTGGTATTTCAAGTTGACTTTGCCGTGCAACTTACTTCGTAAACTTATGACTTCGAGGAGTTAAATAATGAGGATAAATTTAACTGTCATGGTGGATTTTACATTGTCAATTCTTAGCGACATGTTAGTAAAACCAGAAGCCATTTCCATATATAAAAAACCTTCACCAATAGTATCTTGTAATAAACAGTAATTTAATTATACTTTTATTAAACTCGACAGATTTTTTTAAAAATGTTTTTAACGTATTAAACGTACTCGTATATTTAAAGTAAATACGAATTTTAGAGTAATTGAAGAAGACCCAAGAACCATCCTAAACAATAAAGTTTAAAATTAAGAAAAGAAATGCGTAGTTATGAATGAAATGTGCATGAGTTTTTGCCGCACACAAACGGCCAAGCAGAAACATTTAATCACACAGACAAAACCATTGATGACACAGTGGTATTGTGAAAGGGATTCCATGGGAACTGTAGCGCGTTTTATGATAGTTGAACACTAATCACACATTTGGCCCTGACTTCTCATATACGAGCGAGGAGGTTAACTTGCCCTGCTGCAACTCCCATATTCATTATTTGTCAGTACTCAGGGATTAACAATGATAGACGCGTTGTAATTCTTGGTACACAATTTAGGCCTATTGAAAAACGTGTTTATATACTGCTCTTAAATTTACGATGATACATACATTGTTATATTCTTTAACACTTAAATTTTATATGTTCTTGACAGGTTAAGGTGTACCATTTTTATGATATTCTTGAGCTCAGAATTCTGAATATTTAACGTTTTTTACAGATAAAATATTGAACCTTGAAAAATTGGTAACCCAACTTCGACATCAAATAAAAAGAAACATTGAAATCAGTTCATAGCCGGTAACACCATCGACGAACATACAGAAATAAGTCGAATCGATTTTATTATGTAATCGGTTACAAATCGATCTTGTATAATTATTTAAGAATTGCTGTACCTATTTCTCGCGACAGATTCGATACCTATTAATTCAGGCAGACTTATAAAATTCTTACTCATATTTAATCATTACTCAAAACTACAAACATACATCATGTCTTTATCCCTTACGGGCTAGACAGAGCTTAAGGCAACAAAACCACCTTTAACATGGCCACGTTTAGCATGATTAAGGGCGTACCTATAGGGTACCTACTCAAAACTATCGTTATTTATAAGCTGAAACTGTACCTACGTATTGTGTTTTAAGTTGGTTGTACTAACCTAATATACAGCTACCGGATGTCATTTTCAAAAATCCAGATAAATGCACGGATCCATAATTAAGTACATTATGAAAAAATGGCTAAAATATTTAAGTAATTCGTGACGATTCAAGTTGAGAAGTCACAGGGGTGAAATAAAATCCACCCTGTCATGGGAGTTACTCTGACGTATTGTTAAGTGGTTAGGAGTTTCCTTAACTACAATATAAGTTTTGTTTTATTATAATGAAACAACTATTATAATAGTCATTGTGAATAGTCATGCGTAACTGTACGGATAAATAGACAGATCATATTAAGACGTCAATGATTCTTTACCCGTCAAACAAAGCAATAGGTAATGTGGTTGGGTTTTAAAATAGGATGTTATTTACAAACTGGCTGTTTCCCGCAAATTCAATGGCGTTTTTTAAAGAATTATGTGTTTTATATTATTTCTTTGCGGATACCTACGATACGTTGCACTATGTGTGCGCAAAAATAATGAAATAAAAACTGCATTGATAGATCAACTAGTCAGTCACGAGTACATTTTCAGTCACGAGTACATTTTGCATATAGATATAGATCAAACTTATTTAAATCGATAAAATTACTCTTAACAACTCTACAAGTCAAGTTGTCAAGCCACTTTGCTGGTGCTTGTTCTAAAAATAGTTCCATAAAGGGCTCAAGACGTTTGGGTTGTAAAGTTATATTCGATATCACCCGTTCCAATTTATTTCTTTATTGCGGTTTTTTATAACGTAAATTATCACAGCACTAGCAACCGATTTGGTGTTTCTTTACTCAAGATTCTTGTTAAGAGGTCATAAATGAACTTGAGTTTTTATCAGTAAAAAAACTATGCCTCGGTTACATAACATCCGTCCTAATCATTCTGGCCAATCTTACAAGGTCGCAGTTTAAAAGACCACTTCAAGTGTTTGAAAAAGTTAATACTTATGTCCATCGCTAATAACATTAAAGTGCTTGTACATTTCTTAAAGAATGAATTTTCAATTCTTAATGTTTCGGGAACTACAGATTTTTATTTACCTACTTAAACACATAGTTCATTAATAAAGATTTTGTAAATGAAATTGTTACAGAAGAAAATTATTTTGCCAATTTTACATCCCTGAAGTACGTATATGTACAAGTACTAATGTAGATGGTAAATTCATTGATGAAGTATTTCATTGTCAAAAAAAGATACCTAACCTTGAATTTGAAATAAATCTGTGCGTAATCGTGTGTGGTCCAATAGTTTTATAGTAGTTTTTACAGTTATGAATTTACTTTTCTCTAGTAGAAATTTGGGCGCATAGAATAATTGATTCTGAATCCGTCCTTACTCAATTTTTCTACGCCAAAAATTAAATGTTCCTGGGCGCTCAACGGCTTAATAAACCTACCAAAATTTCTCAGTTCTACCCGCCCCGGTTTCGCAAGGGTGCAATGGAAAACTTCGCCTGGAATCGTTCTACTGTTTAAAAAAACCGGATTAAAATTGTTTGAGTAGTTTTAAAGATCTAAGCATACATTGCAACTTTGATTTATACTATGTAGTGATTATAAAAAGTGGCTTAGAATTCTCCCAGAACACTTCAGCAGATGATCGAGACCAATGTATGGAAATGTCAGTCAAATATAATTGAAAAATCCTGAAAAACATTTACTTACAACTTAGTCAAACCAAGCTAACAAACTGCTAACTTTAGCTTACTTATTCTGGATTGATTTTATGACATAATAACTGGCCGTTATAATGGAACGTAATTTAAAAAAGTAAACTAATTTAAATGTTGGTAACACTGCCCGATCATGAAACTCTCTTCCAATTCTAACAAGGCGAACATAAGACGCATCTCTATATACAATCATTATTAACTTGTAAAATAAACGTCTAAAGAAAAAGAACAACTTTTATTAACACTAAACAATACATGGCGCAGCCGTAACATGTACTCGGGAGCAAAAAACCGGGTCACTTTCAGTAGAAAGTTGCATGAAAAGTGACTTTGTTGTTTTGCTCCCAAGTACACATAGCAGTATTGAACGTGTTATTTTAATTAAATTTGAAATTTAAACGAAAAAGCGTCTGAATAATTTATTTATTTAGATTTTCCGCTAAAACACCTGGGGCTTGAAGGGAACCGTAATTAAATGGATGGGCCGCAAGACGCGGACGTTATCTCGCTGGTTGCTATCACAACATTACAGTCTATGCAAATGACCTAAAAATGTGAACATTTTATCAGGTTATCACGGTCACAATGCGAATAAAAACATACACGAGATTGATGTAACTACAAATTACAACAGATAATGAACGTATCGTATTACTATAGGCGCGCTAAATCGTTACCCATGTTTAAATCTATGTTGAAGGAGCACTATCTGTCATCTTGTGCATGAATCTTGTAACTGGCTTTTTTAGGTATGTGTATTGTAAATGTGTTTCATGTATAATATATTATGTATTTCAGTACTTAGTATAATAATATATATTCTAAATTGCACCACCTGCTCAGATCTGTTCTGTTCTCCAGTCCATTATGGTTGCCTGGTAGAGATCGCTCTATAGCGATAAGGCCGCCTATTGTTATCTTGTAATATTCTGTATACCTTTTTCTGTTTTGGTTGTTATATGTGGAGTTCAATAAAGAGTTATTGTATTGTATTGTATTGTACTATGCATACATACATAAATCACGTCTTTATCCCTTAGGAGGTAGACAGAGCCTAAGGTAACAAGGCCTATGTAGGTACTATGGGTAGGTAAAAAAATACTACACGACCAAAAGTAACGGGTCACTTGCCATACAAAGTTTTATGAAGCGATCTGTTATTTTTGCATAGATATAATATTAGAGATGAAAGCACTGTGCAGGTGATTTTTTGAATTTGGTGGACCGAGATACATAACATTATAATAACGTCTGTATTCCTTACGGGGTAAACAGAACCTAAAGTAACAAGACCTAGCCACGTTTAGCATGATTGTGGGCGTATAGGTGGAATAGGGAATCAAATATTGATGGGTTGCTAGCCGCATCGCTTAGTGCTAAGTTTTTCGCCAATTCTCTCGATAGGCTTTTACCATCTGCGCGGGAAGAGAAGCAGCTGGTACATTCTATGCTTTTTCTTTGCTCCCAGACCAGCATGGAAGTCACCGAGTGGACCGAGAACCTAGATAATTCTAAGCAAGCAATAAAAGTAAGTACTTACAATAGTTTTTATAAAGTGTACCTACGCTATCCTGTTACGATCCCTGTATGTATAATTTATCGCACGTATTGTTATCACGATTAAAATTGTTATTATATAAGTAAAACTGAAATTCAATTTGATTATACACTTTTTGCAGTACCAACTTGATTGATTTTTGAATGCACTGGTGGTTTAAGTTACTCCCTTTTGTAGTCAACGTGCGAATTATGCACAGTCGGGAAAGGTCATTTAACTGACATGCAGTACGTTGATATTGTTATTTGCTCGAAAGTTAATGAAATTTCTAAAGGACACTGAAAATGAAAATGAAAATGAAAATGAAAATTTATTTTTGCAAATTGGCCGCCAGGGGCTCTTTACATGTCTTTTTTAAACTACCAGCACATTCGGAAAGACCATCATTGCCAAGAAGAATGCGCCGCAAGAAACTGAAAACTGAAAATCAGAACACATAGAAAAATCCGAAAAGTAAAGCTGTGGCCGGGGATCGAACCCGGATCCTCGTCATTCCGTGACGCGTGCTACACCACCCATAGCAGGTGGGTAAGCTATCGAATTTTTCTATCTGTTACTAGCTGTCACGTGACCTTGTTACTATGCGATTTTTTGTCGCCAAGCGTCATCTGTTTGAATGTGTCTGTACGACACAATTACAAACTCCCGTGGAACATCTACCTGTTTTTCAAATACTATCAAATGAATCAAGAATTTTCACTTCTTGATTTTTTATGTTTACTTTTACGGTTTTACCGTTAGAAATTAAATTTTTAAACGACAATTGATGAATGAAGTTAATGGTTTACTGTAGTCCTACGTTTACTGTTAGGTAGATAACATTAATTCATTTCATTGAACTCCTACTTGTTTTATAAGAACTATAAGATTAACACAAACTTTATTTGTTGTATTGGGATTGGAGGTTAATTAAATGAGAAAAACTGTATTTTAAGAACGTACAAATATAGTCGGCTTCACAACGTAAATAACTTTACAAGTTAAGGATGATCCGACTAGTTTCGATCTCTTCGGAAGATCTTTTTCAAGGGTGAGTGAGTGAGCACTGCAATGACATGTTTACTGTTCGGTAACATTAATTATATTTAATGAACTCTTACTTGATCTATAAGAACTAAAAGATTAACGGGTAAACTCACGATTATAAGTTAAGGATGATCCGACTTGTTTCGATCTCACCAAAAGATCTTTTTCAAGGGTGAGTGCGCATGGTTTATTTTGCAGTTTTTGGAAACCGTGTCGCACGATAGTTTTAATATTTTTTCTACCTGTTTCATTCAAATATGAATTGTATGAAAATAATTTAAACGATACGCTAATAGTAATTTTCAGAAGTGTTAAAAAGGCTTAATGTCAAATTTATAGCAATAAAATGTAAGTATATCAATAGGGTATGAACTTTGACTCTACCATCATATGATAAAATGATGTAAACATTTCATACAGTTCTAGGAAACAAGTAACTAGGTACTTGTTCTTAGTATTAATCTGAAATAGGTTTCCTTGTTATTTATTTAAATGGACTTCTCAGAACTTAAAGTAGTTCACGACGTCTTTATAGGAATGATTGATTAGCCTCTTTTGATAAATTCATTGGAAATAAATATTTTTGCCGTACAATTGATATTTAAAAAGTCGCTATAAACAATGTAAACATCTGATACCTACTACTACTGCTAATCATACTGGACGAATAAACAAAACAAATGAATGTTGTAGAAGCCCTCAAAAGTATGATAAAAGAAGATGAAGAAGTGACGACTATTAATAACAATAAACTGGGGGTTTACCATGACGTCTTAATGTGATTCAAATCCGATTCAGTTAAAGTTCGTTCGCTGTCAGATCCGTGCTAAAAATGACAGTTAAAACGTCATTAAGCCCCCTGGTCTAAAACTTATGCTAGGATTTAGAAGTTAGTCACACAAATATACAAAAATTGCACAGCTAACGCTAATCAATTTTATCCCCTGCACAAACTACCAGGAGAATTCTGAGCGTAATCACGATACTGGCGGTATCGCTGACCCTAGAACAATGTACCTGCACTGACCTGCTCGCCCAAGGCCAGCAGCATCGTGGGCTTGGTGCTTACATCAACAAACGTAACAAACTCAATGACAATTCGCCATGTGCTGGCTTTAGTCCTACAGCGGTACACATATCGGTAAATACGTTCGTGAAGCTTGCGAACACGCAGACTGTCAGTGCTCTCTGTCCACGCTGGGATGTACTCGTGTGCGAATGTGATTTAATGTAAATAATTTACAAAATATGTAATTTGTGTTAGCGTTCGAATTGAATTGACTTTGCGTTGACTGTGCATGTCTAATAATTAGGTGAAATATATTTTACAAAATCCTGTTTTATATTTTGAAAAGTGCAATGAAATCGAATTGTAAACTTGTTTGTTACAGAATTAGCGCCGCTTTAAAGGTTTTGGTATATTGATTAGTAAAGTGCTGTGATACTTTATAATACTTGATAATAATGGAGGAGAACCCAGAAACTCGTGCGCAAGCGCATCATTTGTTGGGGCAAAAGAACCCAAAGGACAACAGGCCGAAAGATACTTCTCTTACCAGGTTTCTACGATCATGTAAGTTTTTTTAACTCCAAAGCAACCTAATTTGGATTGTTTTGAATCTACCTGTACGCGATTGTATGAAGATCTAATAATGTATGTTAATGAATCAATAGTCTGTATCTGTAGTAGTCATTATTGCCGATCGTGTTTTAGCTCTCTTAAATACAAAGTTAATTTAAATAATTAAATACGAAAATCTGTGTAATTTAAAGTTGAATATTAATTTCAGAATATTTTTTAGTTATAGGCAGCAAAAGAAAAGTAGAGACAAGGATTAAGACACATTTAAGTTCTTGCTTTGAAAACGTACAATGGTAGAGTGCTGTAATAGTTAATAACAAGTTTGGCTTCAAAAATATAAAGATTAGGTACCTAAGAGTTAGAGGTTAAGAATTTCTTCAACCAGAAGTTTCTGGTATACCAGATTTTATACTCAGCAATATTATTTGAAGTAAATGAATGCCTTTCATACATCTAACAAAACTTATTGTCAATTAAATTTAGATTGATTTCTACCAAATTTTTTAAGACGTGACTAATTAAACTATAGTATTTAGGTAGTTGAAGTTGTAAAATTTTTAATTACTACAATGGACCCCCAGTGTCAAGTTTTCAAGAGAGTATCCACGGGAGTCCAGCATACATAACAATGTTAACATAATGAACTTTCCGCAAGCAGTTTATTCATATAAAAAATCACTTACAGAATTGATTGATGTTGGTTTGATGTTTTAGTATCGTATTCCATTAACCGCGTCTTATCAGTACGATTCAAGCAAATAAAAATGACGAAGTATCACTTGATGGGATCGATGAACTAGCGATTTATTGAAGGTGTTCTTTTGAGCAGACTTGTGTATATAGACTAAGGAATTCCTTTACCAAACTAAGGTTTAATGTGACTATTACAGCTTAAAACATGAAAGACCATTTCAACTTACAATTCAAATGACAATTGGCCTAATTTTTTTTCGTGATGTACGAATTATCACAAAAGACAGTTAACTACTATATACCATTGTTTTAACTGATTTAAAAGATTCACGACTGCTTTGAAATAGCGGGTGCTCATTAATGGCAATCGGGATCTATATTAACTGTTCTCCTAGTTGCTTAGAGATATACGAGATGTTCTGAAAAGGACTGCGATAGTTCAATTTATCATACTATTCTCCCATACTTCGTATATGTTATCCGCTACTTATCTGAGATAGTGGCGGCGCCATGTCAAAGCACTTTAGTTTTAGGGATCAGTCCATTTTTGCTAACCTGACAAATTGAAGGCAGGATTCTTTTCACAGAAATAGCCAAAAACTAACATTTACCTAGGTAGTTTTACTTCAAAACACAGAATAAATACTGTTATCAACGGGATTTGATATATCTCTAAGCAACTGTGAGAACAGTTTGTTACCGTTGCGTGCCGCTAGTGGCGCTACTAATTTGCTCTTAGGCATAGTAATTGAGCCGTTTACGTCGAATTTTAGACTAAGTACCTAATTTTTTTTTTATGTTTGATGCTCACGGTTTTTATGTGAAAAAACAAAAAAGTTGTATCATATATTTTGTAATCTTATAGGATTGTAGTTCCAAATATAATAATTTATTTAATTTTTTTACTTCTAAATGTACCTACCTGAGAAATAAATCTCGGAAGACGCACTGACGAATCACAAGCCTTTGATTGAGATACAAAATCCTAGAAAAATCATTCATGATCGTTTGCTGATTTCAAAATGATACTAAAGTTCTAGAGGAATGCTTTAAAAATGCCAAATACAAGTCAATAATTAGGAACAGTAAGAAAGATAAAATAAAAAAAACTATCGGGATTATTGTCAAAAAGCAAAGGCAAGCAAATTAAAGCCATATTTAAAGGTATTAAAGTTAAAGTCAATATTGTTGTTTTAACAAATGCCTATTATATTTTTTGTCAGCGATCGTATTTTTTTATGGCCGATACATAATTTTGTTTTTTACGACTAGACAGACATCTTTGCTATGTATATTAACCTGATTTTTGATCTCGCTTGGTTACTATGAGGGTTCGTTACGTAACGTACTTTGAATACATACATACATACCGTCACGCCTCTTTTCCACAGGGGTAGGCAGAGACTACTTTGTTCCACTTGCTACGATCCTGACAAACTTCTTTTGCTTCATCCACATTCATCAATCTCTTCATACATGCTTGTCGGTTTCGTATACTCCTGTCGACCTGACTTTGAATACGGAATAAAGAAATCTTAAAAAATAAATAGACGACAACCTATCAGTGGCGTGGCGTCCATAGAACTCGATTCCCACCGGCTTACCTATTTTAAGGCAGTTGGGCACTTTTATTTTGTAGAATTAAAGGCAAGTTAAATTTCCTTCGGCTTGCCTTGTGATATACTTGATGCCACGCCACTACGACCTATGGATATAAAGTATCTACCTAATCATATTATAATATTTTATCATATTTTATAAAATAACCGCATAAACATTTGAAATTTGTAGACGCGTTTGGTTACTAGAGCGCCACAAATTAACAATCATACATAGGTACTTACTTCTAAAGAGCCACACATGTGTCACAACTTATTTTATTGACTAGTTTAAATACGTGTTAAAATAAAATGAATGTTTAATTATGTTTCCTGATTCCTCTGAATATTAACGTTTATTAACGCATCCTATTCCGCGTTTGGCGTAAAACCATAATTGATAAGTCCGTAAAATTGACTACAATTAGTGGTCACTCTCATGGTAATAATTATGAAACTTTAAAAATAATTGCACCATATTTTCATTGCACTCAACAACGTAACAAGTACACCTAGCTCGGTATGCTCAGGTATGGTTTTTTACCAATGCGTGAAGGACACTCATGGTAATAGTTAAGAAAATTTTAAAATAATCGCACCATATTTTCATTGCACTCAACAACGTAACAAGTACACCTAGCTCGGTATGCTTAGGTATGGTTTTTTACCAATGCGTGAAGGACTGGTAAGGCCACTATAATCTAGTGGTTTGGTCTATAGTCTAAGCTCCCAAGCTAAGGGTCGTGGATTCGAAACCAAGTTAACACCCCGTGACTTTTAAGCAACACCACCCATGGACACCCACATCACTTTTCGTTTAGAACGACTGTTGAAATGCTTTATGTTGTAATAAAAAAAAAACCGATGGAAGTAAAGGCATCATCTAAAAGCATTGGAAAAATCAATTAGAGGATTCAATTTATGATAAACCAAATTATTCGTTTTTCTCTTTTAAGCACTTTACACCAATAAAGCTATCGAAACAAAATAGTTTAAAGTACATACTTGTGTATAATTATTCATACTATAGCAATATTCTTTAGAGCTAAAGGCAAACCTAGATAGATAACTTTCGCAAGATCGAAAGTTGTTTGTGTGGGATAGATACTGGCCCTCAGACCTTTGATTAAGTAGGTAGCTTATGCGGTGTCAGTAACAATATCCGATCTCACTTTAGCTGTATTTAGTTTCATGTTAAGTATGTTTTTCATGCACTGTGTTTTTAAATTAATTGGGGATATTTCAGCCGGTGATTTTAATAATTTGACGTAACACAATTACACAATATTGTAATACATAGATGATTTTTCATCCTTCCATACTGGTCTGGGAGTAAAGGCAAAACCTAGAATGTACCAGTTGCTTTTCTTCCAGCGCAGATGGTAAAAACCCATCGAAGAAACGGGCGAAAATATTAGGAATCATATTATAGGCGATGCGGCTAGCAACCCATCACTATTTTGATACCTTACTACTTTATTCTCACCATCGCCCAGCTTAAGCCCTTAGGCCAAGAAGCAGAAATTTGTAATAGCAACTGCCTTTATTTACGACAAAGAATAATAAGGCCAGATTTATCAAAATCCTCACGGGATATGAACTGTTTCCACGGAAACGAAGTCGCTGGTAAATGTAAACATGTTATGATAAGAAAATGCATTTTCACTCATCAAGAACTCTTGCACCCTTGGTAAAGAGTTGCAATTTTCCATATACGATGCCTTTACACTGCAAACAAGGAATAATAATAAGTATCGATGTTGCAATATAAGCGAGAAGCTACAGGCTTGAAGTAATTTAAATAACATAAATTACGAGTAGTACATTACCTAATTACCTAAAGCGTCTTGAATATTAATATTAAAAACAGATCTTTCAATTTTAATTTTTGTAAGATTTTATCAATTAATATTCGAAGATTCTCCAATGTTTTACAAAGCAGTTTTGTTTTTTATTTACAAAGCAGTTTTGTAATTTATGCAAAATTATGATACTATTTTATTACTTTAAAAAAGTTAGTAAAGTTTATTTCTAAAAATATATTTAACTTAATAATAACAAATGGAAATTGATTATTAAATTATGATCATAATTTTATGTCTGATATCTGACTGATTAAGTATTTCATTTTTAAAATTTTTACATTGCCATTTTTGGTTTTGCGTGGCTCCGTATTTTAAATGGTCCGAGTGTACGTGGTTTTAATTTTAATAGTTATTAATTTGAGCCCTATTTTGAGTAACCGTCGCTAACCTTACCATTACCTAACATACTCGTTTCCATTGCTATCTCCAGCATTTGGCCATCCATAAATTCTTCCATGGCGGAAATTTTGTTATCTTTCGCCGCGCATAATTACAATAGAAACCTAAATATGCAAATGACTGTTAGGGCGATTGTAACAAATTCACCAAAACAAACTTATTTACATGAGGTTTACTGTGCTGAGTGTAGCAGCTGAGTTTTGATTATGTTATCTTGAGGTTTATCAGAAACAAAGTATAAGTACCTACTAGGTTAATTTAATAGTAAAATTCTGAAAGGAAATAGAAACAATTACATTTTTATTCTTTTTAATATTAATTACACATAAACGGATAACTCACGTATAAAAAGTCGAGTGATGCTCCAGGAAGGACTACGAAATAGTCCGAAACATGTCGAGCATCACTCGACTTTTTATACCTGAGTTACCCGTTTATGTGTAACTATGAGTGAGTCTCACGGTAGTTTCATGTTGAAAGTCGCAAATTTTTTAATATTAGTCCTCTTTATCCCTATTAAATAAAAATAAAATATTTACAAACATAATCATTTTTTTTTCAGGTTGTTACATTCCACAACGTTACATCCTTGGTGTTATGGGTCTCCTTGGAGTATGCAATGCCTACACTATGAGAGTATGTCTCAACCTAGCTATTACACAGATGGTGAATAAAACCAGGGAATTTACAGATGGGGATATGTCTCATAACGTTACTGACGAAATTGTGTGCCCGAATGACCTACTACCAGCCAACACAACTGCAATTGAAAATCCAGTAAGTGTCATAAATGTCTGTGAAACGTATTACAGTCATACAGTGGCCATAGATTTTTTTTAATAAGGCTGGTACATCGATTCTCGCTGTCACGTACGCAACAAAATAAACGACATCTTTTTTGTTAATTTCCGGCCGCCTTGGGGTAATTTCTTTTCCCTATTTACAAAGGGGACGACACACATTGTCTTAACAAATGATGATTTTATTTTGGAAAACAACACGTCATTGACTTGTTTGATCTCAATTAGAGTCCTAAAAAGTCATCGCCAGGTCTGAACACATACCATAATAATATAAGTACATCCATAAAACTCGCAGTCGTTAGAAAAAAAATACGAGATTCCTGGTACTAAAATGGCTTGGCGCAGTCTATGAATTTTATCTCTGAAGTGTGTTTTTTTCTTAGGTATGGTAATAAAAAGGTCTACTATCTGGAATAGCATTGATACAGTTAATATTAGGAGTAAATGCCATGAAGTCTCCATTCGTTATCGCTGATAACAAAATTAGGTTAAAGCCATGGCTTAGATAAACTTCGATTACGACGGTGGCTTGACAGTGATGATTGGAAGTACAGTCAGCAACAGATATACCGACAAGCTCGTATTCCGATATTAGAGTCTAGTGAGATAATAAATTAAAGATGTCATAGAATTCTCCCAGTATATTTCAGCAGGTGATTGACATACTTCGATTGAACACTTATATAAAGGATTTATTATGTCGTAATTTTTGATTTCAAATTAAGGCGCTCCATTGACGACGTACAATATCGACCAGTGTTTGGAAACATTTGTCGTCCACAATTAAAAATAAACTGAAATATATTTGCAGGGGTGTTCATTTAACCTGCTGAAACATTTCGGATTAATTTCAAGGCACCGCGTTTACTTGCAGCTGTCTGCGCGTAAATTATTCCTAATGTGTGTTGAACTAAAAGGCGTGAGAAACTTCTTAATCTGAGGTCAATGAAACTGAACTCTTAAGGCTGGCGTCCACTAGGCTCACTGAGGCGAATCGAGTCGATTCGCTATAATTCGCCTTCTATACATTTACTATGAATTAGCAATTACATAGAAAGCGAATTATTGCATTCGATTCAGCTAGCCTAGTAGACGCCACCCTTTATATGGCCAAGTTAATGCGATATGTAAAATTCGTCACTAAGACGCTGCACATTTTGAAACAAAAAATGTACACAATTTTTTGTTAAATTGAAACTTCGAATCATGATCGCCTAAAATATCAACATTAACTTAAAAATATGAGTAATAATGCGTAGGCAGCCGACTGTTTATAATTCTATTATTAACATCGCATTTATAATATTAGCAGGATTACATCTCTGGGGTATACTCATAACAACACTTGATAGTTATTGTGGTCAGTACCTACTTAGTATTATACTCATTGTACAGTCACCGACACTCCTAACTCGACCCTGCACCGTGTCACTACGATATCGACCACGATTGGTCAGTTATACGTGACAACTGTACGTAGACCACAGTGTGATATTTCAAACTACTGCAATACCACTGCAATGTTGTCATTGTCTATTTCCAGTATGGCATATTTAAATGGGACGAGAAAACGCAAGGGCTTATTCTAAGTGGATTTTACTATGGCTACGCGGCGACTCAAGTCCCTGGAGGATACTTGGCAGAAAGATTTGGAGGCAAGTGGACCCTTGGTATTGGTCTGCTTAGCACAGCTCTGTTTACATTCCTGACTCCAGTGGTGATTAGGTCAGGAGGCGCGGTATGGCTGTTCATTCTTCGGATCCTTCAAGGAATGGGAGAGGTATTACTTTTTACTTAACGTGTCATACTCTCTTATGTTAGGTATTTATAATTAACGCTTTCGCTGCCAGCTGTCGAGCGCGAGACTTCTTTAGGTGCCACTGACGCAGATGTGCGTTCAAATGCCTGTAAAATTATGACAGTGGCACTGGGCGAATGTCACGAAAACGCATGCGTCGGTGGCAGTGAATGCGTTAATGCGTGCCAAACTTACGCTTTCAATCAGAGAGTTATATACCTATGTGACTATTCCATTACTCGGTAGTACTTATGTAGGTACCAAGTCTATTATTTAGCATCAAGTACTGATATGGTTACAAACCCGATGGCTAGTAGTATTAGTAGGCCGGTAACGCACTAGCAGTATCAATCTTACAGTAGGCGGTGATTACTAACGTCAGGTGAACCTCATTTCTATCTTTTTAGCTTTAATATAAAAAAAAACACTTGCGTAAATTATAATTATCTTGTTTGAGAACGTTATTCATTTATTTTCGCGGATCACGGAATTCCAAGAGAACATAACAAACAATAGAATAGAATAAAGAGATTACAACAGATAAATCTCAAACCGTTCTAATTTAATTAATTAATCACATTATGTAACAGGAAATAATACGCTAACCGTGTAGAATTAAATTTAAGTATTGCGTGTCAAAGTTTAATAAAGTCACTCACTCAATTAAAATATTCTAAAATTCTTATAGATTGCAGCTAAGCCGTCAGTCCTTCGTTGAGTTTGTGTAATGTTTAATAAGTTAATATGGCGCCTCTCGATCCGACATCAGCATTCAAGTAGCGTCTCTCCTCAACGCAGACCTTTGATGACAAAGTTTAGATTCTAAACGGTGCTTGAACTGCGTTGAAGTATTATACACCAGTAAACATTTCGCTTGTAATAACTACCAACACAAAAAAACTTGGGTTAATTACTTACACCCTTCTGGTATTTTGGTTTGAGATAAGCTGACATTACTAAAGATATCACATTCAATTCTTAGTAAAAACACAGTTAAGTCGCTATCTGCATACGTTTATGCCACGTATGTTGTCTCGTTGCAAATACATTGTAATTTGCAAGCGCAGAGGTACATTTAGACACGTTCTTGGCTAACTAAAGCTATTAATTTCCTCACAAGTTAGAAGTTTTCTGTTTTAACGCGCAAACATGTTAGATGATTATCAAGTTTGACCAGTTCTAGTCGGGTCAAAGAACTTTTCGCCATAATGTGATTCATATTTTCTAAAATAACGTTCAAATTTATATTTTTGACATTTCTATATATTTATACTTGCACTATTTTATTACTGATAATATTTATTAGCGCTATTATTAAAACATTTAACAACGCTATTATTAATACAGTAATAATATTTAAAAAGATTGTACAATAATGTACCTTCTCCGCCAAATTACAGGGTCCAACCATGCCTGCGTTAATGATCATGTTGGCACGATGGGTGCCACCTCATGAACGGTCTTTCCAAGGAGCTCTGGTCTTCGGTGGAGCACAGATCGGCAACATCTTCGGCTCCTTTATGTCTGGTTTCCTTCTCTCTGATGGCAGGGACTGGGCTTATGTTTTCTACTTCTTCGGCGGCTTTGGACTGATCTGGTTCACTTTATGGGTATGTGTTTTTGAAATAATTTCTTGAACAGATCTGCTTAGATCAAAGTTATCAGAACTGTTACCCGGATTTGGCCATTTTCATGGTCCTGGGCCATCTGTGAGTCATCCACCTATTTTCTGAAAGGCTAGTTCATAATACATTAAAACAGGGGACCTTCTTGAAGTCCGCCTATAGTTAAACTAAAAAAATACGAGCGAGTGTCTTGATTAATATCCTACTTGATATAAAATATTCACTATATTAACAACAAATACTTTTTGAACCTATACAGATAAATTGAAGAACTTATTGCCCTAACGGGAGAGCTGCAACTTACTGTCATTCATATTTAATTAAATACAGCTACTGGATTTAACTTTTTTTTAGGTATATGTCTTCCTTCTTTAAGCCATTCGTCCTTGATTTAACAAAAAAATTTTTTTTTCAGAGTCTACTCTGCTACAGTACGCCAAACACGCATCCGTTCATTACAAAACGGGAGCTGAACTACTTGAACGCAAACGTGACGACGGCCGAGAACAAAGCTGCGAAGGACCCAGTCCCGTGGAAGGCTATCTTGAGATCGTGGCCAGTCTGGGCCTTGGTTTGTGCTGCTGTAAGTTATTTATCGTAATATTGGTATAAGAGAAAGCTTAGCTAAGTGAAAAACAGAACTATACTTCCTACGAAAGAAGGAAGGACAACACTTTTCCCTGCCACAATATTGTACCAATTAGTACAGTTTCTTTGAATTGCAGTTAACGCTGTTCTTTCATCTTTGTAAAGGGCGGCCAAGGAGCTACATAAGCATCGTAAAATGAAGCGGGCTTCTTGTCTCTGTTATACACCCTGAAACATAATGCCTTTTGCTCCATTATTTTTTTCAATCAACGATGAAAATAGAGTGCGCACTCTCGAAAAAGTTAAAACAAGTCTTGAGAACCGTTTGATTCACATACCTTCTTACCTATTTTCATCATGAATGCACTCGTGCTTTTTGCACTCGATATGCACACTGATTTTTGTCGACAAAAGTCAAGAGTCAAGAGTTTACAATAAGTAGATCAAAACTTGGACATCTATTATATCAATGTAATGACCTTGGCTCATAACAAATGAATGAACAAAGCGGTATCTATTAATAGAATTGTGGTATTAACCAACTATTGAAATTACCATGCTTGCCATGAAGCTGACCTTGATTCTTAACCATAAACTTGCAACAAGTTTAACAACTTAGTGTGTGGGTTCGCCACGGATGATGGACTTCGAAACAAAAGCCAGGGCCACATTGCGTAATAAAGGTATAAAATGCAGTTGCCAGCTTTACCTGACAATGATAAAAGGCTTGTTGCCATTACGGCGATCGTAGGATTTATGTATTTGAACAAATCGCTGGTGTGTAAGGGCCCTAACTATTTTCCCCCAAGAATGTTTTGATCCAGGTGATTTATGCAGCAATGATGTGAAATGAATGTTAACTACTTAGGTTAAATTTTAAAATTTACAGTACTGAAACTCAATTGAAATTACTTTTCTCTTACAGGTTGGTCATGACTGGGGTTACTACACGATGGTCACAGACCTGCCAAAATACTCTCACGACGTGCTCAAATTTGACATTAAGACCACTGGCTCGCTGACTGCTCTGCCTTATGCTGCGATGTGGATCAGCTCCTTTATTTTCGGTTTCGTGTGTGATGTATGCATAAAGAAAGGATGGCACACCATCAAAACGGGGAGAATCATTCACACGACCATTGGTGAGCTGCTGATATGCATTCTGATGCGTCAGAATAATTCCAATTCATACCAATATTTTAACAAGGCATTTTCTTGAAAAACACCACTCACCTTTTTTCTCGAGTTAAACAACTTTGATGGTAGTTCTGCTCAAAATCACGGGCACTATCGGTTTTCCTTAGTAAAAGTGTCCTAATTTTTTAAATTTCTTTACCGACATACCATAGCCAAATATTATGAGAGTAACAAAATGGAAAATTGAAAATTGTATGAAAACTTTGGGACACTTTTAGCCTTATACTAAAATCAACAGTGCTCCTATAATTCGCAGAAAAGGGTGAGTGGATTTATTTTCAGAAAAATACCAGTTTCGAAAGTTTAAGCTGTATCACGTGATCGACAAACACGTAGCCAATTATTTATAAGACGTTATTTACAAGCTGGAGCCATTATAGCCGAATTAAGCTGAATTTCGCTTTAAATGGAAAAATACTTAAACCATGGAGCTCTGTCTTTATAAGGGTTATAAGAAAGACACGGTGTGATGATGCCAAGAGCGCATAACAAGTAATACATACATACATACATCACGTCTTCCCTTACGGGGTAGATAGAGCCTAAGGTAACAGGTACCTACAGGCCACATTTAGCAAGATTGTGGGCGTATAGGTGGAAAATGGAATCAAAATAGTGATGGGTTGCTAGCCTCATCGCCTATAACATGATTCCTATTATAATCGCCCATTCCCTCGATGGGCTTTTACCATCTGCGCGGGTACAGAAGCCACTGGTACATTCTATGTTTTTTCTTTGCTCCCAGACCAGCATGGAACAAGTACTATTGCCTATTAGGTAGGTATAAAGGAAAGGCCCTGGCCGAGAATGTCAATCAATTATTTCACCAAAAATAATTCCTCAGGCTGGTTTTAGATTATTAGATAAATTTTTCCTGTGAAAAGCTTGGGCAGGTTGTTAGTTAATACATTCACAGTCCAGTGCTCCTTTCCTATTATGGGTCACGAAGAAATAGCTCCGAAAATCCGTGCTCCATTATTAAACCCACTCAGATTAGTTCTTACTTCTTTTGTATGGGGACTGTTAACGTGTTAGATATATAAATCTCTTTCTACTGATAGTAGGGTGAAAATGTGTTAATAGAAACTGGATCATGTTTATTACAGCTGCGACGGGTCCTGCGATATGCATAATTTTGGCGTCATACGCTGGTTGCGACCGCAACGCTGCCATGGCCTACTTTGTAATTTCTATGGCCCTAATGGGAGGCTTCTATAGTGGGATGAAGGTAACTAATAAATAAACATGCACATTTAAGAATTTATGAGCTTTATAATTAGTGAAGGGTCAAACTAACCGGTACAGTTGAGGGCACAAATATCGACACGGCCATCATGTCACCGACCTTATTGTTTGTGGCATAAAGGTGTTTTAGACGTCTTGATAACTTACATATATTTATGCCTTTGACTGTACCTAAGTTGTACTGATAAATGTATTCTTTCTACCGTATTCGCGTTAAATTCGTAATGAACGAAATCGTTCAATTTCTTTTAAAGCCTGATTGAAGGTAGATGCAAATTTCATAACGCGTAAATAAGTACTGTGCTAGAGCACAACCAAACCAAAACCAAACCAAACCAAACCAAAAATTTCATTGGTAGACCATTTCGAAAGATCCATTTATCCTTGCATTGATTATAATTGTAACTTGATTTTGACAATCATTTCGATCAATAGAATGGGGACTATCGTTTTTTTGCTCACCAGTTGGCGCCACTGTTGACTAAGGTCCAAAGGTATAGCTGTCAAAGGCGACTTTATAAGATCGCCGCCGAAACGAAGTTTTAAGTCTTGAATCTCATTACGTTTATTAATTATAAATAACTATCACCATATCGAGTAGCTATGCCGCAATTTTGTGCAGTTCCTTTTGTTCTAAAAAAAAACCCGCTTTCAAAGCGTTCACGTTCATCGCCAAATAATCCATATGTGCGATAATTTCACGAAGGAGATCACTTTTCAACCAGAAAATGAAAGAAATTATAATTTATGTCACGATGCCTGCCAAAGCCAGTGAAAAGTGGATGACATGTTATTGGACCTCACGCGACACTAACGCCTCTAGTGGCATTTCCGAAACGTTTACTAGCCTTTGATTCCGAATTTTCAGGTAAACGCATTAGATTTGGCACCAAACTACGCAGGCACACTCACATCACTTGTCAATACCACCTCGACCTTCGCCGGAATCGCCACTCCGTTCCTTACTGGATTGTTGACGCCAAATGTAAGTATCCATGCACCTACTTACCTACTATTAAAGAATACTCGCAATCAAGAGCAATAACAACAAATTAACCATGAACTTGAATGGAATTGCTTCTTGGTCTTTAAGGCATTTGAAGATCAAAATGACCGCAAAACTGTCAAGCTTCGTTGTTTATTTGCTAAAATTGTCCAAAACCATCATTTGACAAAACTTAAGTTTAACTTTCGGCTTTTTTTCAAAATGTGGGGCCGGTTTGAACTACGACCATGCTGTGCATACAGCTCCTGGTTAACCAATTTCGGTAATAGCTTACTTCAACTCGACGATCATGTATGAAGAGGTTGATGAATGTGGATGAAGTGAAAGAAGTATGTCTGGATTGTAGCAAGTGGAACAAAGTAGTCTATGCCTACCCCTGTGGGAAAGAGGCGTGACGTTATGTATGTATGTGCACTTCAACCCGGCTCCGCTTTGTAGTTCACAGAACTTTGCCTTTACTTTTAATCCTTATTCTGAGCCTTAACGGACTTTTTTCCACAGTCAACACTAAGCGAATGGCGAGTGGCGTTCTGGGTCTGCTTTGCTGTGCTGGTGAGCACAAACGTGGTGTACTGTATCTGGGCAGACGGCGAGCAGCAGTGGTGGGACGACGTGAGACAGTATGGGTACCCGCCGGGCTGGAGTCACGGGCCGCTGATCAGGGAAATAAACCTAGAGCGACCAGTATCCATCGACTTGAAAGACAAGAAAGGCAACGACGCTTATTGAAATGAACTTCAGTGAATAAAAGTGTAAACAGAGAAAACGTTGCTCCAAATTGCTAATTTTTTCGATAGTCATGTCAGTATTCATAGTCACCATTCTGAAATCATCACAGTCTCATCAAGACTGCCCCGTTTGTTTTGTTACACAAAATGAAGTGAGGTGTTTACAAAGGTGCCATAAAACGGATAAATATTGGGAGTAAACTATCTCCACTCTCCATTTTATATCTTGCTCAGGTATTTCATTTAAGAGCAGTTAGCATTTAATTGATAAGACGCTCATGATTATGAACTCATTGCTGACACCATCAGCAGTCGTCATAGAAACCTTTTTCTCCACCATTAAACATCTACTCTTGGAAAGTAAAAAGTTTTTAAATACCTATTTTAAGTTCTTAACTTTACAGAAAACGATAATTATTGTCCAAAGATGTACTTACATTTTATGTTCTACCAGTTTGGTTTGCAAAGCGCTTTTGTTTACACGAAATAAAATCTGTTATTTTATAGTTTTAGTTGATAAAGGACATTTTGTCATCTAAGTACATCATTATAATTATTACAATTTAATTGTAACTCTTAGTTTTGTTAAGTTTAAGTAAAAACAGTATAACAATTGAAACTAGTCAGTGATAAGTAACAAGTGCCTTTTAAATATTTTCGACTCATTGTTCTAAAACTAAATAAAAATATTTGCGATTTGTATACAAATGTTAGATATGTGATTGATTACGTGACAAAACAATTTTATTGGAAAGTGTTGACAAATAAAATTGGTTTTATACATTCAAAGATTTTTATTGAAAATAACATGATTATGCCCGATTTTATCAATATGATTAACAATTAAGTAAAAATAATCATTTTAAAATATAATTGATTATCTAATTGGTTAACCAGATAAAGTAACAATTAAGATAATAGTAGCAGTAACTCGTCTTTGCATTTTAAGTCGCCGACTTTCAAAGATTATGTTACACATAAACTTTGTTAACGTATGATAATAAACACCTACATTTAAACGCCTGTAAAATTATAGTAAAGCGCAATTGTCGAAAATCATTACACAGCAGTGAACGTGTTACATTGCTGGCTTATTAAAAGTCATCGAAAGGGTCGGGGGGTTCCTCCGGCGCGTTGTGGTCAACCTGCGTGAGACGACGGGCCTCTCTCACTTGTTTAGTGGTATTGCTAATAAGTTCTTCCAGGCACTTCTTCTTTTCTCGCATTATTACCACCTGTGCGAAACGCGTCACTTGAATATTACACATTACACAAGCTTCCAACGGCGCTTTATTAATGTGTTACTTTGGTGAGAAAAATAAACACGTAAACAAAACAAAAAAATGGGTCTAGTGTGAGTCAGGCTCGTACAAAAGGTTTCGTATCACTGTACCAAAAAAATGCGTATCTCGTAAAATGACTATGTTTAGTTTTTAACTTCATATTATTTTTATGATTTTGTTCTTAAAGCAGCCATAGTAATACACACACACTGTTTAAAAAATGAAAGTGTCTTCTACCTTTTAGTGTAAAGCCTTGTAACAGACGGACGTAAAACAGAAATACGCCAGAAGCTTAGTAATAGGGCCCCGATGGCACCCTTGGCTTCAGAAATGAAACAACAAGAAATCATACCAGGCACGCAATAGGCAGACCCATTGCATCAAAACCCAAAGAGGCCAGGCAACTCGCAAAGAGTAGAAAGAAACGCATAAAGAATATAAGAAATTAAATGGTTAAAATCAATAATGTTTACCTTTTCGGTCGCATCTTGAAAGTCACGCAACAGGTCTTTCCTCGTGAGCAAGCCTGCCTTCAGTCGCTCCGCCTCTAGAGACCAACGCAGTCGGTCACGGCGGTTCTAGTAAAACAAAGCATTCTTTTATTCTAAATTTACAGGTCACCACAAAAATAATTAAAGAATTTCAAGGAGATTGTTAAGTCAAGCGCACTCCCGTCAAGTTTCTAATTTGCGTTTTTTATGCCAGAAAAAGTTCATTTTAATTAAATTACATTCCGGTCCGGTGTGCCTTGCCTTGTTAACGAGAAGGATAATTATGAGAAAAGGTAAAACTTAACACTGACATTCAATGAACTAAAATTGATATTAAGCTCGGTTAATATGTTACTTTACACCAGATTCAATAAATTATAATAATTCAAGCTGCTTTTGCTTGATGATCTGCTGAAATATCCTTAGGTATTTTTGTGACAACTTGTAAGTTAATAAAAACATTAGCTTCAGTGAGTGACGCCCTTAATTCACATTTAGTTTTGCTCCGCTCGAGATTCTTGGCTCACAATCCCTCTCACTATGGACGAAAAGTAATGTCTGACATTAGGTCTACTTACGATCTGTTTCAATAAGGAAGGATTGGGTATCAGATCCATAGAATGTAACTGTAAGCGTTCACGAAAGTTTTGACAGCAAAATAAATACTAAATTGAATCACTTAAAAATAAATCAATACCTGGTACTGTACATTAATAACGTTCTAAAAATAATCACCATCAACATCATCAAGACATTGTGTATTATTTACAAATAGCATTTATTTACAAATGAATATGTAGTCGATATTTTTATGGAACCGAATGTTGTTAAATATTATCGATAATCGTTGAATATGCCAGGTGTCACAAGGAAGCCTAACGTCTAGATTTGTCAAAGTGAATGTCACAGTCAATCCTTCCTTATTGAAACAGACCGTAACTGGAATATCATCGAAACATAACTCAGAATTCACATACATACATTACATAATATCACGTCATATCCCTTACGGGGTAGACGGAGCCTAACGTAACAAAACCTTACGGTCACGTTTAGCATGATTAAGGGTGTATAGCTGGAAAGGGAAATCAAAATAGTGATGGGTTGCTAGCCGCATCGCCTTTAACATGATTCTTAAAACTTTCGCCCATTCCCTCGATTTTACCATCTGCGCGGGAAGAGAAGCAACTGGTAAATTCTATGCTTTATCTTTACCTACTCCCAGACCAGCATGGAAGAATTCACTGAAGATGGAAAAGAAAAAGTAGCAAGTGCGTGCACAAGTAATAATTTCCACTTAGTTCGGCACAATATTTTTCAAGACGCATTCAACTCGAGGAAATATTATTCAGTGACGATTATATGGCAATCCATTTTATTTAAAGCATTGATTAAATTTAATTATTTTAATGCTGAGGCAATTTTAATCATAAACATTTATGATAAAAAACTCAAATTAATATGCATTACAAACTTATTCATAAAATACTCTGGGAGATACCTAACAATACCGGGACAATTATGGACTTGGACTGGACTTAGTATGTAGCTAGTTGTGGTCTTACTTTCACAATGCCGAGGTCCTCCCGTGCTCGAAGGTATTCTATCTCAGCATCACCAAGGTCGCACTCCGTAATGTCTATAACTTCATCGGTGTGGTTCATCTTCTCCCTGATGTGTGCCAAGATCTGGTTATGCTCAGTACATTTACTGCGGTTTTTGATGAGCTCATCCTCTCGTTCTGATCACAAGAAAGTTATTTCTGGCTTAGATGAAATAAAGAACGAATTAATGACGGTTTCATCCGTTTGCTGTCAGTTCGCCGGTCTGTTTGCGAGGCAATAATGATCCCGCTTCGTAGTTAATTAGTGCCTGTATTTATAGTGCGACCGATTAAATTAGTCTCGTGTTGACAATGGGTTTCTGTGCGAACTGTTAATTTTGGGATCTGTGAAGTTGTCTACAGTACAAACTTTGCAATATTTAAATGCTTTGTTCTAGACTAGTTTGCGCTTGCGGCTTCACATTCGTTGAAAAACTCTGATAGTGTAGTGTGGAAAGCTCGTCATTTTTTTGCATTCTGTTTACAAGAATTTGAGGAAGGCGTTGTTGAGGCAGTCAATCAGTCACGACTTGTCTTTGCTAATATAACAAAGAGGTAGGCTTTGTTTGCATGTGGGGTGTAATCTCTAACCTACTAGAGACTCGATTCAAAAAATAATCTTATTGATACAACGCTACACTATCCTTGATTATTAAATCATTCCGGAAAAGTACAAAGTTCCCACCGGATGCAGACAAAGTTGCAGGCAAGCTGGTCTTTCATTTAGAATATCCCGTTTTACAAAAGTTAAGTAACATAAAAACTTCGAAGAGGAGTTTAGAAAACACTTTCTAGTAACCTATTTGATTACTTGTTAGACTGTTGTAGTTACCTTCAATTTTAGTCATATAGTTTTGATTGTCGATATGAAGTTGTTCGTACTGGGCAACATAAAGCCCTGGTCCCAGGGTCTCTAGTTTCCTGATGATGCTATCCAGTTCTGCGACAGCATTCCTGGCTCGGATGTAGCGGAGGCGTAGAGCTGACGACTGCTCCCCCTTCCGTCGTTGGAGAGTCAGAAACCGCTGAACGGTCTAGAAAAATGTTCAAATGTTCATCAAAGCTATGATACAATTGAAAATTATCATGTGTGTTTATCAGTGTTACTAAAAACCAGCTGGCTCTGCCCGAGAATGAGAGTAAGATAACGATAAAATCCCACCAGATAGTGTCTATTTATGTTTTAAATAGTTCAAGCTGCGGCAGTTACGATTATTTGCACAAAAATGCTTGTTTACAGAAAAAAACAGTGACAACTCGAATCTTTAATCCTTTTTTTATTTTATAATCAGTAAGACTTACCTTATCAGCAATTGGTTTTCCCTTTTTTGAATATATAAGACCAGAGCCTGTGGTACGTTCATACGTTTGAAGATCATCAAACTTGCTTTCTCCATACTCCAACTTCTCTGAGTACTGCGTTTCTACTGCGCGGACTTTGGCTTTGATCTGAAAAAAGTTTAACGTTTTCGAATAAATTCAACAAAAAAGGAAAAGCGCGTCCGTTATTTAACTACTGGATGATTTTCAAAAGGGTTACTTAAAAAAGTTAAGTGTCTTAATTTATGGCCACCCAAGTGGAAGATTGTTGTGGATTCAAACTCTGGCTTGCATTTCAGTTTTTCAGAATTTATGGGTAAAACTTAAACATTATATTTACCATGAGCTTATTGGTAAAAGAAAACATATTGAGGAAAGCTACAAACACTTGAAAAGTCCAATCAGTTCTGGAACTGCGTAGGAATACAACCCGTCCTGGCATTCTGAGAGGAGGCCTATGCCTAGCAGTGAAACGTATTTAGGGTAGTCATAATGAAAATGATAATGACCGTCACATATGTTTTTGTAACTGAGAACAAAATTCTAAAATCTTACGTCAGCAATTTCCCTTTCTTGATCTTTTTTTAAATTTTCATACGAAAACAACTTTTCTTGATATTTTTCTTCTAAATCCTGAGATGCTTCAAGTGGTTTCAACACGTGATCAAGTTTCCGTTTTCTGAAAGAGTAAAGAATCACAGTTGAATTTCTTTTACCATTACGTACGTTAAATTCTATAGCAAATGTCAATATCGTCAAAGAGGAGGAAAAATAGAGATCTTTATATTTTGATTCTGTCCGCGCCTACGGAAAAACCAACATTACAAAACTTGGCAGAAGGTCATCACGCAACAGATCTTACTTGTAATACTCAGCCAGTCGTCGATGTAGAAGATTGTTTTTCAATTGCAGTTGGTTGCAATCGAACGTGAGGTCCCGATGGGCTTGCAAGTACTCATCTCTATCGATTGTGATCGATGCAGCACCTACTCTTCTGCCAATTTGATCTTCATCGCTATCATCAGCTCCACTTACTGAGGTAACATTAAAAAATAAGTAAAATCAGTATAGTCACCAATCCTTTTACCTGAACAGTCGCCATAGAGGACCAATAGAGTGGAAATGTCACATACCCTAATAGTAGTAGTGTCGTATAGTTATGATGTGATCAGTTATACTGATGGTCAGTTTAGTAATGAATGAGTCTTAGTAAAATCACTTACCTAATAAAGTATTTTTTGATATAATTTATACTACACTCTAACTACTGCTGGATCCGGATCGAATTAATCCGTTTAGTATTTCAATGGTCCTATTGTGAATTAAGAATTGAGTTTATATACTTCAACTTTTTATTACCGGGCCTTAAATAGGCAGGACAATTTAATGTTCGCTGTGATAGTAAACAAATAAACGACTTTTATGGACTATTAAGTTTGTAACATAGGAAATTACTTACCGCTCGAGCCGCTTGAACTGTCTACTGCCTGATTTTTAGCATCCGGTTTAGATTTTTTGTTCTTCTGGCATTTCGTTGGAACAGAAATATGGGGTGTTACTATTTTGTTACAAGATATGAAAAAAATATTATGCCTAAGTATATTTTTAATTAGCGATAATGGATTTTTTCTAATATTACGCGACTGCAATATAGAAAGACGCAAAAATTAGTATTGTACCTAGGTAAACATTATCTTCAGTCGATAATATTTAACGAGTTTTATTAACAACTAGCTTCTGCTCGCGACTTCGTCCGCGTAAAATTAGACTTAAGAACTGATGTTGATAGTATATTCTGCAATAATTATTAACGTCGCGACTCTAGCCAGCTACGACCTTTGCAAACTTTCATCACCTATTATATCCCCTTAGGGGTGGAATATATCAAAATCCGTTCTTAGAGGATGCCTACGTCATAGTAGCTTTATGTATGCAAAGTCTCCGCCCGATCAGCTTAAAATTGACAAAGTTTCATACAAACTTGCATCCCCTATTTTATCCCCTTGGGGGTAGAATTGATCAAAATCCTTTCTTAGCGGATGCCTACGTTATAACATCTACCTGCATGCCAAATTTCAGCCTGACCCGTCCAGTGGTTTGGGCTGTGCGTTGATAGATCACTATGTCAGTCAGTCAGTCACCTTTGAGTTGTTTATATATTTAGATGAGAATATACATCTGAGGAATATAAGGAAAATACAAATAAAGTCCTTGCATTCAGCAATAATTTACTATGAAGTGAGAAATAATCATCTGACTTTTACGGTAAAGAATACTTAAACAGTTACGACCTCGAAACGAAAAGAATGTGGAAACTGTTTTTCCAATAATACAATTTTGTTGTTTATACAGTGAATATTTGTAAAGCTTATAAGTAGTTAACGATCAAATATTAATATTAAAACTCAGTACAAGACAGTAAGTACTAGACAAAGCTGTTGTTAAGCGCTGTTTATCTCACATATCTCAATCTACTCATCTCTACATCACAAGAGCCTTACAATAATATCAATTAAATATTCATAAGGACCGACGTCATTCCTTTCTCGCCGGATTAAAGATAAAAACAGGCAGACATGAATAAATGAATACGAGGGGAGGAATGTGCCCTTCGTGCTCACTTTCGTGCTGCAAACTTTGATGTACAATCCCCAGGGCATGTCACGTCAACAACATTAATTAAATGGAAAATGGTTAAAGCACAATAACATTGCGGGCCGTACCTTGGAATCCATCGCGTGACACCGTCGAATCACCCCGTCTTTATTGATTTGGTAAGCTTAACATTCAAAATTATTTTATTCTGTAATTTTGTGTAACAGCACGCGAATTATAAACCGCGGTTGCTATGGTTACGTGTACACGAGTATCGAGCCGTGGGGAGGTTCTTTGTGGCCTATTAGACAAAGACAGGTAGGTTAAAGCTTGAAGGTAGAAAGTAGGTTAATATATTTTAGTATAGTTTTTTAATCAAGCGCTTGTTTTTGCTTAAAGTGGATCTGAAGTATAATGTAGTAGTAGTAGTATGTGGAAATTGAGGATTAGGTATAGTGGAGCCGTAAAAAATTGAAATAGTCTACTTAAAGGAGATTTTTCTTGTGATTACGAGTAGAAACAGAACGCAATAGCTTCGGTAAAATATCCGACGGTTCGTGTAGTTTTCAATTCAGTATTCAGCCTTTTCAATTTAGTATACCGCAGTTGGTAGCACAAATTAGGGTTTATTCGGATCGCTACCACAATTTTACTCTCTGATCCTGCGGCCAAGCAGCAGTGCTTGCGCTGCTATGTTCCGGCGAGGAGAGTAAGACAACCGGTGACATTATTCATCTTCGACATCTGGGCTGGCAGCGTTTCTGTATTAGGTAGGTACTCCAATGTTGCATATTATTATATCCACGGGTACTGGTGATTACTTACCGTCAGTTATCCCGCTTGCCCGTTTACCTTTATTTGTATGTATTAAAAAACAGTCCAAAGTCACAGTTTTTTAAGTGATGAAATTATTATCGTCATAAAACTAACCACTAGTGCCTAATTTATTAGATGACTAATATTTTTAGTCTGAAATTGAATCTTGTTAATAAAATGAAGTATTTATGATTAATGGCTCTAATTATACTATCGTTTAAATATCGAGGTTATTCCAAGCCAACCATTAACTAGCCTACAAATTAGCAGAAGGTTGAATTATTATGTGTCTTCGTGCCAAATACACAACTGTCATTTGTTTAACTACAACTAACTCAACTGGAAATAGCAATAAGAGAATTTAAGAGCACGGAAATAAATCTGTATTTTTGCTTCTGAATCCTAAACAAAATATTTATTGGCGCGAAAGATGGTAGTCTTTTGGTGCGTTGGTCTGTGGCTCAATTACGCGTAAACGCCTGCAAAAACTTGAATTATTTTTATAATTCCCATGAGAAATTAATGAACGTGCCATTGTCATGTTGTCTAGTCACCCTTTGTTTGAGTAAAACTTAAATTAATTATTATTTTTTTAACTTTTGTCGCATTTTATTACTTCATTAGAGTGTCAATTGTCGCGTTGAGGGCGTATGGATGGCAAGGCCAATCAAAATAGTTATGATTCCTAAGATTTTCGCCCATTCCCTAAATGGGCTTTTACCATCTACGCGGGAAGAGAAGCAACTGTTAAGTCTAGGGACGTTAAATTTTGCAGGAATGTTCTTCATGCAATGTAAATTAAGGCAGTAAATCACACAACACGGTGGGATTCATGAAGATTTTTTGTAAAGACACGTAAAAGTTCAATTAAAACTCCTAATTTTTAACCAGAGGAACTAACGGTTCACGCTAGTGGCAGATAGAAGCTAGTAGGTACCTAAATAATAATTTCTTCTCTGGCAAATGTGTCTCCGATAATACACAGCCGTGTACAAAAACGGGTCATTTCCCATACAAAGTTTGATAAAAAGTGACCCGTTATTTTTGCTCGTGAGTATATTTTATTATACGTTCTGTGAGATAAGTCTCAGTACCGTGATTGAGATGTGTAAGATATTTAGAGTGAAGTTGTCCCGTGCCAAGTCGCACGATGTAGTGATGGACCATTTCCTTCTATAATGAGCTATCACCACTTCATATATAATAGTACAACATGTGTTTCCTTACCACTTTGAAAATTATCTATAAATTCATTAGTTTGGTACTTATAAGAAATTTGCTGTGTGATTTACTTCATTTCTTTCATTTTATTCTGGTTTGTGGTGTCTTGTCAATTTTTAAAGATTAATTGGAAGAGGTCCTTTTAAAGGATTCATCCCGTTTTGTTAGTCTGCTTTGTTCTGTGATCTGTTGTTTTTTGTTTTGTGTACATACATTAATCATACTTACATACGTTTTTACATACTAGCTTTTTCTAAATTTCTAACGATTTGTCATACTTTTTTATTGTTTTCACAATTTATCTTCATGAAACTTAAAATATGTAAAAATTAAACTTAAAATTTCGTGTTGTATTAACCTCTTAGTTTTATAAGATTTAATGTATTACTAACCATTTTATGGACTCAGTCTGAAATAAATTATTATTACTATTATATTAAATTATTATTATAAAAATGAAGACCGTCAAATAAAGTGTTGGGTGCTAATTTCATTTATAGAAACTTAAATTTTATTCAATTAAATTGAAAGCCTTCCTAATGAACGACCAAACGTAACTTCACTTCTCTAAGTGCTGCAGTTAGTATCATAGCAACCATTAAGGTGTGTAGCCAGAAAAGTCTCTGCCCATTAGGTAGTTGGCGGTCATTTTCCCTCATCAGAGCTGTTTTTTTTAACACATTAACCTTTGTTGACGTTGGCAGTGACAAAGCCTGGGCGACTGCCAGACTGCCGACAATGCGTATCCCGAAATAGTTGTCGGCAAATTTAAAACCAGTTTTCTCCTATCGAATGCTGAAATTACTTCTGATACTGTTCAAATTTCAAAGATCTGCAAAGACAAAACAAATGCAGATCAAAGACTGCATGAATTCTTAATTGCTCGAGTAAGCACGTGCAATGAACGTCTGTTTAAGGAACACACGGAATACCATTATGATTTGATTGGGCTCTATACAAAATACGCAGGTTTGTAGGTATTTGTACGAAGTAGACCATTAGATAGAAGGTGTTTTAATAATATTTTGGAATATTTCTACAGGTGGTTGAGTAAGTTTCATTGAACCCTCTCGTAAAGGTTTTGGTTCTAATTTAGGAATTTTTCAAATTTAAGTTTAACAAGTGCACTTTGAACCATCGACCATATGTATAGAAATATTAAACAACACAATGAAAAAACCTTAAAACAAATTTACTAAAGTGCTTTGTCATTCTAATTTAACCACCTTCTGAAATATTTAGGATGAATCTTAAGACATTGTTGTATTTGAGGTTGTTTATGTTTATTTCACGAGGTTAATAATGAACCGTGAAATTAAAACATCACGATCTTACATACCGTCCTGTTGTAAAACCTAATGTCAGTTTAAAACAAGGAACAGCGTTTAACACGTAAATGACGTCTCAGTTATTAAATAACCAGAACAGAGTGTTTAATAGAATAGAGTCTGAACAGAGTAGAGGATGAACGAAAGCAGAGTCGTGAAACTTTGAAAACAATTCATTGTATTTTTAAACGTTGGTTAACCTCTTTGACATTCACACGTAGTAGTTCTATGGATATTGTTAGGGATTTTGATATTTTAAGTTTTACTATGACAAATTACGCTTCTCTCATCACCTATTTACATGTTAGTTTGTTAGCGCGGGTTCAAATCCCGTCCGGCATTCGAAAAACCTAATAATGTTATAGATAATTATGGATGAAACTAAACGCAACGTGTAAAAGGATAGTCTTTTGACTAACTTAAAAATGCCTACATATTGGGAATGCTTTATTGTTAGTAAAGTTGATGATATGATAAGCTTGGATCATTTGAAAATATATGAATTTGAACTTTCGAGTCTTGCGTTATTTTCAGCAGTGTCTTTCATTTAAAATACATACATAGATACATAAATCACGTCTTTATCATTTAAAATGATGATGATTTTCTAAAATTAATGTAACATCTCAAAAAATATTCACAAACAGGGTCATCGCTTGACATATTACTGTCCAAATCTTTGCCAGCTCTGTACTATTATTGTCTTCAGAATGCCTACCTCTAATATTGTCGAATGCTACCAAACTTTTTAGTGTCGCCAATATTTTACACGGGTTTTATATCGTAAACCATTTTTGATAACAAGTTCGTCATCGGGGAAACGTCAGCAAAAATAAATACAATAAAAGTTTTAGCGATTTCAAAAAGGTTTTCATTATAAAATAAATATAAAACAGGAAGAGCTTAAAATATAGCAGTACACACGATAATGCAAAATATTTAATCAAACAAACCTTAACACTCTAGGATACATTTCATACTTATTTCATTTATAAGTAATTTGATTGTTTTTATTTTATGCTTGTTTTCACGTAACGGTAATACTTTTCAACTTTTATCAAAAGATAAACTCAAAACGATCGAGTTTGCCTTATGACTATGCCAGTTTTATTACGTAGCTTATTCTTGTAGTTTATAAATTATAAGTACAATCTACTCTTAAACGTAGTTTGGTCGAAGGGTCAATGCGATTAACTACTTTAAATATTTAATCAATCCTTTCCGTTTCAATATTTAATCTAGTACCTTCGTTCAGGGTCCGGTCTGGCCCATATTTTATGCTCTAAATTCATCGACTTATGAAAATCATTGGTTGTGCCTTGCATTTAAAAATCTATATAAATAAAAATGAATCGTCCAAAAGTATGTACGCGCATAGCTTCCAAACGATTGCACCGAATTGGATAAATTTTTTTTTAGTAGTGTTTGTTACTGTTTGGACAAGATTTGTATTAAATAAAATTTAAATTTTTAATTTAATAATCATGGTATATGGTGACATAGACCAGACCATAATATGTTACTTTATTTAATACAATCTGAATGATTTTGGTGCAGCTTTAACATTGACATGAGACAGTTTGACACGGCTTATTCTTTGCTTGATTCCGAATCTTACAAACGTTTACAGAAAAACTTTACATTCACAGTAACAACAAATTTCTAAGCCATGATTCTAATTTAGCTGTCATGTCAGCACTAAATCTAAAATACAATTTCTTCAGTAGTTGAGTCTGAACATGTTGTTAGAAAACGAGATACATTGGGTATTTGTTGCACAAGTTTCAAACAATATTTTCATTTTTAACTTTATCTAACGTTCATTCTAGCAAGACAATGACTCTTTGTTTATTTTTCTATTACATTTTGACTAGAAGCACATTATAAATTTCTATAACAGAGATAATTAAGCGACTTTAAATGCACTTTATATCGATAAAATAAGCGTAAATAAATCCTTTACATTTGATATCCGCAGATCATCTCGTGGGTTGCTACGCAGATAAGACTGACTAAACCATTTTTAGTTGACAAGTCATTGATAGAAACAGACAATATTGCTTTACTTATATTATCTTTACATACGATCGGTGATCTTAATGTGATAGTTGTATGTGTTATATTCGATATAATGATATTGAACAGAAATTAAAAAAAATGAAATTTTACAAATTTAAATTCATACAGTACAAATATTTATAGCAAATGGCATAATTGATTACATGAAAAATGAGAGCGCATTTTTACAAGAAAGTAATTAATTTATTGAACAATAGTAGCCAGACACAGCAGATTACTTATTCATACATTATAAATAGCCACTAGCCACATAGTATAACAGATAATGAACGTGTTCTTTGAGTGATATATTTAGAAGAAAACAGATGCGCATTTTCCACGGATTCATACATAACACAATGTTGACTTGTCATTAAAAACAATCAGTCTGTGTTGTAAGTAGTGCAAGTTATAGAAAAAAGGTAAGTCAGTGAAATTTTGTTTCTAAGCATTACCAAAGAAATGATTGACCGATTCAGAAATTTTTACTAGATCTAAAATGTCACCCGATACTTTTAAAGATTGATTTATTGAATTAAAGTAAATATATTTTTTATATACCTATATATATATGTTCACGTTAAATCGAAATATTGTAAGCTACGAGTACTAATAAAGAAGTGTCGCGATAAATATACCGTATGTCGCTCAGAGAATCACAGGAAATCATGAAAAGCCGTCTATTAAAAACGTGGACTAGTTTAGCTTGAGCAGGCAAAAAAACCCGTTTTCCAGTCTTCTTGTATAATGGAGCTATTTAAAATTAACTTCTTCTTTAAAAACCGCGGTAGCCTAGTAGTTTGACCTATGGCCAGGGACTGTGATATCGATATTATGATACAGGTATACTTAATACTGATCTTTTGGTATCGGTTTATATAATTATTGGTAACAACGATTTCGGTACATTAATATCGATACCTTTTACTGATATACCAAAATAGGTACTAACTGAAATTTAAGTCTCAATCTTAAGTAACAATCATTTCATAATAAAAATTGGAACAGCAGAAATTAATCAAATTTAATTCAATGTTTTTTGGTCATAAAATATTAAAATAGTACCTAATAGAAAATATTTTGCGCTGGGTGCACTATGCAGCGCTGCCATCCCTTCGTCATTTCGACATTACTTAAAGTTTGCACTCGTTGGCTAGCTTCATATTAAGTACTGGGTTTCAAGATCGAATTGTGCTAAAGTGCTTTGACAAGAAAAGGCTAACAAAGCTTACATTTGTAACAGTAGGCAATAAATTAAAATTTAGCGTAAAATTCTCGCACACAGATGGGTTCAGAATAAAAAGTGATAGTTTCAAGTGGGCTACTTTAACAACACGAGTTGTTAAACTCCGGAGAATTCATTAACTCCCACGCAAAATTCCGCTGGCCGAGTGTCAATTTTCTGATTACACTTCTAAAGTCGCATGGCAGAACATTCAAGAAGGGCTAACGTCCTTTAGAATGGTGCGGTTGTCTGGGACAATAAAAGCTCCGGCCAAAGGCAAATTAGCGGACCTAGGTTCAGCATACAATACATGGAAGACTTTTGAACATTGCTACAGCTATTGGTCTTTTGAGCACTGTTAAGTAAAGAATTGGTGAGCTTCCTCTGCAACAAGAGTTGCCTGGGTGTGAAGTCACCGTTGCGTCATCGCCCGATGATTGTTGGTTCATCGGCCATCGCGAGCTCATCGGTGGCCGCTTTGTCACCTTTCCTCTTGCGCGAGTACCAGAGGAAAGACGCGGCTGCACCGAAATTCACCAGGACCACAAACACGGCCAGGTAGAAACTGACGTGGAAGCTGTTGACAAAATAACGTTTTAATTACCCTACAATACTAACACATAACATACCTTGTAACATACGTCGGACAATATTGACGGATTAATATTGGACGGGTAATATTGTTATGTGCAGATACATGAGCATCTACGTGTGTCTGATGATGTTTGATCAGCGTCAAATATTATTGTATTGACCAAAGTAGCTAAATACATCGGAGCACACTCTTAAGCCTAAGACTTAAGCGTTGTTCCGACGTATTTGAATATTTTCGCCGATAGAATATATTTGACGCTGACGGATAGGTTTCTCCACTGCCTCAAAATTAAATACCCGCTCTAAAATGTTTTTCAGCTCTTGGACCACTTGTTTTGCTTGCAGAGTTTGAAGCATTTCTGAGTCGAAACAAATATTTAGTAAATAATAAATGTTTACTAGAATTTTGACATCAAAATTTATGGCGTCTAAGGAAGCAGTAGCAATACAGTAAGGGATCCAAGTGGGGGAGCTTTGGGGCTCCAGCCGAAAAGTATCCGAGTTCTTTCGTAACTAATGAATGCTTTCTTAGTTAAACAAACTTTGACATTCACAAATAATGTGGCTATCTATTGCTAAAAGAATTTTGAAAACCGGTTCAGTAGATCCAGAAATTACCCCCTAAACCTAACAAACTTTTCTCAAAAATATCTGTTAAAGTCGTCATTGTTAACTACATATCAGAACAGGAAGTTAATTGTTGCCGGTCAGTTCAAAATTAAAAAAAAAACATTACTGTAGCGCTAAACTCTCCACTAATGTTGCATACGAATTCCATTACTGTCTAGTTATTAACTTTTTAAAAATGCAAATCACCATTATAAAAAATAAAGGCACAAGACTTAAAACAACAAATAAAAAAAAAAGCTAGTACGACAACGTGTTTATCTGTGTCTGAAATAGCTTTAGATGTTCTGGGTAGAAAAATACTCTCTTCAAATGCCATTGATAGAAAAAGGCGGCAAAGCAAAAATAATTAATTATTTATGTCAATTACATTTTCATTTATTTTTGTTGTTGTTTTCTTTTCGATTTTTGAGAAAAGCGCTATACTTGCCTCGGCCAGAATAGCAGCCATTGCTGGCTTCGTATTATTAAACGGACTCGTCCGTTCAAACCGATACTCAGCCAGGGATTGCCTACTTCCTGGCCTAGACAGTAATGTACTATTACCTCTTTATAATCCCAATCTTTTCCCAATCAAAAATCTTAATCCGCCTCTGCAAGGACTTAAATATATATTTTATAAATGTAAGCTAAGACTTACTAATGGTGCGCAGTAAGCGGATAGACGGCTGGGACATTTTTCTTCAAGTCATCGACCGCCGTGCTCATGACTTGCACCACAACGAACGTACAGGAAGCTAGAACAAAAAATATTTGTGACACTGTATAGTTTACAATCTAAGTTGAACCATAGTACGCGAGATGCGACAGCACAGCTAGTAGAAGTGCGCCTGAGAGCTGTGTCACGGACGAGATTGACTACCTGTCTGTTTCTTACTGTTCGTTCTAGAAAGAGACTGTCTATCTCTCTCACTACATAGCCACAGTATATATATTAGCTTATATATATACTGTGACATAGCTCTAGCGCTCCAGTACTAGCCGTGCAGGTATCCTTCGAGACAGTTATCATTACAGTATGATTTAAGCGTTCTTGAGCTGAGTCGTATAATATCTTCGTGTGCTTGAGCGTTACGTCTCTTCACTGCCACAAAGGCTTAAAGGGGGATTAAAGGCTTAAGAGGATTAGGTTAGGTTTTTATAGCACAAACCAAAATGTTTAGAATGCATAGCCGATGCGCTCTATTATAATTAATTAGTCGTGTTCGAATTAAAAATTTTTGATTATCCTTTTTTTTTTAACTACTATTTAATATCCGTATTTTTAATGCTGGAATTTAGCTATTCATCTCTTAAATACAATTCGAGACGTGTAACGGATGACTGAATGTGGAACAATACTTACTGCTTATAAAATGTATGCCAGCAGCGAGACGCTTGAACATGTACCGAGGGTTCCTGAAAGTGTACATGGAGAAGCCACATCCCATCGCCATGACGAATAAGCTGATGATGCCGAATGACGTCATTGTTCGCACTAAACCTGCGAATACAAGCATGGCGTTGACGTTACAAGCTCTTAACTTGTACTTTTTGTTTGTAGATGGTGATCCGCTTCAAAATTTGCAAACCATTCGACTACCAATGGTGGCATGGACTTGAAATTTGGTAAGTATAAATAAGTACATTGGATCACAATTCAAGAAAATTCAACAAAAAGTAGTCATTAATAAAAAAAAATGGTAGGTATAAGAAAATGATTTTTTTTTTTCGATATGAAGAGCTTAAACTTTTATGTACCTACTAAATGTACGGTTGCGTTACTAATGACAGAATACGAGGAAAGAAGATTAATCCAAAAGAAATCCAGAAAATTCTATCAGTATGGGACTATGTTGTTCTTTCGTTCATGAAAACTTACTCGCAATTTCAGTATTGTAAGCGGGATCTCGATGCGATGTGTGTTCCATTACAGGTTCAGACAGGTAGTTTGTACAAACTGAAACAAAAAACTAAATAAAACACTGATCTCCAAGTTCGTAAGCTCTTATTAAAGCTTCTGTTAACATTCGTTTGTTTTTGACATTTGCTCTAGCCAGACAGGAAAGAAATAACATTCTCTTCACAGATCTGTAACTTTTTGTGTAGCCCGTAAACTTACAGAACTTTCAGGTAAGAAAAGAAAAAGTTAAAAGCAAAAGCTCCAATCTCTACCAATTTATCAGTACTCAAAACTAACAGTATCCAAATATTTACGACCAGCTGTTGCCCGCGACTCCGTCCGCGCAGAATTCGCTTGTCGCTATCCCACGGGAACTATGCTGTTTTCTGGGATAAAAACTATTCTATGTCCGTCCCTGGGACTGAAACTAACTGTATACCAAATTTCAACTAATTATGTAAATGTATGTTTAATGTAAACGCAGCAATATAAGGTGTCAGCACGCCAATTTTACTTTATTAGATGCTTAAGTTTTTGTGTACTAAGCTGCATAAGTTATTATAGTTTTTTAACTATCCCACGAGAACTCTTTAATTTTCTGGGATTAAAAGTATCTAAAATATTGACCTTTTTTGCGTTTTATTACTCTTCCCTAATCGTTAGCACTCTATTTTTGATGAATTTATTTAATGTACAGACACGAACTTTGTACTGATTTTTATACGTATAGATGTAGAGATATATATGTATAGATGCAGCAGTAGAAGTTTCATTTATATTCTAGAGATTTTTTATTTGCAATGTAACGTTGACTAAGCACAAAGAAGACGTGTGGTGCCATCTAGTGCGAGCTTATGACTATTATAAATAATAAAATTATGAAATAAGTACAGTTATTACTTTAAAAATAGGTACTGTAGAACATTATGTATTTTATTATGATTACAAGCTTTATATTAACTTGCAACGTATGCATGTATGTATGTATGTACGTATTGTTTTAATTATTGAAAATGTTATTGTTTAATGTTTAATTTCATGTAGTCTTGTAGTTGGTTATTTAATTTTCATGATGCATTAATTTTAAGTCTGTAATTTTATTTGTCAATAAACAAATAAATGTGTGTATGAATGTTCAAGCGTTTTGTATCTAAAAGTACTAGGACAACATAAGATAAGAGCAACCAAGAGGAACCTGAGTATGGGTTTTCACGGAAGCACATAACCCTCACAAACCGGAACATATAGGAAGTTACCGGGGTATTATCGTAGTTACGACTTTCTAAGTACAATCTCTTTGTGTATTTAAGCTTAGGTACTTAGCTTGTGTAAGTCTCGCTTTGAAAGATTTCGCAGTTTTACACTATCTTACAGAATATTTAAAAATGATTTACTGAGGCATTGTTATATAAAATAACTAGCTTCTGCCCGCGACTTCGTCTGCGTAGAATTATACATAAAAACCTTCCTCTTGAATCACTCTATCTATTAAAAAAACCGCATCAAAATCCGTTGTGTAGTTTTGAAGATATAAGCGTACAAAGGGACATAGGGACAGAGAAAGCGACTTTATTTTATACTATGTAGTGAGGTAAAGAAACACTAACAATTGAATGAATGCTATCTAAAATATATATTCATAGTAAGTCATGATTTACAAAAAACAAAATGTTATCATCCCAAAAGATCGAAACTCAGTACTTTTTTAGAGCGTCCTTGACTTGAAATTGTGAGTTAAGCCGTTTTATTTTTTAAATTTTAATATAAATTAAATTATATTGTGAAGAAATATCATATTTTATATAAGATTTATACTAAAATAAATATCCAATGCAACATGACTAAAGTGTTCGTACTAAAATAACGATTTCATACTCGTAAAAAAATAAAACACAATCAAATGTAAGTTGTCAGTAAAGTCACATTTCTACCCTTTCACTTTGAACGTCAGGGTTTTACCCTGTTACCCCGACGCGATTGGAAACAAAAGTTCGTTTACCCACGAACCTTTGCGAGTTACTAGTTCTGATACGTTAAAAAGCTTTTGAGTTGGGTTCAGTCACAGTGTGTGAGAATTCCTTGCACGTAACGTCGATATATAAACGGCAGAAACTGCCAAAAAATGTTGGCAAAACTCGTGTAAAGTGCTCGCCAAGAAAATTATAGCAAACATTTCGGCGCTAACTTTGTTTTTAAAACGCCACGTCGAAGTTTTTGTGGTAGGCCTCTTTGTCTATATCAACAGTAATTGACAATAATAAATTGTAATGTATGGTTTTACGACGTGAATTGTCCCAACGAAGAGATATTACGATGTGTTCATTTATTTTCCGATCCACAGTTATTATTATCTATCCACCAAGAACCTAGAATAATAAAAACTTTTTACTTGACAAGTATCTTAATGATGGGCATAAAATACGCAATCGTCTAGAACTAGAAACCCTTTAACTTTTCGATTGACCAAATTTAACAACCTTACTCTTAGCTTTAACTGGAAACCGATAAAATAAAAGTGTATAGTCAACTGAGTTAACAAATAATATATACACATAGATTGTTAAACATTATAATTCACTTCACTATCACTACATAGTATAAAATAAAGTCGCTTTCTCTGTCCCTATGTCCCTATGTGTGCTTATATATCTTCAAAACTACACAGCGGATTTTGGATCGGTTTTTTTTAATAGAGAAAGTGATTCAAGAGGAAGGTTTTTATGTATAATTCTACGCAGACGAAGTCGCGGGCAGAAGCTAGTAATGTATAATAGATTGCAAAATAAAGACAACTGAGTAATACTACTCTCCATAGGGTAGATATAAATAAAATACCCCCATGGTAGATATAAATAAAACCCCATGGTTTGCATGTGTAACAGTTGTGTTCATTAAACTTTGATAATGATCCCGTAGAGGGATCGAAACGCGTCAGTGTTTGTGTGGTGTAAGGGATAATTAAGTTTGTGGGATTTATATGTGTTTTATTGGCAGCAGTGG
Organism: Pandemis corylana; assembly: GCA_949127965.1. NCBI lineage: Eukaryota > Metazoa > Arthropoda > Insecta > Lepidoptera > Tortricidae > Pandemis > Pandemis corylana. Next base: position 9,468,250 of record OX421857.1, on the reverse strand, counting down.
AGGGAGGGTTTGCATGAAAAACATATATATTTCACACAGGCTTGGTTATCTTGCACGTGAGTAGCGGAGTAGCAAGGTAAACATTTTTTGTTCATAGTCATTCTTAATATTTGCCAAAAGTGCCTACCCATTTACCTAAATCAACACGTCTTTAATTAAAATGAATATAATTTATTTGTCGCATAAGCACACGTAACAGAATAGACAAATTGCAAACGGATTGCTAATTCTACGCGGACGAAGTCGCGAGCAGAAGCTAGTCTTTAATAAAAATTAAAACAACATAATTAGTGAAGGTGACAAACATAGTTCTGAATATTTATTTTTCTTGACATTTAGTTCAGCTGTAGTCGACTAATAATATGTTACGACAGTCATATTAAGCCGACTTTAATCTACTACGTAAGCCCCGCTGTTAGTTTTACTGCGCGTAATCAGTGGATAGTAAAAGTTCAGTATTTTATTGCCCTATTATCGGAATGAGAGGCCAGATTGGCCCACATTGATTTTATCCGTGTACGGTCGCCAGTAAAATTTATTTTGTAAGGAATAAATTACTACTTTGCGCCCTTTACTTTGCTTTCTTTTATTCATCATTGTCCTGACTTCTAATTGAACTACAAAAACAGCATAAATGATCAAACCGTTTTCAAGTGAAGTCTTTATTTATAAAAATATCAAATCGTTCTTTTGACTGCAAGAATAGTTTTTTTGAATGCGGAACTATTCTGAAAGTCGAGAATGAAAACAGAATAATTCTAAAACCTCTCTTTGCTAGAGAACTGAGTTACAATGATAGATCTCAATGATGATCTTTTTGCACCAAATCAGTAGACATCTCATTTAGATGCAGTTTACGTATTCATAGCATAAGCCCTGCCAAAACAAGGTATCGTCTACACATTGTTATCGTAATAATACTAATCATGAAGTTTTGCAAATGCACGTAAAGCTTACATAAAATCTGAACTCATGTTCTTATTTGTACTTCTATTATTATCACAAAGTTACCTTCCTCAATATTTTGCAGCTGAAACAGATATCTGGTAACACCTACGCTACGATCGTAATGTTGCCATTTTGCGTGCAATTACACAACTCATAACACAATACACAACAGACAAGTATCTTAGCTTCTTAGCCCGTTCATATCAGATTTGATGTGACAGTTAAAGCCATCGCCGCCGCTGACGGGAGCGATCTTCCGCGATGCTGCGGCCGCGAACAGAACCACATTGTTTATTTGTTTACAAAACGTAATGCCTCGTAGATAACTGTAGATTCAGGTCGCTGGCTTGAAAGAACTAATGCGGTATTTTTGTCGGTGACTATAAATCTCATTGTGTGGGCTGCGTCGGACAGAATGTTTACATTTCGTGAAAATTTAACAGATTTTTACTCGGCTCGGATACTAACTAAACCGCTTCGTTTCTGTGTATTGGCGTGCACGTGGTAACCCTATGATAATCAGTTTATAAATATGCACGATTTCAATTCAAAATAGACTTTAATGCTATAAATAGATACGTAGTTATTTGTATACGGCGTGGCGTTCACTCTTCAAGCACTTAACCGAGTAGCAGTGGTCATGAAATTTTACCGGCGAATCTACATTGAAATAAAAGAGTTAAACCTGTTCATGTTTTTTTTATTTCGTTAACAGTTCATTACTATAGTGTTGTTATGGCATTGACATGGTCATAATTAAAATATCAATCTAACCACCGCTACCTCGGTAGTTGAAAATTTTCGTTGAAAATTGACGTGTCAAATGTTGTCAAATGGAAAGCTATGAAATTTTAAGGGAGTTCGAAAAGTTTCTGGTAGATTTGAATGTTGACGACCAACGCGCTAATAGCTTGCTACTCAAGGAAGATACCCTGCTAGAATTAGGGCACCATGCAATGAAGAACGGTCTTTGAATGCCCTAACTGTGATGAAGACTGTTTTTCAGAGATTTTGTTTTTGTTTTTCGATTTTCTGTATCTAGTTTAATGAATGCAACTTTTGCCGCTCCGTAACACCATGTCTTGTGAGATTTTCAGCAAACAAGTCCTTATTCTTTGTACCTATACATTATTATATTTCAGCTCTTTATGTAAGTGTTTTGAATTGATGAGTCGGTCAGTCACACAGGACTTCTTTTTCACATTAATTTTACGTTGAAACAATATGTAACATGCTCACACAAAATAATTTGGTCGCACTTATTTTCTAAAGCTAACATTGTAACTGGAGTGTGTCGCAAATAGGTCGGTGTAGGAATGGCGTTCCCTGCGGGACGCTAAAACAACATCGCTGTTAGTGGTATCATTGGCACTTAAAGCCCTTCGGCTCTTTCAATAATATTGTGTACTTTCAGGGGCAGCGTGGTAAAGGTAATGTCTTTCTCTGATTACTCTGTGTACAGTAAATAGGTACAACCTTTTTGCGCAGTTAGACTATAGTATTAAAAATGGAATTCCATTAATTATACCAGCAGTTCTTGTTTAACTTAAATTGTTACCTAAGTCGTAATTCTCGATACCTACAAACATTTTTTAAGAATACATTTATAATTAAGCTTCAATGATGGCCCAGAAGTATATTTTACGAAGTAAAGTTTGCGTAAACGAAACAATTACATTCAAAGGCGTTTAACGCGATGTGTCAATGTTTCGAAACATTTTTATGCGTGTGAAACATTTTACACCTGTTGTCCGTTTTTAATTATTTTAGATTACTATTGCCAAATTAAACTGAACAAAGTAATTCGTGCCATTTGTGTGCTTTACAAATGATCGCGTAGACATTGAGGTAGACGCTCTAGACACTTAACCCTGCCGCATCGCACATAAAGTAAACCGGTGCCCAATTTACAAGCCAGTTGCTAAATGTTTAATGATTTCTTTTAAACGTAGCAAAAATAGATTTGATAACAAAGTAAGCCAGCGGGCGTTAATGGACACGCCAAATGAGCTAAAACAGAAGGCGCCGGTGGGAAAAATAAACCGAAATGCTTTACGTTCTGCACTGTGGAACATGCTGGCTTGAAGGAAAACAAGCTCAAATTAGTACCGACCATGTAGCCAGCTAGAATCTATTTTAAACTTTAGACTACAAAAACAGTCTACAGAATTAGTAGAGGTAATATAATAAAGTTATTACGCGGCAGTCCATGTTACTCAGATGTGACGTATTGAAATAAACAGAAAGATATGACCGGGGCTTGCCCGATATTTTTAGACCAGCCTGTGGCCCTTCATCAATGAGTGTATGCACTCCTATGTATAAGTGAGTAACCCGTTTGTTACAATGTCTACAGCTTTAGTGGGTCAATATTAACTTTATTTCATAAAATTACTTTTACTTTGATGCGGGCCATGACATCAAACTTTCCCAAATTTTAACATTCAAGTAACGTTTGGCTCGCAACCGTAAAGTTCGGGGAGCAAAAACATTAGAATAGTTTAGTGATTTAAGGTTGTAGGAAATTTACAGGCAGAATTTTAACTGGCCTGAGATTTTGAGAATTCGATTGAAACTAATTAACGTATCCCTTAGATAGGTACTCGTATTATTTGCATGGAACTATACTTAATAATATGTATTTGTGATAGAATTTTTGAACTCCACACTATATAGAAGAACAATTATGATTTGTAACTGGTTGTAATAACAATACACTATAGAAGAAGCGACAAGACCTACTAGATGACGTAACCAAATGTCACTATATATGGCAAGATTTGGTGGTAGCCCAAGGGTAATGGTAAGAGAATACGACTTTACTCCAACTTGCAAGACAGAAAATCTTGTACATGGACGATGATATTATCGAGTACCCGCCCTATCGCTAAACGTCGTCTCAGATGCTAATCCGCCGGTGACGACATCGTTTCCCCTTATCGCGATCTATTCACACGTTTTCGCTGTCAAAGTTCCCTTTAAGTAAGGCTACGAAAAGATCTGATTATGATTTTTATGGAAGTCTAGGAGAGATGGCAGCATAAAAGTGTTTGAGGAGCATTTTGTCTCGCGCGCTTGTCGTTAGTTTGGTTCCTTTGTTGTGATAAAGACGTGTTGAATTTGCTTTCGCCGAGAGAACAAAAGAGTTGGTCAAGAGAAGCGCCATTCATGCAAAATTACTATCTAATATTATAACTAGTAATTGTTACCCAACGATGCCAATGCCAGTAAGTACTACTGTTACGGACAATTTAGCAAAAGCTACAGAGTCACCATTTTGAGGACCATACGATGACTACATTACTTAATCTCTTGTAGTTTGCTACATGGAACTTCAGAACGGCCTATAATTTGAAAAACGAAGACGTTGTAAACAGCGCCATCTTGTGACTGTCGTGACGTGACCGATGCAATGAAACTTATTCAAAACGATCTTTGAAAAACGGTTTGAATGAAATTGTAAGGTCCTATATATATAATGCTAATAACTTCATGGATCTGATAACTAAGCCCAGTTTACACTACGCAAGTAATTTAGTGCAACTAGAGTTACACTGCGGTGTTTGATTATTGGTCATATAAAGCATTCGCTCATCGGCCGCGCAATGTTAAAAGCTAGTTGCGTGAAATTACTTGCATAATGTAAACTGGGCTTTAGTCCAATGCGGGAATCAGCAAGCTTAGCCTTATTTCTACCAGAAATAATTGGCGCCAAGCGCTCAGGTGTTAAATAAATAGGTAGATAAAATATTGTAAGGTAACCTACACTAATTAATCGTGTCACACACACACACACACACACACGTCAAACTTATAACACTCCACTTTTTGCGTCTGGGATTAATAAAAACATTTGCATCATACGAGTGCCCCTAACCGGTGTAGCTGCCGGGATACAAGCCCAAAACCTCTAACTTCATACTGAGGGTCACTAACCACCAGACTATCTAGTTGTCAAATATTAGCTGTATTTATAGTACTTACATGTATAGCATTGTCCAACAGTGCCTCTTAAAGTGCACGTTTCAGCTGACACAGTCCCATTCGGAGGAGGCGTAGTCGCCGTAGCATTAGGATTAAATTCATTCCGGCATATCTCCCAAACTCCCGAATCACTCGACATGAAGTATGTGCTGTTGATGAGGATACCTGAAAACAATTGACAGTGATAATGACTCTCAGACTTGGCAGCCGGCCAAACAACTGGCGTTTGTAGGTAAATAGGCACAAACTAATCTGTCCAGTCAGAAATTATAAATTACGTGTCGGCCAATTTACAGCACGTTCTGCAAATTAGCGCCACAGTTTCATTGGTAGTGCGAGATTATTTTTATTATTTTAATCGTTACGAATTGTATTTAAAACTACGTTGCCGGCAAGCGAGTATACAATTGGAAACATTTCTTAAAAATGCATAGGAAGATAAAACTAATATGAATTTCAACATGAAACTACCGTGAGACTTAATCACAATTACATATAAACGGATAACTCACGTATAAAAGTCGAGTGATGCTCAACATATGAATTACTCATAATGTTCTCATTTTGACAAGTGAGAGAAATCCAGGGAGGTTAAACCCAGTAATATTTTACAAAAAAAACTTAGATTTAGAATGCCCTACCGTAAACATCGGTAATGAACTTTTGGACAGTGGCATCATCCTAAGTACAACAGTCAAGGGCATAAAATAAATATTTATGTTCGTTATCAAGACGTCATAACCGTCTGTATACCTGTATACCTCGACTGTTACTATGAAAGAAAGAAAAAACTTTATTTATGACAATCACAAAAAACAAATTAAATAAATTGTCACAAAACGGTCCCAACTCAGCTTTAACGTAACATGTTATGAACATGTAAGTGCGTTTTCGATAAGGACGCGTGACCCATTTGTATGTTCTTGAAGTCTGAAAGAATGTGCAGGCGAGATTCTGTCAGTAAGCCGCACGTTATACCTGTTAGGCAGAAATTCATTCTCACGTCCCAGGGATATTCCCTTGCCGCGTGTCGAATCGAAGCCCTGCTCCGCGTTTACTACTAAATACTATTGCGATATTTCAGAAATCTAAACACAATAAGCATATTGCTGCATACGTAAGGCGCACACAAATAGACCGACGGCCAGCGACCCCAATGCCACACGTCCATAATTAAAAATAAACCAACCGGGCACATGTTTCTCGTTACCCGGTAACGCCGGTGGCGACCTGTCAACGCGGATTATTGGGCGTCAGGTTCGCATTGTTCTTATCTCAGTAGCTATCCAAGGTACTTATTGAGATTGCTCTAACGATGTATTCGCATTTTTTTTGGTCGTATAGATACGGTCAGGTGTAAAAATAAATATCGATACGAACTTGTCAAAAATATGTCCCACGACCTTATTACGCCGATGTAAGAGCGTATGTTTATTTTTGAAACTTTGACTAGATACATATTATTACACTCGCACTGCACTCGACGAAATTGACCAGTTAATCTCATTAGAAATGAAAATCAGTGATTTCCGTTTTTCTCCAGTGCTTGTGACCATGCCTTAATTTTTTGCCAAATCTCCATTCAATTCTCGATTCTATGTCAATTTTCCTGGAGATTTTAATTCCCACAGTTGTACCTAGGTACCTGTTAAAAAAATCACGCACAGCTAAGTGGTTTAATAAAGTTAGCTACCTAAAGCTAAAAAGCTAAAGTTACCATAATTTCTCCCTTTGAGGTAGGTACGAAACTAAAAAAAATGAAATCAAATGAAATCAAAACAATTTATTCCAGAACAAGTCCATAACGTTTTTATACGAAAGTGCAATAATAAAATAATTAAATTAATTACTTAAATTATGATAGCAAATTTGTACTCCTCAAACCCGATGCTGATCTCGGTTCTACTGTCCAATAAATTAATTTCATTTAAAATAAACGTCCATTATTTTACTTTTATGAGAAATTCACAGTTGGCTCAATAAAAATATCAAGCCTCATGACTGTCATAGTATTTAGACATTTGAATGTAGAGTTAGCATATTTATGTAATTTATAGTTGTATGTTGAGGACAATATGTTTGTTACACGGTTTTACGTTTCATCTTGCGACATTTACGGATAGTTTCGGACAATTTATGAAGAAAATTGTCAGTTGAGTCGTAAAACTGCACGTCTTTAAATATAGCCAAAACTTGTTTGTTCAAATTTATTTATGAACTTCAGAAATTCGGATGTTGAAGAATTCTATTACGTTATTCCGTCACAGTTGTATTCGGTGGTTGAATAAAACTTTTGTAAAAATCATCTAATCCAACGCTACACGTCATTTGTCTATGTAAAATGGGCCGCTAGGATCGTTAGCAAGAGAACGGGAATTATGGCTACATCTTGCATAATATGTTTTCACCAGCTTCCATTTTTAACTGACGGTTTGTTTTGTCTTTAGTGTCCGCAGTCGTTTATAATACAAGCTATGGAATTTCCTATTCAATTAAAATGTTTGTTGATTTATGTGCGTGTCTTCAACAGCGATAAGGTACAAATTTAAATTCCATTTAAATTCAAATCTCGCTACGACATTTATTTGATTTGAATTGTTCCCTTCACTAATCCCTAATTATGAAAAGGTTCGTCTAGTGGACATATTAATAATGAATTTACGAGTCTATGTCGGGTAGACTAATATCTTTTGTCCCAATGGAACGTCCGTCTGGCTGAATTGGTATTAAAATTGTATTTATACTCAAACCAAAATGACTATTACTCAAAATTACATAAAACATTTATTTAACCGAATACTTATAAAATTATGATGATTTCTTTTTCAACCACGAAGAGCAACAGTTAGGGATCTCTGTGTATCCTTTTGTCTTTTTCAGCTAAGATTCACCGCCATTTTATTCAACAAGAACTTGGAAAAATAGTGTCTCTTTGATATGCAAAGTGTGACTCACCGTCGCCTCCCTCAACGTGGACCCATTTGCTCGTACACACTGCAGTTATCCAAAGAAATGTGCACAAGCCAACCAGTATTGTGCATCCAAAGAGCATTCGCCTCTCGAGTACCAGTGCTTGCATCAGTGGCCGCCGCTCGGCGCCCACCGAAGACGCGGTTGACATTTTATCCGTCTCCATTTTGTTATCTGTAAAAAAGAGAGTTTTACAAACAACTGTATTGAACTGTTTGAAGATATGACTTCTGATTATTTATGAACATACATACATACATGCATAAATCACGTCCTAAACCCTTACGGGGTAGACAAAGCCTAAAGTAACAAGACCTAAAGGCCACGTTAAATATGTTTATGAACTTATCTATAGATGAAAAAGGGGATTAAAATAGTGATGGGTTGCTAGCCGCATCGCCTATAACACCATTGCTAAGATCTTCGCGTATTTCCTGGATGCCCTTTTTTTCGATGGAATTATCCATAAATCTATGGATAAACAAAAAACTACAAGAATTTATTTGCTCGCTTTACTTTCTGTGAACTTTGCTGGCATTCTCTTCTATTGTAAAATGTGTACTTACCGATTTAAAGAAAATTTAATACGAAAGGTTAGGAAAAAACCTGCATTGCAATTAAATAAATAAATAAACGCAAATGGAATAAAGTAGTCTCTGCCTACCCTTATGGGAAAGAGGCGTGACTGTATGTATGTAAACGTAAATAAATTGGATAGTTTTGAACCCCTTATCCAATAATAAGCTCAAGTTTTGGGCTATAAACTAGACTTCTAATATTCCGAAAGGTGACAGGTAAAGTAACGCCCTTCATGAATTCAGAGCATTTCACGCAATTGGTCCCGAGTAAGTCCAAGCGGGATTAACGGGTCTTATGAGATCCATGGCAACGTCAGAGGCTTAGGTGGCATTATCATTCCTTATAGCTTGGGTTTATATTTAACGAATTCTGTCATTTAGGAGGTAATGGGAATAGGTAGGGAACCAATAAATGTACCTACATCATTCATTTGTCCTTTCTGTACTCTTAGTTGATTTTTTGTGACTCTTGAGACCATCGCCTTGTCAACTAAACGAGTACAAGCTCCCTTTATACTAACGTTATATGATCGGCATTTAATAATAATTTTCTTACGTTTGCTTCATTAAAGCCTATGAAAGGAACGGTACTTTGACGCACCTTGTAGCCTGAAGTAAGGACTAAATAGGTTTGATTATTATATTCGAACTCATCACAAATATTTGTACCACCAACTCTTGAGTGATTGGCGCATTTAAAAGTTCTATTTCAGTCCGACAATTAAAACTCGAAATTCGGCACCCTTTTTTTTTGAAATTCATCTGTTGTAATTTACCGTCATTCTGCGCCACGCTACGCATTAAATGCTGATTATGTATGTGATTAATGCTTCAATAGATCGAAAACATAAACAATGTCCTATACATTGTTGTTTTCTTAATGCTGCCAAAATATTATGCGTGTGCAATGCTTGATAGCACGTGCAAAGTAAAAAATACCACGTCTCAATTACATCTAGTTTTATTTTACGTATAAATTTTACGATTGTTATTTTAAAATTTGACTTCATTTTATGATGTCAATATATCATTTTACGACTCGGATTGTTTACGTCACCATTGAGTTTCGGAGTTGAGTTTGAAATCTATTTCCGTAAATTTATTTTCATTTAGACTTTTTATAAATTAATCAGTGACTAAATCCGTTTATTTATAAACTGTTTTCAGGCCTACGTTATTAATTTTATATTCAATTGTTTTAAACCTTCACTTTGAAATTTTCCTTTCACAGACATAGACAAAACACACAAAAAAAGAAAAACAAAATTTTCTTTTGCAAATTGGCCGCCAAGGGCTCTTTTACATGTCTTTTTGAAACTACCAGCGCATCCGGAACGACCATCGTTGCTAAGAAGAATGCAACGCAAGAAACTTGGCAGAAAGTAATTTTTTCAAAATAAAATACATTAAGAATACACACTTTGATAATATATTAAAGTACCTCCAGAGCAAATAACCTAACAGAGTGGTAATGTCATATAATTTATAATTAAATAAAATTAAGCCAAGCCAAAATTCGCGCTTACTGCTCCCAAATTGGCCAGCCGAATGTCAAACATGTCACTAGAGATGATCAAGCAGTTATTATGATTGATTATGGATAGTTAATCTTTATTCGTTGTGTGGTAGTGAATAAAACTCGATTATTTTTTATAAAAACAAAAAGTAAATATTATGTGATCATAATTATAATACCTAACTTAAATTGGGTTTGTTCTATGTAGAAGATCAAGGAAAAATAAAACAAAAAAAATCGTGTTAGTATGGTATATGTCGAAAAAGTCAGATGTGTTGCCATAATTTTTATAGTCCCAATTACCACTCTAATTGGTTAATTCCTCTATAAAGTACATATTATTATACGTCTTGATACAACACTACATAATAATTAAAAAATGTATAACCTGACATTGGGGATGTTGATGAGTGTAGATGAAGCAAGAGGGATTAGGTATATCAGTATTGTAGCAAGTGGAACAAAGTAAAACTACTTTGTCTGTCTGTCTACCCCCATAGGAAAGAAGCGTGACGGTACCTATGCAAGTGTGTATGTAACATGACACCGGTGACACGTGTATACTTTTGGCTACTGTCACAACCAGAGACATGAAAATATTTACGTATGTAGGTAAGGTAGACTTACAAACAAAAATAAAGATAGGTTGGTATGCTATAAAGATTCGCGTAGAACGCTAGTGTATGTCATTATTATTTTATTTTAGGGGTGTAACAAAACCACGAAAATAAAACCGTTATGTTAATAAGAACGGAATGAGAGGTATTTTCACAACTTTTTGATATTGGAGCCGGCTCGTCTTGTTTTTGTTATGTTACGAGTATTACTAATAAACAGGGCAGACTAAGGAAATTTTATCACTACCAACGAAATACAAATAAACAGGTAGCAAAAATAAGAAAATACTATTGATTGCCTCCGATTGTATTGGTCCACATTTTCCTAATGATGTCTATGACATAGACGAAACACGTCGAAATTAGTAGCGAATAATAAATAATAAGATCTAGTTTTTCCACAGGGTATTCAAAATTTACTTTTGGTGGCTGCTTGAATTGTTATTTTGTAAGTCAAAAATAAACTTTAACTTGCTTTTAAAACAACTACGACCTCAAACCCGAGTATTTGCTAGTTGCGGCGCTGACGTCACAGGCGTTTACGAGTCCATACTAATAGGTAGCGAGACGTTGTTTAGCTTTAATACTCGTACTAAACCCGTAATAGCGTTAAATTATTGTGCAGCCATTAAAATTCATTACATTGTGGATATGGAAATGAACTCTATACTTCATTCAAAGTACATATCTGTTCACTCACAAATTCGCGCAATTCCACAGCAAATTATAGAGGCACAAAAGTAAAGCTCGTGCTTACAGGATGTCTTAGTGTGCGTAAGACGCGTGAGTGATAGATACTTGTGTTACGCACAAGTAGACGTGTTGTACACATATAAACGATTCACAAAATGTGGAGGGCACCTTTTACAACAGTCAGACAACGCACAGCCTAATCCACTGAAAGTAGAAACTTTGTATAGGTAGGTTCACTTTTTTATATTAAAGCCGACAAACGGGCATGCGGTCCACCTGCTATTAAGTGATCACCGTCGCTCATAGACACCTACAGTACTATTAGGACTACTGGTGCGTTGCCGGTTTTGCAAATAGAGGTACACTCGCCTTTTAAAGGCCCCATGTTATAACAAGTTGGGAAAACCTCAGCCACGAGTCTATTCCAAATCTTACACGTAGGGATAAGAAACACCGCTTAAACCGCACAGTGGTGGAACGCCATCCATCGAGATGGTGTTGATGAAAGCTACCTTTCTGTCGAGAAGTACGATAATGGAACTTAGCAGATAGGACAAGGTAAAAAAGTTCGTTAGAACACTCCCCATTATAAATCCGGTAAAGTACGCAGAGAGAACTGACGTCTCTGCGGAAAGCCAGAGGTTCTAGTTTCCCAGAAAGTACAGGATCACCAATAATGCCACACGCCTTACGTTGGAGGCGGATAAACAGCAGAAGCTGGTATTGAGGAGCGTCAGTCCAGAGGTGAGAGTACTCCAAAAGTGTGGCAGAGCTGTTTTTATCAAACATTTAAGACCAAATTTAAAGGATATGAAGTTACATTGGATGTATTGTCAGGGTTCCGAATATGACATTTAAAGTTAGTAAGTATATCCTGAAACAATGACCACAGAACACAAAATATGAAAATTGCTTAAAATTATAATAAAATCCATTTTGAACTACCAAATTTAACTTTAATTTTAGTGAATGAAATTTAATTTTGTTGGCGTTACTAGCATCCTGGTGTAAACTTATCATTCCGCAAATTACAAAATTGCAAGTTTTCAAAAGTTAAAACGGTTGTCACTCAATTTACAAGATAATGATAGCACGACGATGGAATGTGACAACAGAGTAAACAAATCACATCAAAACGGAAATCTAAAAATTACTATTATAAACGGAAGCATGTATGATAGCGTGGTAACAATGATGAATCTCGCGTTTTAATTCGTGAATAGAGTAAAAGAAAGCCTAGGAGTGAATGCTACTTCTTTTACAGTTCTGTACTTCAAAAAGAAAAATTAGCCCTTGTTGTATCACTTCGTAGTCCATCCTCAAAATAACGTCTGTTTTTATCTACAACGTGTCAACTCACCACGACAATAATCTACTAAAGAGCGAAGGGAATGTTAGTTAAATTTCTGTAATTCACTATGCTGGTTAAATAATCGAGATATAAATCTAATTTTATGTTAAAATGATAGGCAACTGTCCACGAGAATTTAATATGAAAGTAATCTAAATGTTAACGATTAATTTCGCCAGATAAGTTGATAAATCAGTTAATTAGCGTAAAGACGTGGCGTCAGACGCCGGGCGCCACCATGGTGACGGCACGACGACGCCGCCCAAGTATTTGTTTACTGACTTATCCTCTAATATTAAAGCCTTACGCTGATTTCGAGGACGCTGAGACTTCTTGTCCGTCTTGAAGTGTTCTATTGTGATGGAACAATAGGAAAAAGCTTTGTGTTATAATGCGTAGATATAATGTGATATGAAATAACTTTCACAATTGAATAAGCTACAGTGGTTAGTATTGAGATAAGAGTAGTACGGCGAAGAGTTCGATTATGGGTTTCAAACTGGTGTCTACTAGGTCAATTTTATTAGTGAAAAACATCCAAACGATACAGACTTTTTTTACTAACTCTTTACTTTACAGGATTACAATTTACCCTATTATGTAAAATTTATTTGCAGAAATCCCATTTTATGTTCCCGGTAAAATGAATAAGCCCGGTAAACTTTACTGCATAAATGATATTTTCTTTCGTTACCGTAAAATGGGGTGAGTAAAGACTTTTCAATATGTGGTAAGTTGATTTTTAGATAATAAAAAAATGTTCCGGAGGTATGAATTTTAGCTTAATAATGATTATCTGTAGTTTAGTTTCATAGTTTAAACATTAAACAATATATACAGGCAAATCCCAGCTCACCCCATAGTGGAATCAGAAAGGATAGGAACAAATAAAAAAATTACACTAACAAAATTACCAGATAAAAAGAGATACAATATGTGTATTAAAATATAACTTAACTGATTTTAGAGCATGCTGAGCCAAATTTTTTTAGTTGGAAGTGAAAACACAAAATTTTAATTCTATCCCTTCACCCCCGCAATTCTTTCTCACCCCATTTCACGGTACGCTAAACAAAATAGTCATTCGTAAAGTCAAGTAAAAAAAAAAGAATGTCAATGACATGCAAGCAAAACGTAACATTATGAACAAGTGGCAATATGATCATTAGCTTTTTAGCTACAAGAGTAACAAGTGCATGTCAGTCGAAAATACCACTCGAAACATGGATATATTATGTACTCATCGTTACGATTGAATATAGTACACCGGTAAAAATAAACCAGTAAACGTAGGACTACGAGAATAAGTAATCTATTATCCAGAAGAATGTCATCAAATGAAAATAACCACATTTCCTTCACCACTTACCAATACAGTTAAGAAATTAACGGCCAATCAAATAAAGCAATCTAAAAAGGGACGATGACTACTCATTATCCATTTATCTGTCACGTGCAAGTCGTATTTTGAAAGAACGAATTAGCCAGATGAAAAATAAACTTTTATTATTACTGAGATCATTAATTACAGCTAGACTCATTATAATATTTCCGGCAGTTGGAAACGGTCTTATTTTTATCTGATGCGTGTTTTTGTGTGACTGATAAAGTGATAACTGTTATAAACGCTAAAAATGTAATTAAGTATGCCTTCATTATATTCAAAGTGATCTGAACGTAGTATGAAAATATTGAAAATCGAAAAGCTTTTTCGAGTTTCTCTGCCTTCCTTGCTTCCCGACGTCGACTAGTTTGGTACTCAATAAGTAATAGTATGATATTGCAACTTTAATATCGCTCCATGCATTTTAGACACATATTTTTACCCAAATCAATCGATCAAACAAGTGTAGAAGCCCGACCAGTCATAACCAACTGGACTAGTTTTTATCTAAACTGCAACGAATATCAAACAACGTTATTGATTTTTTGTGAATTTGAACAGTAACAAGAATAATACAATTGAATAATGGCGGATGACGTCCCAGGTGGTAGCGAGGATCCGACAAATGTATCAAATGATCCCACTGATACCGGCGGCGTTAGTGATACAGGTTCCCTCGATAGTAAAGAGTGAGTATCATTGCGACACAGTGTAGTTTTCTAACAGTAGAATTGATAAACAGACACTTTTTACATGAAATATTCTACGGGTTTTTCGTAAGAATTCAATAAGTGTGGCCAAAAGCTTTAGGTAATGTTAAAATGTTTCATGTTTTAAATATTCCGGCCTACATGTTTTTTGAAACTGTTCGCTTGTTTTTTCATACTTTCCTATTGGTTAATATTAATTTGTATGTGGTCGTGATGAATAATTTACAAGAGTTAAAAGGATTAATACTTTCCTTATATTTCTAAGAATGCTTTCTTTAAAATATTAAGTCTGATGAACTGAAACACTTTTTAACTAGGCTAAAAACTAAATTATAAAATTAAAACACGTAGCAAACGTGGTAGCGGCGACAATGAAAATAAAACTTTTCTATTCATGTCCTAATGACAGATGTTTCGTAGTGACGATTTCATAGTGTGAGCAATAAGACACCCAAGGGACCTGATTTTATAGTTGGTTAGTAAATAACATTTTGTATAATGAACGCGAGGGGTACTGGGAATTATGCGGAAAATAATTTAAATCTTTTAGTCACAAATAATAGACTACAGGCCCATGTCCAAAAAATGTGGGTCATATGAACCACCAGGTGACGTATATAGGACGATATAAGAGCATACAATAATAAGATTCAGCACTATGCCATAGACAGCTTACAAGTGACGGCATAGTGCTGAATCTTATTATTTTATGCTCTTATATCGTCCTATATACATCACCTGGTGGTTCATATGACCCACATTTTTTGGACATGGGCCTGTAAGATACCTTACTTTGAATTTAGAACCATGTCGTCACGTGTGGTGATGTAGTCTATGGGAGAGGTTTTAGATTTATGGAACTGTGTGGTATTGTTATACATACTCATACTGTGCTTATTTTGCAGCATGTGTCAAAAGCTTGTTATTTTATCAATTCCACTCTAGAGAACAGCTGATATGAAGTGATTGTACTCGCTTGTAGCACGATGCCGATTACTGTTATTTTCAACTGAAATATCGGTAAAAATCCTTCCAAGCTGGTCTGGGAGCAAAGATAAAACATAGAATGTACCATTTACTTCTCTTCCCGCGCAGATGGTAAAAGCCCATCGAAGGAATGGGCGAAAATCTTAGGAATCATAATAAAGGCGATGCAGCTAGCAACCCAACACTATTTTGATTCCCTTTTCCATCTATACGCCCACAATCATGCTAAACGTGGTCTTTAGATCGTTTTATCTTAGGCTCTATCTACCCCGTAAGGGATGAAGACGTGATTTTTATATGTATGTAGGTATGTATGTATTGGTAAATCGATTTAAGAATGTCGGTTTAGGGTGTATATTCGTTAGTAAGTTTGAATGATACTCGGCCTTATTTTTTTTTGTATGGGACATAATTACCTATGTATAAAATGTTAAAGCACTTTCTTAGTCGACTATACATGATATTTATCCTATACTATTAAAGAAGCGGTAGTTATATAAGTATATAATAATACATATATGAACATTATTATGTTACGTTTCGAAAACAACTTTGGTAGCACATTACATACGCATAAACAGATCAATAAATAGAGCAACCAAGTAATAAATACAACAAATACGATAAATATGTCGTCTATTAAAATTAATGAAATCACTTAATTATGAGAAGTTTCCGAGAAACATTCGGCGTCAACAAGCCGTATCTACATGTGTACGCAATTTTACAAATGGATGACACGTTGTGGACTTTACCCGACTGCGCCAAAAAGAGGGTTATGGTTTTTCGAGTGCATGTATGTATGTATTCATTGTATTTCATTGGCACGCTTTAGCTAGAGCTTAAACGGCTTGTCGCATTTAAGCTTGAGAAGTATCATTAGATTCGTCTTAGTCGTAAGAGTACCGGGTACAACAAAATTATAATTATAATACAGCTTACTAGTCACGCGAAAGTTTCCAACCGATATTGCGGTGTTTTTTTTTACTTTAAGGTTCCGTTAAAAGTGGAAAGAACGAAAACCTTGTTTTTAGATTCACCATGTCGTCTGTCTATTTTTGAAATCCAAGCTCTCCAAGACGTCTTCCGAATATGCACACATGAAAAGTGTCCAGGGAGCAATCCCGTATGAATTTAAATTCTCATTTGATCCCTATTATACATATTTAATCGCTATATCATAGCTAAAGCAGCAGGGACAAATAAATAATGTGAAATACATAGATAGGTGTATCATGCTGAGCGCAAGTAGTATTGCGACGGGAAAACACATTCAAACTAACTTTGTAGACACGAAAGTATCTTCCTCTCCTCGCCTGTAAGATGAAATTTGAACATTGAGGCTACTTTTGTCCTGGGAAATTGAATATTCCGCGCGGGATAAAGAAAAACGAAATCTTTTCTGTAGAAGTCGGGAGTGACAGCTAGTTTACTGTACTTTTGTTATATAAACACCAACCTACTCTGCGTTCCAAGTGCTTCAACTTTAAAAAAGTATCAACTAATATTTTCTCAGGAAATTAACATAGTTCCAAATCTATTTTTTGTTCGATAAAGGAATGTTGCGCACATTCGGATTAATCAATTTGAAAGCGCTCCAAACCGCCCCGCCGAATCGTGATTAATTCACTTGATCTTCAAAAGGAAAAATCAAGGTTAACATAGTTCAGACAAAATACTACGTGGTTGCAACTACGCATAAGATGAAGCTAAATTACCTAAGAGTTAACGCAAATTATTATTACTTCCATGCTGGTCTGGGAGCAAAGAAAAAACATAGAATGTACCAGTTGCTTCTCTTCCCGCGCAAATGGTAAAAACCCATCGAGGGAATGGGCGAAAATCATAGGAATCATGTTATAGGCGATGCGGCTAGCAACCCATCACTATTTTAATTCCACTTTCCACCTCTACGCTCTCAGTGTCTTGCTAAACGTTGCCTGTAGGTCTTATTACCTTAGGCTCTGTCTACCCCATAAGGGATAAAGACGTGATTTGTGAATGTGAATGAATTAATGTTAACGCAAATATGATAACAACTTAATTTGTCAGTTGACCCATTCGAACTCAAGGTGGGTTCTTTATGTAGTCCTGCGTCTTGGCCTAGTTACAACGAGCAGAAATAACTAATACTTTCGCGGGCCCCCCGCACTCCCACGTTAGTCTAATGGCCCCAGTACACAATGGGCCATGAGCCCCCATCACTACATTGCCCACTGGCAATATTGTCCGCCATCATGCATTATTGCCCCCTAGGCAAAATAACGATGACTTGTAGTGAGCCATTCTGTCTAGGGATTTTACACGAGCTGTCCATGAAAAACAATGTAATTATGTCCAATGCTGCACTTCGTGCTGATCAATACAGGTTGGAATGCTTATTGCTTATGAGCGCCTGTTCCACTTTGTGAAAAGCAAACTAAAAAGTTGGTTTGCACTCACGGCTTCGCCCCTTTTCACGAACTGCCCATCCAAAGGAAATCCCGCAATATCAGTTCTTAGATATTCTTTGTCAATATTACAATTCAAACCTCTATGACAAATTTCAGCTTTCTATGTCCATAGTTTGAGCTAAGCGTCTATGAGTCAGTCACCCAGTTACACTATCTACAATGTTAAAAGAAAACAGCTACCTAAGTACTTGATAATTTGGATTCGGAATATTGTGAAGTAGCAGTGTAACATTTAAACTTACATTAGATTGTACTGTACTGCTATGTTACTATGTAAGATTTGTTAAAATCAAATATTAAATATTTTTACTTTTTTTTTACCACCCATGAATTTTACAGTGTAATTTAATGTCATATATTTAAGAGCGAGTTAAATCGTAAAAGTTAAAATCACAACATAGTATAAAACAAAGTCGCTTTCTCTGTCCCTATATCCCTATGTATGCTTAAATCTGTAAAACTACGCAACGGATTTTGATGCGGTTTTTTTTAACAGATAGAGTGATTCAAGAGGAAGGTTTATATGTATAATACATGCAGAATATACCGTGCGAAGCCGGGGCGGGTCGCTAGTTATTAATAAAATTAATCAACAACCAAATTAACAAATAAATTGTACCGCAACAGTCAGCGTTACTTTATACATTTTTAATCATAAAATCAGCTCTATTTTTTCTAAACCCAAGAACCATAAAACCCATTTAATAGCGTTGATCCTGACACAGCTGCCAAACGGCATGGCTCATTGGACAACATTTTCAGCATGTATCAAAGCTAGTTAAAACTAACCTGTTGATAGAATAGCGATCCGTTGCCAAATCTCTCCCGCGCAAAGTTATCATAAATTGCTAATAATTTGAGTCATCTCTCATGTAAATTTAAATTAACACTGTTGTAAACGCATGGTGGGGCACTAAATGAACACTGGGTTATAGTTGTCGATGTTTCGTTAGTTTAGTTCGGTGTTGTGAGGGCGCGGGTAGGACCGTCCCGCGGAGCTGCCGAGTGTGAACTGATCGCATGCAGGCCGACCCCGCATTTCGTCTGTTGCCGGGCTACGTGCTTCGAAGAGAGTAGTACATCGTAATAGCGCGATGTCACTGAAAGCGTCTGAAAGCTCACTCTGTGGCAATTGTGGCGCGTGCTTCAATAACCTGTAAAATTGGATCTTTGAATAAAATACCAGTCGCAAACGAGACGAGCTGGACTTAAGTGATACCACACAATGGCACCAATTCCTTAAATTCTGTCATGAATTGGTGTAAGAATTAAAAAACCGAAGGTTTTTGGTTTTATGTAAGTAGGTATAGTTTAGCGAAATGAAACAGAAATAAGTTCGGGCCCATACTAATCTAAGACAGGAAAAAACAGTTTGACCCGTTTTGACCAATCTTATGTGATCTACGAATATTGGCAATGCGTTGAAAAGGGACTGACGATAAATCAGTAATTGTTTCAGGATTTTAGTGTCAACCCACAATAACTGCAATGAACTGACAACAGTAGAAATCGAAAGTTTGTTCATGGCAATACTGATTTATAGTCAAACAACAAGTTTTGATCTACGGTATTATTCTATCATTATTCATCATCATCATCATCATCATCATCATCGCTAGCCTATATACGTACCACTGCTGGGCATATGCGTCCTCTTAGAATGAGAGGGCTTACGCTGCGTATGTACCTATCGGTACACAATATCATTATTATGGATTTATAACTAGGTACCTAGGTACCTAGGTACCTAGGCATAATAACGTGGGGTACTCGTAATAATGTACATCGTATCGCATAAGTATAATGTATTTAAGTTAGGTATTATACTTACCTACTTATTAAATTAATTCAGGTAAATAGATACTCAAGTACTCACTAATAGTCACTAAATGACACATCTGAGTCTCAAAATTCCACTCCTTCATATAATTCGTCCTGTACCTCAACTTCTGAGTCTAGCAACATCGTACTAGTCATTGGACTATTTTTTTTAATGTAAGCCTCCTTTGAGCTAACATTTACTTTGTCCAGTACTTTGATCTTGTGTACAGAATTTGTTATTGTAGTCTGAACAACTTCCGCTAATTTCACCTTGAAACACCGAAATACAAGTTAAAACATAATAGGTTAACTTTGTTTTACCCTAATCCTTCTTTAACTATATTAGGTATTTAATAAAAAAAGAAAAAGCAATTTCATGTAAACATTGCTCTTTTTGCTTACGGGCTGTCTCCATTTTCCTTTTAAATTTTGGAAATGAATA
The DNA here is from genome assembly GCA_949127965.1 of Pandemis corylana. NCBI lineage: Eukaryota > Metazoa > Arthropoda > Insecta > Lepidoptera > Tortricidae > Pandemis > Pandemis corylana. The sequence continues at coordinate 9,447,796 of OX421857.1, read as the reverse complement.
GGTACCATCTTGAATATAAGTTCTCTAACTCCTCTTTTAATAGTTTTGACCATTTTTAAAGCAGGATTCACTAAAAGCCTCGACAAAAATATTCACGAAATTTCAATAAGTCATTTCAAGTCAAAAAAGTGTTACCAAAGCGTGATTTTTCTGGGTTGCCAATTAATATCTTATGCAGATATCGTGAGACGATTCTAGGTGGTTTGCACTTATCACCTGTACCCACAACTGAAAGCGAACTCTTTTCTTAAAAATATATTATTTTGAATTAGGAAACGTCAATTGTTAATTCAATTTATACATCGCTACTGACATTAGCAGAGAAAGATTACAGCGTAATACAAATATAATACAGAAAATTGATGAATTTTTGTTACGAACATGTTCTCGTGAGTATTACCATAAGCATTTATCTGTTCAAACGTTGCACAATGATCTCTCGAACCCAGTTTCCTTATTGTAGCAGATAATATTTCTGCATTGTAGGTAGAGTCTCAATGGCTTCGGATATAATAATCTTATTCATAGGAATGCTTTTTATGTATGACTTTGCTGGTAGCATTATTCAATGTACGATCATTTTTAACATAGTCTGCTTTACAAAGAAAAAAATTAGGTAGAGTGAATAAAACCAATCCTAAATAGCCAGTTTTCTAAACGTGCTAATATTCAGGTGGCTTTAACGCATTCGTAATGCATTTCACAACATGAAACAAGGTGTCTTTTAGAATCTATTATAATATTATGGAAAAGCGGGTCTTCTCAATTCACCTGGTGGGTCCATTGCTTTTAACAGTTTTAACGTAAATGTGCAATTCATGAGAATACGATTATTAAAATTGTTTTGAACATTTTCAGCCGGTTGTTTGATAAAACATTGATTTATGAAGGTGTTTAATCATAATTTTGAATTAAAAAATAATTCTCCTCTTTGAAGCCGTATTCTTTGAACATTGATCAAATGTAGGTGTGGAAACTTATGAATCACAATTAAAAAATACTGAGTACCATTTATATCGGGGACACCCCTTGAAGTCAAAGTACAACTACCTGCTGGGGTATTCTGTATTCATTTAAAGGCACCATGTACTTACATTTTTAAAGTCGTTGTTAATAGTTTATCGTCTTGTTTTACAGATCGCCGCCACCGCCGTTAACTAGCGTGCAGAAACTAAAGATATTTTTATCAATACACTGGCGTGGAGTCGTGGCTCTTCTCGCGCCTTTAGTTTTCATTTTTATATTGACCCCTTTCCCTCCAGAGGTAAGAAATGTTTAAAGGGCTCCTTCTTCCTTCAAAGCATATCGGTGTCTATACTAATAATAGATAAGCTAGTGCTAAAGCGCTGTCGACTGTCAATCTTTTAGCCAGTTATAATGCACATACAAAGCTAAAAACTTATGTAACCCTGTGTTTGGAACTTTGAGCTGTGTTTCAACTACTTCGATGTCAACTGAGCAGCAACGGTATAATACAGTCAGCGGCACGTAGTAGTATCTCTTAGTAGTCTGTGGTTTAAAGCATCCAAGTCGGCTAAATTTGTTCGGTATACCATAGAAATAGTATGGTGTGTCGAACTTTTTGGTCACCTTGGATATTTTCATACCATATGACGCTGACTGTACAAGGTGTGCGTGAGCATTGCGAGAGATTTAGATATTCGATAAGCGTAAAGCGTACCCATAGAATTTTTTTTTAAAACGCATAATTACCTAGATTTATATAACTTTTTTTACTCCTCATGACCACAGGAATACACTATTCAGATCACTCGCAGTGCTTGCGCAGATCTTGCATGTGTACCCACAGCGTTGCCGTCACCGCGTCTGATATTATGTTTGTGGTACTGTACAGGGAGGTCCGCGACTAGTATGCGTATGATGGATTAGAAAATAATAAAAATTAGCTATTACGTTACGTGTCAATTCGTTAGCTTATGTCAATTTCATTGTATTCTCTAAGCGTTATCGACAAAATAAAGCGACTGCCACGCAGAATACTTATAATTATAATATAATAGATATTGTTGTATTGTGTGATCCTGAGATTTTATTAAGTGTTTTTACTTATTCAGAAATAACTTGGTAAACTTATAATGATTTGCAAATTTTTAGGTAGGTACGCTGTAGGTAACTGTTTTACGACGCAAGCTCAACGGTTTTTTTTATTGTTTATTCAAGTACAAACTGTTACACTTCAATAAAGAAAGTAACATAACAATTCTTAAAAAACCAACAGTTCCATTAATCGTAAAATATTTTTTTACAAATCATGCTAGCGCAAACAAAACAGCTATTACCTACACTTGATACTATACATATAATATAGGTATAACAGTTTACCTACCTACAAGAAAGCAATTAAATAAAAAGCAATGCAGAGTATCAATTTTGTATGAACAGGCTACTGTAATTCCATCGTTAATCCTTAGATTAATTATGAATCAAAGAGTAATTTCCGTAGTGAATCTCTGTATCTCTGTAGTGATAATGAAAAAATATCTAAATTCATGAAGCCTTTATTGTACCTAATCACGGCAAGCTCTTGTGAAGAAAGTGTTACGCGCATAGTTCGAACGACAAAAACTGACGTGGAAAGTTGAAAAGTGATGTGAGGAGATACGACGAGGGGTTTTGAGTTTAACCTTCGCGAAGAGGGTAGATGAATCAATATGATTATTAAGTATTTTATATAGAAATACTTGATCTAGATACAATCCATAATAACTGTTGCCCGCGACTTGGTCCTCGCCAAATTAAATATAGTGTATACATACATACATACATACCGTCACGCCTCTTTCCCACAGGGGTAGGCAGAGACTATTTTATTCCACTTGCTACGATCCTGACATATTTCTTTCGCTTCATCCACAGTCATCAGTCTCTTCATACATGCCCGTCGGTTTCGGGTACTCCTGACCTGACTTTTTTCCAAAACGTCTCCTATTTGGTCTCGGAACGTCCGTCTAGGCCTTCTCCTCTCAACGTAACCATTCACACTCCCCATATAGATCTGTTTAGTTAGTCTACTTTCATCCATCCGCTCTACATGCCCAAACCAACTAAGCATACTTTTTTCTATCCTAGTCACTATATCCTCTTTCACACCAGCACGTTCCCTTATCACACTGTTCCTTATTCTATCTTTCAGTATCACCTTCGTTACGTTAAATATAGTGTATGACACCCGCAAATAATGTGGTTTTTGATTATCCCCTACATTGTAGGGTTTACAACCTCACAACCTTACAAACTTTGCCTCTTTATTTTATAATACTACTATAGAGTACCAACATGCTTCACTTGTCCAAATATTGAAGAAAACACTTGTTTCAGAAATATCAATGGTGTGCCTACACTTTGGTCATCATGGCGATCTACTGGGTATCTGAATGCATCCCGCTGCAAGTGACGTCCTTTCTCCCGGTTATTATTTTCCCACTGACTGGCGTGATGAATACTCGTAAAACATGCCAGGCTTATGTGAACGTAAGTTTGTACTATTTGTATATTCATGCCAACATGGGTATTTAGAAATGTCGCAACGTTACCTATATTTGTATTATATATTATATTTTGCTTTATTGTCAAACTTGCAGATTACTAAGTATATAACGTTTATTTTTGGCGATCACATTATTTACCTAAATAAAAGACAATGTTTTGAGATTTTTGTAGTTCTTTCGGTAACGAAAAATTTTAGAATAGAATAGAATATAATAACGTTTATTGTTTAACTTTACTGTCTAATGAATAATATTTATAAAAAGAACGCACGAAACATCAAAACATTGTAATTGTAATTTAATATTTTTTGTTATTATGCTGTTGTTTGGTTCAAATCTTGCGAATCAAATTGCGTTGCGTAGAAATTTGAGAGACATAATGTAGGACAGATGACAATGCAAGTATCAATGAAGAGTGCATTCCATGCTGGGCTGGGAGTAAAGAAAAAACATAAAATGTACCAGTTGCTTCTCTTCCCGCGCAGATGGTAAATCCCATAGAAGGCTAAAATCTCAGGAATCGCGTTATAGGTGATGCGGCTAGCAATCCAACACTATTTTGATTCCCCTTTCCGCCTATACATCCCCAATCATGGCCTTTAGGTCTTGTTACCGTAAGGGATAAACAATGATTTTTACACGTATGTAATGAAGGGTATATACCTAGTCAGCAAAAAATGTTGTATTCAAAATGATATTTTTAACAAAACCTTATTCTTCCGACATTTAGGATACCGTAATAATGTTCCTTGGAAGCATCATGCTCGCTAGCGCGGTGGAGCAATCGGGGCTGCATAAGCGATTGGCTTTGCAGTGTATCAGGTGCATTGGATATTCGCATTACAAGTAAGCAAAAACTAAGTACCTATCACGTCTATTGTTAGGAAGCGAATGCGTTAGAATGAAGCGGCACGGCTAGCATCAAGCGAAAGCTGTGACGCGCGCGAGATAGTCTGTACATCTTTTTCCAGAACGAACGGTAAGGAAAGGACGAGTAAGTATTGAATAAATCACTGGTTTAGGGGTTTGATCCTGTGTGGTTTTTATTTTTAAAAATTAAAAAACTGGATGGTGCGTTTCTTCGTATATTGTCGGCAGACAAGGGGCGAGAGTTGCCATAGTCAAAAATAACATAAAATTTTATGTTGCCACTATAAAATAATTTGTAGATTGGAACTTGATTATCAAGCAAATTTAAAAAGTTTAGTGGATTGTTATACAAACTTATATGCTGACTATAAATCTTTTTTAAATTAGAGTACCAAAAAATTTAAACATATCCCATTTTGTATTATTTACTGAGTTTAAAATTAGTATTTACACAGGTTATAGGATAGCATAACTAACAAAAATCTGTATTAGATTTAACTTATCGTTAACTTTCGATGGTGGTGGCACATCACTATTTTTGGATTGCAAAAAACGGACAATACATCTAATGCCATTCGCGCGCACTTGAAATAAAAAAAAACTTCAAATTACGTTTGATCTAATACAACATAATTGCGTTTATTCCAGGATGTTATTTGCCGTGTGCTTTGTTACTATGTTTATATCGATGTGGATCACGAACACAGCCGCCGCCACTTTGATGGTTCCGATTGTCTTCGCTCTACTGAGAGTGTACGAACAGGTTAGTTTGTGTACTAAAAAACAACTTAACCTTTTGACCGCCACACTACAAATGTAGTGACGTCCTCTATACGCCGCGGAAGAAACCATCTAGTCTTCTAGATATTATGTCCATTATAGACGAATTTGTTTCGACTACAATGTTGAATAAACGTGGCGCGTGGCGTCACGACTAGATGAGGGTGGCGGTCAAGAAGTTAAAGCCACTTACGGGTAAGGCTACGAAGCATCTCTTAACCGCCATGCCATTTCCTGTGTGTTACGAATATAATCAGCGATCCGTTAGATTAGCTACTCTACAAACACGCGCAGGTGTATGATCGTAAGTAGCAATCTAATAAGAGGAAAAAAGAACTACTGACCTTTTTACTTCAAAGTCTAAAATTTCATTCTTGAAACTAAGCCTCTTTATCACACTCTAGCCCAGTGGTTCCTAACCTGGGGGTAATTACTCCCGCAGGGGTAAAACGGAGATTCTAGGGGGGTAACACGGGATGGCACGAAATATATTAAAATAGCAATAAACAAAATAGTAGTATGGTTAACTCCGAGATTTATATATTACTTTACTTACTAGTTACCTAAACGTGCAATTTCTTACATAATAAACATATTTTCGTTCGAATTTGTGTGGTTTTAATTATTTTAAATTAGCTAGGGGTAAACTCAATTCCCATACTTGTTCACAGGGGTAGTGACATTGAAAAGGTTAGGAACCACTGCTCTAGCCTTTAAAATATCAGTCGTTATTCAGGCTTTATGATTGTTGTTAACTTAGGCAAAATAGAACCGAAATGAATTGAAATGGATTGGATTGAAATGTTTGATGTTCTGTGAGATGCTTATAATCAAAAATTTTTGATATTTCAGCAAGGACTTATGAAAATATACGAAAGGAATGCTAGCGGTGACGAGCAAGCAACGAAACTTACGAGTTGCTACTTTTGCGCTATAACGTTTGCTGCTACAATCGGTAAGCTACGATGCTTTCCTTGAGAACAAGTTTTATATAATTTATTGCGGAAGTCAATTTCAATGAATGAAGAATTTACCCTGCTGTTTCGCTACTAGGAACTGATAATAGTTTTAGTAGCGGAATAACCAGGTATTACTTAAATATTTATGTTCATTGTTTTTTACGCTCAATTCAATCATTCAGTAAGTCAGAACAGAACTTTTGATCTATAAAAACGAGGCCAAAGTTTTTTAATTATTTTGTTTTTTTTTTCAGGTGGAATTGGCACTCTTGTTGGTACTGCGACAAATTTAGTATTCAAAGGACTGTTTATGACGTACGAATTTATTTATTGTAGAAAAATTGGAACTATTCGCGGCAGTTATACATACCAATTGCGCTAAACAAAGAATTTCTCACTCTCTGCTTGATAATTATTATTATACTGTATTTGATTGTCATTCTTTCTGTACCGGGTTTCTAAATACATCTAACCTAAAATAATTATTTTCAGAACCTACCCGGCAGCCCCAGAATACTTATCGTTCCCCGCATTTTCAGGATTTGCTATACCCTACATGATTGTGATGAACATTTGCATGTATCTCTACCTTCTCATCATCTATATGGGTTTTGGAAGGTAAGTTGTTGTGAAATTTTGATACTTCCTGACACCAAACGTAAACGTGCATTCAAATGCTTGAAATTCTGTAATAGCAAGCCGGAGCAAGTCCTGAATGAAAATGAAAATTAATTTTACTGCAATATCCACAAAAACGTGCGTGTGTGTGTGTGTGTTGCTTTAACTTAATACATCCCGAGTGCATTTGAAAGAACTCCATACAACCAACATCACATAGGTATAGTTACTATGATAATAATATGCTACATGACACTAAGCCACACGATGAAGTAGTGCTTCTGTATCATTGTGGCCCAGGTTACTCAACCATTTAGTTAAAGTTTTTTTGCAGTCGTAACCGTTTAAGGGGCATATGTATTTTTTTTTTATTAATTCTGTTGTACACGTGCACAAAAAAAAAAAACTCAACTGAAAACTCTTAAATGCCCGTCACGCTTTTATTATATCTCAATCCACGTGTCGATTCTTTTTGTGATTTTTATGAAAATTTATTGTTTACGTCAACAGGCCAAGCAGTGCAAACGCCAAGAAAGTTAAAATGACTAAGGAGGCTATAGCAGCTGCCAAAAGAGCGGTCGCAACGGACATAAAGGCGCTAGGTGGCATCACATGGCACGAAGTTGTATGTGCACTTATTAAATCTTAAATATCTTGGCGAGGTTTTAACTCTACGGTAGGGCCACAATAAAGCCATTGCATAACTTAATTTACACAGCATGTGCGCGATCTGAGTGAAGTTGGGGTACGAAGCGGCGAGCGAGGGGCGGGCAAGGCGAGGTTGTCGACTGCTGCGACACCTTATACCCTGACTGCACTCAGATATCGCGCATATTGTAACCGTGGCACGAAAGGACGAAATTAGATTAGAATAAAGATTTAGAAACTAATACTGACTTTGACACACCCTTTGTTACGTTTGTAAAGCATGCCGCGTTTGCTCGAAACTTAGCAATTTTTTTGTGTGTTAAGTTGACACTTGTGTGTGACACAAGATATGCTTGGCGGTGAAAAGGCTGAGCGTCCTTGGCGTTAAAAAGGTTGAAGGAAAATATTAAGTTATTATCTTGTTTATTGTTTGCCACCAGTAGACTTAAGTATGACTTATTTACAGATGGTTCTTCTTCTGTTCTGCGGCGCGATGGTATTGTTCTTCAGTCGCTCACCACAGATCTTTGAGGGTTGGGCTGACACTATAATCGAGTCCCTTAATTTACCTCCGAAATTGTACGTGTTTATTTGATACACTTAATCTTGTTATACATTTATGTAAATATATGATTGATGATACGTGCCGTTTTGAGTGTACGTAGACTTTTTTTGTAGGCTGTGTGCAATATCCGGGCATTTTTTAATGACAGACGGTCAAAGCTGGGTATCATTAGCATAGGATAGGATATCACTAGCAACAAGGTACAGATACAAATAACAAGTGTGATTTTTGAAGCCAGCCACCTGAAACTCATCTCACTCTGTGTATGTACACTGGTTCCTACCTATTCGTTTGGATACGGTCGCAGTTCGCTAGCAAGTACCTGGTGCATGCAATGCACTTTTTGCGTATACATGTAACTTGTATTGTATCTCGATGATTGTATCACAGAACTGCATGGGTATTATTGTGTTAAAAAAACAATCAACAAGACTGTATTTTGTTTTGTGATTTTACCTAATTTTTAGTGTTTATTGTGTGTTATTTTAGCATAAAAGATTCGGGAGCGGCTTCGCTGGTTGTGTTCCTGATGATTTTGCTGCCATCGTCTAAAAAACTTTTGCAGAATTTCACAGTGAAAAGTAATATAGCTTTTATACTTTGATTTATTACATAAATTGGAGCTTAGGCGCATAAAATATCTGTCTTCTGCTCACATTAGTAATTTTATATTGACTGAATAAATAATCTAATCTAATCTAATCATTATTCACAATTAGTCGTGTTCAGATATTTTTCTGCACCTAGACCTTGCGCCTTAGGCTTTGGTGTATGTGATGGCAACTGTAAATATTCCGTATGAGTAGAGTACTGCATTTGTTTTTTCTTTCTAGACAAAGAAGACCTACCAAAAGGTTCAGTCGTTTCGGTGATAAATTGGGCTAAAATGAATAACTCTTTGCCATACAGCTTCATTTTCTTACTCGGTACGCATTTGCTTCCTACCTGGCCTTAATAATAATAATAACTTGTAAATTACAGTGATAAAAAACTGTTTCCTTCTTTGGTAGGTGGAGGTTTTGCTCTGTCCACTGCTGCTAGAAAAGAAAATTCTGATCTGAATGAAAAAATTGGAGAATTTTTGAAAAAGCTTGCTGGCTTGCCTAATGCTTTAATTTTACTTGTTGTAATCATTTTCACAATATTTGTGACGAATTTCGCATCAAATGTAGCTGTCTGCAATGTGATCGCGCCGTTAGCAATGGAATTGGTAAGAGCAGCCATAATCTGATCTGACCGGTTTAGATTAGGATGGACAATTTCTTACCGTGTGTGTCGTAAGAAGTGGTTATGGACCTGATGGGAGAGTAAACAGTACGACTCTCTAATGCCAACCTGTGAGCATCGGACTCGAGCACTGTGTTGTGACAGGCAAGGGGAAACTATGTTTGAAAACAATCGTCTAATGACCACTGAGTAAGTGAATAGTGTTGTGATATAAAAGACAATATTTTAATGGGAGATTTTCTAGACTGCCTTGGTCAAAAGGTATAACGTGTTTTAATTTTGAATTGTTCCGAAAAACTCGTCTTATTTTCATTGTGAGCCATATGTTGGGGCATGGGTCGCGGTCCACCTAATTTAGCTATAGGTATAGATCAGGTAATACCTTTTCCAGAACAATCATATTATAATTTTTGATTCTCGAAAACGGTAAACCTTTGGACACGTTAAATTCGCTTATACATTTTCTAATTGATCCATCCCCTCTCCCCCTTAATCGCCCTATAAAAAATCACAGCAAATCAATACACGATGACTAATATACCTAATAGTTATTTTTGTGCAACTGAAGGTTTTGCGTTCAAGCATCTTATTGAAAATAGTGTCGTTCTAAGCACGCATTAGTTGCATGGTCACACTTCACAATAGAGTTGCCTAGTATAGGCAGTTGTTTACTTTAAGCGGAAGTTGCTTCAAGTTAATTTAGCAATAACATTAAATATTACAATTTTGAAATGTTTTTCATAGGTTTTCTGTCATCTGTCAAATATACGTTAAAATCATCTGTTAGGGTTAAAGTTATAGTAGAAACTTGCTGCAGTTCGGAGAACACAATAACTCAATTCAACACAATAAAATTTTCGGATGTAGTTACGTTGATAAATCGACGTAGCTTATAACCATCGATGTGTTGTTTGCAGGCCAAGCAGATAAATCAGAATCCCTTGTGGTACAACATTGCGGCCGGGTTCTCTGCTTCGTATTGCTTCATGATCCCTGTGGGAACACCTGGGAACCTCGTCGTGCAAAGTGCTGCGAAAGTCCCTACATCCCATATGGTAAAGTTATCGAGTATTATTTGTAAAGGTGGAAAAAAAATACGAGTCATGGAGGAAACTGTCTTAAATCCTTAAGTTAGCTTATTATACTACTATATTTTTATTTTAAAAAGAAACTGAACTTCATTCGAAGGTTAGCTTGTTTTAACGTATTGATGTTATGTATTTAGTGTTGTCCCCTCTATCTAACCATGCTTGTTCTTTATAGATCGTTGCAGGAGCGGGCCCTACTGTGACAACTATTATCATAACTTGGCTCGCTGTATACTTCTATGCGCCGATAATATGGCCCGATTTGCACGGACTGCCTACTTGGGTGCACACACGTATTCTGTGAACGTGGAAACAAAGCAACCGAAGGAAACAATTTTCATTCATCCGCATATACTTCGTCATGATATAATGAGCTTCAGGAATAATTTCTTGATTTTTATCAAGTGGTGAAGATTTTTTTTTTTGTTAAGATGTGGAGCCCCAACATATAATTGGGCTCCTATTGTTAGAAAGATCACAAGTTTTTTTTCATGTACACACATTATTTTTAACCAAGACTCATAATTATAATCTCTTTAATCGGTGTTCACTCGTTTGTCATGAAGTTTAGATATTTTTCTACACACCATATCATAAACCCTATAATGTGTTTAAAAATCGCAAATTACGACCAGCATAGCACAATGGCAAGAGTGTAAAATGAGCGATCAAGATTTTGATCAAGTTATTTCGTAGACGCCACCTGATACCCGCGACAGAGTAACGAACGTAATAAATATCTTGTTACCGGCAAAGTCAAGGAAGCAATACGAAAGTTACCAAGATTTTATGTAATGGAGAGTAAACTAATGTACGGCAACGAAAGTTATGTATGGCAAAAGAAGCATGAAAGTAGAATAAATGCAGTAGAAATGAAAGCGTTAAGAAGTATGGAATTTCGCGGAGCTCCTATTTCTGGGTATTTTTGGCCCTTCGGCCTACTGAAGATCTAACATAACCTAAACCTATCTCCCACTTATGATATTTATTTTGGTCTGTAGTGTCACGTAGTAATGCCATGGGTAATACACCGATAGAAAAGAGAGGTTAGTTCTCGTGGTACCACTGTTATAAAAATCCTCACTAGAGATAATAAAATTAGGTTAGGTCTGTTAGGTATTTAAATGCCCGAAGAGCAAACCACATACAAACAGGAGCCCTGTGAGAGCGGGGTTCCGTCGACCTCATGGTGGAGTGTAATTCGACTTTTTATAACAGTAGAGACATAACAGTGGGGCCAGTAGAGAGGATGGATGAAAGTAGACGTAACTAAAAACATCTATATGGGGAGTGTGAATGGTTGCGTTGGGAGGGGAAGGGCTAGATGGACGTTCCTGGACCAAATAGGAGACGTTTTGAAAAAAGGTCAGGTCAGGTGTACCCGAAACCGGCGAGCATGTATGAAGAGATTGATGAATGTGGATGAAGCGAAAGAGGTATGTCAGGATCGTAGCAAGTGGAACAAAGTAGTCTCTCCCTACCCCTGTGGGACAGAGGTATGTGTATGTATAACGAAGATTTGTTCACTAAATTTAAATCTACAATCACGTGGACTTTCTATTCACATTCGTAACACCAAAACAATATAATTATTGCCAGGTGGTAAAAAAGTAGGTACAACTACGTCCAAGCAATGACCCAGTTTTTGTTAAAAATGTAGCTCGCAAACATGCAGCACAAAAAGTAAGTATCGAGGGATTTGGATATCTTGGCAATACTATTGCTGAATGTTTAAATCTACCAAACGCTGATTATGTACACCGATCACTGCTTCCGCGAAATTTTTGCCGCTTAAATATTATGTTAGTTGATGCAGGGGGTTACCTACCGGCACTGAAACGCCGTGGTAACTGGCGTTCATCAACTGTAGCTAAGAGTCCGTTGATAATTCAATCCAGAATAAAATTAAAATTTCGACCTAAATTCTAAATACCATACAAAAAAGTCGTCGTTAATAATAACACGCCTACTACATCTGCTAGCGTTGATCTAAGAAGCTACTAATGTCCAAGCTAGACAAGTGCATTAGGTACAATAATTGCATAATTCAAACTTCTATTATAATAAATAAATGACTTCATTTTCCCATTTGTTTTTTGTTTTATTACTAATACTGTGTAGATAAAGCAAATGTATCTATGTAACTACATAATTAGGCATTAAAACACTCGTGTGATCCTGTTACGCTCGCTTTCGGTTCGTTACATAAACATACTCGTATTTTAACGCGGTTTGGTCCATGACGTCTAATTTACCGGGGTGCCTATTTTCATTCGGTTTGCCGTTCGGGCATTTGAAGAAACCTAACGAACCTAACCTAAACATTCGCGGAATTAGATATTAGGGGAAGTAGACATTCGCGAAAATAGACATTCGGGGAATTGGACGTAATGGACTAACTAGACATTCTGGGAGTTATTGGAAGTCTTTGACCCACGGCACAACCCTTCCTGACGCATGGCAAAATACGCCGCCCAACTGGTTGAGCCGTTGGTAATTTAAATTCCCGTGGCACACCTGGTTTTTCTGAGGGGAACCTCCTACTCACGGCACAACTAAGCCGCTCAACTGGTTCCATTCCAAGGTGAGGCTCCGCCATAACTCAACACTGCTCAACTAGTTTTAAGGTTAAATTCCTAATGGCACATCTAGTGGTTCCTTGGGGAAAATCTATGTACCCCCGACAAAGAGGCTTATTTTTCTCTAACTGTAATTTTCTTAGGAGCTTGATATGGCGGGTTAAGACCCACCATTCCCCTGGCACTACCCCTGGGGTTAGGGTGGAACTGAACCATACAACCTCAGTTAGGTTAGTTAGATAGCTCCTTATGCCCGAACGGCAAACTACCCAGGAATAGGAGCCCGACGTTTTCTTTTTTCAATTTCTCAAATCCCAGCACTATGGCGATATAGTTCAGTTCCACCCTACCCCCAGGGGTAGTGCCAGGGGTATGGTGGCTCTGAAGAGAAGTTTTTCACCTATACTCAAAATGACAAGCAATTTCTCAGTATTAATAAAAACTACTTTGCGACTTAGTTTGTAAAAAATTTGCAATTTTAATAAATCGCTAACGGTAACGACGAAATTGTGTTAAACGAAATCGTGGAACAGTCATATTAGAAGGTTGGCAATATACGAGAATCATAAGTCTCTCACACAATTATATTCTCTTGACTGACACTTTCCTATACCAAACCAACCAAAGCCAACAATCTTTTTACTCGTAAAATTCATCCCTTGTGGGATGAGTAAAGGAATTGTTGTCCATGCAGCCAGGCTAAAGGCTATAATGCCGGTTTCACTTTTTTAATATATATATATTTTTTAATATGTGCTTAGTTAGCAAGCACTTGATGGTCCCATCGGAAGACCAGCGCTGGCTGCAAGGCCAGCATTATGCTGAGATGGGACCATTTCGTGATGTATGTACTAATTTTTTGTTTTTTTTAATTATTTTTGTTGTGCAACTATATATAACGAATAAATGTTTTTCTTTCTTTCTTTCTTTCTTTCTTTCTTTCTTTCCTATTATGGATCCTTATAGGCTCGCTAGTGTCTGTCCGTCCGTCCATTCCTCAGTCTGTCACAGTACTTTGTACTGGTTATGAAAGCGGACCAAAGTCTTGCATGATAACTGGTTAAGAAACATTGAAAATAAAAAGCTTATTCATAACCAATAACATACTGATTTTCCCCAATCTCGTGATTCGGCAGCATAATTGCTTGAAGGGACCACGGGTAGGGTTTTTATTCCCCGTGGTCCCTTTAAGGGTCTATGGGAGGTACCACGGGTAACAAGGCGAATCATATACAAACATGTGAGTTTGCGACGCCCGAGTCCACTAATTTTAAATTAAAAGACACGACACTATAAATTCATGCATTATTTTATTTGATAGCCGCGGCGTGCACATGTCAGGAGTAGTTACTTATTGTACCTATTTACTTAAAATATTTAAGGACATGCGGCGGCCAAAATTTGGTTAGTTCTCGTGGTCCCATTGTTATAAAAATCCTCAATAGGATAGTAAAATTAGGTTACAGTGCCCGGGCATAAAGATAGCACTTCCGTCTTCGGAAAGAGATAATTGGCGTCACGTAAGTTAGTGCGAGAAATCGCTCTACGAAGCCGAGAAGAGCGATGTGTAATATTTATGGCCGGGTACTATAACTTCGTTCGGTATCTTCAAATGCCCGAAGGCCTTATGTTGGAGTGTAATTTGTCATTTTTATAACAGTGGGACTACGAGCGAACGCCAAAGTCAAGTTTAACGTACTCAATTCAAACTTAAGGTTAAATATGCAGCGATTTCGTGACCTAAGATATTATAAACAAAATAATAAACTACTCTTCGGGAGCGGGAGCAGCAGTGGTAGTAGTTAACTCTTCTCCTTTTGCATTTGGTGATAGCACGGCAACGATGCCATAGTCATGTGGGTCCCAGAGTATAGGTGCGTAGAAGCATAAAGTCAGCCAGAGCACAATTGCGCATATGATGGTACTTGTTACGCCATACTTGAACTGTAACATACAATAAGTATTAAACTATGCGAGCCATTCTAACATGCTCTCATATATTGTCCGCCTTTGTGCATATATCTCAGTGTTTGTCAATTGTATTTGTTGTTTATTTTGCACAATAAAGAATTTACATACATACATAATATTGCACCATACTTATTTCATTCACTTCAGTGTCGATGTGACAATGATATTTCAGTGGACATAAAAATATTACTAAGGATTCCCCGCATGAAATAATAACACATGAAATGTCTTGTAAAATATGATCATTTTGCAGTTGGTGCAAATTAAATAAAGACCATATTTCAACTGCTAGATCAATTCATGCGAGTGAGCCGCGGGTAAAAGCTATTATTTAAGCTAGCTAGTCTATTATGACTAAAAAAAGCTTGTAAAACAGTAAATTTTACACACACTTACCCGTGGCCCTATTAATTTCTCCCACCCGGAAAAAATGCTGTTATTATTTCGAATCACTCAGTAACATTTTAATACAAATATAGGTGGGGTTAGCTTAGTTAGGTATCTTTAGTTGCAATACCCAGAAAAAGAAATCCCGCCGTTGGGCGGAGCTCCATCGAAAACTACGAGGACACACTGTAGGGGGACCACAGGTAATCTTACCTGTTGCTTAACCGAAACCTTGCCCAATGTTTTGCTGTAATAACAAGTGGTGTCTAAGAATGGAACTGAAAATCCAAAGCCCGTGCCAAGTCCGGCACCCAGTACCGCAAGATAAGTCCTCAGAGGCCATTTCCCTTTACCTAGCAACCCCTGAAACACACATTATTACTATATCAATATACTTATGTGCAAAAATTATATACAGAGAATATAAAGGAATAGAAATCAATTAAAATAATTACCATATTCACAATCAAAGGCATGTATATTGCTTGCGCTGCAAAACCAGACATAATGGTGCCTAAAAGCGCGGCGACTATTACCACAATTAATATTCCAATGTCCCAACTCATGCCAGTAATGGTATCTCCAATATGGGATGCTATTTTCACACCGAGACCAGTTTTTTCGCTACACTTATACAGCGCAACGCTACCACCTGAAAATAGAAGCGCAGATTTTTACCTTTTTCATCGTTCTCGTGACTGCACGTATATTTTTGTTACGGTTCTGACAAAATATGTCCAACTATAGACCGACTTTAGTCCAACGTCTGTCCAACGATAGAACTAGAGACCGCCCAACCCCGCGCTCCAGTACCCGCGTGGGCGAGGACTCATTTAAGCGATCGGTCTATAGTTGGACATATTTTGTATAGGTAGTAATTCCGTGAATATGTTTTGATACGATTTGTTTTTGTCAACTGTACTACTTTTTGTTGACTGTAGGTGTAGGTACAGTCATGGGCATAAATATCTAAGACGTCAAAAACATCTATACACCTTTATGACACAATAAGGTCGGCGACAGATATATTTGACAAGATTTGGATATTTATGCCCTCGACTGTTCTTGCATTGTTTTCTTTTCTGTATTATGTTTATGTACTTAGGATTTAACTTGATAGAGAAATGCCAGAACAAATGACTGAGATGGAAAAATAAGAGAGAATTATTGAAGTTGTGGGGAAAATGCAAAAGGAGGACGGAGCAAAACTTATTTCATTCTAATATGAGTGTATAATTATTTTGTGTTTAACTAATAATACAGAGCTATTGAAATTTAAGGTGCATAAATGGTTACTCGACTCTATATGAGTACCTTTATCAAATTGAAAATGGCATTGTAGTACACGAAACTATATTTACTGAAAGACAGTGTACCTACTGTTTAATCCGTAAGTTCAGTGCAGAGGTTGTGATATGAGAATCTAATAATAGGTATTTAAAACGAACCCATGAGAAAGAAATAAGAATAGTCAGTATGCTTGTCGATATATTTCCAGAATAATATTCCGGATTCCATCTTAGCAGGAGGTAGGTTATTCTTGGCTGTCGAAAAGTCATTAAAATATCAATAAAAACTTTTTTATTATTATTAGTTACATTAATTTAAAGCAAGGTGCACGTCATGTGCTAAAAATATCATTTTTAATACAAGATTTTTTGCTGACTGTAGGTACCTGCATTGTCATCCGTCCTAAATAGGCGTAACTATTTTCAAGGTAATCTGGTCACTAGACATGGGATCGAATTTGCCTTGCAAGATTTAATTCAAACGAGAAACACAAGTTCAATAAAAGCTTTTAAAAATGGTTAAGTTGCTATTCCACAACTACAACCCCCAGCCCACATTAATGGCCACAAAGTAGCAAGTTAATTGGTTTTAAAAACAATATAGTATTCTAATGATAGCTGTAAAACTAAGCTCACTTTTTGCACTAAATATTTTGAGGAAACTTAAACTCTTCGGGATGAAGTGTAAAATCAATACAAATATGGCGGCCGTGGTCGCATCTCTAATCCTGTAAAAAATCAAATAATCACATCATAGTAGAATATCAACAGAACAATACATGTTATTGCTAGATAAAAAATAATGTTTACGATTTATGAAACGCATTTTGTACCTAGTCAAGCAATGTATGTACTAAGAATTTTATATTAAATGAGGTTGATTGCTGTATACCGAAAGAGATCAGTATAATTATGATCAGTACATAATTTCAAAATTCTTTGCACTATTTTGCAAGTGTACTTGGTAGAGATTAAAAGTAAGTTTGTTTTGTATTGAAAGAATAAGAATTCGAGTTCAGATCTAATATAAGGCATATTTACTAAGAAGATACAACAGTGATACAGATTATTACTTACGCGGGTACGTCTTCTGAAGAAATTAATTCCTTGCGGAAAGTTGCCCATCCCATATTTAGCCATTTAGACCATCGAGTAAAGAAGCACGCCAAGCTCAAAATCAAAAGGAGCGTCGATATCTGATATGGAACAATAAGGCATCAGCTATGAGATACGAGTAGTTTTCAAAACACATGTACATAGTTAAGGGCCTGAATTCGAACAAAAGTCAATTGATTCCTTTGTGTTACGTCTTTTTCACCCTTATTGCAATGGAATAAAGGTGAAACGGTCGTAACACAAACAAATCAATTAACTTTTGCTGTAATTAAGCCCTTAACTATCTACATTTTTTTTAAAACGACTCATGTAGCAATAGGGGTGGCCCATTCCAGTCTACTTATCAGTGTTTCCGTTCTTATTTATTAAATCGATTTTTCAATTTTCATCATCCTCCGCGGAAACGAATGTACTATACATACTTAAGGAAGTCCCACACCAGAATGTACAGTCAAGTGTAATAATATGTATCTAGTCAACGTCTCAAAAATAAGTACCACACGCTCTTACACCAGCGTAATAAGGTCGTGGGACATATTTTTGAGAAGATCGTATCGATACTTATTTTTGCACTTGACCGTACTATGGATGGGAAAAATCTACAAAATAAGAATGTATCCGACGGAATCAGCTCGGAATTAGTGATGTAGAGATTGAAAAAAAATGTAAGCAAAACTCTG
Source organism: Pandemis corylana (assembly GCA_949127965.1). Taxonomy (NCBI): domain Eukaryota; kingdom Metazoa; phylum Arthropoda; class Insecta; order Lepidoptera; family Tortricidae; genus Pandemis; species Pandemis corylana. Next base: position 9,429,510 of record OX421857.1, on the reverse strand, counting down.
TAGTCAAAGGCAATAATTATTATGTATAACGTGGATACTTCTGAAGTATATGAGGTGATTATTTCAGATGACAAGTTACAATAACTGAACATGGAAATGAATTGCAACCCAGTGCAGTAGTGGAAGTAATCTAAGTGTGGTCCTTTAGGAAAGCTGGGTATGTTTTTTGCCACTTATGAAAAGTGATTAGGTACTGATCTGATTACATTTCAAACCAATATTATATTCCGTTACAGGTTAGGATTAGTAGAAAATATTGAATACCTTTTGGTGACTTGTCACTTTACCGAGGCTGCTTTGATTTTTAGTAAGGGCAGTTTTCACGGATAGCATGCTGCTAGTGCTCATTGGTTTCTTTTCCACGTTCCTAAGAAAAATAAATAGTGCATGGTTTACTACAAGGAAGCAATCGTTTCAAAAATTATATATGTATAATACACACACAGACAGACCCCCTTGCTATGAACCTGGCATATCTCACGCTTCATCCAAATACATCTATCTCTTCATACGTGCTCGTCGATTTAATATGTGCATGTGGCTTAAATTATTAACATTCACAATTATTATACTGTATTGAGATCTTGGATTTTTATACAGGGGTTATTGAGCGTGTCACATTTCTGGTAAAATGCGTTTCAGGTAAATGTTATAATTTAACCTTATCGCCGCGTCAAATACAAGAGACGTCATTCATACGCCAGATTTCTTTATTGCAATGCCTTACATACATACCGTCACGCCTCTTTCCCACAGGGGTAGGCAGAGACTACTTTATTCCACTTGCTACGATCCTGACATATTTCTTTCGCTTCATCCACAGTCATCAATCTCTTCATACATGCTCGTCGGTTTCGGGTACTCCTGACCTGACCTTTTTCCAAAACGTCTCCTATTTGGTCTCGGAACGTCCGCCTAGGCCTTCCCCTCCCAACGTAACCATTCACACTCCCCATATAGATCTGTTTAGTAAGTCTACTTTCATCCATCCGCTCTACATGCCCAAACCAACTAAGCATATTTTTTTCTATCCTAGTCACTATATCCTCTTTCACACCAGCACGTTCCCTTATTATACTGTTCCTTATTCTATCTTTCAGTGATACACCTTCCATACTCCTTAACGCTCTCATTTCTACTGCATTTATTCTAATTTCATGCTTCTTTTGCCATACCCAAGTTTCGCTACCGTACATTAATGTTGGAACGAGCACCCCTCTGTGGACAGCCAGACGCGCTTTCTTCGACACCTTCTCACTGCTCACAAAGGCGCGCAGCGCCCCATTGACCATATTTCCTGCATTCACTCTTATTTCAATATCATTTTCACACTCTTCTTCCTTTCTTTCTTTTCTTTTTTTTCTTTTTTCTTTCTTTTAATATGCCTTAAGTTGAACCTAAACCCAGTTTAACGAAAGTTGCTTTTGCATTGAAGTAATGGACGTAAATATGTGTCGTTAGCGTCAAAAATGTTAATTTTGTGTGACAGGTGGCGCTGTCTATTGAGAGACCCCGTAGAATATCATATCATTGGTAATGGGCGTTCTAGGAAAATGGTTTTAAACTATACAAGTGAACATGTTTTAGAAAACTGTCCTCTCATGCCCTAATGCTAGATTGTTATGGGCCAAGGGAATTCATTTGGAATACCTAAATTTTATTTCGTGTCTGTGTTATGTTCAGCTAGATATAGGAATTAATACTTGCATTTTTAGTAGTATAATGTGGTAGATAAAATTCAGCACAAACATTATTATAGCTGTAGGCACTGCATAGGCACTGTATTGTAAGTAGTTAAATAAATCTGGATATTCAAATTTCGAGGCACCGATTCTGAAAATGTATAAAAGAGAAATCAAAAATTAAATAACCGTATTTAATTTTATTACAACGCATTTATTTGAAAAACGAAAAGTTCTTACTCGCAGAACATAATCTTGAGCTGCAAAGTTATAAGAGAAGCGTGCACAATACACATACTTCCTGTAGATAAATCAAGAATGTTATAAAATTATATTACTCAACGGTGATTGATAAATTTAATTGGTGCTACGAGTGTCATATCTGAATACGTTTAAACGGTGTATATGTGCGTTAAAAAAGTTACAATTTAGTAAGTATTTTAATAACGGCCTCCTTTTACGACAAGGAACTGTGGGGTCTAATTTTTATGGTATGACAGCTCCATAACTCGCTTTCGTCTTACCATGCCATGAAAACTTCATATCTTAGTTATAATGGTAAGTATAATATCTTACTAAATAAAGAATTATAAAAATGAAGCCCATCGAAGGATAATTAAACTAAAATTCTTATTCATTCAAAATTTGTAAATTTCATCTAAATGTTGCACACGAATTATTGGATCCACCTTTTTTTTGGCTATAAACCATTTCTTCTTTTCATAATATCAGTTTACACTCACCAAGAGCAGAGGATACTGCAACTGCATTGCAGAGGATAATTTTAAATTCAGCATAATTGATTTCATACTTTGAGTAACCCTGAAATCGAAGAAATTAAATCTAGAGCTGTAATAAAATGTTGTAATTATATTCGCAGTACCATTTCGTGATAAAATATTAACCTCTTGACCGCCACAGTCATCCATTCGTGACCGCCAATAGAATGCCTCACACGCCACGGTCATCAACACATGATCAAACATTCTAGTAAAAAAAAACCTTCTACAATAGAAATAAAATTCATTACGTCCCTACAAGACGGTTTGTTCCGTGGCGCGCAGAGCACGTCGCTTCATTCATAGTGTGGCGGTCAAAAGGTTAAATAGGTTATCTCCTAAAGTTACCTATGCACTCTAAAGATTTTACCTACACGGCAGTGCTGCCAACTTAAACTATGCGCTCTTAAACATCTGTATGACTATAGCTACAAATACAGCTAAAGTAAAGCTCTTAAGTCTACAACTTTTTATTTATGCTGGTCTGGGAGCAAAGAAATAACATAGAATGTACTAGTTGCTTCTCTTCCCGCGCAGATGGTAAAAGCCCATCGAGGGAATGGGCGAAAATCATAGGAATCATGTTATAGGCGATGCGGCTAGCAACCCATCACTATTTTGATTCCATTTTCCACCTATACGCCCACAATCTTGCTAAATGTGGCCTGTAGGTACCTGTTACCTTAGGCTCTGTCTACCCCGTAAGGGATAAAGACGTGATTTGTGTATGTATGTATGTGTATGAGACAGTGTCGCTTCAAACAGCTTACATAATTGTCAATGTGAGTACGTCATGTATCATCATCTCCAGCCTACATTTCTTCCCACTACTGGCCACAGGCCTCCTCTCAGACCGAGAGGGCTTGGGTAACCACGCGGGCCCACTGCGGATTGGGAACTTCAAACACACCATAGCACTATAAATTGACAGTACAGGCCATGTGTAAAGATGTTTATAAGGTTGAATAATAATGCTGTTTAGAGATCTTACTGTAAGCGCTGATATTGGTGGCAGAACATTTTCCAAGACAATAGAAGTGACCATGAGCTTGTTACAAATCGCCGAAGTAAAAAATGCGGCTACCATCGACTTCAACAATATACTGAAATAATAAATGAAACACTTATTTTTCACACTATGTCTCAAAACTAATTCAGAATAGGTACCTACTTAGGAGGTTGGGTTAGTATAACTAAGCACCCTTGTAAATCTGGTTACAAAAATGTTTTCATAAATCGACGTTTAAAGTTTACGGCGTCAAATGGGTGACTAATTTTGAATCAAAATTACGATAAAAAATTCCTTTTTTTTATTACGAACTGACCAGTGATTGACCTCTATCTCACTTGGTGGAAGGTGCAGATGAGGCCAAAGGTGTAACTCACTGGTTCAGTAATAGCCTATTCACTCTAGCCTTGAAGAGCACTAGGTTGTATCTGTCCGGAAATACAGACGATGGGAGCGAATTTCATTCCCTAGCAGTTCGCCAAACCGTCAAACCAATCCAATCATTTGATGAAATATTCCAGATCGATTTTAAGACAATCTTCTAGATGTAAACTTATTAAACATAATAAAAATTATATGACTTCCTTTTTTAAAATTGACTAAACGTTAAAATGTGAATATAATAATTAAAATGTACTTTTTTGGTGAATATCCGTTATCTCCGCCGGCGCACAAGAAAAAGGAAACCAGGCGTTTGTCCATGCCACAGTTATTGAGAGCCAAATGCAACCAGCCACCAACAAACATTAGTATTACATTTTCCTGAAAACATAAATGCAGTCATGAGGTGTCGCTTCTATTTATTTACTACGAAAAAGTAAGAGACACCCTCACCGATATCTTACTCTTAAAATATCAGGAACTAGGTTTTGCACGCAATTACGTTTGCTTGCAATTAGAATTAGATAAAATGGGCCTTTATTTAGTCGCGGGGACTCCATTTTATGGACTAATTAAGTTTAAATAGGCATTTCAAAACTTGAAAAAGTATTCGGAAAGAGTTGGTTGAAGATTGTTACCGTCAATGCGAAACGGGTGCAGTGAAGAGCTGTGATTGGGACTCTGTTCTCCTCAAAGAGTAAAATAATTAAACACTTACGTTAAAAAGAGCCCCACATGTTTCCACGCTTGAAAGTATACCAAACATAGGGAACATGAATATAGGAATCATTCCAACAGGTTGAATGGCCACAGGCTGCAATAGCAGAAACCAAAACATTGCAAACCATATTCCGCCTACAATTTTAGCTTTCTGTAAATAATAAAGATAAAATTAAGTAAGTAAGCAATTTCTTTCGACGTTTATGAAAGTAGAAATCACCACAAATGTTAACTTGGTCAAACTTCTCTTTTTCGCTTTATGAGAAGGAGTTTTATAGGACATATATAAGTTAGTAGATACCTTTTTATTGGAGGGCCGTATTTTAACATCAAACCAAAACTTTTGGACCAAGTGATATCAACCAATTACATTCAATAATAAAAAATTAAGATTAAATCGTATAAAATGTACTTACATCATTTGGATCAAAGAGAATTATAAAAATGGCTAAAGCCACAATAACTCCAAAAATGCCTCTGCTATTGTATTTCAGTATATTTTTTATTCTGGTGAAGAAACCCGAGATAGGCGTTTTCTGCGGACCACTGTTAACAAGTCGTACATTTACAAATTACAAAGGAGGACAGACATTAATTGCAGGTAGATACAGTGACAACTAAAACGTTAATGATTTATTTAAAACAGACTGCAAACTTTCCGTATCCATTACTATTTTGCTGCAAGTAGTCGTGTAGTCATTGTCAACCAACCATGTTTACCTACTACCTACTTTAGGGTCAGTATTTTCCTACGGACCGACTATGCTTAAGGCAATCCTTTGTTCACAAAACGCTGTAAAATCGGTCGAACTGATGTAACGAATTAAGAGTATAAGCGAATGGGATTTATAGGTAAGTAAATCAGTCTTTAAATTCATTCAAACGACCATGCGAAAAACGGAAACCAAAAAAATGTACTTACGAGATCGCAGCAATTCTGAAAAAATACGAAAGAGTTTCAGCAACTTCAATAACGATTTAGGTCTAATATCATTATCACAGGTTATAAATACCCAATTTTATATAGGAGTTCACAATTAATCGAGTTTGGTTGTTGACTAAAATACAAAGGAATGTTTGCCTATGAGGTACACCTATGTATGTAAAGATCTGATCGCTCTGCAAAGCGCTGATGCAAGTAGCCAGTGGAATCAGGGGTCACTTTACATAGGTCCATTATCAATAAAGTAAAAGCAAGACAATGTGCTTAAAAATTAGTTAGTATTTAGTTCAGGCAAGCATGTTTCATAACATAGGTACCGGTGTTAGTTAGACATGAAACTCCTGGATTCAAAGCTACTGTGAACATTTTTCCAGCGCTTACATAGTAAGCAAAGGCGAAATATTATATCCTGACAAGCAAGAATCTGGTCAAATTTAAAACCATCTATTACTAAACTAAAATATTGAGTATTATTTGTTCATTAAAATATTGAGTGAAATACTTCAATCAATTCAATTTAAATTTAGGAAAAACTGGCTCCATCAACTATTTCATGATTCTGCCAATGTCGGAGTGAAATACTTACAATCCTCCCATTTCTAATAATTTATGCCTTCTTTCTTCACGTCATGACGAATATTGCATATAATACAAAATATTGAAAGATGCCAATGTCAAGCCATAATAATAAAAGAAAGAATACGAATTTCGAAACAAGAAAAGCTTTAAACCTCTTCACAGTCTATTAATTAAGATTGCGCAAAAAAAAACGCAAAAATACAACTTGCCGTGTTATGTGTATGCGTTCACGAGTTTTAGAGTATGGGGGCCAATTCTTTCAAGTATTTCATTAGTGTTGCATCATCTAAAATGTTCTCGAACTGTTTTTACAAAAAGTTGACAGAATAATTTTATCATCAGTAGATTAAATAACGTTCAAAATCATAACTTAAATCAAACATCCAATATACACAATGGCAGTGTTTATTTCAGGAAATGTAACAATTAAAAATTAACTAATAACAAAATGCTATTCACGTACGTTCATAAATTCGAAAATCACTGTTCTTAAATTCTAGCACCTTATGTGCGACATACGAGTACACTGACTTAAACAGTACGTGAATTGTCACTTATCACTCAACGATATGCTTTTTGGTGGAGGTGGGGGTGTGGGATCAGACGGGTGTGGTGCGCCGGTAGGGGTCAGTGCCGACGGCTCGGTCGTGCCGAGACACGGGCTCCGCCGTGTCCCCGGCGCACACCCGTGCCCCCGCGCCAAAAGTCACTAGTTCCTCCTCCCGCGAAGGCGGAGGCTCCACAGCGGACGTGTCCAAAAACCTTCCACTCGCAACCGACGCCTGCGACTGAAATATCGAAGCGCTCCTCAAGCCACTCAACGTATTTGCACTCTGAGGAACTTCTTTGAACTCCTCAAAGTAATTGTCGCACGCCGTCGGCCGGGGCGCAGCGGGGAAGCCATATAACGTTGAAGTAGATAGGTCTTTCAATGACGCTGAACTTAAATTTATTCTTCTATTTTTATGTATAGAACAGTGTGGCATTTCGTCTCCGTCGAAAACAAATCGGCGGCGCTCCCGTGGTGTTGCGGCGGAGGACCCGCTCGGTGGGTAGGTGTCCCGTTTCATCATTCGCCGCTCTAATAGTGTTGAATCTCGTTCTCTAAAATCTGAGAATGCGTATTCGCGATCCCACGCCCTGCCATCCGCTTTGGCTTTTTCTGTGAGCTCTGTTATCCAGTCTTTTTGGTACCATTGGAGGAACAAAAAGATGGCTGAGGTGCCTGCCAGCTCCACAGCAATGAAGCCACTTATGTACAGCCCAAAGGAGTAGCCGTAACTGTACGACATCCGCGGCGTTGCAAAAATCGTCATGTAGTGCAACTTGTGGTTAACTTGCGACTTGAACACTGATATGTACATGACGATTCCAGTCAGCATAATTAGTCCTGGAATTGAAAGAAAAAAAATTAGCCTTTAAGTTTTAGCCACCTAGCACTTTAAGTACTTATTTCGCTATTTAACAGAGACCTTATATTTATGGTTGCTGATTGACTTCTTTTATAATTTATCTTGGCGTCAAATAGCAGAATTATTTATGAAAAATGTATATGCAGCGCCATCTGTATCTGGGTAGTAGTATGATCGGAATAAGCGGGGTAGGTAATGATAATGAGAGTTGAAAATAGTTTTTGAGGTTGTTTCTCTAAGTTGGTGCCTCTCAAGGCAATGAGCATTTTTCAACGTATTTGATCAGGAAATGGAAGCAAAATACCCACATAATTTACTATATTGGAATAAACACGAGTACCTAAAGACTACAATCGCAATTCAGCCAAAGTAGGAATTACATCAGAAAATAAGCTAGAGACATGAGATACGAGTAGGTATAATAAAAACGCTCAGACGCTCGGCACAGATGAGTTTAAAGATAAGAGCTATGAAAACGGTTCGGTGTTCAAATCCACGGGGAAATTTAAATTTAATTCTATATTCTAGCATAAAATCAAATTTCAATAGGATATAAACAGCAAAATAACAACTTCGTTACTTTAAGTTTATTTTAAGTCGCCTTCACACGCTTGCCAAGTCTTGGCTATAGTTGTCAAGATTGAGCATGTAAACGCGGTTTTCTGCATGGCTTTGGTTTGGCGTGGGTTTGGTCGAGCATGTAGCCGCTTCGGTCAAATGTCGCTTTTAGACACATATTAAAGAACTGGTACGAATAGTCTTTACGACGCTTTGTAACGGCTGAAGTCTGGTGAACCTCGCCAAGTCTAGGCGAGCGTGTAAAGACGGTATTATAGAATCTTACCAGATATAATAAACAGTACTCCAGCTATGAAGGTGCATAGTCGCCGACCCTTGACGCAGTGGCCTAGGACGCAGCAGAGAGCGCCGAACACTTGCGTCAGCACAGCCAATAGCAGCGGGGCAGCGGAACGGGTAACTACGTCTGAAATTAATATTATTATTTATTAATTTCAAATACGTTCATAAATTCGAAAAACAAAACCCTATTGACGAAGTCGGGTAGTGAAATTAAAAAATATGATAATAATTAGTGACATTGAAAATAGTTTGAATTTATGAATTAAGTACCTATCTATCTTTATTTTATGCACTTAAATGGGTTTTAGCTAAACGTTAAATTTGAGATCGGCTTTGCATCAGTTCTCAAAACCAATGTCTTTCGTATCTAATCTAATACCTTTAAACGACAAATACTTATATATACTTGTATTTGGATAATCTGAATCTCCAAAACGGCTCCAACGATTTTCATAAAATTTGGTATGCAGGGTATTTCGGGGTCGATAAATCGATCTATCTAGGTTTAATTTTTAGAAAACGTACAAAAAAAACCGGATAGGTACTAATATTAATGGCCCCACACAGAATTTTTAAAGCCGGCCGATTTCAGTCTCATCTTTCTTTAGCCACTCTATCACAGCTTCAAATTTTCTGAAAAACAAAGTAAAATTTAAGGTAAAACCATTTCTGTGCAACGTTAGGGCTAGTAATAAAAACTTACAAGGTATAGCATTTGTTGAGTCAATGGGGTCCGGTGCGTACCGCGACAAGGGGAAGTAAGGGATGTCCACACACCGGAACACTGAGCTGCCAGCTGGAATCGAAAAGTTAAAAAGCTTTATCTCAAGTTTATTACCAACTAGCAAAACATTTTGGGCATGTTTTCTCATTTTGAGAAAATCTATCACATATTTAATACTATACTACTAATGGGTAGGTTAGGAGTAGGTACAAATTAAAAAAAAAATCTAAATCGAACCACAATTCACGAAGATGGAGCGAACATACATTAAAAAATACGAAAATAGAATTACTCGTTTAATACAGGCATGGAATCGTGAAACCGTAAAGCAACAATGTTCAAAGTCGAGCCACGATATATGAATTGACAAATTGACAAATTGTAAATATTGGCATTGATATAGGTACCTGCAACATTAGTTCCAGTTTTGAATACACATTCTATTACACCCAGTACTGTCATCGTCTCAACATAATAAACAAAAATATCTGAACATGACTATTGTTGTATAGCGTGTAGGTAAGTGCTTTGTAATATTTTCGAACACCAGACCTAGCCAGCTCCGATGTACCTACCAGATGGGGCCTGTAGCCTAGTAAAAATTATGTAATCATCACATCATTCCTAACGGACTCAAATTGAAACAAATTAGTTTACCTCTTACTATCTCGTCAACATTTTCATTTAAACATTCCGCGCTTTGCGTGCTCCGCTTGACTACCGAGCGAAAGGTACACGCAAAAATCAAATATTGAAAATGTAATAAAGGAAATGAAGTATTCATAAACGCTGGGACAGTTAACGGACGCATCAGCGGACTTTGCAAATGGAATGGAAGTGGGACAGCTGGTGTAGTTACTGTAGGAGCGTCGTACAATGCATTTCCTGCGGAAACAGACGCATTGTAGGCCGCGACGTGCGGAAGTTTCGACGGCACATTCTATGCGTACTGTGTGCTGCTGTGATTTTGATATCATGGTTGTGACCATTGAATATTAAAGCTGCTTTTATAAACTGCGAGATTTAATGAACTTCGTTACTAAGGGTGGAATGGGTATTTGTTTGTTCTTTTACCTATGTTTACCTGGAAGCTATAGGTCTAGTCCACCTAATTTGGTCCACTCGGAAAAAATGCTGCCATTTTAATACAAAAATAGGTAGGTTAACTAACCTTAGTTAGGTATTTTCATTTGCCCGAAGGACAAAATACACAGAAAAAGGGGTTCCGACCTTGCGCGGAGCTCCGTCGAAAACCAGGTGGACAAACTGTCCCATACCACGACCCAAGCCGGTACCTACTCCCCGATGTAAATGGGTAAGCACTAATTTATGTAAATAAATTATCCTAATTATCTAATGGATTGATATTATTATACATCGTCAGATACGAAGCATAGACCACGTAATTGTGCCTGAAATATCGACTGGGTTGAACTCGAAACGATGCTAATGGTTATAACTCGATTTGACTTAATTTGACTCACTAGGCGAATGCCAAGCGCGCTGTACAAGAAGTGATTACAAGTTTGATCACGGCTGGAAGATGGTCGTGCCAAGTATACCGGGCGGTGGTCAGGATAATGGTATTTAAAATGCTAACTGGCTAGAAGTCATGTTAAGGGGGCTAACGAGTTGTAATAGCGACGAAGTTAAATTTCGCAGCAAATGAAAAAGGCGTTTTAGTCATTGTTTTCAATGCTCTTATCTGATGTTTTTCGTTATACACCATAATCATCGTAAGCGTGGGAGAAAAATGCAAGAGCAAGAACCAGGAAAATGACAAAGGCGATGAGTTCGAATTAGATTCTTAGTTTATTTACGTATTTACATGACGAGTTCTACACAATTGCCCCTGATTACTTCATTAGTATTATTCATAAAGGGATAAGGACGTGATTTGTGTATGTTTGTACTATTCAGTAATTTAGTCCCATATTAGTATCAAAAGTATCCTATAAGGAGCGATCTCACTGAGAGCTTTCTTACCCAAAGATTTGTAAACAAGCAATCAATTTAAGCTTTGAAATAGTCTGCTCAACGTCCATACCACTCGAATATTCGACGCCAAATGCTCATTAAACACGAATGCTCTCAGTGATGCTCCTTTAGAGGTTTTCTTATAACAATTACTTACGATCTGTATGACAAAGTCTCCACAAGCCAGAAACGGTGTGCTTAGCGACGAGGCTATGCCTCCCGGTACCGTTGTAGGAAGGGTTGAGCATGTTCTCTTCTGTGTGCAGCCAGTTGTTAGTGGTGACAGCGACCAGAACGGCGACCACCGCCGTGCCGGCCGACAAGGGGGTTAGGAGCCAGAGGCACGCCACTGACGAGTCTATCTGTGCCACTAGCGTCGGCGAAGGGGGTATAGGTCTGAAAATTAGAGGGAAATGCTTTAAAACTATATCGATAAACAAAAAAATATTTACCTTGCTACTCCGCTACTCACGTGCAAGATAACCAAGCCTGTGTGAAATATTTATGTTTTTCATGCTATCCCTAGAGAGGATTCGTAGAGGGATCGAAACGCGTCAGTGTTTGTGTGGTGTAAGGGCTAATTAAGTTTGTGGGATTTATATGGGTTTTATGTGGCATTAGTGGAGGGAGGGATTGCATGAAAACATACATATTTCACACAGGCTTGGTTATTTTGCACGTGAGTAGCGGAGTAGCAAAGTAAATATTTTTAGTTCATTGAAATGGACCTCCGCAAAGTAACGCCCGATTCAATAAAATATCTGTATCGACGAATCAAAAATGTTTAGAAATATACTTTAAACTATCTTTGCGCCGTAAATAAATTTCAAGTAGATCGCTTTCAAAACCATCAACACCGCACAAAGCACCATGAATTTATTAAAGGGTTAAAGAGTACCTATCAAAATATATGAAGCTCTCATCTTAAACTCTAGGACCAATGCAATATAGAGTACAAGTTTTTGCCGTGCCTTAAATATCAAATAATAGTATCATCCTTACGTACAGTCAGCCAAATAGAATCCAAGGCCACTGTTGAACCTTTCACAAGCAACGTTCACCCGGGACCACAAGCTTCATAGTCAGTTTCTCTAACCACTAGTCTATCCGATCGTCAAAGTCATTACTCAAGAAGTTATCTGGGTTGGGACTACTAGTGTTAATAGGATACTTTTTGAAAAAAGGTCAGGTCATGAGAACCTGAAACCAGCGAGCATCTAAGAAGAGATTGATGTATGTGGATGAAGCGAAAGAGGTATCTCAGGATTGTAGCAGGCATTTATGTTACCTGGGCGGGCGGCGGCTTGCTATGGCACCGCTGAGCGTGGGCGCGGGCTGGCGCGCGGCACGCGGCAGCGAGGCGTGCACGCACTGCGCACCCCCGCCCCACATACCTTCCCTGCCTTTCACTGAAACAACAAAATAAATCACATCTCACTAATATTACAATGACCAAAGTTCGTGAGTGTGTGTGTATGTTTATTACTTCTTCATGCGCAAACGGCTGGACGGATTTGGATCAAATTTTGAATGGAGATAGCTAGTACCGTTGATTAACACATAGGCTACTTTTTAACCGACTTCAAAAAAAGGAGGAGGTTCTCAATTCGTCTGTATTTTTTTTTTTTATGTTTGTTACCTCATAACTTTCGACTGGGCGAAGCGATTTTAATGATTCTTTTTTTATTTGAAAGCTGGTGCTTACCGTGTGGTCCCATTTCAATTTAGTCCAGTTCTGACAATGGCACCCATGAGAAAACCATATAAGTCTGAAATTAGCATTAAGTCATCATCATCATCTCAGCTATTACAAGTCCACTGCTGGACGTAGGCCTCTCCTTTAGACCTCCATTTAGCATTAAGTATGTGTGCGACAAATCGTCAGTTTCATTTAAACGGCGCTGTCATATGAGCAGCACGTTTAGTAGGTCTACCCATATTCAGAAAAAAATGTTAGTGTACTTCAGATTCACTAAAAATCAAAAAATAAACAAAAATTTTAACAAAAAAAAACCGACATATTATTGATAATATTTGATACATTTTTAGTGAATCTGAAGTACACTAACATTTTTTTCTAAATATGGGTAGACCTACTAAACGTGCTGCTCATATGACAGCGCCGTTTAAATGAAACGGACGATTTGTCGCACACATAGATACTTAATAATGCTAATTTCAGACTTATACGGTTTTTTCAGGGGTGCCATTGTCAGAACTGGACCAAATTGAAATGGCAGCACGTTTAGTAGGTCTACCCATATTCAGAAAAAAGTGTTAGTGTTCTTCAGATTCACTAAAAATTAAAAAAATAAACAAACATTTTAACAAAAAAAAAACCGACTTCACTACGCACTAAAAAGAAAAAAATAATTGCATAATATTCTTCTACAACTTAATAATTAACTTACTTTTTCTACTTATCAATATATAGGTACGATCTAATGTTGTTACAATTATTGTTATTTTTGTAGTCGGTGTTAATAACTATTAACATCAAGGTCTTAAGTCAAATTCTACGTGGACGAAGTCCCGCGCTGAAGCTAATATAAATAATTATAAATATTAGAGAACCACCACAAACTGACCTAGTCCCAAAGTAAGGCTTGTGTTATAGGTACTAGACAGCGATATACATACTTATATAGAAAAATGCATACTTAAATAGATAGAAACATCCGTGACTCCGGAATAAATATTTATGCTCATCACACAAATATATGCTCTTACCAGGATTCGAACCCGGAGCGTTTGCTTCGCAGGCAGGGTCACCACCAACTAGGCCAAACGCGTCGTCAAACATTACACTAATAAATTAATGTCAAATGTCATAACGACAATAGTACATTACTGCAGAGGCCGTGAAGTAAGGGATTGCTGGACGAGTTTGGGGTAGGTGGCCGAGTCGAAGACGAGGCCAGATAGAACGAGTCCTGCAATCCCTGTTCCGGCCAAAGCTTGTATAGTGCTTTTCTCAAACAATGTGAGGAAATATTAAAATTAAAATAACTACTAGACAATCAAGTAAATCATAGTTTATTATAGGGAAAAATCTCTACTTTTTTCCGGTAGCATATTTTGCATAGCTAAATTTGCCTCCTCTTTTAAATGAGGCGGAGTACAGTTCATAAGTTCCCCGTCACTTTCATCACTAGAAGTCATTTTTATTTCTGTTAAATTATAATAACAATCACTACGAAATACGCATAAGCAGAAAAAAAGATTTTCGATTTGCCACCTTTTTTATTTTTTAAATGTACTAATTTGATCCAGCTATTTGAGCACCATGTTTAACCGCATATAAATATAGTACCACAGATTTTTTTTTTATGTCGCAATTATGCTTAGGTACAGATTGTGGTGGTGGTTGGCTGTATGTAATTTTTTCCTTTGCCAATTTAATTTTAGTATAGAAATTTAAAAAATTAGAGCAGCGGACAAAAATGGATTTTCATACTAACTTTTGTGGCCTAAGCCAAGAAGTAATGTAGGGAGCCATAAACGAGAAACTTCATGTCCTCATATCGGGACATTAACGCATACATTTCCGAGCATGTTTAAGAAAAAGTAATTATTGCCAGTATTACGACTGTTTGCCTATGTTTGTTCACTTTTCCTTTCTTAAATCAGGTTAACTGGAAGAGATATCCTTCATTTTTGTATTTATTTTTAATTGGTTATGTGCAATAATGTGTTATTAAATTCATGCACTATACTATATTGAGGCGATCCTAACCATTATAGATCGTTAACCACCCCACCAACAACCCACTTTGCCATCTTATACATTTAGCATTATGAAAATATAAAAGGTGTGTTTTTCTACAAATTCGTATCCATATCCCACCCATATGCTAGTTCATTTAGCATTACAGATTCTCGGTAGCAAGGAAACCCAATACCAGTTTCAAATAAAACAACTTTTTACTTCTTGAATTCATTTCGGAATTCATGTGTGAAATTACATTTGAAATTTACCACGAGATTTTCGGTGAAGGAAACCCTCGTGAGGAAGCGTGTCTACACACATCTGCGAAGCAATTCAATGGTGTGTGTGATTTTCCCAATCCGCACTGGGCCCGCGTGGGAACTATACCCTAAGCCCTCTCATTCTGAGAGGAGGCCTGTGCCCAGCAGTGGGACGTATGCTGGAGATGATTTCTGATGATGGAAACCATACGTCATTTCAAATTCAAATTTCGAAAATTCGGTGTAATAAAATTAAGTTCCATATCCACATTGCTTCAGTGGATCTAACCTCTTGTAATCCGTATCCGAATTCATACCTGCGAATACACATAAAATTTGTATAGACCCGGAACATCACTAGTTTCTGGACAACCTGTTCAACAAAGTTCAACTCCCAAATTGAAGAACTGACAGGAGCATGCACTCGAGTCCTCGGCATGTGTCTGTTCCTGTAATGGCAGTTCGATTCTAGTTTCGATTGTTGCACACATTCGAGTTCCACTCGGGGGAATCCAAACAAGCTGGCATTTAGTGAACTAACTCTTGCAAACGTTTGCTATGAATACGTTTAGAATTATTGGAATAAGAATATTAGTTATACGATTTTAAATGTACGTTACCTTTATAGTCGTCTGTCATTAAATGAAAAAAGCTGTAGGTACATAATTTTATAAATTTTATTGATTAAAATTTAAAATGAATCCGTCCTTGGTCGTACTTGGTTACGCGTGAATCCTGTTATTGTTTTGTTTTTTGTTATTGTCAGGCTAGGTACTTATGAAATATTGATTACAAAAAAGTGTTTGAATAAACTTGAACGAGGGCGAAGCCGCGGCCAAACAGTTAACATCAAACATAAAAAATGAGATCACACATAAACATGTCGCATTTATTTACATAGTCCCACCCAATCCAAAGCAAACGCTTAAAAATCTAAACAGCACTTACTGTCCAGTTAATGTGATACTAGTTAATAATTTACACCGTTAATAAAAACGACCATACATCACAGTAAAAACCCCGTACGTAATCTACAAACAATGCACCAAATGAGAACTGACAACACAAACGCCCACTCGTGCAGAGTTACAAGTTTGAAGAGTCCAATGAAGAAATTAATAAAAATGTGCTTGAATATAGCAAACATTGTATGACAATTTTAAGATATCTTCTATCTATGCACTCTTTTTTGTAGGTCTGTAACCACAGTCTCATCTTCGGCGGGCACACTGGGCGTGTACAAATTGAGCTTGTCGTTTGTAGATATTATACTGGGTTGCATTGTGGTAGTGTTGACGCGATTGACGCGGTCGCAATGGCAATAATGTTAATGGCAGTGGACATGTGACGCGAGCCACGGGAATCCATCTAGCAATTAATTAATTATCACTTCATATATCATACATTAATGTGCTCATTAATTATTATCTGCTAATGACTAGCAAACGGTCTGTTTATTAACAAATTCAAAAAGATTCACAACATTTAAGGCTCAATCGGGCTAAAAAGTTACTGTAGGTTATACTCGGTAACAATTAACCACGTTTGCGTCTTCTTCATACGGAAAAAATATATTTGAATATATTCTCTCGAAAGAAACGCCCATAATACGGAAAAGAAGAAAATGCTAATTGAAATACACAATTTAAATTAGATTTTCTTTGAAAACGAAATAGAAATTAATTGCATGCGAGACACTTTCGACGTGCTTGTGACATTTCAAATATCCGGGTTGCGCGTTAACGTACGGTCAAGTGCAAAAATAAGTATTGATAGGAACTTCTCAAAAATATGTCCCACGACCTTATTGCGCCGTTATAAGAGCGTATGGTACTTATTTTTGAATATTTGTCTAAATACATATTATTACACTTGACTGTACCTAGTAAATAGTGAAACGAGCAGCCAGTTTTTTTTTTAATTACAAAATTATGGTGTCCCACTGCTGGCAAAGGCCTCTCCTCTCCATTACCTACCTGCATTGCATGGTCTCATTGTCTAAGGGAAGTCGGGCCCATCGTACGGGCCCTCCCCTTCTTGGCGCGGTCCTGGCGAAAGCCGGGGCCACCAGGGGGCGTTTGTGGTGAAACCCTAGTGGCATCCCACTATGTCCCCATCACACCGGATTGAGGCAACGCCGGAGAGTTTTTAGTTTGGGTATACCCCTCCGGGGGGGAGTCCCACATAACCCTAGGCATCCCCGTGCCTAGGGCATCCATAAAGATTTCCTCTCCGTTAAAAAAAAAGGCCTCTCCTCTCGACCTTCGCAACCTCTAGTGCACAGTGACCGGCGTTTTATTATTCGGGTCTATAACCACGAACCAGTATTATTACTACCAACACTTTCGAGACATTCTTCGACATCGATATATTTTTATTAATTTCGTTTTCCAACACAACTTATTGTCCATGATCAACTATAACATCATGTTTATTTACACGATAAGACAATTCAAACCTGAATGGTTTGTACACGAGTATATTGACAAACAGCGATCCTGCAGCCAGACCAAACCATGTTTAACCATGGTAATTAACGCAACCAGATCCTAATTACCACAACGGATTCTATCAGAGATTCGAAATTAAAATCTAAAATCATATACGACCCTCCCTTAATCTCTGATCATTCGGGATAGAACATACTCGTATCAAAGACAATTCCATACTCGGCCGTATCTATAAATTCCGCACGATATCCTCTAAAACTCAATCGATTAATTAAATCAAAGGGGCGGAAGGATCCGTAATTAAGGAATAATGGCATAGTTTGGCCAAATAGCCCGACCCTGTGGAAACCATAAACCCTTTATTTTTTGTGCACTACGAGATCACTTAGTAATATAAGTTTGACGTTTGATTCGTATTAGAATTGAATTGATGGGGTCTGGGAGCAAAGAAAAAACATAGAAAGTACCAGTTGCTTCTCTTCCCGCGCATATAGTATGGGCCAAAATCTTAGGAATCATGTTATAGGCGATGTGGCTAGCAACCCATCACTATTTTGATTCCACTTTCCATCCATACGCCCACAATCATACTAAACGTGGTCTTTGGGTCTTGTTACCTTGGGCTCTGTCTGCTCCGTAAGGGATAAAGGCGTGATTTATGTATGTAGAATTGAACATCATAATTTTCCTGTGTACCTATACCTAGTATACAAGGAGTCATAGCCTCAGTTAAGATCCTGATATTTTAAGTGCCAGTTATCTATGATGTCATCTCTGTCTTATTCGTAGTAAGAAATAGAGAGAGAGAGTCATATATAACTGACACTTAAGATATCAGAAACTTTACAGAGAGTGGTGAAACTGTAGGCTTATTACCTAACTCGCTCGGATTAGCCGTCGTGTTCATTTTGGCAGTTCTTGTATGAATGTGACAGCTAGCTGATTCCGATGCCAATTGTCAGCCCATACATGAACTGTCAAAATGAACACGATGGCGATTGCGAGCGAGTTAGGTAATGAACCTACAGGCCCTTAGAATTGTTCTGGAACTAGCTGGCTAGGTTACTTTGATTGAACACACCTGTGAAGGATTCTTGTCGTAAATTTTGATTCAAAATAAAGTTACTCCGTCGACGCGTCACAATTTGAACAACGATCGATGTATGGAAAAAATTGTCAGCCACAATTTTTTTTTTTTTTTTTTTAGAATATGGCTTGGTAACTGGACCTTTAAGCCAAGTCTTTAATTGGGTTAACTGTTTCACATTTTCACATCACGAGGTTAATATTGATACACTATATTTTACCAACAGTATTTTCCACAATAAAAAATCTGAGAAAACAATAACAGGGGTGTTCAGTTTAATTAATCCAAAATCTGTTGAACAATTCCGGAGTAATTTTGAGACAGTGTAGAATCATTCGAATCGTATCCCACGGATGGTAGATAACTTTTTTGGTGTAGCAAAATAGTTGTCTGTGTTTCTGTGTTTGTACAAATAGGGTTGGCCCCACTAAACCTGTTCAAAAAATTCTGTCACTTATAGAAAGCTGCTAACACTATCCCAGACTAACATATATTATTATACGACTTTATAACTCGGGAAGGCGCATAGCTCCCAAGGGCACAGACCAATTTACGGGCACCTGCTAGTCATAAATAGAACTATAACAGAATTATATTCGTATAATTTATTGGATTAAGCGAAATGCATACATACATATATACATAAATCATGTCTTTATCACTTACGGGGTACACAGAGCCTAAGGTAACAAGACCTAAAGACCACGTTTAGCATGATTGTGGGCGTATGGATGGAAAGGGGAATCAAAACAATTATGGGTTGCTAGCCACATCGCCTCTATAATATGATCCCTAAGATTGAAACTATATAAACTATATAAAAAAAAATGTTTATTTGGTTTTTACATTTATGGTTTACAGCAATACAGGTTGGAACCTTCCTTTTAGCATGAGAAATGCTTGTATCAGAATGTTCCGCTCTTTCTTAACTTGACGGTTAACAAAAACCAAGCAGAACCTAAACCAATTCTATCACTAACTTAACTACGTGTGTGTGTGTTTGTGCGTGCGTGCGTGCGTGTGTGTGTGTGTGTGTGTGTGTGTGTGTGTGTATGTGTGTGTATGTGTGTGTGTGCGTGCGTGCGTGTGTGTGCGTGTGTGTGTGTGTGTGTGTGTGTGTGTGTGTGTGTGTGTGTGTGTGTGTGTGTGTGTGTGTGTGTGTGTGTGTGTGTATACATATAAACATCTTCGCCACAACATTTTTATGCAATAAATAGTTTGAGTTTGATTAAGATTAAGCGAAAGGGCTGATATTTACTTATCAGCCATATCAGTTTTGAATCGTTAATATTGAACGATAAGACACTGTCAAATACGTCTTAAGGATAAAACGGCGAAACGTTATTAAACTTCTAGAACATTTTCGAGTTTAGAGAGTATTCGATCAAAAAATACTGTTCTGTGCTCGTTCAGCGTAAGTGATGTGCGGAAATTAGAAAGCTCGCTTCAACTCGGCATGGACCAAAGGTTGCCGGTCCCTGGGGCCCTAATGACCGGGCAAACTTCTCGAATTTATGATCTCTCCGTGATTTGATTGCAACTTGTGAATAATTTGTTTTATGCAATTTAATATAAATTTACTGTCATGACCAATTTAACCACCTATGTTTATTATTCGTTTTATACCGGCTATAGTTAGACATAATTACTTAGTTAGTTATAGATACACGTACAGTGACCGTTCGACACTATTTACGTACCTACGGAACCCTATAAATCATGATCAAGTAATCATAGTCAAGTAAAAATACCTGGACCAGACAGGTGACTAAGCAGACTGATCATTATTTCTTCAGCCAAAATCATATCCACTTCTTTTCTGCGTTGGACTGATCAGAGATCGACTCTTGTCTCACCTGATATAAAGTGTGAATGAGGCCGACGGTGTAACTCACTGGTTCAATAACATTATAGCAGAAAAATAAATAAAAATACCAGAATAAAAATAGAATGTACCAGTTGTTTCTCGCCCTGCGCAGATGGTAAAAGTCCATGTCGAAAGGGCGATTTTTTTAGAAATTATGTTATAGGCGATGCGGCTAGCAACCCATCACTATTTTGATTCCCTTTTCCACCTATACGCCTACAATCATTGTAAACGTGGCCTTTGGGTTTAGTTACCTAAGGCTCTGTCTAGTGTAAGGGATATAGACGTGATTTGTGTGTGTGTATGTGTGTAAATAAAAATTAGAGTCATTACTGAAAATCATAATAATTATCCTGCTAAACCCTACATCATAGACTCATAAATACCTTGCACTCATCATTTGGAGTACCGACACGTATTTCACGCATCGAGGTCGACGGACTATACTGACTGTTTCGCCTGTGTATTAGGTGGTGGTGGAGGAATATACCGTGCAATAGCACTTTCTGGACGTCCGTGTCACCCCACCATTAAGTCCAGTACACTGTGCAATTAATTTCGTGATTGTATATTTACACTGCGACGTTTGATTGACGTTATAAAGCTTTAGTTCATCGGCCGCGCAACGTAATGCCAGTTGCACGAAATTACTTGCATGATGTTAATACATTAGTAGCTTCTATGGCTGAACTATGCGCATAGTTGAGGATAAATGATCAAAAAGCGAAATATAAAACCATTAAACGAATATTTACTTAATGTTCGTTCTCGTTTGAGTGAGCTCCACGCAGTTGCGAGTGAAATGAAGAAAAAAACATCAGTAAAGGGTCCACAACGATAAAATAAGCTAAAAAAACAAAACGTGATTGGGTGTTCCAATAGGAAACAGTACACTGTATAAATAGGTATGTACTGTTCATAGGTACCACTTGTTTACTTGGTGATGGCTTGTAGCCTGGTTTATTTTTACGTTGCGAATATCAAAAATTGTGTGTACTAAAAAGCAAAGACAAATTGAAACATAACAGACCATCATAGTAAGCAAGAAGTCTCGATCTCAAATCTCAACCGAATCTCTAAATGTTAGTTCATTCCAGTTCCAGTTTCTCAGTGAGGGAACTTTACGTATACTTTGTTTTGCTTGTTTTAGTGTTGGAGTACCTAGTTTGTTTTTTCTGTCTTGTTTCTTGTGTCGCATTCTTATTGGCAATAATAGTAAATATTTTAGAAAACGTGGTAGAATAAAATTGACATGATGTTATTAAAAGAGCCGTTTCCCTACTTACGGAATAAACATTTTGATTTGATATCTATAATTATAAAAAATTTCTAATTAAAAAAACGTGTAGCTAATGTCCTGGCTTTGTTTTTACCCAGCTTGTCAGAGTGTCTTTATCAGATCCCTTACTTCATTACAAAATACAGTCAGAACATATTTTTAAACGTAGCCACAGCATCATTGGGCCAAGCTTAGCCAAATGGGGTGTCGGTCGATTTGCCTTATACGTCGCTAAACATTATGCTTTTATCACGTAGACAAAAACCTTAGGTGACACCTAATAAATATGCTCCACTGACTCCTATTTTCACCTTAGTTCTAACCTACCTAGTCTACCTTGCTTTGTCTAATCGTACTAATGAGACAAGGCATGGTGTACTGGGTATTGGTTACGGTCATAGTATGGCACGGTGTAGTGGGCATTTACCTTTAGCTGGCACTTTTATGTTATTAGGACAGTCATAGAGAATAAGCTTCTCAGTGACAGCGTTCACTTTATCTAACGATCAGTTTGCTTAAAGTTATATAGTTGCATTGCTAGACTGCGGTGCTAACGAGATATAAATGGTAGATCGAACGTTACAATGTACTGCAAGCTGCGTATAAACTGTTGTTTAATATGACAAAGAAGAATTTATTGCACCAAAAAACTTGACTTGTATATGTGATGAAAGTTTGTTAGATAATTTTGTTGCCTCAACAAATAAGATAAGTGAGATTTTAATGTACACTTACATTGAGTACATATTTTCCGCCTACAGTATATAAGTGTATCCATATTTTGACATGTAAATGACATAATAGAAATTGTGTTAGTAAATATGTAATTAATTGTGTAAAATTATTTATCTGCCAACCCTGTCATAAAAATTAATACCTAACGTGCGTGCAAAAGGGCTCAATTTAGCGTAAAGCGCGCAGAAACAGTTGTTGTGGTGGAATTACTTTTTTATGTATTTATTGAAAACGAATTAATATTATACAATTTAAAAACTCGGCTCAAATTAGTTCCTTAAACTAAACAGACGAGTTATTGTTGCGCTGCGTTACAGTTTACGTAAAATGCTTTGACAATTCTCTTGCATCTATTTGGGTTGGCACACACTTCATTATGAGTTTCCGACGGTAACTCATTGAGAATACTTGGTAACATATACTGCCATGTGCTTTTGCCGTATAGATTGGAACATTTTGGTGGAACATATTTCGGCAAGTAATCTAATTAACGTATACTTGTATACTGTACAAGTGCGATACGAGTATAACCTAACTGAGTGGAAGTAATATATTGTATGGAGAGACGGAGCTCTCTAATAATTCTAAAATTAAAATATAATAAGGGATATAACCACATCACCACTTCTGTTACTTACGAAAAAAGTGTTGTGATTAGGGAGATGTACCTAAGTACTTACCGTTTAATGTGGCTTAAAGGCCACCGTAGAACTTCATAACTGCTTAGAAGATTTAAGTAGCATTATTTATTAATACTCGTCTACGTAAAATTTCTTAAAAAGATAGCTCCATTAAGTCCAGTTTTCCAAGTTCAGTTATCCATTATTTTCGAGGTTGAAGACGAAGGTAAATATACGATTTCAGCATTATGTAACCTAGAACTGAACTATCCACCCTTCGTATTACCGACCTATTTATATTATTAAACGTTGTCTAGGATGCACCGGCCCCAATGCTACTCTTCCAATGGAGAGATTAGCCTCATACTACGTGTAAAAAAGGGATAGTAATACTGGAGCTTACAATGAGGTTGCCCTGCATCAAATTGTAGGATGAATAGAATGAAAAACATAATTTACCATTTTATTGTGGGGTAGATATTACGCAAAAGTTAACTCATACGGACTGTGGGTATAAGTTTTCGCACTAATTTATTTCACAGGTAGCTGTTTTTCTGACATTTCAGACTTTTGTTCCGCAATGTTACGTGTATCGAATGTGTGTAAATAAATGTATCTCTCTCTCTCTCTCTCAATGTAAAAAAAAACGAAGAAAATTGGTGCATCGGTTTTACGGTCACAAACAGACGGAGCGATAAACAGTTACTTTTTCATATACAAAATTGGTATACCTACATAGCAGTAGCATCATTAATTATTGAGTTACCTCAGGAAATCACCAAAGCCTAAAATTTTTATAGCAAAAGGATAAATACTAAACACTTAAGTAAAAAGATGTATAAAGAGGAAAGTCGTGGATCGTTTCGTGTTGAACATATCGCAGCCTTTCTTTGTATTTTCTTCGACATATTTTCTTTGATAGGTATGTCGGAGAGCAAACAAAGAACTCTTCCATATACTAAAGATGAGCAGTAAGAAAGATCAACTTCCGTGCCTAAGTATTAATAGCTTTGTTTCTTAGAAAAGGTTCAATGATATAGCATACTTCACTAAGGCCGCTTTGCTCGAAAAGTTATCTATTCAAGTCAAGCTATATAGACCATATTTGGCAACTAATTCAAGATAATATAATTTTTCCTGCAAATCTGCCTAAATGACTAAGTCATCATAATTAAGATATAGAGGTACAATAACGTAAAATCGTATGAGTATTTAGCCTAAATAGCCTATGAGTATTTAGCCTAAACTAATAGAAATTTAGGGGCTTATTACGGCGCACGTGGGCATTTCAGTGTAGTGAATTTATCGAGACATTAGGATGAATCCGGGGCCTTTTGTCGCGGGTATCTAAACAGAATTCCGCTCGAAGCAGGTGGCCATTGATATTCAGCCGCCGTGTCCCAGGGTTAGCGACGAATTTTCGCAGCAACGTAAGCTTCATTTCTTCGTAAACTTACCATTTCCACGACCCTACACCCGCAATGTAATAATGTGAAGGACGTCGATAGTAAAATTCAATTATTTCGTCCCTCTGTCCAGGCTTTTGTCAACATTACGGATCGCCCGCATTTTTTTATTATTAAAGCTTTTTTTTTGCTCAGCTTTGTGGCTAATTCGATTAGATTCGTCAAATTTATTCGTAAGCGATTTCGCTTTCCTCCCCTTGCTCACTGTATGTATCGTAATACGGCGGGGTTTTTATGTCACTGACTGACATATGATAATACTTCCCTAATAAAATAATAAATAAACCTTCCATGCATAGTTGTAAAGCTACGGACGCATTCTTTTAGTATTTGATACAATAATAAAGATTCCATACTGGTCTGGGAGTAAAGAAAAAACATAGAATGTACCAGTTCCTTCTCTTCCCGCGCAGATGGTAAAATACCATCGAGGGAATGGGCGAAAATCTTAGAAATCATATTATAAGCGAAGCGGCTAGCAACCTATCTTTTTTTATTCCTCTTTCCACCTATACGCCCACAATCATGCTAAATGTTGCCTTTATGTCTTGTTGCCTTAGGCTTTGTCTACCCCGTAAGGAATAAAGACGTGATTTATGTATGTATGTGTACATATACATATAAAGATTCAAACTAAAATATTCAGCACTCTATATGCATCCTTCCTTTGAGTCTAAAGTTAATCTATAAGAAGTAGGTATGTGTTCATAGTTTTCTTAAGTGTTACGAGTACCTATGCCCTAGTTAATACGTGAAATCATAAATTTTACTTATTTTCTTTTCACTCCGAAGATTATGCTAACAAGACGTTCTATTGACACAAAACCCGTTCACATTTTAATATGCCAGTTCAGAGACCGTACCTGCTTTGCAATTAATGAGCAAAAGCCTGTACTTGCGAGTAGCTATGGCGCGTAATTGTGGATAGCAATTAATGTCAAGGAATTTTCACCGCGAATTTAAGGTATTACGGGTACGTAATAAGACTATGTAAACGTACATGCGTACATATTTAGAACAGAGTGAAAACCCTCCTGCTTGAACAACCCAATAAAATCATCAATTTTGTCACCATCAATCAATGGCCTTACATTTTAAAACCTGAGAAAACGCAATCGAATCACGCATAGATTAGTAGTACGATATCAAGCTGAGACGCCGCCTATTTGCCAACTCAATTAACTAGCTATTCACATTTCAATGCACCTCAGTAAATAATAAATTTTACTGTTTCTAATTACCAATTAGGTGAAACACGTTACAAGGTTAAAGAAATTAATATTCTGTAATGGTAACTACCCAATCATGGTAACATTCACTTAAGAGTGGATTTTATACTCACGAATTTCCGATTCATAAATCGGATTTTAACTTAAATGTTATGTATTGTAACAAATCACCTCACTATAAAAACCCTCCTCGGCGAT
This sequence comes from Pandemis corylana, assembly GCA_949127965.1. Taxonomy (NCBI): domain Eukaryota; kingdom Metazoa; phylum Arthropoda; class Insecta; order Lepidoptera; family Tortricidae; genus Pandemis; species Pandemis corylana. Next base: position 9,403,543 of record OX421857.1, on the reverse strand, counting down.
TTAAAATAACTATCGTGACCTTTGCTACCTTTTCAATGGAACAATCGTAAGAAATGACCCGCTCATTCTTATAAAGGTTACGAATGTTACCTTATCTTACCTTTACTTACCTACTTCAGCTCAAAGTACTACTCAGAGCATAAAAGCGTGATATTATAAAAATCGTAACTTGTAAAGGAGGTGAAGTTATGGCGGCCTTTTTCAATCGCACTATGTCCCGAACAACAATTTATTGAAAATTCCAGCGCTGGCGAGCCTAATATTTCCATTGTCCAAACAGTTATTTCTTGTCTCGAAAGTTAAGGTGCGATTTTACTTTCTTACTGGATTTATTTATTTATTTTGGTGATAATAATCGAGTGTTTTTGTTTTCTGAGTGCGCTTGGTGGAAGAGTTTTAAATACTTACTAAGTTACAATTCATATTTAAAATTTTAGCTCTCCTAGTTACACGTATCTTGCAACAAGTAGACTTTAAATTACAATGTTACTTTACTAATTACAAAAGGTGTTACAGCTTGCAGATGTGTACCTATACGCAATATCCAGCAAGCAGCGAACACCCAGATGAAAGAGAAACACAAAGTTTCTAATAGTAATGGGCGCGATAAACGGTATCATTAAGCATAATTACAAGAGCGACGCTACTAAAGACGAGTCGAAGCTGTCGCATTGAAATAGCAGCTTATAAAACTCCAAAGACGCGTGGGTATTACGCTTTGTTTGAAATAAATAGTAGAAAAAGACTTATATCGAAGCAAAATTGATTTGTATTGAAGCTAAGCTTACATCTACAGTAGAAAACAAAAACAGCACGAGACTAAGTAAAGTATCAGACAATAATCTTCTTACTTCTTCTGAGTAGTAAATTTCGAAAGGTACATGGTTATGAATTTATTATTTCTCATTCGCACCGCAGCTCTTGAGATATTTCTCTACTTGAAACGATATAGGGCGTTGTGGGAGCATCTCACTACAGATGTTAGGGTCTCTGATCTCTTACAAGGTATGTTCACTTGTTAAACGAACTCCCTCTAGACTTATTTGATGAAATTCGTTTAGTAGTTTCGAGTAAGTAAGTTATTTCAAGAAGGCCTTGTTCGTTTGAAATGTCATTCAGTGAATCCTCGAAAAGTCTTCTTTCGCTGCTCGTTTTCAGGTCATTCATTCGGCATTTTTGAAGTCAAGCAAGCAAGATTATTCCTTTTTCGTAGATAAATGTTTGTAAGAAAACTTACGTATTAAATATTTAATTTTTATTTTGGTTCATTGTTTAACGTGGCTCCAACGATATGCTAAAATCTTCTAAGCATTTTCATTAATTTCATCACAGTTTTAAAGGCAGATCTTTAATTCAAAAGGAAACCACACAATTAAACATTCTAATCAAATTTACGATTTCTGGTTTTCGGTAGCAAAATACCTTCAAGCAAAAGTAACCTGATACATGCAATTGGTCGGGATTTCCCATGATTTTCCGACGTAATCCATCGTGAGCACATTGGGCGTATAATAGGCATTCGTGAACTAGATCTCAGGATTCTATTTAAGATTCAATGAGGTAAGGTCTTTCATTTTTTTTTATATGAATAGGAAGGCAGGCAAACGAGCAAGTGGGTCACCTGATGGTACCTAAGTGATCACCACTGCCCATAGGCACCCGCAACCCCGGAGGGATTGCAGATGCGTTGCCAACCTAGAGGACTAAGATGAAATGCCTCTTGTGCCCGTAATTTCCCCGGCTGTCTTACTCTCCACACCGGAACACAGCAGTGCAAGCACTGCTACTTAGCGGCAGGATTAGCGAGTAAGATGGTGGTAGCGATCCGGACGGACCTTGCACAAGGCCCTACCACCCGCAAAAATTGATTACCTACAGATTAATATAATTTTTATTGTTTGACGCGGCATTTCCTTACTAGCCAAAATTTTAAATACGATACTTATATATATATATTTGTCGATATCCACAGACCTGAATTTTTACGTTCAAAGGTGATTTGTTAGGAAAGCCGAGGGACAATAAATTACGATTTGCCTCACTGAATTTATTTATAGCGATTTTATATATGTAAAGAATCTAATTGGAATACACAATGCTAATATCAAATTTAAGTCACGCTTTGGACATTTCTGCTGCTATAATCGGGTATATTTGAAGAATATGTTGAAAAGGTAAAGCGTAGTCTAACATAAATAAGGCAAAACAGTTTGTTTGTTAGTACGCTTTTAAAGTCCTATTTGCTAAAATATTTTTCCATGTGAAGCCTTAATTATTGAGGAAGATTTTTTTGTTTCAGCGAGTGGGCTGATCTGGTTTCATTTTGATTGAATGGTCGGTGGATTCGCGTGGTATGGTAGAGTTAGTTTAAGATATCATAGTAGGTACAAATAGTACAGAATTACGGCATTTTATTGTTATAAAGCCAGAGGCGGTGCGATACGAAGAAAAAGTCGAAACAAATGAAAATCGAAACTTAAGTTTCAGACGATTATCATTATTCAAGAGAAAATAACGAATTGTGGCTGATTTCATTATTTTGATTAGAAAACATCGTTACTATTTCTATAAATGAATCACGGTAAATTACTAGATAAGTTTCCTATATGATGTAGACGGCGATTACATTTTTTGTGCGCTCCTAATATTTCTACGTAGTTAGTTGTTCAGTCTACTTGTGATCGTAGTGGAAAGGGGAATCAAAATAGCGATAGGTTGCTAGCCGCAACGCCTATAACATGATTACTAAGATTTTCGCCCATTCCCTAGATGGGCTTTTACCATCTGCGCGGGAAGAGAAGCAATTGGAACATTTATTGGAAGAATTAACAAGTAAGTTATTACAAATGTATAACTTCGAAGATTTTTTTACAATAATTTACTTTCATTTGTCATCTTTTACTTTTTTCAGGTTGTCTGGACAACGGAAAACGTTAGCTTCAAAACGTAATCTTTAAACTATAAAGAGTTTAAAAAAATCACCGTATACAGTCATGTGCTCGGTTTTGTAACAGTGCATGCGTGCATTGCCGCTAGCTGCATTCAGTGTACCACGGTGCACAATTATATTTTCCCTTCACCTTTTTGTGAAGAGAAATTGTGCAAACGTGCTTTTAAAACATGCTCAGCGTAGCTAGAGTTTCATGAGGAAAATTATGCTAGATGCAAAATGTTAGCAAATGTTAAGTCCATACTAGAATAATAATGTTTTGGTGGTTTTTATAGAAAATCTAAGTTCGTTAGCATTCGTTTTCAAGCCACAATTTACTGTGTATCTTAAACCGTTGCTTTGTGTCTCTGTCCCTGTCTAAATTTTATACCCACCTTTCCCACCGGCTTGCCTATTTTAAGGCAGTTGGGCACTTTTATTGTGCATAATTAGAGAAAAAGGCTAGTTAAATGCCCTTCGGCTTGCCTTCTGATATACTTGACGTCACGCCAATAGTACCTACCTATTTAATTTGTATCGTCTTATTATTATTTGAGTACCGCACAGAAGACGTAGAAGAATGAGTAACTAAATCATTTCCTTGTGATTTTCATTCGAGTTTTAACCTTCATTTGTCAGTAGCTAACAATTTGAAATTAACTTTCTATGTTATTGAGGTGAAATTTGAAAAGTTAAGATTATATAGAACCGATTACAATACAATAAAAACTCCATCATTAAATAAGCGTAGGTAGTTATACTTTACAAAGCGAAATTAATACTATAAAAAGTGTAATTATTGACAAAAAGCATTTGTCAAACTGTACTTTTTAACATAATCAAGTTAAAATGTAATTTTTTATCATACAAATACACATAGGGCTCTTGAGGAACCCACTGGAAGAAACGAGGGCTCTGTGCTACTTCCTGACTATTAACACAATTGGTGCATAGCAAATAAAACTTACGATTACAATTTCGTAGTGGATCATTTGAAGTCAACTTTGTGTAGTTACAAGTTTAGTTAATAGGAAACAATCTTCACTTTTAATTAAAGCTGCCAATAAAATAGCCAAGTAAACAATAATCTTTGCAACATCGTTAGAGCCATTGGGGCTCCACGTTTCAGATTAGGGTGTAAATCCACGCTCTAAAGAGTGGAACGAACGCCGCGAAGTCAGCCCGCAGATGTCGCCGCGCGGCAGGCGCCTGCAATTTATTTAATGTGGCCCCGCCTACGTTTTATGACGTTTTTTTTCGCCCTGCCACGATGATACCTCCTCATCTTATTGAGCCGTTTGCTTCACTTCCCTCGGGAGAAGTTTTATTAAGTGACGGTACTTTACAGCTTCTCTAGAACGTTTATTAGATGCGAGGAATTTCAGCTGTACCAATTTTCGGGGTGTTAAAAATTGTTCGCTTTGATTTTATTGGAAATTTTAATTTGACACATTGTTTTTTGTTTTTTCCTACCTTGCTAGACGATGGCTCCACAAAAACTTCAGTGGCTTTTAAAACAATTTAGAAACAAAAGCTAAAAACAATCAATTTCTCTCAAAAAAAATGTTCGGATTTTTGAACATGTATTGTTTAGTTGAGCACTATAATATCTAAATGAGAATTAAATTACTTTCTTAACCGCAAAGATAATGAAGAAGGTATTTATAATCCAGATGGTCATGTTTTGATTTATTATAAGTTATTTCGCCAGGCCAGGGCCCCGGGCGCTTATGAGGCCCGTTATTTGCCCGGCCCGTACATCTACAACCTTATTTATAGCCCCGATAATTCCAAACCTTAGATCTGGGTATTACCGTAATTTATAATAAACTTTGTCAGTGATTTTAATCCGGAATATTGCTAATGTTTGTGGCCGGGGCCTAAATTCATTAGTTTAATCGTGTTGTTTAATTTTATTGTGAGTATCGCAATCCACCTGCGATTGTTAAAATAGATAAGATTAACCCTCCTTTTTTTAATGTGTTATAAAAGTACATACCGGTTTTATTGCACCAGGATATGAATTTTAATTTAACAGATATGACGTAATTTTCCATCGAGTAACTCGGAACAACCTGTCGTATTAAATGATTGACGTGATAATCGACCGTTAATATGAAATTTTATCATTCGATTTTAAACATTAATGTGATGATAAAGTTTGATTAAACGGACATTAACATGTATTGTATATCAGCATTACGATATAATTGATTGACGCTTTCTGAGTATTCATGGTTTCCGAGCTTACCCGATGGCAAATCATTTTTCACCACGTCACGTTGTTGAATGCTTCCGAGGAGGATGGTTTTATAATCTTGTTTTTTTTTTCTTATTCAGCATTTTGGTATAGACTGTTATGGTGTGTTACTTTTTTTGAATAAGTAGGTAAATAAATAATATTTACTAAGTACTTCAAAAGTACTGGTTTCAACTTATTTCAAATTACAAATGCATGAAAAACTTACTGTAACATCATTCTGTTAACAATTGGAAATGTCTATTTTTTACAATGTATGCAAAAACCATTTCGAGGAATAACTTTTCAGGGTTATTTGCAGTAATCAGATTTCATAACAATGTTGTTTTTAATTTTGTTATTGTTATTTTTTCATTTGCCCTTCATTTGACCGCGAAACTCTGACGTCATCAACTTGTAGATGAAGATTTTTTGCATAGTCTGTGGTCAACCACTTTTTTTTTAATCTCTTATATACGAGGTCCAAATTGAAGTTATAGATACAATTTGCACTTTGCTTTCAACTTGTTTTACAGTAACTCGCAAAAAAAATCATAAAACAGCTATTTGGCAAAGTAATAATAATTATTAATTTAATATATTTAATGGATCTATAATCATAACATACATAAAAATAATAAGAAGTGGCCCCGAGTTATGACAGCATGGTGTTGTGAACGTAATTCAGACCGCAAAATTGTCACTTGACATACTGTCAGTGAGAGCCGTTGTCATATTTTTTTGACGTTGTATCGCTTCTGTCACTTCACTGTTAACTTTCATATTTTTGTATTATACTAGCAAAATCTTAGGTTTAGAAGCACTTTCGGTAGATAATTAGGCAACATTGTAACCGCGCAGCTATGTGGTTCGCTCACATGAAAGATTTTCTGCTAAATGTTTTAATGGAGAGCGAAAATATTACGTTTTTCGGTTTACTTTCGCCTACTGAGTTTACTGTCTTATTTCCGGATCATGTTTTGTCACGATCATATCTGGTATGTGTATATATGGACCTTTCTGCTTCGCGCAAAATGTTATTATGGTATGTATAACGGCTGTGAAAATATAAGATTCATAAGAGAATATCGCGTGAATCTTCCTGTGTTATTGTTGAATCATGTTGACATTGATACTAATGTCAGTTTGCCAAGTTCACCACAGATAGAAAAGACGTTAATGGTGGTGGTTCACATACGTTTTATGATCAATTTATCCAATTTAGCAGATGTGTGGCACCAGCAGTGGAAACTCTGACGTCATCAACCAAAATACTTTCAATAATTAATAGTAAAAACATACCGAGTTATATGAGAAAATATCGAAATTGGTTTCTTATAATTGACTTTGCCGCACAAAAAATAAAATAAAAACGATAGGTATTTTTTTAGACAATCCCGATTACGAGTATATGATACATAGAATTAATGCACAAAAAAATAATAAACTTAATTGAATATAGTTTTAAATGAAAGCACAATTTGTAAATTTGGTGTATTTCTACCTCACTGTACAAAATATGGGCGCTCCTTTGCAAAGGCGAAAATTTAAACTTTTTCCCAGCCTTTAGTAACTGAGGAAGTTTTCTCGCACCCTCCCGGTTATTGTACTGAATTTACTGAAGTAGAAAAATTCCAATTCTATACTTTGTTTCTTCAGACTCATTTCTTTCGGGGGCCTCCGATTCAGGTATTCGATACGCACTTTTGTGATTGAATAAATCGGTTTGGATTGTGGCTTAAGTGAACAGAATAATGCCGATTTCAATATGAATACTAAGCCTGCTTTACAATTAGAGTGCCTGCGGATATAATATAATTCTATTCAGGATTTCTTGATGTGTTTAAAGTTAGAGAGTTTTAAGAGTGATTTTAACGTTGTTATTTAACTGCCGACAATTTCAATTGTAATCTGAATGTACATTATTATTGAGTAAATTAGAATTTGATTTGAGACGACCTGATATTCAAATACACCTGGCAGTGAAGCTGGGCGTACCGGATTTGAAACCTAGTAATAGCAGATTCTAGTATGATATGTTTGTATTCGAATTTTTGGATGTTACAATGTATCTATTTAAATATACACAAGGTTATTCTGAAATTTGTAGAATCCTCTTGAATCACTCTATCTATTTAAAAAACCGCATCAAACTCCGTTGTGTAGTTTTGAAGATATAAGCATACATAGGGACATAGGGACATAGGGGCAGAGAAAGCGACTTTGTTTTATACTATGTAGTGATTATTTGTGGCAATTTAACAGAATAAAAATATTATAATTACGAATTTAATACTTCGTTTGCATCCAATACAAGTGAATATTAGACTATCTGATCCATTATTCCACCAAGTTCTACATTACCGACAAAAACGATCTCAAAAACTGGGTATTAATATAATTGAAATGATAATAATGTGCCCATCGATCACCATGGTTGACACATTGCCTACCTGCTTGCCGACGATGAGTGTAATCTGCTATGATGCTCGATCATGCTACACCTATTATCAAAATCTTTACACCACACGCGTTTAGGGTTGTCACTGTAAAGCGATTTTTACTATCGGGGTCACCAACGTGAGGAGAGGCCACATTAGAGATCTCTCTGTGCTTGGTAACCGAGGTCCAAAGAAGTTTAAAGTTGTATTTATGCATCCGTGTTAAAAAAAATCGAAAGCGCGTTGTAGAACACGTATGACGTTGACCAGTGCTGGCTACTCGTGCGTGGTAGTAGTTTATGTAGTCGGTGACTAGATGGCGCTAGGATCGCTACCGCAGTTTATTACTATATACAATACCTCAGTCAATACGATCACCGAGCTCCGTGTCTAAAGACATTGTTACGTGTTTTAGTCAATAAAAAAAGAAAATACCAGTCAACTGTAACTCATATTGTCTTTATCATTAACATGTCCTAACTATTTGCCAATATTAAGTTTAATTAAAACCAGCTGATCAGGCATTTATTTTGATCTGTATTGTTTTGATGTCTCAATAAAGAGTTTTTTTGGGGGTGCGAGTCAGGTTACCTCCGCGTGTGGTCAAGAACTGCGGTTCATTTTTGGATCCTTCCGAGGTGAAGAGCAGTGCTTGGTCCAGTGCACCTTGGGCATCGGTTAATGATTTCCTGGCAAATCCTGAGGGATATCATTATCCGTTGGCTAAAAGCCCGACAGGGGGGAGGGATCTTTTGACAGTGTTCTACCGTACAACGTTGCCGACATTCTCATCACAAGATTTTTGAATACTATATTTATTACTTTGACATTAGCGAAATTATCGCATCAATCGATGGGGCCATATTAAAAAAAGAAGAAGAAGAAGAGTATTTTCGTATTGTCCTATATTGTATCAAAAGTTGAAATTGTGTAAATGGTGAACTGTGCAAATCTGATTAATCCATGAACGTAAAGTACATAAATATTTCCCACCAAATCTACTTATCTAAAAATTTTAACCATCGATTCTCACACATTTCGCTGCTTTTAGGTCATTGACTTTAATACAAGTTCGTGGTTTACAACGACCGACTCAAAATCCTTTAAAACAAACGAATTGATAGGTAATATAAAAATCTTTACTCAAAATAGTGAAATGAAATGAAATATTTATTCGCAGTAAATGTTGTACAAATATGATGTCATAGTTATTCTAGTTTCAAACTTTGAAACTTAAAAAAGTCATGCAAATATAAAGTTAATTTAGTGTTAGTTAAAATGTCTCACTAGGTACTGGAAAAAGACTTTATTTCCTCTTAGCTCGAGAAATCTTTTTTTTAATCGCATGTGGTAAACTCGGTCCTTGCAAAACAAGACGTTGATGGATCATCTGGTGCGAACCTTAAACATACACGTGTTAGCATGATTACGGTTTTATTTGAAGCCGCTATTATAATTGGGGTTGGAATACAAAAACAACAATTGAAAATGTATTTTACTCGTAGACAAGGTAAAACTTAACAAAAACTTGTTTGTAGAACGAAATGCTACAGTTATATCAAAATAATTTTGAGCGAGCAAGATTTGTTCCGAACATAATTTTTGTCTGTATGAAAATTAAACGATGAGTACTATTCGTATTAATAGGTGTGTGATCAATCACAAACATATTGGATGCGAATAGCATGTAATACGATACAAAAAAATACTTCATTAAATTGATATGTTTCCCACACTAAATGTAGGGCATAGCTAGAGGTAAGTCTACTCTACTGACAAGAGCGTGGCTTTTAAGTCGAATTAAAAGAAATCCTCGTAAAACACTAAAGGTGATGGCTGCATCAGAGCTGTGTGAGGAAGCTAAGCGGTACGCAAGGAAATTGACATAATAGAATTATGTACTTAGTACTTTTAAGTCTAGGAAATTATTAGTACAAAACAAGTAAGAAATAAGCGCGAAAGCAGTGCTCTTATACCGTCGTCTCTTCAGTCACCTATCTGAAATACCCGCGCATCGCTCATCTGCACATACTTTCACTTTATTTATTATCTGTAACCGTTTAATTGTTTATTTCATGTACCTTTGCATAGCTCTGGTGGATTCGCAACCTTACACGGAGACAAAACATAATCTTAAATAATGCAGCCGATTTAAGTCAAAGTTGGTAGGTTTTAGTGGAACGCTATTCAGTTTATATGCTAGCATTAATGCAGAGCCTTCATCAACACAATGAGTAAACAGGGCGTGCGACGTTTATATGGGACCAATTATTTACTTAAAGCAACTATTGCCCGCGACTTCGATTGCAACTTCATCATGGCGGGATTATGCATTTTTGGAATAAAAAGTATCATGTACACTCCTGATAACCGTTTTGCTCAAATGTTTTTTATGTACAGTCAAGGGCATATATGTACGTTACCAAGACGAAAAAAACATCTATACACCTTTATGCCGTAAAAAATAAAGTCGGTGACACATATATTTGACATGATGGCTGTATCGATTATTTATGCCCTCGATCGTACAGATTTATTAAACAAACTGATATACACAATAGCACATAAAATTACGCACTGTGATTTTTAAAGCACAAGGAGCGCAAAAAGTACAAAAACTTATACATTTTATACAATAAACATTAAAAATATCTGCGCCGAATTTACTACACGACAATCTAACAAAACAAAAAAGCACGGACACAGTTTAAAATTTCTGCCGTTAGCTCTATTAAATTAGAGGCTGTGTTTCCCCTAAAAATAGATATTTCAATCAAGATGCCTAAGGTAGCCAACTAAACTGTGACGGCATTGCGTAACCGGCCACAGAGACGCCAGAAGTTAATGTCCTCGGCATAACAACGCAATTGGATACAAATGATAGCTATTCTTGGATCTCGGCAAAAATAATGGATGGCGAAGCATCCAAGCGAGGAGCAATCAATCAAGGAGCGTATTCCGTCCTTGTCTAGTTTGCTCGCTACCTACGTGCACGAATTAGACTCTCAGATTGATCATACCCGTGTCTGCATTCATACACACGGCTTCACAAGCCGTTTTATGATTAGACATCGCTATGTTCATTACCAGCTTATATTAATCATTCCGCTGTGCACTAATAAAAGGCTTTCATGTTCATTTGGTTATATACTTAGTCAGTAGACAGTTTATTAAGTATCTGAAGCTCAGTGAATATTACATTTCATCAATATAGTGCAAATAGTACAATCCCATATCCAATACGTGTAAACAAATGTCACTACTTACTGATCGCTATTGCTGTGTTCCGGCATGGATTTTTGCCACATGAGGTACTTTGTCTAAGGCTGGCAACCGCAACTGTAATGTTCTATAAGGCAGTCCGTGGGTAGCGGTGATTGCTTGCCTTCAAGTGATCCACTTGCTCGTTTTCCTTCCTTGTTTCATAAAAAAAGTTTGTTTTAATTCGTACGGAACTACTAACTCGGTAACTAATCCTAATGAACAAAAAACGTGCACTAGTTGACCTTCGTCACAGTTAAACGAAGCCCACCTCTGAAACTCGTAGTAATCGCTCCAAAGATGAACTTCCTGATAACTTTGCCGGAAGATAAACTTTGCCTCTTTATATTAAATTATTCCGAAACTTCCTGGGTACGAAGGAGAAAGATTTCCGAAAGTGCTAATTGATTGATATTTCATTTTGAAAAGTTAATTTCTTGGCTCGTTCTCTCGCTGCTTCAATTTGTAACTGAGCCTTTGTTGCTTTAAGTCAAAGCAATGTAAAAGATGCGTAAGTTAAGTATGTGGCTGTCCACTTTAATGGGTAAATCACAGTCGAATGGGCTCACGAGCGAGTGATCAAAGAAGCAACACATGCGAGAAAATTAACTAGGAAAATTCACAATTTCCAGAATACGTTTTGCATAAAAGTTAAGAGTTGCTTTTCGCAAAATCGTGTTTTTAACTAATAAATGAGTAAGCGGCATAGAAAATACAGAGTGGGATGATATGATGTTGATTCTGATTTCTGAGAAAGACACAGTGAGAAGTGAAGAGACGTAGCGTAGGTAGGTAGGTACATACGGATGAATTTCCTGTACCTACTCGACGTCTTTATCCGCGGCTATTTTGTGTGATGTGGGTCGGCTGCGGTACTTTAACAATACCCTGAGAAAGTCTAGCAAGCTTTTATTGTTGAGATTTGTCTGGGACTACGGTATTGATGGTGAAAAACAATGGACGTCATTATATTAAATCGTAAATGTATTTCTTACTGTTTAGTTTACACACATTTAGATTTGAGCTCTTAGTACGTCTAGGGCATACTATGTGAGCGCGTTTCAAATGTGACTAGTCATTAGTGGATGACGATACTTCTCAGACGCAACGGTCATTTTCTATTGTCACTTGCTCCTGTTAAACAGAAAATAAGTGTGAGCTTTTTGTAAGTATCAAAATGTAGACAAAATAAATAAAAATCCATACCACAGTAGTATAATTTTATTACGCTAATTGTAGGTAACAAACAGCCTGAGAGCGAAAAGGCGAACTTATCCAGTTAACCCACTTTAAGGGGGGATATATTTAGAATGATAGACAAGCAGTAGAAATTTTCGTAATATTGTTATTTAGTGGTTACTGAATTCACGACTCTGCAAAATCTTTTTACGAGTTAAATTCATAGCTCACATGCAAGAAATATTGCTAGCGAAGAAACAAGGAGAACTACTGAGAGAAATGAAATCGTGTGAAAATTATAAAACACAAATTTAACGTCAAGTCTCACTTTTGTAATCTTTCCATAAAAGTTGCGAGATCTCACGTTAAAGTTAATGAGTACATAAACACTAGCCATATTTAATTCTAGGTAAGTATCACTACAACAAAAAGGTAAACTTTGTTTTTTAGGTAATATTTGAAATAGAATGAATAAGTGAACGAAAATAATTTAGAGTACAAGGGTAATCAAAAATAACAGAACCTTTTCTAAGAATTCTTTCACTGATAGAAAGCTAAATTATCTCTGATTGACATGCTATTTTTATCATGAAAAAGTGCGAAATTCCCACGGGATGTAGGTGAAGATGTCGGCAACGGCTAGTAAAATAATATAGCAACTTGGCAATCGCATGGTCGCAGTAATTTGTTCACTTGATATTTATTGATATTATTAAGTAATTGGAAAAACGTCCTCTAGTCACTTTACAGCATTGTCATATGTTGTCTATTATTAATCCACTCACTAAAATGTTGCCAGATACCAAGCTACTTCGAAAAAACTTTGATAACAAACTTATTGAATATCAAGGTACATCCGTTCTAACTAAGATAACTGGCTTGGCATTTGCTTTTAAATGAGGTCTCACAACTTTATACTGCAAAAAGATTACAAAGCGAGACTTAACATTTTTATACTTACATTATAATATTTTTATTGAATAACCTACATGGGATGTGTGTATAAAAACTAAGCATTTGAGCAACACAAAAATACAGATTCGTAGAGCTCTAAAGTAATCGCTGGTAACTTTTTGTATTTCCTTTCCTTTTATTTTTGTATATCCTCTGAGATTTTCTTAAGGAAGATAGAATTTAGACATCAAAGTCACATAAAATAAATCGTTTTTATCGTATAACTTGGAAACAACCTTGGTTGAACTTGCACGAGGAATATTATATTTAAGGCGATTATATTGCCCACTTTGATGGATGTCACATCCCGGCTTACGGACAACTTGACCTATTTGTAGTGTTTAATGTATCCAGTACCGCCTGGGCCGCCATAAGCGGTTTTATGTTTAGAAGCCACTTATCATCGGGATGGGTTTGGACTTACACCTCTACTTTTTGATGCCTTTTAATGTCTTCATGTTTATATTTTATTTATTTAATCTCCTCTCCAAAATAAACATAATGTACTTCAAGTTGAGTAGTTTTTTATTTCTGCTTCTATATTGCTTGACTTCTTTAAACTAATTAGGTAAAATGTATGTTCGCACCACCGAGTACCAACTACTCACTAGCTAATTATACATTTAGCACACGTACAATGTAATAATACAATTTTCCAGTCCTAAAATGTATTCATTTTCTCTGTTTCGTGTAGGTAAAGCTCTGCTTTTATGCTTACGCATTGAGCAAGTAATTATTATGAGAGTCCCACCTACATCAAAGGACTCATATATATTTTAAGGGATTATTTTAATGAGTTTCAGTTTGGTCATTTCGCTAAGTAATGGGGATATTCGACCAACGTTTTTTTTTGTGCATGACATAATTGTTTCTATTGTTTGTGTATTACAATCATGCTAAACGTGGCCTTTACGTCTTGTTACCTTAGGCTCTGTCTACCACGTAAGGGATAAAGAAGTGATTTATGTAGCTACATAATTATGTATGTTTACCTATGTATTTTTAAAGTACCTACTGCGGCCTTACCATGAGGTAGAAATGTAAAAATTCAAAACGTAAAATTGAATCGCATTTAATCGCATTAAAAGGCGGCATGGTAAGGCCCCGGCTAGTTTTGTTTATTTAATTTAAAACAATATTTTTCATTTATTCGATTCAAGTCAGAGATAGGTAAGTAATTATCTTCCAAATTGTATGGCCCTAAATGTGCTGTTAAAATTTGACATAAATACAGCAAAGTTATGCAACAATTCAAAAGTAAAATAACAAACAAACGACTCTAAACAGCTCAGCACTGTTGAAACGTTTCAAAACATTCCCCAACAAATCAACGTTAATACGTCTACTTGTGAGCATGTGCATTTATCTCGGCGTTCCCTTTCAATTTGGCTAAGTAATTTCGAACGACTACAATCTGTTTAGTGGGCCGAAATAAAAAAGGAGATTAAAAAGGCAGGCCCAGAAGGCGCCTTAGCTCCATTTCAGTGAGATTAACAGCCATAATCAAGCAATTGGGTGGCGGATTACAGCGATTTTTATGTCACCCGAGACGCCCGCGCCCGTGACCCCGCCGCTTTCCCATCAATCACCGCACTTGAAACTCCGGTAATAACAGTGATGAGCCGAAATCTCGGAAGTGCGTGAGCGATATCACAATGATAGCGTTGTTCGCGAATTTTTCACACTTTTAAACAGATGGCTATTACGCTAAGTCGCAACGTGTTTTGAGACTTCTTTACGTTTTATGAGCGGTTTTCGGCGTAACGCGAATTTTGCTGTCGCCGTAAAAACAAGCCGCTTCTTATAATCTCTCTAATTAAATTACAAATTAAATGAAAGTATTAATTTTGTGTAAAGCTGAAATGACAAAATATCCCATTGTGAAACAAAAAGACAATCTACTTAGAAGGTCTACTATTTTATTACGAAAGTTTAATGATTTCTGATTCTGATCGATTTAACAAAGCTTTTAGTTTTTTTTGCGAGACTAAACTGTCTATGGTGTAAGTTTTAACTACAGAGAATGAATTTCCTGAAAAGTTAGTTTTGTGCTTACAGTTTAGTAGGGCTAAAGTACATAATCATACACTACGCTACAGCATCAAAGGTCACAAAGTATGATATTACGCTGATATGATTTTCTAGGAAAGTATACCAAAAAAATTGCCTTTTTAATAAATAAAGGCATTCCATTCTCATATCTGTCATCATTCATCAGTTATCAAGAAGAAGCCGAAGTAACGTTCCAAATCATTTCTATGAATCAAATTTGTATCTTTTATCAATTTCATATAGCACCACATCTTATACTTACCTATACTTATTTCACATGATTACTTTTAACAAAGCGATAAGCGTAGGTACTTAGTAGTAGTACCGCTCTTTTGTTTTTTATCGCAATCGCTACCAGACTTTCCTGCGCATATTTTGTTACTAAGGTCGTACCGTGGACGTCGACTCAAGGGTTGCACTTGTCGAGGTTCTCGAATATCCTTAAGAGGCTTTTCGAATCATCTTATGTCACACGAGGAGGCGGCGGAGAGGATCTTAACTCCCTTAACATAATAATAGGTCCGCGTATTCGAGTATAGAGTAAATAGGAGCCCTCTCTAGTCTGAACGGATATTTTTTCCAACTTGCCTTACTTTGACGGAGCTATATCGATATCAGATTTTTTCTTCCCAATTTTAAACGTTTGACGTTAGCGCCATCTCTCGGCTAGCGTGGCAGTTAGCGGCTTAAAAGGGGTGTGTCCATTTCGTACAGAAATATTTGTATAGATGGCGCTAGCAACAATGATAGAATTTTAGCAAAGTTTAAAAAATAACTGACTCTAAAACATCACTACATAGTATCAAACAAAGTTGCTTTCTGCTGTGTCTGTCTGTCTGTCCCTATGTATGCTTAGATCTTTTAAACTATGCAACGGATTTTGATGCGGTCTTTTTAAATAGATAGAGTTATTCAAGAGGAAGGTTTATATAATGTATAATTCTACGCAGATGAAGTCGCAGGCAGAAGCTAGTACATGCATAAAACATACATAAATCACGTCTTTATCCCTTACGGGGTAGACAGAGCCTAAGGCAACAAGACCTATAAACCACGTTTAGCGTGATTGTGGGCGTAAAGGTGGAATGGGGAATCCAAACAAAGATACATTTATTTCCAGCTTTTTTTCTTTAATGTATTTGTATATTTTCGTTCCAGTATAAATCCTAAAAAATTACATAGCTACCAAGAATAACCATTTATTTAATGTTCTTCCAGAAATAGATGTAAAGGTCACTGGTGCTTATCAAATCTTTTAAGTACTTTATTGTTGCGGACCATAACCAAAAATAGATTTTCAATTACAGAGTTAAATCAAAAATTTTGTCGTGTCTCACGGTTTATATAACTCACGGTTTATATAAAATTTTACAATAACTGGTTATATAACTGTGGCGAACTAGTGGACTGTTTATAAATGAAAGTGGCTAATGATGATGAACTGGTTTTTAATAAGTACTAGCTTCTGCCGCGACTTCGTCTGCGTAGAATTATACATAAAAACCTTTCTCTTGAATCACTCTATCTACTAAAAAAAACTGCATCAAAATCCGTTGTGTAGTTTTGAAGATATAAGCATACAAAGGGACATAGGGACATAAGGACAGAGAAAGCGACTTTGTTTTATACTATGTAGTGATGATGATAGAAATAGAACTACATAAGATGAGTGACCTCGTGGTAGCAGCACCTCCTACCGTGGTTCGTAAGGAACTGAATCAGTTATAAAAAATAAGATGCTGCTGTCACAAGGTTTACAGCTGCAAAAAGGAAATTATCCTTCACAATAACCGTACATA
Source organism: Pandemis corylana (assembly GCA_949127965.1). Lineage (NCBI taxonomy): Eukaryota > Metazoa > Arthropoda > Insecta > Lepidoptera > Tortricidae > Pandemis > Pandemis corylana. Next base: position 9,386,689 of record OX421857.1, on the reverse strand, counting down.
CCTACTTAATTATTATTGGAAATAGTCTAAGCTGTGCTGAGTAAAGTTTAAAAACAGACAAATTTTAGCCATTTAGTTTTTTGAGGTTTCATTCCGCTCAAAGAAAAAATGAACCCTTACTGTATCACTAACTACGTTAATTGTCTTGTGTCTCTGCGTGTGTCAGTTAAGACTATTTTCTCAAAATTTTTTTTGCTGTTTTTGCGGGTGGTAGGGCCTTGTGCAAGGTCCGTCCGGATCGCTACCACCATCTTACTCGCTAATCCTGCCGCTAAGTAGCAGAGCTTGCATTTCATCTTAGTCCTCTAGGTTGGCAACGCATCTGCAATCCCCCCGGGGTTGCGGGTGTCTATGGGCAGTGGTGATCACTTACCATCAGGTGACCCACTTGCTCGTTTGCCTTCCTATTCACATAAAAAAAAACATAAAAAAGGCGTATATATGTTAGAATTAATTAACTGTTGAAAATTTAAAAAAAGTTCCCTCAGTTCTCGCAATCAAACGAAACAGGCATTTGAAAGTATATTCTCTTACATAAACAGTGGCAATGAAAATCTTAATACTTTTCGTTGACATGGAATTATGAAATTCGGTATAAAGTAAGGTCTCACAACAGTAGGTAAAAGAAAAAAACCGCAAAAAATAAATTAGATTTTCATAGAAATACCTACTATGTTTTATAAAATTATTTTGGCTGCCCTTTAACGGAACCTTTTCGTTCGACTCACACTTTGGTTTTTTGGATGTCCATAACTTACTTACACTGTATGGCTACCAGGGGCAATTTATTTATTAAATCCTTTTCAATCTGGTTGTCGTCTGCCGAGAGCAGAATTTGTATAATTATGTGCCCAATACTTTGCGTTTTCACGTTATAATATCGTTATATTATCCTTTTTCTCAAATTTTTATACAACTATCAGATTCGCTGACGAAGTCAAAGTCAAAGTCAACGTTTTTCTTTGCTCGAATCATGGACCAACACAATTCACCATACATTGGCATGCAAAATTTTAAAATTGAATTAAACTTTAAATACCTAACAATAATTAATAAGTACATTTCATCATTAATTAACAATACAAAAATAATGTCAGAATAATAGGAAACATAATATAAATTAATGTAAAAAAATAATAATCACAAATTATAATAATAAGCTACGTATGTATATTTATTTACATTCAAAAAATTCTGACATGGTCTAAAAACATTTTTTCTTGAGCTAAAATCGTAGTTTGGCTATGAATATTTTATACGAATCATACTGCTTTAACATTTTGTGACCTGTGTCAATTTGGTTTTCTGCACGTGCAAGACAACTTTGTCGGCGCGACACTTATAAATCTACACACAGAGACGTAGCTGTGGCATGGTGATAATAATTAACGCTTTAAGGACATGTATTTCGTTTGTTTAAATTACATTGTTTTGTACATTGAAAAGCAACACCACAACTTCATAACAAACTGTACTGCTTTTAAAAGCGCTACATTTAAGCGAAACAAGTTCGATAGATAATTTATAACGCTCGCTGAGAAAACACGAACACTTTCAGAAACAATATCAGTCATAAATAATCTATGTTCTCCTCCTTCCTATTTTGTTAACCAAGCTATTCCTTTTCAGTGTTGTGTTTGGGGTAGGTACTGAAGACTGCTTTTATACATCAGCTTTCCCCAAGGAAGGCTTTAGTATCGATGCCGAATATCAATTGTTGCAGAAAACATTGTTCAATCAACTACGCAGTCTCAAAGATTTATTTAAGGTGCCTAAAATAGCGTTCCATTTCTTTAATTTAGTGAACAACATCGTAGTTTCAAATTAAAAATACTTTTACTGATAAACGAAGGCCTGTTCGAAGCCACTAATTTAGTTTAAAAACATGTTAACAAAGATTCGGAAGTTTATCAAAGGCCAATGTTATTATACAAAAAATAACAACATTTTCATGAACAACTTAACCTTTAAGAGTTAATTGATTTAATTCAGTATAACAAACGCATCTCGGGAGATACAATACGAGTCACTAGACCACTTTTGTGCTTGATAGCATTCATATTATCAAACTGTTTTCTTATCAAATACCAAACAAGTAAAGATAAAACCTCTAGAACAAATACTTAATACAACAAAAACAATCAGCCATCTAAAACGAGGAAGTCCCAAAATCGTTATCCGACGTTACCAAATGTCTTTCGCACATAAAACTTTCATTTAGTCACTCTTAAGTTTAATGGAGACGAAGGAGGCCAAACTCTGGTTGTATTTATCCTGACACTCAATCACTACTGAAAGTCGTATCGACATGGAACTCATTTTAACCTTCGTCTTACTTGTTCTTGCTTGACTTTCAATTGTGATGGCACTATTAGGGACTATTGGATTTATTAGTTTGCCAAAGTTTAGGCGGCCGTCCTCTAATAATGTATTTTTCCTTTCTCTATAAGTAGGTACCTACTTATTTAAATACATTTTTTGTCACCTATCTAATAGTGATAAAGGAACGTACTGGTGTGAAAGAGGATATAGTGACTAGGATAGAAATAAGTATGCTTAGTTGGTTTGGTCACGTAGAGCGGATGGATGAAAGTAGACTAACTAAACAGATCTATATGGGGAGTGTGAATGGTAACGTTGGGAGGGGAAGGCCTAGACGGACGTTCCGAGACCAAATAGGAGACGTTTTGGAGAAAGGTCAGGTCAGGAGTACCCGAAACCGACGAGCATGTATGAAGAGATTGACGAATGTGGATGAAGCCAAAGAAGTATATCAGGATCTTAGCAAGTGGAACAAAGTAGCCTCTGCCTACCCCTGTGGGAAAGAGGCGTGACGGTATATATGTATGTATGTATGTATCTAATAGTAGATGGAAGTAAGCTTAGTTAAGTTTAGTTAGTCTGGTAGTTTAGTTGAGTCAAATAATACCCATGTAACGTTTTATACACAATTCGGCAGATTATGTTTATAAATGAAATACAGTTTCGTCTCATCAAAACTAAATAGATATGGCTTAGCATCGTGACGATTTTGTAATGTAAAACTTGTGGTCGTTTTTAGCATGCCGTCCCTGAAGGTTGCTAAAGAGACCACAAGACTAAGCTGTCTGTTTGTATGAGTATGTATGTGTCTTAAAAGCTGGTTTTGTGCTGTAAATGTAGTACATTACATATATAACTTTGCTTAGCAAGTAAAGCAACAAGAAAAAGTGAGCTGGGCTCATGAACTTTCCCGACTAAGCACAGTTTATCCGATTTTTATCTCAATGATTGGGCATGACGCGACGTTTCCCGCTGGCCGGGCGCGAACACCTACACTTATCTGTCCAAAGCGGCCGCTTCCAAGCCTTGGGAATAAACGTTAAGTATAACAAGCCTTTTCAGTTTCGTTGTTCTGTCGAAGCTCTTTAATTTTAAGACGGTTTTATACAATCTTTAGAGCATTTTTCACTACCTAAAAGAAAATTCTAAAGGAACAAAAGAACGTTAATCGTTAATATCCATAAGTACCTAGGTACACACAATAAAATTGTAACTGGTTAAAGCGACATGGAAAATATTTAAGGTGTTTGTTCAACAATGTTCAACCCAAAACAATGATTTTTGCTGAGTTAGATTGGAGATAGATGGACCTATTAAAATTTTTGGTTAAGCGTGAGTTGCACACGAAAAAGAGTATTTTTTTCGAAATTGCATTTAAATTACATGTAATTGATTCTTATTATCATTGTTCCCACAAATAAAAATCCAGACAATAGAAATTAGTCAACTAATAGCTTTGTTTAGATATGTGAGAATGTTTGTTAATTATCCATACCTAAATCGTCATTTTTACAGTAATTTTACTCTGACTAACAGACTACGATAATAGAAATGTAACGTCAAGAGAAAGCGAACAGCATTTCATAAGTAAATATTATGTTGCAAGCACGATGCCTTAAGGGAACACAATTTCCAACCCCTTCACAGAATATAACATGAAATGTGTTCCACATGAAGTGAAAGTTTTTGTTTACACGATTAACCGCTTAAACGGTTGTCTGGTTAGTATTCATAGTGTTGGACTCGTTGCGTATTCAAGAGGCGGACGAAAATGAAATATGGACTATTCTCCGCGCATTCTGAACAAAAGGTGACTGGGAGTCAGGGATCTCGCACCACTTTGGTCATATTCTTTTTAGTTTGCCCAGTACCCCCGGGCATTGCCTTTGTATTGCCATATCGTAATTTGCGATGCTTTCTGAAATTTCCTGATAGAAAACAAAATAGACAAAGGATTCTTGGAAATATAGGATTTGCATAACTCAAATTCAACGTACGGAGAACAAAATGTACTTTTATATTTTAACGCTGCCGTGACGAGAAACTGTGCGCAATGAAACAAAGACCGCAGCATCTCCCGCGCTACAAGCTTTCGCGATATTGAATACAGCGCGTAAACAATACCTCCATTCGTAACTCAATTCGGCACTACTGTTTAAATCTTCATAATGTGAAATACTTCAAATGGATACCATTGTTCTCTTGTACAAAAAGCATCAAATACCGGACGAAATGAGATATACAACAGTGTATAGATAGGCTATAGTCTCAGTAGAAGAGCTGCGAGAATGCCATATATGTCTCCATCGCATTTCCATATATTATGGCTCCGAGAAAGTTTTGTCGCTTGAACTCGGAGCGGGAATGGATATGTTTCAGTATTGATGCGTGACGCTGAAATATCTTCGTTCACGCCTCCCCTCACCGAGGTGAATGAATGTGAGATATTTTGCTAAACTTGCCATATTACCATGTTTTTGTGGGGGCCATTGTAACGACCTATTTGCTCGAAGACTGACTTCTGAACAATAAATAAGAAATAGGGAGGCAGCAAATTTACGTGTTTTGTGATCAAATTTTCGTGTGTTGACTAACTTGAAAGTATTTCATTCAGCGATATGCAATATTTCGACTACAATAAAATTTTAATAGAATCAATTTCGTTTGGGGCTGTACAAATTTACATTAGAATGGGCGCAAAATACAAAAGTTATATTTTTATATTAAAGCGTTTGGATTGTTACCTATTGTTTCCTTTGAGTTAATTTGAAGCTAAGTGTTAATTGATCTACTAATATTTAAAAGTAATATTACTATAACGTAAAATAGTTAATTATGCATGTCATATAATTATTATTTTTAAACAAGTCTTAATAAATTTCCAGGGCATTAAAGATTTGATTTCGTTTACAAAACTAACCCTTCTCTTAGATTGACCGGCGGGAAAGTGTAACGAACCGACTAATAGATAGCTCGATTATGCTGCATACTCATTTTCAAGTTTTAATAGAATGTATTGTTAATGATTATTTGCAATCTAAAGATCAAAAGTACAATGTATCGAAGTATTAAATTACGTCAACGCAAATAACGCTATAAAAACCTGTAGGTAAAAGAAAGAGTTTGTTCTAATCGTTTTCCGATCGAAGTGTCACTCTATGTTATTGTAGCTCGGAATTGTTTTGACAGTTTGAACCTTGGCATCATTTAAGTTTGGAAAAGAGAAGGATACGTTTTGACGTACCTAACCGAGTTTGTCACAAAAACATTGTTATTTTATCGAGCTTTTTCTTTACAATTTTTAATTAACTTGTCGTGGTGGCATGTACGTTTATGTGGGGCAAATCTGGCATCTCAAATAGTTTTCGTTTTTAAGGTCAGGTCGACTTAAAATTTCGTTTATACTTTGGAGGATAAATGTACAATCAGTAAGAAGTTATCTTATGTTGTTAACATCTCTGGCTATTGGAATTAAAAACATTTATTGCAGGATTTTCTAAGTTTTCGTTTAAATTTAGCGTTACCTTAGTCTATCTTTAGTTTTATAATAACTTCTTATACAAACACATTAAAATATGAGCCTATGTAATGTTACACTCAAAATTTGATCGATGAAAATTTTCTTGCGATAGAGGTTGATTGATGCGAGCTGGATTTCTATCCTACCCTTTTTAAGCGGAAAAAATCCATTATAGTTCCACTAACATAGATATGCGTCAGTATACAATAAAAGGATGAGTATGAATTTTATTATGAGATTAGTTTGCGCACGATGAAACATTTTAAGGACACAAAACTCATGATCGTAGATGACAGGTTTTAAAAATACGATTAAAATATATTCCTAATTTCTTCCTCCGAGTTGTTTCAGTCTTGTTGAAATGGTCATGATCGACGTTTAGGATTTGACATTTTATGACGTATTTCTTGAGAAAATAGTGATAAAATATAAATGGAGCTATACCTTACCCACCACACCGCAGCGCTGAAGTCTGGGGTTTGCTGTTGGCCATAGAGACCACTGCTGCCCACTCTTTATTACTCTTTAATTTCTAAAACTGGCCACAGCACAAGCATACTGTATACATATCTGTCATTCTATAGCATACTTATCCGCTTCCAAGCTCGATTATCTCTATTCTTTTACTTAGTCAAGTGTGTGCGAAATTATTTTATGCTCAATAACTGTTCGCATTACCGAAATTATGCGGAGAGGGAGGGATAGTGACGTGAAATATTACAGTGTGTTACTTTGTGTGTTATTTTTCACAGGCCTTTGTCTCTCTCCCCTTTATTGGCCAAATTCCCAGTTTCATTTTCAAGGCTCTTTCAGCTGTGACTCACTTTGAAGTAGCTACTTGCAATGAGTTTGCCTATTTCAAATGCTGGCTCCGCCGCGTTAGAAGACAAATTAATCACCACTAAAGTAGTTTTAAAACTAGTCCTACCAACCGTAATTCTTAAACCAGTTTAAGAGTTACGACACACGCGGCTTACGACCCATTTAATTTAGGTCAAAGTACAAAATAACTTTGCATCCCCATTCCGTTAGAAAAGCACCCCTCTCCCTTAATTTGAATAAAATTTTAAATAAGACTTTGAAACGTAGCAGAATAAATTGCGACTAGCCAAACATACTTTTACTTGCCAAAACAGTTTAGGATTTGGCCCATTTTTACGGTTATCCGGATCAACTCGGATGAAAGCAGTAAGCTTTATGGCTGAATCATATAAATAAAAAACATTCAAATCGATCCGCTGGATTCCCAGGTAGCATTGCAATGCAAAACATTAAGTACCCACCGCCATATACATCATTCTCCTACCTTTAATATGATTCCTATAATATTATTATCGTAAAATTTTCAACATAATTAAATCCGAAAGCTAACTAATATAAATGTGAATGTGAATTTGCTTACTTGCTCACATGGAATAGTTTGAGATCTTGGAAAGGCCAAAAGATAGTTTTCATCTTGAAAAATTGTGTAGTTCCGAAAACAACGAATTCTCCGCAGACAAATTCGCGGGCAACAGCTAGTAAAGTATAAAAATGGCATAACAAGATAACGATTATGTAATAATTTATTATGTAATCGAATAAAATTTCGCAGAAAACGCCTTAGATGCCCCAGGCCTATTCGTTAGCAGACGGCAAGACGAAATACGGTAAATGCTTTATTTATTAACCACCAAAAGGAAAGGAAAACGACTTCTTGGTAATCGATTGAATAATCGAAGTTATGGCTCGCCATTGATCAGTGGGATCGTGTCTTGACAGATTGGGAAGTGACTCTGGCTGGCAAAGCTCGTTCAGCGCTGTTCGCATTGGTCCGATCGTGCCGAATAATATTATCGCTGGATCAGGTCTGGGTGAGTCGAGCCAGAGAATTAACGAACAAAATAATTGGGTGGCTCTCTAAGGCTTGCATGAATATTGTAAAAAAATATTGCGACAGAACAGAAACCACTTACAGATGCTCCAAATTAAAATTAGAATTATAACCGGGATATAAGGATACCGTTTCTTTTTATGCAAATGCTTACGGGCATTCAAGCGGAAATAGCTAATAAGACATACGCGATACTCGTACATCTTCTCGGAAAAGTATAAATTTGTAATGTTTAAACAAAGTAAATGATTTTTATTGTTATGAGATAAATGGAATACGCTTCCGTAGTCTGTTTTTTCGTATAAGTATAACTTGGGACTATTCAAATCCAAACTGAATAGGCTTTTACTGAAGCAGCGAGCTATATCTTCGGCCTCATCTGTATTTACCATCGGTGAGATATAGGTAAATCGCTGGTCAGTTTTGAATAATAAAAAAAAAATACTTAGTACCTTCTAATTTGTAGATATATAAAAAGTTACAGGCCCGTTGTAAAAAAGTTATGATTGGTCTTTGTCTGGCAAAAGCAAATGTCAAAGTGTAAGTCAATGTAAGTAAATGTGTAAGTCAATAATAGCTCAACAAGCGCTTATGAATTAAAGAATAAATACCTAACACAGGTAAGTACTTGAATATTTAGTGAAATGTATTTCAACATCCATTTTTAGTAATTATACCTGTCATTCCGAAATACGGTTAGTTGTTCTAAGGTAGGAAAGCTAAGATGAGCAAACATTAAAGTTGAAAATAAATTTCTAGTAGCATCCTAAGGAATCCCGTAATAGAACGAGCGACATTAAGAATAAAATTGGATAAATTGCTTTAAAAAACGTAAAAAACTACTTGAAGTTAAGTCCTGGCGAACGAATTAGCTATTTTGTGCACTAAAATGCAAAAAAAAAACTTTTCCTCGTACTTTTTGTAGATAAAATAAACACAACGTCATTTGGCCGGTTACGTTCTAAATTCCGCGGCGAATGCTCGTGTGTTCCGAAAGTCGTAAAACAGAGATGAGTTTCCGAACAAAATATTGAATACCTAATAGATGAGGTGTATTATTATGCTTCATGCTCGCTCAGGGGTCAATAGAAGGCTTCGCGGGTCGGGTAGCCTCCCAATAAAACGGATGAGGGCGCGAGGGACTCTCCTGTGCGTCATACCCGGGGAGTTCCGTTCGTGCGATTGAAGTTCGCTCTCTGCGTAAACATTATTGGAATTGGTGGATATCGGACGGATTTTTATATCTTTATAAAAAATATTGGTTACCTTTATTGTACGGTCAGCGATAAAAGTTATTGGTCATTTCAAGGTCGAATCATTAAATAATTACGCAGCTGCATCTGGTTTGTACATACACACATACACACAAATCACGTCTTTATCCCTTACGGGGTAGACAGAGCTTAAAGTAACAAGAGCTACAGGCCACGTTTAGCAAGACACTGTGGGCTCTGGTACTCTGGTTTGTAACAATCATTTTAATATAGATTTAAAATGATGATGGTGGCAAATTCCCGGGAGTGTTTGCAATTTATTTATTTTTAGATTTATCATCTTTAATTCGTTAGTAGGTAACGACGAAACCAGATGAAAACAAACCACTTGAACAATTAAATGAAATTACAAAATCAATTTAAATAAGTATTTACACACGCAAACGTTTCCGCACTGAACACTGTTTATGCGCAGATTATCTCAATAAAAATAAAAGCATATTGGCTCTCAAATTTCAGGCTCACGGGTGATCTATTGAGGTCATTCATCAGCGTGAACTACGAGGAGCGGCATTTCCAATACTCTGTCATCTTAATAACATCTCAGTATTACGGGAGACCCACGTTAATTTCACTACCCTGTCTTTACCCCCATTATTATATATCACCGCATAGTTACCCCTTACGACTGCGTTGATGAGTACTTCATGGAAGTGGGTCTTCTGTCGATTTACTTATCACCTGACCTACTTGGAGTGTATGTAAAACTTTTATTTCAAACCCGAAATGAGACGTTCATTAACTCTTTCCCAAGAACGTGAGTGGCAATTTCAATTTCATTTCCTCTAGTTTGGAGATGTTGTCATCCGATGGCTTATACGTGACGGAAATTTTCTTAAGCCGAGGTTGCCGTTATGGCTTTATCTCATCGCACGATTTGCACGTGCAATGCGTACAATTTTGCAGTGTTTTTGGCACCAGACAACAACATAATATCAAAAACAATAAGAATAACTGATTAATGCAATCAAAAATTTCACTCCACAACTAGTAGTGATAATTGTGTCGCGCGCGAGATAGACTACCCGTCTTTTTCTTACCATTCGTTCTAGAAAGAGACGTGTCTTCTATCTCGCGCGCGTCACAGCTCTCGCACGATCCCCTTATTCATAAACGCTCTGTAGGCTTCTGCTAACTTAACAATCGTTTGTCCTTTTCTGTCACTTTGAGATTTACCTTTCACAGATAAGGACAAACGATTGCTAAGTTAGCAGCAGCCAATAGAGCGTTTATGAATAAGGGGGTTAAAATGTATCTTCATAACGTCAGCAGTCGGTTAGGTCAGTTTGACTGAACACAAATGGTTATCAGGATTTTTTTATTGTGGTCAGCAGAACTTAAGGTAACGGTTTTTTTAATAAATACCTAGTGATTCTAAAAGGAAGGTTTATATGTATAATACATGCATATTATAAAATAGTAGAGAAACACTGATTGCACACTTGCAAAGCGGGCCGCTAGAATAGTATATAAAAATACTGAGCGACACAAAATGATGCCCAGTCTCCATACAAAATTAGCAAATTAGCAGTATTTCAATAAGTTGGATCTTTTTTTACTTCTTTAGCCAAGTAAAATTTTGTTAATGAATTCCGAAATTATCAGAGGTGCTATTCGAGTTCGGATTCACGTATCCACGACTTTCTGCTTTGAGAACTATAGACCAACTGCTTATATGAGTCGTCGCCGGCGCAGCCCAGAGGCGCGGGGTAGGACGACAAAGGGGACCTAGAGACGTTCGAGCGGGTAGTGCGCCTGCCACGCGCACCTCTTTCGGCTCCCTAATTTCTGAGTATCATTATTAACAGAATTCCATTATTCAAATCCCTGCAAAAGCAAATTGTATGCAATGTGAGATCATTTTATTTTGGTTACTCAAAAAACAGATTTTTTGATTTATTTAATTAGTTGTGCTATAAGAGTTACCTTCATACCAAATTTCAAATTTCTAGGATAACTGGAAGTACCTACTTTATAAGTATTTATCCTCATAATATTATTATGCCACTTGCGCGATTTTCCTCGCATTTTGTAAACAAAGCTTAAACTCCATCATGGCGTCAACCGACCCCGTGTTTTCTCGCCATAGTCTTATCAAATCGGTGATCTAAATGTTAGCGTGCCAATTTTATCTTGTTTGTAATACCGATATCTGTTCAATGCATAGACGAAATAACCAAATAAACTGACAATAAGGACACTCCGATTTTGGCAACACATCTGTTTATTTGTACTAACATTTTAATACCATCACTAATTTTTCGCGATTGTTTTTCCTTTGTATCATAAATGAAATGCCATTTAAGTAATTATATTTTTTTATTATACATCTATTTTCTTTTTGTGTTGTATAAACAATAATCGAATTTCATTATCTAAACGACATAGGGACGTAAGTATATAGGTTTTTTAGAGATAAAGACAATACTTTTTTTGTACCTATTACAAAATAATTAATAACCTTGACAATAACATTAGAAAACCGTTCAAGATTAAGCGTAACCGATTTTCTCGTCGAATACCGCAAAAAAGGTATGAAGGAAAGATATTAATTTAATGTTTGTGCAGAGTTGGTATTCATTTTAATTTAACCTCAAACATAATGTAGCGAAGCTTTTAGAATAGGCCGTGGTTTCATTTTCGTTGAGTAGCAATTGTTTCTTAGCTCATTTTATAACGCTCGTTTGCGAGTTTCAGCTCAAGTCACGGAGCCGATTGCGTAGGTGTCGATCGAAGCTTATTATTTTGTCGAACGAGCGCCTTGTTTGGAGCATTTTAGCCTATTACGGTTAGATGTTACGCTACTGAAGTAAAAATTGATTTCTTAATGTGAAATGTGAATAACGTTTTTTGCTATATCGGCCTACTTCTGAATTAAGCACCTGTACTACGAGTACCAGTACCTACGTATAGCTAGGTACTTTGAAATCAATGTTTTACAACTGCTCAGCGAGAACTAAGTTTTACAGATGAAAAATTGTTTCAGATGTGCCGGGCGGGATTTGAACTCGCGCTCTAGGCTACACCAAGTGTTCTACCAACTCGGCCACCGGACTCGGACCATATCACCGAAAAAATATATATCTTATACACCATTCGGGCTGTACAGTACCAAGAGTGTGTATTTAGAATCCGAAGTGTAGGTGAACTGATTTAGTCGAAATCGTTTTAAGACATCGCTTGCGGGTAGCTCAACCAACCATCGTAGACGTCCCTAAGGAAGGCCTATGTCCAGAAGAGGAGTGGCGTCTTTCGACTGAGATAATTAACGATTTTTACACTGCTTTTAAGCTCTGATTGTGCTGAACATCATACCTCAAATTGAGAAAAGATTTAAGGATTTTTTTGTAAATATATGCTTCAATTATACGAACGACTAAAGCCTCGCTAGCGGTAAATGTGTGGCGCATTAATTCCGTGTTGTCAATTAATCAAATGTGTCGACTCCTGGCAGCACAGCTTACGATAATCAATCTTGTCAATTAATTCTTGGCTTGAAACGATCTTGGTTAGCACTTGTCTTGCAATGTTTGCGTATGCGAAATAAGCTTCACCTCACGCATAGATTTAATATCGAAGAAAATGGTTCGCCGCATTGATTTGCTTTGAACATTTCTACCCACAATTGTGGTAAAAATACAGTCTGTCATCTTGGCGGAGCTCAGTCGTGATACCGGTATCTCTAAGTCAAAAATTAACTCTGAGATTGTTAATAAGAGTTGCTGTGATTCCTATAATAACATTTTTACTTCATAGAAATTTACTGTTGATTACCATTTTTACATAAAACCTTTTTACTGTGACATCACGATAAATATATTTTGTTAATGAATTGAATAGTTTAATATTTATTTTAGTTTTCAAAATCAAACTTTGATCAACAGTTTTTAACTTGTTCAGTAAAACCAGAATTACAGAGCATGTGGTCTAAAAGCTAGTATAAAACGTTTCCAACCTTCAATCCTAAGCTTACGTCACAACTGTGACATTCTTCGTCTTTTGTTATTCAAATTTCTGCCTTCCAACATAGTTAACAGCACAAGTGGTTCCCTAAATATTTAAATCTTGTTTACATATGTCTACATTCAGAATACAACCTGAAATATGAAGGATAACCTCAACGGAATTTAGGGTTCTACTCTTAATTGCATTGTTCGAAAATTTCTTCAGTGCTAACTATCGTGGGAGACGATTTAATTGGCAAAACTTTTGGAATTAATTTTCTTACTTAGCCGAGATTTCTTAACTGATTATCAACTTTGTAGTTTGACACATTTAACGGTTTGATCCGAGAGAGGTCCTGGCGATACGTAGCGTAGATTCTTTTGAATTTAAGAAGTCTTTTCCACGTGATTTAATCACAATAGTTACCTAACTTATACTTACAAACTTTTGCTCTTGACTTGTCTGTTTGATTTTAACTATAGAATCCAAAGATCTTACTGTCGACCGATTATGTGCTAATAAGCAATCCACTAGTGCAAAAAATAGCTATGCGAGTTGGTTGTAAGGCTATTTCACTTCAAAAATCCAAAAACCCCTCAACACCTTTTTTACGCCGAATAAAGACGCCTCCGTTACCTTTTTCTTAAATAAAATTTCCATTTTCTTCGGGGTGTTTGCCCCGTGCAGACGGTTCAAGGGTTTTATTAATTACTTAACACCTGTAAGTATAAGAGAGGTTAGGAAGTCAGCATTTGGCACCCAAGGTCTGAACTGTGCCCGTACTAAGTGGATCGTTAAATCAGGGGTATTATCAGAGGTCTGAGTTTACCCCAAGAGTGTACGCGTAACTTACAATCTAAGACCTTACTATATTTCACCACCTTTACGAGTATTAGCGCCGGTCGGATTACCGCTAAGTAAAGTGCCGTGCTATGACAAAACACTGTATCTCGAGTTACAGTGTTTTGTGGTAATAACAATAATTAAGCTTCTAGGGTCCTCAACTATATGTTTACATTGACAGTTAACTCATTTTGTATCGAAAACATTGAAAACCATCATAGCAATTTGGACTGTAACTGCCAAAACTTACTTAATCATTTTAACTGAACACTGCAACTTTAATAGATACAGTGTAACGCCTAAACAAACGCGCAGCACAAGCCAAGTTACAGTGTTTTGTCGTAATAATCTCACAAGAAACATGAAGCGATTGCTATGATTCAAACGTGTGTCTGTAAACACTTACAGTCCGCTGTGATCAAAGAATTAAGGTAGTTTAAGGGTTTTTGCAAGTTTGTATGAAACTGCTTGCTTTTTGTATTTGAAACTTAATTATTACTGTAATTTGGTTACACCAAAAACAACGTCATTTTTAATGTGTCCAAATTTCATTGAAATCGGATTCGATCGAAAAAAACAGTTTATTGCGATTTCTAGAAATTAGCTGTTTCCAAGATACGGTGTTTTGTCATAGCACAGCACGAGTAGAACTGCGTAAATGTAAGCTAGAATTATGCTAGTTCATCAAATTAATAAAAATATTTCAAGAATAGCGTGTTATTCGTCCTGTTACTATACCAATAGAGTTTCGTGTTGATTTATGTGGATCATAGATGATGAATTCGATAGACGAGCAATGTGATTGAATGGCGTTCATCATGTGAATAAAACTTTATTGGAACTTTCTCAATCGGCCATGATCATTTGAGATAAGGGTTTTCTTTCTATTTCGTCATCTGGAAGCTTTGTTATAAAAATAATAGTTCACACGTATTTATAGTATTTTGATTATAATTTAAGGCTTGGGGAGCTGAGGACCTTATAAATGTGTTCAATTTAAGTAGAATTTAAGTATTGTAGTAGCTTAATGTATTTTATTTTTAAAAAAACTTTCTGCCATGTATCTCGCGGTGCATACTTCTTGGCGATTATGGTCTTTGCGAATGCGCTAGTAGTTTCAAAAAATACTTGTAAAAGAGCCCTTGGCGGCCAATTTGCAAAAATAATTGTAAAATTTTGAATTTTGTGTATTTTGACTAGAATAGCCAGCTTTAGAGAAAAAAGTAATAAAATGAGTGCCGACAAATCGAAAGATATCGGTTGGTAACGCCTACCGAAGTCATCAATATAACTCCTAAAGTATGTAGATTTGAAATATCAATTGGCTTTAATTTGACACACAGATAGTTACATATGGTAATACCAGAGGCTGTCGTTACAGTAGTAAAGAGTGATATATACAATGTATGAATGAACTAATAGGAATACAGGTTGATCTGTACCCAATATAATCCCGAAACAATTCACCAGTCCACCTTGTGGGACACTTGCTTCAACTTCATTGTCTCATATACATTCGCTACTCGAGAATCCTACTTATATTAGAAAAGTGAGTGTGCATGTTTATTTATTCTTTATGCCTCTTTCACGTTTTATAATAGCTATAACTGGATATCTGGAATTAAATATAGGAAAACTTTAACCCTGAAAAATTGGGTACTTTCCGCGGGATAGCGATAAACATATACTCAAACGAAGTCGCGGGTAACAGCAAATTTTTTATTATGATTTATGTGTCTTCCTTTGTCACTTAAAAGCATGGCCGAATACAGGTGATACCTTGTTAAAATAACTTCGATTTTCATCGTAGTCGGTGAAAAAGTGAGCGTCCTTTGTTAAAATTAGTTAGCCGGTAGTTCGCGCGGTATTGAAATATTTGAAATTTCTCTGTAAACATGGACCGTTCGCTTAGACCGTCTGCCTTGTTCCCTGCTGCTTTGTACTGAATTAACGCATATTTCGCTGATATTACAGCCTTTGTTCAAAATCTATACACAAGCTCCAGTTTTAGGTTAAATGTAACATGGCGCTGAGAACCGAGGCATGAGCCGGTAATGGTAAGGAACTAAGGGCACAAAGATATTTAACATCAATGAGTATAATTGAAAAAGTTTTTTACTATGCACGGTAAAATATCTATTCATCCATCCATCCATACAAATAAAAATGATTCACCGAAATGTATATACGCGCATAACTTCCGAACAACTGCACCAAATTTGATACTTAATTCTTTTTTGTTGTGTTCTTTATTGCCAGGACAAAGTTCGTATTAAACAAAAATTAAAAACAGAAAAATACTAAAACGAGGGTGAAGCCGCGGGCAGCAGCTAGTTTATAATAATCATGATTTTGGCAAAAACTAACAATTACGTTTTTTTTTCAGTTTCTATGAGGGTTTAGTTATTGACCCATGAAGTTGAAGTCCCAGAAACTAAAATCCAAATTCACATGGGATGAGAATATTCACTGTTAGAATCCTTTTAGGCTTCCGTGGTCAAAGGACAAAAACTGAATACTTTTAATTTTCTTTGTTCATCCATCCATCTGTATAATTAAATTAAAATGTTTGTCATCAATGGCTCTTATGGTGCAGGTACTTTAATCATACCGACAAATCCGAAAATCCTATAATTTTCCATTTCTAATGACGTAATGACACAGTTAATTTTTTGTTTTGTTTTATATTTTTCCGGCTACAAAATGAACTTAGGATTGTTTGAAAATCAAAATTGATTTGGCTTGAGATGAGACGGACAAAGTATTGTTTTTTTAATTTGTACGGAATTTTCAGTGAGCGAGTCAAATTTTTTGTACGCGCGGCAATTAACACGCCTTTGAACGGCTTTCATCTAGTTAACACACTAACGAATAACACACACACTGGCAGTTTTTCTACTGTGCGTCATTATCATCTCCAGCTCATACGTCCCACTGCTGGGCACAGGCCTCCTCTAAGAATGAGAGGGCTTGGGCCCAGTGCGGATTGGGAACTTCACACACACCATTGAATTGCTTCGCAGATGTGTGCAGGTTTTGTAATATCGCACATAAATTCCGATAAACTCAGAGATGCGAGCTCGGGCTCGAACCCACGACCCTCTGCTTGAGAGGCCACAGGTCAAACTACTAGGCTACCACGGCTTTTTTAGCTTTTTTTGCGCAGTGTCATATTATTGTTGAATCAGCCGTCCACTCCTGCAACTAATAATGATGGGCAAAGTAGCAGGCAGAAGACCCGTCGGCCGTAGGAAGAAGTCGTGGTTGCGCAATATCCGGGAGTGGACCGGAGTCGCAAGTGCTGCCGAACTTTTGAACCTCGCGAAGGATCGGAGGAAATATGCGGAGCTGACTGCCAACCTCCACTAGTTGGAGAGGCACTATAAAGAGAGAGAGCCGTCCAGAATCCAAGTCGCGCTAGGACGACGACTTCCAACCCATTCGCATCACGGCCTGGGGCCTTACCATGACGTCTTAATGCGATTCAATTCCGACTCAGTTCAGGATTTAGCTGTCATTTTTAGTATGGATCTGACAGCGAGCGAAGCTAAACTAAATCAAAATTGAATCGCATTAAGACGTCATGATAGCACCCCTGACAATGTAATGAAACTTGAAAAATTATTCGTGAAAATTTAAACTGGCTTCCATTTCCATCGACACGTATGTCAACGTCTGTAACCCACCTACATCGTAAACGCAGATCGCCTCCATTGCTACCACATCATCAAATGATAATGCTATCAATTGTAAATCAGCCATCCTAAAGATGGTTTAGTCAATCTGTTGTCGTCACCCGGCTTTTTCCTTCTTCGGTTATTGAACCTTACCGATAAGTCACAAGAGGTAGAAAATATTGTCCTGTTACTGTGAGATGGTTTGAAGTGAACGTTGTACACTTTCAAAACACCCACGAGTGCATTCTTCTTGCCTTTCTGTCATACGGCAAAAAAAAGCGTAGTAAGAGATAGTGAATGCGATAGCAAGCGCATGTGCATTAATTAACACTCCTACGACATCAGATTTTCGTATCTGGACACTAGGTATTCAGTTTAGGTGCGCTCGCTGTTAGATTCATACTAAAAATGATAGCTAAAACCTGAATATGGTATGGCTGTTGTATGTTGTAGTGTACGGAACTGACATGGGACTTAAGTCATTTTTCTAATTTGGAACGTCAATTTGTTTATTCGCACAAATGATGCGTACGATATGAGAACTGTATGGAAATATAATATATGTGTAATGACTAATGGGTTTATGAGCAAGGGACTCTTTATATAGCAAGGCAAACACCATGTAATCTGAACTGCTTCTTTTACTGCTATTGAACTACAACTGACAATTCAAAGTCAAGAATAAAAAAAAACATCAAAACTAAGGAGTTCGCGACATCCTCACAGATTACTAATTATTTTCAAGTTTTTCACCTATACGACGGTTGAAACACTTTGTTGCTTGACGTTGCTTTGCGTTTATTACAGACGAATTGTGGCGTATCGTCTGGGAGACAACGCCTTCTGTGGTTGTAAAAAGCAATGCGAGAGCTACATTCTCTGCCACAGGCATAACAAGATAAATTTGCGGTGATTACCGAGCCACACTAAACTTCTACGTCATAGATTTTTTACAACACAACACAGTACAATGATTTCTCATTTTTTAAACACCATATACTGTGCAATACAGATGAAAAGTACATGAACCCATACAACGCGGTAATGCGACCAGCTTTCTGATCACCATGCCACCGGGCAGCGATTTAGGGCAACTTTTTTATTTATAGTTTTATTACCTGCTTCATTTTGTCAAATAATGTATTTTTTAGATTCCGACACTGTCAAAATCATGAAAATGAATACAGTTAGCAAGGTTAGCAATAATTATGCGACTGTATCTTTTTTATTATATAGTAAAGTTAACACACTCACGCAGGTAAAAAGTATTCAAATAAAGTACGGCTTTTTGTACCTAAAATCTGAATAGTCATAAAGCTGGGACTTTAAAAAGATAGGACTACTATACGGCGTACGTGACTATATTATAAAACCTTGAAAATGCAAACGACCTCAATCTGAAACCAAGATAACTGCTGATTTAACTGGCATTAAATTTGAAGCTTTAGAATTAAAATTGGATTTGGACAGAGTAACTGCCGTTACGGAAGTAATTAACGTAGGAATCCTTTTCTTCCCTGAAAAATAATCAACGGCAAAAGCGGACGTATGCTAAGTGTTAAATAAGTTTTTGTTAAAAGTTTCTGTTTTAACTTTCGTGCTGGTCTGGAATCAAAAAAAAACATAGAATGTACCAGCTCCTTCTCTTCTCGCGCAAATGGTAAAAGCCCTCAGAGGAAATGGGCGAGAATGTTAAGAATTATGTTACAGGTGATGCGGCTAGCAACCCGTCACTATTTTGATTCCCCTTTTCACCTATACGCCAATAATCACGCTAAACGTGGCCTTTAGGTCTTGTTACCTAGGCTTTGTCTACCCCGTAAGACGTGATTTATGTATATATGCATGTCATTCTTTTTTACATTCGTTTTATTTTCAGAATTTGATTTTTGTTGACAGGCATTGTCATCAAATAAAATTTCACCAAATTCGTTTTTTACAATCAGTGGCAAAATAATAATACCGCATCTAATTTCCTATATTAAATGATCCAGCTGATGGTGCTCATTGACGGTGATTCTGATAATGCATTAAACTGAAAATTAATGGGCCGCGGCTAAATTGTGCAGTGCCGATGCTAAAATTTATTTGTCATGATTTATGTTTGTTGGCAACATTGGCAATATAGCCAATCATTTTCTAGAGAAATAATAATAGGGGTGCGAATCGGGTTACCTCCACGTGTGGTCAAGAGCTGCGGTTCGTTTTTGGATCCGTCCGGGGGGAAGAGCAGTGCTTGATCCGGTGCGCCCTGGGCATCGGCTAATGATTTCCTGGCAGTTTCTGAGGGATATCATTGACCGTTGGCTAAGAGCCCGACAGGGGGGAGGGGGTCTCTGACCATTACCGTACAACGTTGCCGACATTTTGTCACAAGATTTTTTAATTATATTTTTGTTACTTTGACATTGGCGAAGTTGTCGTCGCTATAACGACTTGATACGCCACAAAAGAAAAAAAAGAAATAATAATATTATTCGATAGTGGAGGTAGTTCACAAAGTCAAGAGCAATACTGCTAGGGCAAAAAGGTTCCGTCATCATAGCGGGAAAAATGGTTACCTGGGAACTTACCATCAAGTCTTGATGCGATTCAATTCCGATTCAGTTTAAGTTCGCTTGCTGTCAAATCCTCACTAAAAATGACAGCTAAAACCTGAACTGAGTCATGGCAAGGCCCCTGGATATATCAGTCGATTACACGCTACATGTTTCGGACTAGCCGCAGTTCGTCCTCTGGGAGTAGTAGTTTAATCAAATAGCGCTAACGTTGTGCTTATTATTACGTAAGAGATCTGTACATGCCACATACACATAGACATATATCACGTCTTTATCCCTTACGGGGTAGACAGAACCTAAGGTAACAAAACCTTAAGGCCACGTTTAGCATAATTAATATTAAATTATATCTAGATTAATCAAGATTGCAGTTGAACGACCGACATTTACAAAATCGAAAAAATGCGTATTCCTGGGCTTAGCTAGATTGCTCTCAAAGATCCTTATACACCCGCACCCTTGGAAGATTGCAGATGCGTAGTCAGCCTAGATAGGGCTAAGATGGAATAATTTAACAGCAATTTCACCGGCTGTCTTACTCTCCACGCTGGAACACGGCAGCGCAAGCACTGCTGTTTGGCGGCAGGATTAACGAGCAGGACGGTAAGTAGCGATCCGGACGGACCTTGCGCGAGGACCCAAAAAATAATAAATAAAATGATAGGCAATCATCATCATCATCATTGTGTCTTTATATTTGTACAATAAAGCATTTACTTACTTACTTACTTATCTCCAGTCTATATACGTCCCACTGCTGGGCTCTCGCAATAGTAGGCAATGTTGTATATAAAACATGATTGATCGAAGACATGGCGGTCTTTGTTGCAAGAATATTTTTAACTCACACCCTTTACAAAGCTAACTTGTTAGTTATATTTTATACACATTTTATACAGTTGTGAAGGAACAATTTTACAACACCGCGTTCAACAATGTGGGCAACACTCATCTTGTTTTCACAAAATGTTGTATTCCACAGTTTAATCGTAAAAAGTGGGCATTAATATTCTTAACTCAACTTTAAGTACTTTAGAATCATAGAATACACCAGAAACCGTGTGTTATTCAGACCATTCGTGTAACTCACAAAGAGATTGGACATTCATTTCTTCAGCGGAGATTTACCATATTCCAAATATGACAATAATAATGTCTAAATCTTGAATGTCTCGGTCATGTCGCATTTTCAACGGCCGAGATTATGAGAAAAAAAAACGCGGATTTTGCAAACCGGATACTGTTTTTTTTTAATTAAACACGGCCAACGGCTAAGACTAAACAACATTATGCCCAATTCATTCAAATTAAGATTTCTTGGAAACCAGTCGCCACATCAGATGACAAATTAAATAATGTCAACTGAGTACTAACTAACGCCGTACAATCACGTTAATATTAGGTATTCCGTACTACGTAGTTTTAAACGCTTAAAGTCTACCAAAAAACTACTTTAAAAGGTGTTTTTCTTTGAATCCACGAATGAGAATATTGATCTACTTAATCTATTTTTAATCGATACAATTTTGATGTTTTTCAAATAGATTTTAATTCAAAATTGAAATTGGAATTCCTAATAAAAGACCAACTAAATTTTCATTAAAACTTATTCAAGTATAAATTAAACTTTGGAGCAGCAATTAGCGATCCTTAATTTATTAGTTAAGTTTACTACGTTCCAGCGTCATTTGCTTCTTGACAGAGCGTTAATCTATGCGACTAATATATATTTCATTAACGACCTAAATTATATTCCACAGTTTATACTTAAGCGATATTAGAACGACGATGTTATTAAAAGGCAGTTGAAAAAGACACATTCTTGTTCGCATTAACTACGAACGCCGTACCACTCATATGTCCCTAGAGACAAAATTGTGCGTCCGTATCTCGATAATCTTATAAGCCTATATTTCGTCTATCAATGTCAAGAAAACTGCGTGCTAGAGCCCGTTGAAAATACAAAGGGCGAGAAAACTACGTGGGTTGTCCTGTGTCACCCGAAACTAAGACGAGGGCTGTAGCGTCAGCTACTAGATAAGTTGTCAAGGTCGGTAAAAAAAAATTTTTTTGCAGTTAGTCGAAGTAATTAATTTCTACTTTATTGACTTACCATAAAATTCCGGTAAAAATCTTATAAAACCCCTGTATAATCCTTAAAACTGCTTAAAACACTGTCATTGCACGCTTATCATTTACACTAGCACGGTGTGAATGCGAAAAGATTTGTCTTCATCCGTTTTCTGACTACGTAGACTCGACCTCGCTACGGCGCTACGCCGTAGACGCGTGCGGTACTCGTAGCGGCGAGGATACACTGGAGTGGAGCTACGAGATAATGTTCCGAAGTCGGCCGAGCGGCCCCGAGCGCGCCCGAGACTTTGTAAGCTGTGATTGATATCAAATGAAATGTGAGGAATGAGTAGTTCCCTGGAACTCTTTGTTTTAAGGATTTTATATTTTGTGCGGCGCCGATGTGGTCGTAGTTTAAAAATGTAGGTTCTCCTTCAGATTGTTGCGAGTTATTTATAGCCTTGTTCTAGTTTTCTGAGTTACATTCAGAGGGGACAGTAAACGTGGAGCAGTCGTAAAGCGCTCCGAGTCACTTTACAGCTGGAATTCTTCTCCGATTATTATCCCAATAAAAATAGTAAGCGGCAATTTGGACTCCACTTGGCGCTGTATCGACTTTATATTTATGTAGCGTCTTATTTTAGTTCATTAAAATTTTAACTTAAACATGGTCTTTGTATTTAAAATCATAAATGTTAAATTTATTTGCAGTATAACAATCAAATCCTTGGCATTAGAAATAATATTTTAGAAAATATGAAAAATGTGTTTTTTTTTTAATTTTCATTTTTAGTCAACTTTTGACAGTGCAATCGTTAACAATGTAATTATGTGCCACGAGCTAAATTATAATATTATATCAACAAACCAAATCGAGTGATTGTGCAAATTAATAAAGCACCGAATGTTAATGCTCATCATAATTATATTGAATAATTATGGTCTGTAAAAATGATTAACATGAACTTGATTTGTATATTTTATAATTATTTTTAAAGCTTTTTTGTTCTTCGTTGTGTAACGATTAAATACTTAAAAGAATACTTAAAACATTTTGGCCGTTTCCAAAAATGTAAATCCGTTTGAAGAATTTCATAATATTGAAACCAAATATTGAAAAAGTAAACTTATTTTTTTCGTACTATTTATGAGTTGTCGGTGTTTCCCTTCTTAAAATGGAAACAGTAATCAATTTAAAAATAATCATCAAAATCATTTCATAGTGGAGATATCAACGGATACAGCAAACAAAAAAAAACATATAGTCACATTATAAACTTTACTTTTTACTTAAATACATACATAAATCACGTCTTTATCCCTTATGGGGTAGACAGAACCTTAGGTAACAAGACCTAAAGGCTACGTTTAGCATGATTATGGGCGTATGGGTGGAAAGGAGAATCAAATAGTGATGGGTTGCCACATCGCCTATAACAATGATTCCTATTTTTGTCCATTCCCTCGATGGCTTTTAACTTCTGCGCGGGAAGAGAAGCCACTGGTACATTCTATGTTTTTTCATTGCTCCCAGACCAGCACGGACCTCGCTTTTTGATGTCGGCTAAAAGCTAACACACTGACCGTTTTGTAGTGATTGCTTCTCAATTTAAATGGCAACAAGAGTGACTTAGTAATACAAGATTAAACAGTAACCTGAGCTATAAGTATCGCGCAGGTCTTTAAATACTTAAAGTGAAACACTAAAACAGAAGAACGTTAATTTTTATAGCAATGTTTTTTCGTTGTTATTGCTGCGACTTTGTTCGAAACGCTTTCAGGAAATGTGTAATATGAAACGGAGACAATGTAAAAAATATTTGTCCGAAGTCATTTTGTAAAAAAAATAAAGCCAATGTATTTTTTTATATTTCTTCCATGCTGGTCTGGGAGCAAGTAAAAAACATAGAATGTACCAGTTGCTCCTCTTAACGCGCAGATAGTAAAATCCCATCGAGGGATTGGGCGACAATTTTAGGGATCATGTTATATAGGCGATGCGGCTAGCAACCCATCACTGTTTTGATTCCCCTTTCCATCCATACGCCCAAAATCATGCTAAACGCGATCTTAAGGTCTTGTTACCTCTGTCTACACCGAAAGTATTGTGTAATGTATTTTTTTATGAATTAGGGTGGCCAGCAAGCAACCTTTTGCTATGGATATTGATAGTAGCATCTGCTTGTCCAGCTCTAACCAGGTTCAGTAAACTTTTTTCAAAAAACGTTTTTTTTTTACAACTTTTAAAAAATTACTCTTAGTGGGAATTGATTCAGGGTACAGGCTAGGTATATCGCATTACATTCCTATTGTTTTTGTAATTGTGTATGTACCTGTTTTTTCCGAATAAAAAACAGATTATTATTTAAGTTTTTTCTATGGAAAGCAATGGCATAGTCCTTACTCTATTATACCAATATATTACATCCCAAACCACGACCACTATCGGTCCAATATTCAGGGGAACTTTTACCCGGTTACACGTGAACGTACAGTCAATATCAAAAAGATCAAAGCCACAAAGGTGTACAGATATATTTGAACACGATCTAGCGCCCTCTACATATTTTTGAGTACCGGTTTCCCTCAGATACATCTGATGCTGACTGCCCCTACATGAGGACAAACATGGGTGAACACAGGCTATCAATAAAGGGATACGAATTAGATTAAGTAAACGATGGAATCGGTTGTATTGATTTACTTAGCGGCATCCCATCACGATACAGGCGGCTAGGTATGGGGCTAGATTATTTGAAAGCACATCACTCAAACATACCATTCGAAATTGGTAAAAATCTGTTTATTGCTATAAAAGTACACCTCTGTTTTTTTATAGTTGACAAAATTACTCGTAGTCTTAATGCGATTAAATTCCGAGTTTGTTCAAGTTTTAGCTGTCTTTTTTAGGATGGATCTGACAGCGAGCGATCCTTAACTGAATCGGAATTGAATCGCATTGAGACGTCATGGTAAGGCCCCTGTACGGTTTTTCACAACTTACGAATGGTATTATCGAATCATGTGCTTTCAGAATTGGCTCCCAGACTTATTATTAGTGTATCAATACCTACCGGTGATACTAAAAGTGCAGCAAGTACAAAGTAGTTTTTGTTCAACGGCCTTTGTTTTTATCTAGAGTTAAAGGACCTATCCTGATATTGTGACTATGAAACAAAATTTGAGATTAATACCTACAACATATCAAAAAAACCTCGAAATCGGTTTACACGATCTAACCTTCATAATTTTTAAATGGTTCACAATATCTGCTTGAATCTTTTCCAATCTGCGATAACTTCTTCACTGCACAAATCAAAATTGCAATCCTTATCCGTAAGAAAATAGAAGGCACCTGTTTCAAACAATAAGGCGTGTTGTACAACCTCGATCGCTTCCAAGATTCTAGTCACGAATCCACACTTTTCTCCATCGTGGGTATTACAAATATAGCAAATTGTGTTATCGCTAAGAACCCCATGATTTGCGGGTATTGAATTATTATTGGCAAGGGATCCCGCACAAAAGGGTTAGGTGATTAAGCCCTTAGTAAAGCTGTACCTTCACTTAGATTATTTGAGAAATGCCAAGAATGTATTCATCTCCGCCGGGGCCAAAGCAAAACTGCGCATCAGGTGTGTTGAACGGGCGCTATTTCCTCCCCATTGTTTATTTCTAGAGCAACTAAAGAAAAAAGTACCCGCGTGAAGCCTCAAAAAAAAGTATAGAATTCTGCGTATAACAAAGTGATTCCGGGTAAAACTGCGCCGTACCTCGTGCGCGTTTGCGTGTCTCGCGTAACTTGAGCCGTTCACTAGCAGGCATTATCTGATTCAGGTGTATCAATGTTGGCCACTAAAGAAACCTGACTCTTTTCACGGGTAATAGGACTTTGTTCAAGGTCCGTCCGGCTACCACCATCTTATTCGCTAATTCTACCGTCAAGTGGCAATGCTTGCGTTGCTGTGTCCCGGCGTGAACAGTAAAACCAGTGAAATTCCTGGCACATGAGACCATCTAAGTTGGCAACGCTTCTGAAATCGTATGGTCCCAGGTGTCTATGGGTGTTCAAGTCGCTCTAGTGCTGTCAGTTAATTACATAGTTTATGACACAAAACAATCCAAAAATCGTGATCTTATTCCTTTTACAGCATTTGACGCGGTAAGTACAAAGTAGATAATGTTGCTTACGACGAGTTCAATGTTTTGGTTAAAACTTAATTATGCTCCCAATTAGAAGCCAAGGTTGATGAGAAACACGCACTTATACATACATAATTTATATTACGCACTACTCTTCCTCCCGACATCGTCCGCGTAAATTAAACGGACATGTGTTAATTTGAAGTAGGTATATTTTAATTATTTCCTTTCCAAATGAAATTGAAATCCGGCGACTCGTTTTAGCGTAAAATAGTAGCAAACCTTCTTATAGTCTATTCCAATGAATACGATTGCGAGCGGTTGGGACAATAACGTGGCTTTAGGTCCTTGTGACCTATTACGGCAACCACGGGAAGAGCTGGGTCCTTCATTTTCTCAAACTTGACACGGCACGATAAACAAATTATCATAAAACATCTTTTCTCAACGCTTTAAAAACAGCGCTCTCGTTACACCGGAGCAAATTGTATGATTATTTACAATTGCCTGCTCATTGAAACGCAAAACGCTCAACACAATTTAAATCAGAAAAATGCCGACCAACTGGCTTTTTATTGTGCGGATGTAAAGCCGCAGCGGGTCGCTTTACGAGACCGGCTACTGCGCTCAATTAAAACCAGAAACCTTTAAATTCATTTATCTTTAAAAAAAATTACATCGTAAAGAACGGTTTTAATCAAAAACGTCAGCTGTCAACTCCACCCGCCACTTTAACCGACGTTTTATGTATTTCACAATTTTGAAGTTGAGGCATGTCTTGACTTTAATATCATCCAAAAAGGAATCTACAAGCAGAGTGTTAATACTGGCTATCGAATCCTCCAATGAATTATTGATTTTGTTAAATACACCGTAAAAACTTTTTAAGTTATAACAGAGTTATGAACATATATTTTATTTTTATTTTTGAGTGAGTTTTATTCACAATGCCACGAAACAAACACGAAACATTTTAGTATCGATATCGATCATAATAATTTGCTTGCCCACCTCTAGTGTACTGCTAGGCTTTAGGCCATCCAATCAGAGTGGTTTTTTTTTCAATATAAATTACATTATTATTTCCATTCCACTGGATAATTCCTCTCTAATACCAGGAAATAAGCTTTTAAATAAATTCAGAATTGTAAATAATAAACTATATGAAATAGATCGGCTATTCAAATTTTTATTGAAGTCGATTTAAAACTGAAACGGCGCTGCCGTTTTAGAGCTGAGAACGGTTATCGCGGCACTCGACAAAGCATTAAATTTCACACCTAATTTACGTTCAATAGAGAAGCAATTAAGCTAGCACTTGGGGCGTCACATGGGGCTTGCAGTTTTTGTTGCCGCCGTGGGAATACTACGCATTATCAAACTCGTGTACAAAATTGACTTATACTTTAAGTATGAAAGTAAAAAGTTAAGCGTAAAATAAATTTTTATCTGCTACAATTTACAAAATGATAAATATTCTTAAATTTCGTACATGTATACAGCGGATCGGAAACTATGCATCAATAAATAAGTAGGTACCTACAAGTTTGGTGTGAAAATAAACCATCGAGATGCATTATTTTACATGTAAATGCCAACAAAGTTTTGGGTATACCTAACGATGAATACCTTCGTTTAACTGGATTGCGCTGAAGCGTATATACAATATCGTCGGTGGAGGGTATTATTAAAGTATTTAGCATAGAGCTTCCAGGTCATTTGTGTCCATTAGGGTGTCCACTAATGGTAACAGCTATGGTCCAGCAGAATGCTCGTGAAAACGGTTTTACTGCATTTAACCCGGTAACTAGTGGAAATAGTTTTTGTGCGAATGGCCCGCTTTAAAAATAATGATCGTTACCTACTTAATGCGGGTGGTAGGGCCTTGTGCAAGGTCCGTCCGGATCGCTACCACCATCTTACTCGCTGATCCTGCCGCTAAGTAGCAGTGCTTGCACTGCTGTGTTCCGGTGCGGAGAGTAAGACAGCCGGGGCAATTACGGGCACAAGAGGCATTGCATCTTAGTCCTCTAGGTTGGCAACGCATCTGCAATCCCTCCGGGGTTGCGGGTGTCTATGGGCAGTGGTGATCACTTACCATCAGGTGACCCACTTGCTCGTTTGCCTTCCTATTCATATAAAAAAAAAAAAAAAGTCTCTTTTGCGAGTTTTTTTACAGTGACCCGGCCGATGGTAACGTAAGCGACGTGTTTTGCTCGGAATTTTATTTATAAATGAGTTACGCGTAATTTTTTGTATAAATAAACACTTTGCAACTCCAGTTCTCAGGTATACGCAGTTAGATTTAACTTTTTCTTAATTATCCCTCTTCTGCTTCTGTAAACTAAGGACGTGCGAGTTTCAATCCATTTTACATACAAACATTATTCGAGTTCCCATATACGAAGACGTTACTATAAATTTAATTATGAACTTAAAAGTATACCTATCTCGGACCAGATAAAAAAAAAATACGAGCAACTTTGTGAGGCTGGTGAAACTAGAAATCACCTCAAGCCATCGATCATTCTATACTCAAGATATAAAAACATTCGCCGTTTGAAAGAGCGCCGGTAAACAGTTCTCAAAGTTAATTTGAGAGCTGCTTTCAGTGCAGTTGCGCGTGGATCACTCTCAAAATATTTAACAATAACAAGTGATCATAACCAGTTATCTTAGCGGAGTGTAGGGGCAGGTGTGTGCGTGTAACTGTATGCGCACGGTCAAGCGTAGTTTTACCGGGTTCACATTGTCGCTCGCAGAACTCTGACTTTACTTTGTATTAGAGCGTTTTCCAAAAAAAGTCTACATGAACATTTTTTCCAGAATTTCACTATTTTGGGGTTTTCTTACAGGATCGTTTACCCTATCGATCTTTATACAAGAAAAAATATGTCCCAGAATGTCCATTCCACTTCGTCACTTTTTTAATATAGGCATGTATGGAACGTGACGAACAGGAAAATAAATTCCATAGTTAAATTTGGGACACCCTTTTTCTTGTATGAGAATCGATAGGGTAAACGTTTCTGAGTAAGAAAACCCAAAATATTCAAATTCGGGATAAAATGTTCATAATGCGGACTGTTTTTTTGGAAAGCGCTCATTAAGTCTGAGAATGAAATTAGTAACACGAACTTTAGATTAATTTACTCATTCTGCGAACGTTCGTTTAATACATATATCCACGAATCATAGTATCATAACTAATTGAAACACATATTTAAAATCCTCCATCGTTTGATGAACCCTAATTTAGGTACTACATTAACATCCTAATGCGTTAGCAATCCTTTTCAAATTCTTAGGATTCCCCGCATAATAACAATTCATTCGAATCGGGCAGCACCTAGCCGCATAGTCCTGCGGGCAGTAGGCGCCCAGATATAGCCCGGATAGTCGTTACAGTTATGGTCGCCCGAATAGGCGAGGTATCCGCACTCACCATGTATAACCCGCTTTATTGCTTTCAATTTTATTTTATGCCCCCTCATATTCCTATTGACCGAGCAGTAAGATGAGGTACCTGCAATTCTAAAAGTGCATTAAAATCTTTATCTCTACATACGCTGGATCACCTTGAATTTGAAACCCTCTTCGTTATATCGCGTTCCTGGAAAAATGAAAAGGATTTTGTCTTGACCGTAAAAATATTATTACGGTGCAGCGAGACGCTTTGTGTTTTGTCTTGGGTGTTTCTACTCCGTTCACTGCATGTCAGTTTATTTAATTTTTTAGAGCTCTGCTCATTGTTTACGTTGTCTGTGTATCCTTGAATAACAATATTTCGGTGTTAATTGACACAATCTCTATGTGCTCAATTTCTAAAGAAAGGGGTTTTGTAGCTCTTTTTTCCGCCTTTGTGTGTTTTGCTCTTTGTGTTTTTATGTTGCCTGCACAAGATCGCTGGTCATTGTTTACAAGACAGTATGATATCTAAAATTACTTCTTTTGTCACTCTTTTTTTTGAGTTAATTATTTTCAAAATCTCGGAACTTCGAGACTGACGATTGCCGTTCGTCCTATCTGTAACAAGCGTACTTAACACGCCTGTTATAAATCCTGAACGTCTGGTATCAGCGAAAAGCTTTAAGCAGTGCTGACATATTTATAGGCTTTTATTATATTATCAGCACTTTCCATATTTTGCTGTATTTTTGCGCTTCAAAGTATTTTTAAAAGCACAATTTGCACATTTTTTGCACTTGCAAGTGCATACAGATTGTGGAAAAAGAAGCGCACAATATTTTTGCGTTCATGGCCCGTGACATTTTATTGCCAAAACTGGTACTACATGAATAGAATCTAAATTACCAACAGATATTTTGGTGATGATAAAACTTCTGTGTGGCAAATAGCTGCTTTGTCTACAGTTAAATTTTGTGGGGATTGATTCAAAACCTCGCAACAATAAATAATTTAGAGAATAAAATATATAATCAATATTTAAAAAATTAAATTACCCATTTCGTAGCATCTACACAATTACTTTTTCGTAAAAGTTGTTTTAACTGTCTTAAAAATATACCCGTAGGGATTATAAATACCTTTCAATCAACTGTCAATAAGATCATTGATATCGCCGTCTATCAGAGAATTCTGTCAATAAAATTACACATGGTACTTTTTACAACCTACGGACTGTATCCAATCCTAATCCAGCTCCTTTGACTTGAGCCTTAAATCTCCAGGTTTGTAGACAATGGCGAACTTATACAAAGAATCCCGAGTTTGTCGCAGTAAAAGGCATTAGGTAAGAGATAAGATTCCCATCGGCGAGCGTTTCAGCCTCTGTAAGCAGTTAATTTTGAGATTTTCTACCTTTTCCACGTAAAAAATTGATAGCATAGCATGTCGAAGGGTTCGAATAGCGAAAAAATGTAAAGTCGTGACAGCATCGCCAGATTACATTGAATGGAGATTGAAAATAACAGCCGCTGTCTTGCCCTGCGAAACCAGCACCTGGTTGGTACGTCAGCGATTATCGTGAATGAATATTCGTAGATATTTTTACTCTGCAACAATCGCGGAACGGGCGGTAGACTTTGTTGCTGAAAATCTGCCTGTTTAACCAATTAACATCAGCCATTCTCGTGTTCTGTCCATAATTGTTATTAGGCCAGGCTTTCATCTTCGACCCGTGCTCTCCTTCCCCTTATAAGTACTGCATTCCCAACCAAACCATGACCACCACTGCAGCCTAACTCTGTATTAAGCATTGTCAATTTGTGGTTGCGTGTTTGAGAACGAAGATGGGACTTAGTCTCAGAATAGGCGAGTGAAATATATCTACAGTCGAGATAAATCAAAGGATCACTTTTCATACAACATCATATGAAAAGTGAACACTTATTTTTGCTCGTTTACTAACGTAACCGGGTGGATTTTCTTGTCACTCGTTGCTATGGTCACGTTCTTCTCGGACACTCTTTAAACCATAACTAGCTTCTGCCCACGACTTCGTCTGCGTGGAATTATACACATAAACCTTCCCCTTGAATCACTCTAGCTATTAAAAAAAACCGCATCAAAATCCGTTGCGCAATTTTAAAGATCTAAGCATACATAGGAACAGACAGACAGACAGCGGAAAGCGACTTTGTTTTATACTATGTAGTGATTACCTTAACTATACTACTTTCGTCAACTCGTTGCTGAGACAAAATAACAACAAAAGACAGTTGATCCACCCAACTAACGTTTACAATTATTTTTTTTAATTTTTCTGTGTTGTATTTTTTACAGAAACCAATTCATTTTTTTTTTCTTCAAAATTAATTGTTACTGCTCTTAACTAATTAATTGTGATTGTTGGCGTGTTAATAGTGGCAGAGAGCGAAACATAATAGTAGTGCTTGATGACTGTTATGCGCACTCATGGCGCCGTCCACTTAACACACTCGACATCGTTTCGCTAATGTATCTGAGTGAATCAACTGTTGCTATTAAAACTACCTATGCCTACGCTTTATTATCTTTTCTTAACATTGTAACGACATTGTTTCTTTTTTTAATTTTTGGGCATTGAGTATATTCTCTTACATTTGTGTGTCCTGCAAAAAGGAATAAATGTCTTCTTTCTTTTTCTTTCTTTCTATTTCTACCGTTTACCCGTTCGACATTATTTTACACCAATCATTCGGGATGGTGTATTGCTTGCACACGTCACGTACGGTAAGACGATGAACATGACAAAAAGAAGTTAAAAACTATTTTATTTTATTTTATTTAGGCTCTTTTTACACATTCAATGACAACTTTACGATGTTGTCAACCCTCCACGTGCGTTAATCTTGACGCATTATTAATTTCCGAAATGAAACAAACATATAAGTAAAACGGATCTTTTCCTCGTGATAAAGTTTCTTCGGCGCACATAATAAGATTTTTAAAGGCTTAGCCCAGCTGAGTTATCTGAGTTGTGTGTGGATACAGCCTCGTATAAACAGTAACCGCCGTCATTCTGCATAACATAGAGCGGCCATAGTATGAAAACAACGACCATAGAATTTAATATATGCAGGCGAGCCAGACAATGCAGATTCTTACTGGCATTTTCTGAAATCCTTGGTCCCAAGTTAATACATCTTCAAGAAAATTTCGTAGCTTCCCTCCATATTTGCTTTTGAAGAAATCTAACTTGACGAGTCTCTAAGGAGAAGTTTGAGCAGTGCTTTGTACAATTTTAATTAAGCTGAGAGCAAAGTTTACCCTATGCAGTAAGTGATTTTACCTTCAATACATTAATATTTTAATTGTTATATAAAAAAATTCAACGTTGAAAAAAAACACTTGACAATAACATTCACCATAACACAAGAGACGATTTTGACGTACTTATATTTGATAAAAAAACCTATGAAACATAAAATATTCAATCGTTGATTATTGTTAGTGTCATTGTTATACACTTGGTATAACTCGCACTAATGAGTAAAAATTAGAAGATCACGGTCGATGCGGATCCAGGTTCAATTCCCAGCCATAACTTTACTTTTTTTATATTCTATTTTTCAGTATCGTTTAGAAATACATTAATTGGAGTTCAATATTGGGTGATTTTATTTTGAACTGCTCTTCATCAGTTTTTAAAACATATATTTTGTTTTGGTAATCAATCGCTCCTATGAGTCGTACAAAAATTTACAACCAAAATTCGTGTATTTATTTGTTAACCTTTGAAATATTTAAAGATTCCGCTTTCAAATTAAGTGGGTAAACATTATTTTTCTCAAACATGCTCGGAAATTTATGCGTTAATGTCCCGATATGAGGACATGAAGTTTCTCGTTTATGGCTCCCTACATTACTTCTTGGCTTAGGCCACAAAAGTTAGTATGAAAATCCATTTTTGTCCGCTGCTCTAATTTTTTAAATTTCTATACTAAAATTAAATTGGCAAAGGAAAAAATTACATACAGCCAACCACCACCACAATCTGTACCTAAGCATAATTGCGACATAAAAAAAATCTATGGTACTATATTTATGTGCGGTTAAACATGGTGCTCAAATAGCTGGATCAAATTAGTACATTTAAAAAATAAAAAAGGTGGCAAATCGAAAATCTTTTTTTCTCAAACATGCTCGGAAATGTATGCGTTAATGTCCCGATATGAGGACATGAAGTTTCTCGTTTATGGCTCCCTACATTACTTCTTGGCTTAGGCCACAAAAGTTATTATGAAAATCCATTTTTGTCCGCTGCTCTAATTTTTTAAATTTCTATACTAAAATTAAATTGGCAAAGGAAAAATTACATACAGCCAACCACCACCACAATCTGTAACTAAGCATAATTGCGACATAAAAAAAAATCTATGGTACTATATTTATGTGCGGTTAAGCATGGTGCTCAAATAGCTGGATCAAATTAGTACATTTAAAAAATAAAAAAGGTGGCAAATCGAAAATCTTTTTTTCTGCTTATGCGTATTTCGTAGTGATTGTTATTAATAATTTAACAGAAATAAAAATGACTTCTAGTGATGAAAGTGACGGGGAACTTATGAACTGTATTCCGCCTCATTTAAAAGAGGAGGCAAATTTAGCTATGCAAAATATGCTACCGGAAAAAAGTAAAGAGATTTTAATTTTAATATTTCCTCACATTGTTTGAGAAAAGCACTATACAAGCTTTGGCCGGAACAGGGATTGCAGGACTCGTTCTATCTGGCCTCGTCTTCGACTCGGCCACCTACCCCAAACTCGTCCAGCAATCCCTTACTTCACGGCCTCTGCAGTAATGTACTATTTCTGCTTATGCGTATTTCGTAGTGATTGTTACACCATTAATGTGCCCGGCAAAACAATACATTTCACGTTTAAAAACTGCCCTAATATGTCCAATATTACCTTCAACATGAATTAGTACCTATTTAAATTACTTTTTCCCTATAATAAACTATGATTTACTTGATTGTCTAGTAGTTATTTTAATTTTAATATTTCCTCACATTGTTTGAGAAAAGCACTATACAAGCTTTGGCCGGAACAGGGATTGCAGGACTCGTTCTATCTGGCCTCGTCTTCGACTCGGCCACCTACCCCAAACTCGTCCAGCAATCCCTTACTTCACGGCCTCTGCAGTAATGTACTATTATTTCATTTCATTATTTCAGAATTGACCTCTAGTTCTTGACTACTGAACTAAAATAATTAACTCACTTTGATAGTGCGGTAAATAGTTATTTAAGTCGGTTTGCGCGTAGTACATGAACAATGGGTAGAGGAAAACATCCACATACAATGTGCTAGGATTTAATATGTATATTATACATTCTTTTTTTTTTATGTGAATAGGAAGGCAAACGAGCAAGTGGGTCACCTGATGGTAAGTGATCACCACGGCCCATAGACACCCGCAACCCCGGAGGGATTGCAGACTCGTTGCCAACCTAGAGGACTAAGATGAAATGCCTCTTGTGCCCGTAATTTCCCCGGCTGTCTTACTCTCCACACCGGAACACAGCAGTGCAAGCACTGCTATTTAGCGGCAGGATTAGCGAGTAAGATGGTGGTAGCGGTAGGTGGAGGTGGTATTTAAGTATCTTAAAAATAACAATTATAAACTTAAAATTAACAGTCTTGTAAATGACAGTTGTTGTAGGGTTTAACGCTTACAAAATTACGAACCTAGTTTTAAGTTCATTTTTAAACAAATTCTAAAAAAAAGTTCTTCGGTAGTTTTTTTTTTAAGAATGGTCTGTAAAATGTGGCAATAATGAAATGCACACATGTAATTTTAAACGAAGCTTCGACAACTTGTCAAATAATGAAGTACCAATTAAGCAGCATTTAAGTTAATTATCTGTTTGAACAAATCCAGCATGACATTAAATAAAGTTTAATTGCAAATTTATTGTGATTACGATGCTGAATGTTATTTAAATCCGAACATGTCCACTTATTTAGATTACTAGGACGCGGTAGGCTATGTGTGTATGGTAATAATAAAGGGTTATTATTCGTGGTTCTACACGCACTTGTTCAATGTTTCTGTAACTATTAAACCAGAATTTAATTACAGATAAGGCCATCCAATTTATCAAAATTTACATTTAGCAACATAGAAATAAGAACCACGGTGGGCGTCATCGTCTGTGGCACTTACTGTACGAGTTTTTATTTAACTTGCTTTATGTATGTAATTTTGAGTCATATCTTGCAATTCAAATTCAAACAGTTGATAGATTGATTTCAAAGTTGATAATGGAGATAGATTGGATGACAATGCACTGAACAAGTAAAAAATCTTGTACCTAACACATTTATTTATTGTTGAACAAATCCATATTTTTGTTTTAAATTAAACTTGTTTGGTCGTTGCGTTCCTACTATTTGCGTGCAAAGAAACTTCACTCTACCGGTAGAGAACAAGAAAATTACAGCTTTAATTTATCTTGTCAACTAGTCGAAAGTTTTATTTAACCTGTATCAATATACAGATTTTTACCATTTCGGAATGGTATTTACAGAAACGAAAAAACAGAAGGTCGCGCTACGCTTTATGAAAGGGTTACTCTGTAATGGGAAATTTGAGATTCGTATTTGTCCCTCTTACTCTCATATCGCCTGCTGAATGCAAAAAGGGCCGAACTAAAAATTTTCGGTTTTTGAGTTTATCCCGGAATCGTGTTCTAATTTGGTCGTTTTATCGTACACATTAAAGACTATTTTCAAAAGTTAACTCTAGCGGAATATAGAGGGCATAAATGCCCTTCTTGCATGTGACGAAATGGCCTACCCTGTTCATGCAATAACGGCATTTCTTAGTTGTGCCCTTATTGCATAATCATTCGAGTTAAATTTTAAGTTGTGTCTTGTGATATTATGTTCTTAGGACACTTATGAACATTAATTGTGCATAATGAATTCACGAAAATATACAAGAAAAACAATAAGCCAGATCACAGAAACTTTCATCGAATCTGGAAATGAAAAAAAAAATATAAGTTCACAATTACGCATTGACCAGTAGCTATTCCCGAGACCAAAATAGAGGCTGAGTCTGTATCTTGGCAAAGCCAGAGGTAACTTTTAAGGAACTCGATTTTGTGCAGAAAATGTCGGTATCGAGGACCTTTGAGTACTGTGGTATTGAGGTACCCAAACATAATGCTGTAGTAATTTGTTTGTATAGAATTCCAAGTTCATCCGCTAACTTATTTCTTGACAAGCTAGATATTTTACTACACGAATTGAACACTAAATCTAAATTTAAAAAATATTCGTATGTGGTGACTTCAACATTAATACACTAGCAATTAGTAACGACTGTATCAGACTAATAGACATATCGAATAATTATAATTTAACAATTCATTTAAAAGAACCAACAAGGGATAAAACCTGCATAGACAATATATTGAGCAATGTAAAAAGGGCCTATGCTGCCATTTTACCTCTCGGCATTTCTGATCATGGCACAGCACAAATGTTAAGGTTTAAGGTCAAGACCAAGGACATTATTTTAAATGTAAAAGAGATTTTAACATTGATAATATAAAATCAGTTTCAAAATACGTCTGCGCATCCGTTTACTGCAATGCTATATATGGCCCATACTTCTATACGGATGTGAAGCCTGGACCCTTAAAGAGCAACTCAGTAAACGTGTAGAAGCATTTGAAATGTGGGCATATAGACGCATGTTGGCCATAAGATGGATGGATCGGGTGACCAATGTTCCTGCGTCGGGTTGGAAAGGAGTGTGAACTGATGCAGACCATCAAAAAAAGGAAAGTTGCTTATTTGGGACATGTGCTGAGGCACACAAGATACGAGCTTTTAAAGCTTATAATCATGGGCAAAGTGGCTGGAAAAAGAGCTGTTTGGCGCAGGAAGAAATCTTGTCTGCGAAATATCCGGGAATGGACTGGAATCACAAGTGCAGCGGAGCTTTTCAACCTGGCCAGGGACCGTGTAAAGTATGCGGAGCTGACTGCCAACCTTCACTAGTTGGAGAGGCACCATAAGAAGAAGAAGAAGAATATAATAAGTCTATCTTTTTCAGATATATATTTAGAAAAAAGTCATTTCAATGTCGCATTCAATGTCGCAATCAGTTTCACGGCTTGATCGTATTGTTTTATAAGCTATGTTTTCCTGTTATGCGGAAAAAAATAACAATACAAATCATAATTCTCCAAAATGGATGACAACAGGATTAAAAATTAGCTGCAAAAGAAAAGATTACTTCGTTTTCGATATTATAAAAACCAAGAACCGAACAAAATAAACATGAATATTACGGATACACTAAATTGTTAAAAAATGCATAGATACTGCGCAAAGATTAAATAATAACAAATATTTGATCAACATTAAAAATAAATGCAGAGCCTCGTGGCAAATAATAAGTATGAGTTTATAAGTATGAGTATCGCTGTCTAGTACACCCATAATACAAGCTTACTAGCGCTTACTTTGGGATTAGCTTAGGTTGTGTGAGAATTGTTCCCTGATATTTATTTATTTATTTATTTCAATAATAAAAAATGAAACTAATAATACTATAAATACACCGCAATATTAATAAACTGGTAATAAAACATAAAATGATAACGGACCCCTTTGAAAAAGCATCAAATTTTAATACTTACTACACATAACTAGCAGGTTCAGTTAAACAACCTCAAACACCCCAAATGCACATACATGGTAATGCACGAAATAATAGCATCTTCATAACACCGGTGTCAGAAAAAGAAATGCATAGGATGTCATTAAATAATACGAAATCTATAGGGTACGACGAAATTAATACTGATATTATAAAAAAAATAGAAAACAATTGATACCATTCTTAACCTATTTCGTGTGTTTTTGATTTTATTTTATATTAGCATTTTCTTAAATTTGTCATTAATTTATTGCATTTATATTATTGATTATACTTATAATAATTAGCATGACTTCAGGCACATCACGAAATTGCATAAAATACTTTCTGCAACAAAGGCACAACACTAAGTACCCATGTTTAGGCCTTTACAATTTCAAATGTATATTATTATAAATGAAATTAACGGATTCATTCGAAGCTATCTATGCCAAAGAAAAAGAAAATCTTAGGAACAGGTACGTTTTTCTAAAACAAAAAAAAATATGGCCAATTTGGTGGTCATACACCTGTTTCTCAAAACTTTAAGTAGCCGTTTCTCGACTTATTGGTTTTTTGACTTGTGCCCTTATTGCATTCGGCAGGCGATATTAACAACCATTAGTGCGAGAGAAACGGTACGTAACGAACTTTCGATTTCCTACTTCGAAGTATAGGGCCAGCTCCCGCTAGGCGGAACGATTTCGTTTGCATCGTGAGCACGCTATTCGCCGAGGCATTAACTTTGTGTTTTTGATGAGACCGAAGCGTGTTTTACTGTTATTATACCATTTCCAATCTTCATAACAACTGAACCTTTCTGATTTAGAACACGATTTACATCAGAGCAATGGTTTTATCCAGCACTGAGCTAATTTATTTGTTCATGGTGTTTGGGGGAACTTTAATGTAAATATTTTTTAACTTGAACACAGGTTTATTAGAAGTGCGAGTCAGAATCGCGCACTGAGGGTTCCGTGCAAATTAAAAAACTACATTTTATCATACTTTTTAATTAGTTTCCACTTTATAAAAGTAATTTTGGCGTGAAGATGTACGAGTATAAAATGTCTATGACAAATTGTTCTCCTTAGAAGTAGAAGCTATTCCATGCTGGTCTGGAAGTTAAGAACAAACATAGCATGTACCAGTTGCTTGTCTTCCCGCGCAGAAAATCTTAGGAATCATGTTATAGGAGATGCGGCTAGCAACCCATCACTATTTTGATTCCCCTTTCCACCTATACGCCCACAATCATGCTAAACGTGGCCTTTAGGTCTTGTTACTTTAGGCTCTGTCTCCCGCGCGATTAAAGACGTGATTTATGTATGTAGATTAAAAGAGACGTGATTAAAGACGTGATGTATGTAGAAGTAGATATCCGAGATTTTCGGAGTTTTCTCTTTAATCGTTTAAGCGTTTTGTGACACAGGATTATACACTAGGTATGTCAGAGAAAATTACCAGAGAATAATATTAAGCTATTGAATAAATTTTCGGAACCAGGACGAGGGTCCTGCCAGCTGAACTGTTTTTTCTGGTTTAATGTTACAAAATTCACGTTGGTCGTACGTATACCTAACAAAGTTTATCGGAAAACTATCACAGGTCTGCTAAGAGTATGCGTTGCAAGTTAGCTAGCAGTAGTCAACCAACTTATTAATGTGTCAGGCAAACTACATACTATAATTTTAGAACACCCCTTTGCGCGTGGTCCGACTTGAACATGACCTTTTTTTCTATCTTTACAGAAATCGACTATTTCTTCACGAAATGAACGCGAAGATCACAAAGCTTATTGAAACATGTAGCACAGTTCACGAACCGAGTACTAACGTTAATTAACACCCACATTATAAGTAATTAATTAAATAATTATTTTCATGGCTATAATTGTTTGATTAAACAATCTTAGCTTATGATCTCTACTTGAGCACAGTATCCTTTGACTACGGGCCAATTAAAAATACGCTTATTGACCTTAATTTCGCTATTAATTTAGTAATACGCAAAATAATAATCTCACTACCTACGTAGCCCATCTTGTGTACGTAGGTACTCTTAACAATTTTAATTACTTTACAACGAAGTTCCTTACCCACAAGAGAAGAGACCTGACGTATGACAGACATACCTTGCATGTTATAAATGTCTACGAAGGACTGTTCTGACATTTCCACGAAAACTCTTTCCCGTCAGTAGGTACCCACCCTGTTTATTCCTCATAATATCGGACTCATCATCATCATCAGCCTGAAGACGTCCACTGTTGAACAAAGGCCTCCCCCTTAGCACACCATAATGAAAGACAAATCGCCACCTGCATCCACCGTTATCCCGCTACTTTCACGATATCGTTAGTCCACCTAGTGGGAGGCCTGCCAACACTGCGTCTTCGGATTCGTGGTCGCCACTCGAGAACTTTTCTCCCCCAACGGTTGTCTATTCTACGCGCTATATATGGGTATGCAGTAATTAAATAAGCAAGATGCATTTTTAATCAGCCAGCTTGCAACTATTGCAAATGTAATAAAATATGAAAGCCGGCTGTGTACAGCGTCTGCATTTAAAATAACATTGCAGAATGAACTTTACCCAGATTTTATCCATGGACACCGCCTGAAAATTATCAACCGAGCGAGAAATTAAAGTAGCCGTGAACGGCATAAAATTAACTAAGTCTCTACCCTAGTCAGACTCAGCTGAGGTCTTAAGGTGGCGGATTTAGCTCTCACACTCGCTAACTTGCCTCATTCGCGAGCTCGGATTTGCACAATTAAATAACGAGTTCGTAAATTACCAATTCAATTAATTCATTTGGACGTCGTTTACCGCGCTCACGGTTAAGTGAATTGATGCTAGTAAAATTGTTGCATCGTTTTTTGGAATGTCTTCAAAGAGAGAACGAGGTGTTACCTATTTAGACCTCTGGGAAGCTGTAGGTTGTTAATGGTGTAATCACGCCACAAAGCGGTAGAATATACGTAAGAGACTTTTTTTCTGGTCGACACCATGATTAGGGTGTCATTGTATGGTACAAGTAGGTATTTCAGAAATTAAATCTTGATAAATAGGTGAAATGAATTAAACCTTTATGACTAGAAATTTAGATCAGGTTTTTCAAAACTTGTTTTGAGCGTAGACACTATCGTTATCAGTATCGATCGATATAGTTATTATTACAGAAACAACATTAAACAACGAGCATTAAAATTGTAGATAATAAAAATAAAAAACATTAACCTTTATACAATTGAACTTCGATTGGGGATAATTGAATTGATATCGATCGGCCACAATATAAATGTAAGAGATAATGATCCACCATCTAAAGTACCTATCATTTCTCATAAATAAATGATTGGAGACGGAGGCGCCGGTTAAGTACTCCTGTCAACCGCAATATCTTGTCTTTTTGCCGAAACGCTTGTTCCCATTAGCTAAGATATCAGGAATAAGTGAAGACAGATAACTAGTTATTCGGTTTCTGTGGGATTGCAGTATCGGCAAATGATTGCTTCACATCTTTTTTGTAACTAAGCTAGGATTA
Organism: Pandemis corylana; assembly: GCA_949127965.1. NCBI lineage: Eukaryota > Metazoa > Arthropoda > Insecta > Lepidoptera > Tortricidae > Pandemis > Pandemis corylana. Next base: position 9,344,805 of record OX421857.1, on the reverse strand, counting down.
AAGTACTGTTGATTACACGTATCTACTTACTAATTTATCACAGGCAAGTACGAACACAAAATCATAACAGCATTGCGATGTTCCTTAGGTACTAATATATAATTTGTGACGTCACTAAATAACTCTTCAACCTCTTCAATCTTTGATAAAATAATGAGTTAAAATGTTATCAGTCGGTAATAAAAAAAATCTACTTACTCTTCTTTGTGTTCGATGCGCTTTTCATTTTATATTCTCTGCCAGCTGCGTTGCAGGAACTGCTCGCGTGGTTAAACATTTTGCATTCACAAAGTACTTCGCACTACCACTGAAATTGTCCAAAGAGTGAATTTGGTCTCGTCAAAAAAAGCAATGTATTCATTTACGCATTTATACCGCAAATAGTTTCAATGCGGACGGCGGTCTCGTGTAAAACGAATTTGAACCGAAACTAAAATTCGTGACGCGCGCCGCCCAGATGCGTTATTTTTGTTTCCACCACGCTTCTGCTGTGTTCATTCAATTTTATTAACAACATTATTTACTTTGAGCATGCCTCGTTACTCTGTACATTTATGCTTTTCTGGGGTTCTCTGGGATATGTAAATAATGCAAATTACGTCCGTCAGTTTGCCCAATCGTAAACATCGACGATCTCGCACAAAAAACATGAAAATGCGCGATTTAAATTCCAGTAAACTGGAAAATCATTTCCTCGCGTATACTATTTCATTCCTTTTTATTAGTAAATAACTTCTTAAAACTGTCCGAATTCGAATAATAACATTCCCACTTTTGATAAAAGTCACTAACGTGGATCCACCTCAAACACATTAACCAAAAAATAATCTTCTGAATAGATAGAAAGAGAGACGATTAAAATACTGTCGGACATTTTCTTATACCTAGTTATAACTTACTCAAGAAAAAAGAACACATTTAATTTAAAAGCTTCCGCCATTTCTTGATGTCCTTCGTAACAAATTGAGACAAGATATTTGTACCAAAAGGTGTTATCAATCTTGTCTGTGTGGATACCATCGAAATTCAACGTAGCGCAACAAAATAACAAGGATCCCCTCAGAATACTATAGTCAATCAAAATGTAAGTCTTAAGAAGAAAGAGCAATTATTTACTGTTCCAATTTAAATACCAGAAATCAGAAACAAGGAGCCCATTAATGCCTTCAAATTGAATTTCATTCTCTTTTATTATGAGATGCCATTATTTCGTAAATTATAGAGACTTACAAGAGCAAAGAGCGTTCAATTAATTATAAGACGTGTTGTGGCTTCATTTTCATTATAAATTTACTTATTTATTGTTATGTACCTTTCTTACTCTTATTGAGACGAAGGACTAAAACAATACTTTTTATTGTCAATCCTTCGACTGAAAATGCGTGAAACATACCAAATGCAAAATTTTACCTCAACCAATTAACAAACATTGCGAATTAAAACGAAAGCTTGTAATGACAAATAAATTAAATATTCTGTTTTATTTCTAACTTTAGGAGCTAGGAAAAAGAAACACCATGCATTTACAGAATTAACAAGTCACGGTTGAAAGTAACGACTCCAATAAAAAAAAATAGATGGAAATGTTTACTCTGACGCAAAGTGGCGAGTAGGTACGTGGAGATGCATCTTGTTTTGAATTAAACGTAGAAGGTAAGTTGCAGGAGCGCATTTGATGAGCGTCCCGGGTGACTGAAGTTTCTAACCGATAGTTCCAGAACTTCAACTATGCACTGCATAGGTCCCTTAATTTTATTTTTGTTGAACATACGAGACGTTTAAATGTGCATGGCGTAGGTTAAATGTGAACAATGTAGGGTTTTAAGGTTTCTAAGTCATATTTGAAATAATTTAAATTAAGCAAGGATAGTCAGTTTGTACCGGGATAAAACATCTGAATTTATCGAAATTTACGTGTGGAGTTTCATTTCATTTCAAACACATCGGGAGCTTTTCATAACATTCCGTACAACGAAGTAAAAAGGACTAATAGGGTAGCGTTACTACGTATCAATGTATTCAGGAAAATAAATCCCCATCACATTAAAATTATCCTTACAGTGACACCGCAACCTCTAACCTTAGAAATACAAACGGAACCTAAAAATATGGCGTCAGACATTTTTATAAAAGCGCGTATTTTATACCTTCGTAAATGTCACGATTTTTTAGACGGATTGACGTTTTTTTATGGACGTGATCCCTAGTGCGTGTGTGGAGTCAGCACTTTTAGATCAAAATATATTTTATCGTTACATCAAGATACGGCTTAGTAGCGAGTCGTTAGGAAACTACAGAGACTGGGTTGACCATTACTCAGCTTATTACATTATACTCTAGGTAAAAATGTAGTATATTTTTTCATGTCAACCAAAATATTAATAATAAAAGATAGAATTTTGCGAGCTTCTATTTATTTTGCAATGTTATGTTTTAGGTCAAGTGACAAATTGATTTGAAAGGTGTAAACACGTAGGATGGATGACAATGCAATACAATACAGTCAATAAAAAGTAAAACTCTATAAAGTTAGTATGTAGGTAGTTAATTATTTTAGAGCCAAATGCATTATTAAAATTGTATTGTACCTCCCGCCCATAGACACAATTGAATAATATTGTTTTGTACGAAAGGGACGCTCAAGGGACGCTATACCTAACATTTCAAAAAAATAATTTTACTTGTTGGCTGTGATAGAATCGTCGGCCGGGTTCTGGTTAGACCGAATAACCCGATATAAATGAAATGAAAGAAAAATGCTCGCAAGCCTATAGTTTCTAGTATCTAACTGAATAATGTAAATTTAGCAAAAGCCGTCACCGCCGTACAGACTAAACTTTAGTGGAGTTCAAAAATGATAAATAAATACCACAAACACGTGGCTCTATTTAAATATCATTGAAATTCAAATCTTACTTACACAAACTCACTCCTATTTCTCTTTTGCATAGGGTAAATTCACGAACACATATATTATTGCTTACTCTCATACTTCCCGTACAGTTGTTGCCTTTCCATAAATTCATTAAAATTATACTTACAATAAGTGTTCCAAAGTAAGGAAGCCTCAGCTTCAGGCTTGAGCTGTAAATCTCATGATTGAGTAAGAGTTAAAAATAACTTTTCACGGGCCTCACGTTTAACGTTTAATTAAACCAAATAGGAACGTTATGATGTGTATATAAGACAGAATCCGGCTTTTTTTATAGGATGGTAAACAAGCAAATTGATCGCTTGCTGCCATGAGAATCACCACTTATAGACATCTGCAATAAAAGGATTTCATAATGACGATTGATTGTATTACTTGCGGAGATCTGTATCAATGAACAAAAAATATTTAAGTACACAGGTACTTATTTCATTTTTTTTTATTTATTTATTTAATTACGATAGACTGTCTCACGTGCCAGTAATTTTATCAGGCGTCTTACTCCCGAACTGCTGTTCAGCGGCATGATTAGCCGGTAAGATGGTGGTAGCGATCTGGACCGACCTTACACATACGTCCTACCAAGGAACCACAAACTGTACACCTGCTCTTATTTTTAGAATAATTGTCCCAAGGTTCAACCAGGGTAACATAAGCTGGATAGAACAAAACAAACACTCCGAATATAGGTAGGATTTATCAAGATGTCCCGAGCGTATTCCCCGAATATACCCTAGAGATGCATAGATACTCAGTTCTCACTGAGGTACAACCCTAATGACGCAAAGTTTCTGACGCTGTTTTTATTAGGTACCTACGAAATTTTATTTGTACCTACATACCTACTTAAATTGTAGTAATATCTTGTGTTACTGTTCTTCTACTGTCACTTTTACTTGAAATGAAGAAATTGGCAACCGTTTTCTTAAATATGGCTCGATTTGGAATTCTTCAAAGCCTCTTCAAAACCAAAGTTGGATAGCTCGCTGTCAGATCCATACTAGAAGTGTCCAAAATGACAGCTAAAACTTAAAATTGAATTGTAATTGAAACGCGTTAAGTTGTCATGCTTGGTAAGGCTCCTGTTCTATTCAAAATTCTGTGATTTTAACATTGATACGGAATCAAATTTTCAAAACCAATTTCATCGTTTCGAATAAGTCAAAATCTATTACCAAGTATTTTCGTTTCAAATATCGCAAGATACATTTTATGGGTTCCAACCACCAACAACTTTAGTTTTTTACTACAGTTTCATAAAAACAAACGACTACTGCAAAATGTTCAAACTGAAATCCGAACTTCGTTGGCCGCTTACCAGCTTCTCATCTCATAAAGGAACTATCGATAATTTCATAGTGCTGATTTACAACTCCACACTCTTGAAAGTTAAATTATGTACAGTATGAGTTACTGCACTTGCATGGAGTTAGAAGCAGGGAGGAGCTTTACAAGTTATATTATTATAGCAGTACCTTTTGTTTATGGATAAATTGTAGACAGCTGCAACTTCATCTTATTTAATCTTAGGTGTATTTGTTTTAAACTGGTAAACTTTTGACAAAGTGAAATAGTGCAGACGCTTGTCGATACCTTGCTGCTCGATATACGACGAATAGGGCTCAAATAAATAAAATAAATTAAAACCTAATCCGTAGTATTGCAGCGGCATTTACGGAATCAATACGAGTTGGAATGTTCTTTGAAACGTTAGTGCACTTCTATATTGACTGAAATTCCGTAAATTTCAGAAGCACCTTTGTGCTGAATATTGTCGCCGTACGCTATTGCGTAAAATTGCCATCTACATATTCCAAAGAACGATGTGAAAAATGGTCTTTGATTTCAACTTGTGATGTCGGTATACTGTCAAACTGATCTTTGTTTTCCACTGACAGTTTTCTGAAATAATGATTCATTAAAATTTTGAAAGTGTGCTGTAGCATACACTATAGTGACACTAAACACACTGAACGCTATAGTGTTTAACCGAAATGTTAAAAAGCGATGTAAGACTCAGTATAAGTCGCTTTCTTCATGAATTTTCTGCTAGGTAGTTCACTATTTAACACTTAGAATTAAATAAGTTACGCCCAGTCAAACATAACTTAAAAATAATTATCATTACTGACAGGTTTTCTAATAAAGATCTGTAACAAAAGTACGTTTGATGTCATTTTTAATCGTTTTTTGTTATAAAAATAATCTAAGTAGTTTAAATATCAGTGGTTCTTGGCTAAGTTTCATTAATATGACTTCAACCGTGAAAAATATCGGGATTTCTCGACTTGGGCTTAATAAGTCGACATACTCGTAAACCGTTACAATGAAACTGACGAGCGAATGTTAAACACCCGTAGCGTGCAACGTATTCGCTCGCTAGGGATTTTGAGCCTATTAATAGTTAATAGTCACCGAGCAAAGTGAAAGCTAGGGGTGCGAAAGGGGTCACCACAGTCGGACGATCATAATTTTTCATCTCATTACACCGCAGAGGTGTCCTCGCGTGTCCTGGATGGGCAGTCAGCGTGGTAACCCCAGAATTATTCACTCATGTGGTGTACGTGCTATTTACGTCGAGGGGTTAAAAAAATATTAGCCTGTGTTTGTTTTATGCCGAAAACGTGGAGCTAATTAGTTCGAAAATAAGCGCAGCGTAATTTTACATATTTTATGTATTAAGAAATTATGATATTTGAAAAGAAGAGTTTTGTCCACTTCATTCAGAACTTGGGATCTTTAAAAGAAGTCAACGCATTTATAGTCATAATAATTGGAACTCAACATTCGTATAACGTCTCGCAATTTGGCTAGCTGCGAGAATTGACAATAATGCGTGTCGGGACATGTATAACTGTAGGAGTATTTACTTGAGAAGAAATGTCAACCAATTGAACACATTTCCAAAGTCGAACAGCTCGAACTTTGCGAAGTTTGTTGCTTGTAAAAATCAACAAATAATATTTATTTGTAAAACTTTTAATGATTTGCTGTGACTACACCACTAATATTGAATCATTGCCAAAATTTTGCGCCAGAAAAAACTTTTCCCTAGACAACAGGTAACTTTTGACAGTAAGCTTATTTAACGACCCACGAAAACAAAACTTATTTTGATGCTATTTTATCGGAAAAAGTTCAACAACAAGCCTATAAAATACAGTATTGGGGATATTTACAAAAAGTACTGAACTGATTCGTGATTTATATGGATAAATATTGGAATCTCGGAAATAAAAAAACAAAATACATACATTAAGACTTCATGATATTTTATCATTTTTTGTCGGAAGCGGGTGGAAAATTTACCTATACCTAGTTGACAAAAAACATTATGCCATACTTACTTAGGAACCACAATCATGCTGAGCGTGGCCTTTAGGTCTTGTCAGCTTAGGCTCTGTCTACCCGGTAAGGAATAAAGACTTGATTTATGTGTGTGTACGTATACCTATTAAATCCGTTTTTTCAATTAAAACACATTCATATTATTTCGTGAAATTCTAGTAGGTATATATTGAAAAAAATCTCCTGAAAAGTGCCTTAAAAATACTGTATCGCCAATGTAATAAAATGTTATTGTTCGACTGAGGTAGACGCCCCAACACTTTCACTCTCATGGATTTGTATTCAATAGCCGTGCAAGCAGCCCGTCGTATTATTGCTTTTTGCCTTTACAAGAAATCAAAATTTATGAGTGCAATATTTAACGATATAAATCAAAAATCATTCCATACATTACCATATTTTTCTATCCCAGAGCGGTCATAGGCGACGATTGGAAAATAACGAGCCTGTAGATCACCCCGCATGGATATTGATTTTGATTGGTTACCGGAGAATAAATATTAGTGCGCACACAGCGCTGGGGGCGATGGGCGCCCGCATATGCGCTTCGTGCAACTCAATGCGTGGCTATCGCGCATGCATTGACAGTGAGACTCCAATTTAGGAAGTTTATTAGGGAAGGGTGTTTTTGACAGTTTCACGTACAATTTACGAATATATTGATAAACCCACGCTACATTTATTAAATTTGATTTTACTGCCTTCTCACTAGGTATCATGGTGTTTAAGACGAAACGTTTGAGTCAAAAACAAAACTAGTCTCAAGGAGTGGTGTAAAACCGCTTTTAAAATATTAACGTGAAAATTATACATTTTAACGCCACGGTGTTGATAACTCGGCTGGAAATATTCAACACATAACAGAATACATTATCGTGACATTGCTAAAGCGTACTAAAACAAACAGAATGATTAACGCAACGCGTTTTACAGAGCTCGTGAGGGTGAGATAAATATCTAATTAAGCACACCCCGATAAGCCCACTTTCTCGCTGCGACTAATGTATTGTTTGGGAACGTTATTTCTTTTAGCATGCTCCAATTTTATCATTTAATTACCCGAATTACCGAGATGTAAACGTTTTTAGCCCACGTTGAAGAATTTGAGCCAATGTAAATCACACCAGATTCGTTCATATATTTGTCTTAAGGCTCCTTAGTCTTTCGGCCGCCGCTGCCCAAAGACAGTTAACCTATGCTGTATTATTATTGCGAATGCCCTGGTAATTTCAAAAAAGACATGTAAAAGAGCCCTTGGCGGCCAATTTGCAAAATAAAAATATTGCTTTTTGATTTTTTTCCATTGGTAATGTCAAATATTGTTACCGTTGGTTAAAAAAAAAACAAACGTAAACCCATTTTCATCAAAAAATCTAACGAATGTTATGTAGCTGTTTTATGTATGATTTTATATGAATCTTCATTGTTTTTCAATATTACTCTATTCTACAGGGTCTTTTGAATGGAAATGTATTCGATTTTTTAGACGTATATAACTAAGTTTTAACTATAAAATTTGAAACCGCTAGATCGTTTTTTTCATAATAAATTGTTAAAAAATCTAAAGTTTCTCAATATTAGTCCAAAATTCAAAAAAGGTGCCTTCATACAGTTTAGTAAATTTTGTAATAACATTGTCCTTTTTGCCACAATTTTTGCATAAAAATGCCATATTTAGCGAAATACGCACGTAATGCGACTAAGGCCTCTTAATCTTAGCCTTGTACCAGCCTTCTCGAATAGTCACGTGGTTGCAGCTGACTCGGATTTTTTTTGCACAAGGCGATTTTGCTCAGCCAGGCCAGGTAGGGAAACGGTTATAAAGGCATTAGCTTTACACCGATTCGTAAGGCGTCCCAATCGTAAACAAAAAATTGTCGGTATATAAAAGGCAGTGAGTGAAAAGAGTAATTTTCTCCTCCATAAAAACAGTTACGCAGTTATTTATGGTGATACCGCAATCTATACAAGGGATTTCGCTCGGGGCAGAGTATTAACGATTATCCGGGTTTTTCTTACAAAGAAATATTACTTTGACAAATAAATTCCGTGTATTTCTTTTCACGCTCAACGGAATCTTAGTAGGTATCGTTCTCGACGCTAATATGAAATAATATTTTCTACTCAATTACATTTTCTTTCTCAAGTCGACGTTTCTCTCCGTGTTTAAGCTCAAGGGACCCACAATAGTAGAGGGAAACTGCAGAAGAAAACAACGGAGCGATCCTTTTGTTGTTTTGGATAATATGGTTATGAAGTAAGTAAGTACCTACTTTCTAAAAGCTCGATAAAACGAATGGTTTCAATCATATTGTTACTTTGAGTTAGTACTTCAAGAAAATCATAATAATAAGGAACCATTAAGTACTTATCAATTTATGTTATCGATAACTTAGAAATAATTATATTTTTGATATTTTGTAAAATTTACACCTTACACATAACTCAGTTGTTAATATTTTTGTACGTATAGAAAGTTCCCTGAAATTTTAAAGAAAGAGCGGTGTAAGGACGCGAATACAATACATGGCAGTTACCGATAACGTATGCTAATCGCTGTGACAGTACGTCATCTGACTTCGAACGATTGCATAAGGAAGTTACAAGCCTAAAACCTGTCCCAGAACGCGAATAAACGTTGGCACTTTTACAAATGCAATAAAACAATACGTTTTAAATCGTCGCGGGAGCAAAAAGAAACTGCGGAGCTGAAAAGCGTCGACGACGTGACGTTATCGTGCGCGTCTCGCGGCCACAGGTTGCAAGGGGCAGTATAACAACATTTTATGCTTAGTGTACCTACAGTGATTCTAGTTTCTTAATGTATTTGACAGTTGCTGTGATCTGAATAAACATGAATTAAAAATAATGTTGTTAAAATCGAGAGCAAGTGCAACAACTGCATCGAGCATCACTCTATGCAAACTACTCGCTCTCATCCCCAATAATGTATTTTTTCATTCATGTTTATTCGAACGTCAACTGTCTAATACATTAAGAAACTAGAAGCACTGTAAGTTTTTGGTCACAAAATCAAAATATGCCTCTGACGTGTTATCACAAAATCCTACTATTTAAAGTATAAAGTGTATTTATTTATGTGAAAGTTAGTGTGTTTGTTATTACTCCACACAAAAAGTGCGGGTCGGATTTAGATGAAATTTAGTATGTGGATAGCTGGTTGTCTGGTATAACACATAGGCTACTTTTTGTCCCGATTTTCCCACGGGATGATATACTCATTATTCACGTGAGCGATGCCAGGGGCAAAAGCTAGTGTCTAATGTTATAAGATTAATTTACTGCTGTTTCGATCCGCATGTGGCGCTGCCAATTTTTTCAAAATAATAGTGCACGTTAAAAAATTTCAGCTTTTTAAGTCAAACCATGTGGACTGGGCGTTGATTTAAGCCAGTCAGTTAGAATTTTTACGTTTAAATATAATATAAAATTTTGGAACAGTTTGTACAATTGTTACAATCCGTGTAATCTTAGAAAAGTACCGCCATGCAGTAAATACATTTAATTCTGTACTTCATTTGCAATTTCTTTTAAACCACCTCCGTATTGAACGAACAAAACAAAAAAAACACAAATAAACAAACCAATGAAATGTCTCGCTACAACTCTAAAACGGCTTACGATTTGAATTTTAGAACATTTTTTTTATAATGTTGTAATGTTAAGCTAAAGTTCTGCAGGTTTATTTGGGCTGTTGCCCGCAGCGCGCTCGCGCACCCGCGAACACGCGTGATTTGCATGCAGATTGCTTAAGATACCTGTGCAGATATCTAGAAAATTTCCACCAGATTTATTTTCGTGTGTTAGTGAATTGTAATAATTAAATCAATTAACAATGCTTTTGAATTTGGCTGTCATGCTAAAATAACTAGACGGATATGGATGACGTTTACTATGTACCTAGATAGCATAGAGCAAACAATGTAATGAGTTATATTTCCTCCCAAATGCTATTTTCTATTTCTATGTACTTGTAATAAATTTTTTTAGAATTCATTGAACTAGAAGTAATTTAGTAATTAGGATTTTAATAGTGTTGTTGTTATAAATATATGTCTAGTTAAATTAATTCAGAAAAATTACGCGCGGGCGAAGTGCGGATTAGGATCTACACACACACCACTTAATTGCTTCGCAGATGTCTGCAGGTGTCCTCACGACCTTTTTCTTTACCGAAAAGCTCATGGTAAATTTAAAATGTAATTCCGCACATAAATTCCGAAAAACTCAGAGGTTTGCCCGGGATTCGAACACACGACCCTCTGCTTGAGAGGCCACATGTCAAACCACTCGGGTACCACGGCTTTTTACTAATTACTAAATGAAATCATACTTGTTTTACTTTTTAACCAAAAGATTATAACAAGAAAACGATGTCAAAAAATTTATTAATATTGTGCAAAGCAATTTAAACCGTCCAAAATTTAATAGTGCCCTTCTCCGCAGTTTATAGTTTATATATAGTAACCTGATAATTTTGCTCTGACAAAAGCCAAAGCAATAAATGCAATCAATTTCCCGCCAATTTGGATTCACAAACATTACAAAATTAATAGCTATTCCATTTTTCGACATTAACATGGCAATTTGCAAAATTATAATAAACGTTATGAGCGCTTTCGAATTGCGGGCAAATTGAAGTGATTGCGTTTTCCAATTAGATGGAAATATTACGTATTATGCAACATATGAATCAAGAAAGGTGCAAACCGTCTAGCTTTTTCTAATTTGTTACAAACTGACTCAAAGGACAGAACCAGACTCCCATTAATGAACTACATACATACCTACCTTGCTCGTGCACTACCACACGTGCAAGACAACTACGCCTAGTTGAAATATTAAAACCAATTATGTTTATATGCTATCCCACAATCTGCTTCCACAACAGATAAACTATAGACCATATAGGGTTTCAAACGCGTCGGTGTTGTGTGATGTTGATGATATTTAGATAAATTTGTGTGGTGTGGAGGGTGTTTGCATGCACACAGGCGTAGCTGTCATGCATGTGTGGTAGCGGAGTAACAACAAGGTAATTACTGATATGTTTTTTATTCAGAAACTGACTCGCGAATTCTGTAACGCTGGTAGCGCGACTAGAACTTTGTACTTACACGCTATACTAATAAACGCAATTATGCTTGAACCACGAGCCGTCAGCAAACAATAAGCGAAGGATATTGGAATTCATCCGCCTATTGCAGTTCATTAGCCTTAATACTAACGCCATAGAACTATAAACTCAATACCTCTCTCACCAACTTTAATATTTTTCATGCTGTCCTTCACTTACACCAATAGTACGAGTAAGACCACGTGATGGGACTACGTGGGAGCAACACATACGGAATAAGCAAGACTAGGTCTGAACGCAAGCCGCAGCGTGCTCAAAATCACTTGTGGTGTACTTACCGCAAGAATGCTCGGCAAATAATTGGAGTTAAGAGACGCTCACACTCCGTGATAATATTTAATTAACTGCAAAACTTTTAGCTCACCAACTTAAAACTATCCGAAAGCAAAAGCTAAAACTATTAAACATTGTAGAATTAAAAAGGTAAACCATTTATTTAAAAACATGAAAAGTGCTTTAAGGAGTTTATTTTAGACTCAAATGTAACCTAATTTATGGAGATGCCCACTGAATAGCCTTAACTTAATTTAGTATCCGTCAGTCGTAGGACTCAAACTTTTAAACGTTTACGCTGAAATTTTAAGGGTCAAGTAAGTTACAAGTGGTTTACTCTGTAGGCTAAGCTAAGCACTTGGCAGCTCTTTAGGTATACCTACATGTAGGTACGTAGCTCAGTTACTATACTCACGAGCAAAAAGAACGGGTCACTTTTCATACAAAGTTCTATGAAAAGAGACCCGTCAGTGTTTAACTTGTAAGTCTACCCATGAAACAAAATATATGTAAACAAACTTCGTGATTTAAGTATTATAAACTTAACCTTAATCGCCTATAAAAGTACATACACATACACACATAAACAAATCACGTCTGTATCCCTTACGGAGTAGATAGAGCCTGAGGTAACAAAACCTAAAGGCCACGTTCAGCATGATTGTAGGTGTATAGGTGGAAAAAGGAATCAAAATAGTGATGGGTTGCTAGCCACATCGCCTATAACATGATTCCTAAGAATTTCGCCCATTCCCTTGATGGGCTTTTACCATCTGCGCGGGACGAGAAGCAACTGGTACATTCAATGTTTTTCCTTTGCTCCCAGACCAGCATGGTAAATGGTAAGGTGAATAAAATCTCTCTCCGTCTCTCATGGTAGGTACTATCGAACAAGTTGATACCTGAAAGCAATGTCTCAGTAAAGATCACACATGATTTTCCTTGTCAATTCAACGTAACATCACTATGACATTTAGTGTGAAGGGGTTCTACAAAGGTTTAGCCTTTATTCATTACTCTTTATTTTACTGCACCTAACTTTCTTTTCAATTATATTTACTTACTTCCTTGGCTTATCTCAAAATCATACTAAATCCGACTAAAATAGTTATTATCCCGACCAGATTTTAACGTTTATTAATTTAAGCCTATTGTGGAGGTGTGCCACCCAATTATTATGGTAAGCTTGCCTATCATGGCGGATGAACGTACAAGTTACCCCTTAGCTAAGCAGGGGTTAGTAAAATTATTATTTACGCTTGAGATAATTTGATCAGGCTTGTAACACGATACTAGTTGCTGCCATAATGAAACCCTCTAAAGAAGCACGGAGCAGTCCGTGGATATAATGTTGCGAAACATTAGTAAGCCATCGATAATATAATAATTATCGGAACATATTCAGCGGCATGTATGTTATTTCTCGTTACGTGTCTATATCATCTTTACATCATGCTGCATGACGTGTTCTGAAATCATAATCATCATCATCATTATCATATCACCCGGGAGACTACCACTGCTGGACATGGTCTTCCCCAAGGATCTCTACAACGATCTGTTTTGTTCTACCCGCAGCCAATAGCTCGATCGCAGAGTTCTAGGTTTTGTGAGACTAAAGAAAGAAAATTCATTTTTATAAAGGGACATACAAGTCGTTAGCAGCCGCCGAGAACTGCGATTCATAATCATCGTATAGTGAAAAAAAAAGTCCGTATATAAATCTTATAAATAAATAATTTTTAGTCTACACCTGTTCAATGGATTGCCATGTACGAGTATATGTAAATGTCTAGACTAGTACCCAAGCCACGAATTTGAGCGAGTTAAGAAAGCGCACCTATTTAGTATTGAGACTGCGAGAGGAGTGGAATGCACTTCGACTGCTGGCATAATGCAGTTCTGTCCGGTTCATTTGGCGCGTCCCGCCTTATTCGACGCTTGCTGCACTGTTGTGAATAGAATCCAAATTACTTGAAAAATTCTGAGCGCCGGAACGTAGACTTCTCGTAGGAATTGTTCTAAAGGCTTTGATCGACTGATTTCATTCGATAAGTAGTAGTAAATACATTAATTTGCATTACCTACAAACTCATTATAAATATTTGCCTCCATTGTAAAGCCATGAATAACCATCACATCGATTCGTTACTCGGAAGTAATGGAGCCATATAAACACCAACTAAAAATAGATGAAGTTGAGCCGTACTTCTTTTTTACTTACAATCAATTTGACTCCTACATAATTATTTATTACTTAAAATCTTTTTGTGTCTTCTTTGTGATGTTTACAATTTAAACATTAAAATAACTTCCAAGTCCCCCAAACTAAGAGGTGTACTTATGTGATCATTATAAGTAAAAAAACAATTACGAAATTTATATGATAGGATAAAGGCAAACCCCTTTAGTCAGACTTGACCGAACCAGGGTTGACTATATAAATCCGAGTTAGCAGCCCAGGGTTACGAAGTGTCAAAATGTTGCTACTTCTAAACATAATTTACTACTCGGAAAACACATTTCTGTTACTCACTCTTTATAGTTAGATTCATGTAAAATGTAGTAAGTTGAAAAACACAATTCGCAAACATTGATATCACAAAACAACACTCGTAATCGTACTATCAAATGATCCCATTTCAAAGATACGATAACTTCACTTTTCTTTTGTGCACGTGGTAGTTTAATCTTTCCCCAACGATGCGCATAAAAGTTCAGCCCATATTATATTAAAGGACAAGAGCGATCGGGGGTCACAAAAACTTGTCTTCCTCCGAGACACTTTGCGATACGATCAAGATGACAAACCTTGTGCAAACGGTTCACTACTCGGTCAAGTTTCATTAGTTTTTCCAACACTTTAGTAACAGGAAGAAGTCAGATTGGGAACGTGGTAGGAGGTGAAAAAGGGGGAGTAGGGGGGTCTAAGGTTACAGCTATGCCGTGTAATCTCAAGTTAGCGAGCAATTTGGTGTTTGCTTTCAACGCCGCTGCAGCTTTGAGTATTGGATTGTCTTCACATCCCGAACGCAAATCCCTGTTATTTTTATCGCTAATGTTGGAATAAGAGATGCAAAATCGCTGCCTCGGCGGATACTTTGTAATCCCTCTGTAGCGAACAACCACAATAAATTCGCTCAGTTTTATACGGCATTCGATATTTATGTTCGCTCAACCGTAACGCTCCTTAACTTGACCTCCCTACTTATTTTACGTTTTCTCGTTTTATTAGCTCGGCTCTGCGGATCTTGGAGCTGAGATTTTACTTTTGCTATTTAGTTTTGTTTTGTAGTCTCCAAGAGACAAGTTTTTACAAATTAAAATATCATTATGGAAACCTCTTCTTGAAAGACCAGATTTAAGACTGAGTTTATATTTTATATTCAACCATTGCACTATTTTTCATATTTTTATGGTACTTACGTGACGATAAGTCTGGCAAGAAATGAGTGATTTGATACCAATTGTGTACTTTGTAAACGCACTTGAGTAGGTACAATTTGAAAAATAATAGAAAAAAAGGATATATTTTTTTTGCATTAAATTAATGTTTTTAACTTATCTACGGTTTTTAATGATTAGTTCGTGTTTTGTCTATGTGGTTAGACGCGCACCACGCCGCCGGCATCGTTTCTTCTCTTTCACGTTCAGGGGCCCGATTTTTGAAAGCACCATGTGTGAAAATAAAATTCGAAAGTGGAATAAATCTGTTTTTATCTTCAAAACTTTAGCTCTAATTAATTTTTTGACTAGGTCACAAGGTTAACGAGAGCCCGAAGTATCTTCTAAGCTACTCGTATTTACAATTCAGCACAATTTTTCACCACTTTCGAGTGGTATTTTCACACATGTGCTTTCAAAAATCGGCCCCCAGCCACACCCATTGTAAATAATTAGGCACGTGTGAAGAGTGGCGCGGTTCACGGTCATTATCGATGTCAACGTCTTAACTACATAACACTATAAATGTTCTTGATAACTACTACTTATCTAATTTTCCCATAGTATTTAAATGCAGAACTTCCGAATTAGAACTTAAGTTTCAACTCTCATCTCAGTTTCATCCATAAAGTTGGACCCTTTTTATTAATTGTTACACGCCGCATGTCACAAAGTCCCGGCGGCAGTAAATAGTCACCGGATTTCCACGTTTTACTGAACTTTAACTGCATGTTGCGAGCGCATGCCATTATTGCGCTCGTAATTCTGGGGTGGCTCCAAATTTTGTACAGCTTGAACTATGGTTTTCATTGACACCTTCGATATCAACTTTGTAGTTAACTTACGTAGACTACGACTGCTTATGACACCCTGTTGCTTGCGACTTCAACACCGACAAACGAAATTCAAATAATATACCAATACGTTTTTTACTAGTATTTTTTTACCGTAACAATGTAACGAGAGAAGTTCGTTTACACAAGTAAGTAGTAGAACGACTTGGGTGACGAAGCTTGGCACGGTGTTCATCATGTCGGAAAACCGCATTTCTTCAGATAGGCAGCCTAGACAGGCCGATTACACGTCCCCAGAACCCCTTACGTAGCAAATTTCATCAAAACCCTTGCCGCTTTTATCGAAAATTCAATATAATAATATATTTATACAAATATATTGTTCGTTTCGTTGAACAAATAATTCCTATACCATGGTGTAGGATTAATGACGACATGGATAGATATTCTAATATTTGAACAACAGTTTATTTTGGATTTCATCCCGCTAATGTAGTGTATCGTGTAGTGGTTCGATTTAACCAATGATTGTAATTATAAGCAATCATAGTCAATGATCAAATACGAATCAAACACGAATAATAACGAAGACATATCGGTTAATAAATCTTCTATGTAATCATCCTATTTGTGCCTACCATTATTTGTTGTGAATTAACGATTCATTCAT
Source organism: Pandemis corylana (assembly GCA_949127965.1). Taxonomy (NCBI): domain Eukaryota; kingdom Metazoa; phylum Arthropoda; class Insecta; order Lepidoptera; family Tortricidae; genus Pandemis; species Pandemis corylana. The sequence goes on along the minus strand of OX421857.1, from coordinate 9,328,186 downwards.
TCATTCAAAACATAAGTACCTCGGTAGGATCCAAATCCGAGAAATGTTGGTCCAAAGTAGCAGTAGTAGGTAACTATTGAGAAATCGGATGACAGAATCCGGATATTGTAGTGCGCAACTAACTTGTAAAATAAGTACTATTGCTATTTCGGACCGTAATTTTTCGGATTCGGTTCGGACGCCAGTGCAATATTCTGTTAGCCAGTCTGCAACAAACGAGGCTAAGCTAAACTTGCTAATGAAATATATCTATAGCGATTTCCATAATATTTATTGAACATAATGGAAAAAGCCTAATGTAGGTCGAACGGCCCCTTTTTAGCGCCTCGGGGCAGGCTGTTATTGGGCCGAGATTTATATTCTGCCTACTTTTCGAATTCTGTCAACCGCGCGTATTTATTCGTGGTACATTCTAGATTTATATACGCAAAAGTTTGGGAACGCTTTTTCATCCCATAATATTTATTTGAAGACGCTTCAAGTTGCCACTTCGAGAAATTTGTTTGTATTCACATCTTGATTGTCATTTATGAAGGAATGCTTGAGGAAAATTATAATTCGACATGGATTGTAGAAATGTTTTATTTTGAACCTAGAACGACGCGTTATTAATCGTTGCAAGCATCTTTGTAATTATACATCGTTCACTATTTGAAGTCCCACATTTCTTATGGTCCTAGCAAGTGTGATTGTGAGTTATAAACTTTTATAAGCTATGCACAACCTACGTTGTTAGTAGAGAACCTTATTGCGAAGCTGGACGTCACGGGTTCGATTTCCGGTCCAATTGTACGGTCGAGTTATATTATCTTTCTCACACATTATAAAATTGTTACTGGTCAATTGTCTATAAGTACCTATGTGGAAAATATTTGAGAGTGGCTATTATTAGAGGACTTTAAATTTGATAGATACAGTGTTCATCGAAAAACAAAGTAGTAAGTAGTTTACAAAACTGTGTACCCTGCTTTGTCTTCATAACGAACTTCACTTACCTCGTTCGAGCCATTTATTTTCATAAAATTATTCATAACATCAACAGCTAGGTAAAATGCAGTGTGACTCGCCTCGGCAGAGCGTCTGAAACATAATCAGCCGTGAAATGGTCCCGTCCACTCCGCCCGAAGATTGTTTCAGTCTCACATCGCCTACGTGCACCTCATGTGAAAATGCTTTTATTATTTTGATTTACCTTGTGTTTTAAATTCACAGGGCAATGTTTTTCACTGTTAAATTATACGAGTAGTCTAGAGGTTTATGGGCTAATATATTTAAGTCTAAAGTTATGTCGCATCAAATATTAGCTCTACGAAAACCAGTGACCAAATTGTACCAGTACTTTGTTGTTGAATATACCTATTATTAACGTAAATATGACTTTAATGAGACTGTGGAAAACAATATTACACGAAAAGTTTACACCGAGAGAATTTTTAATCTTTCGTAAAATATCATCCGCAAGACTTTCCTTCGACTAAGTGGAATGTTTTTTCAATTTCAAACTTTCTATTTGAACTCATCTGCTATTCTCTGATGTTAATTATTGTGTTAAAGTTATTAAAAAGCTAAAAAACATGGTATTTTGTTTAGTGATGTTTTCTTTCGGACGAATGCCTTTCATCTTTTTGTCTCGCAGAAAAACATTTAAATCATAGTCGGGCAAGCCCCGACCAAAGGCTGTACCAATTAACGTTCCGATTACTTTTTGAATTATTTATAAACGCTTTATGATCAAACGTTTATTTATTACTTTCATTCTGTAGCGATATTTAACGAAGCTTTATTTTAATGAGTGTTACGTTCGAAAATCGTTTTTCGCGCAAACATTGTAAATGATGTCGCGAAAGATATATCGCGATTGCATTGTTCGTGAATATATTACTTTTTGATAGTAACGACTACGATGGTAGAGTATTTACACATCACAGTTAATATTATTACATTAGTTGAGAATGGCGGACGAATCGTACATTAGTAGCGTCTTATTAAGACCTTCTTTAAGTCTTAAAGGCAAAAATACAAAAATTTCATGCAATATGAATTTGATTATAATTATGCTGTGGAATCGAGTGAATCGTACTTTTAATCATCAGTTATATGGAAACGATGAAAATACAAAAGTCCGCAGTGGTGTTTACACGAGGACCTCATTTGAACCAGTTATTGCAGTGTAATAAAGCAAAAAGTACACGAGGGACTTGGATTATTTCCAATTTCGATTTCCCCTGGAGCCAGCCTTATTTGGAGTTGCATTTTATTTATTGCCCTCTATTGCTTGCTGTGAATTGAATCCAAATTACTGGAAAAATTCCTTGCAAGCTGGTGAAAAATTCCTCATTTACTATGCCAATTATCTTTAGAGCGGGTTCGTATTTTATATTTCAGATAATTAGAGATAAATTATATCACAGATTATAGTGAATTATTTTAAAGTAAGCTATATTTCTAACACGACCACGTTCAGTTGACGCTTCGTGGTTAGAGAATGCAATACATACGATTATAAACGCATATAATGTCCTAAATTGATGTAGATCGCGATGTATAATTTCATATTGCGAAATATGAATATAAGTAACAACTTATACCTAGTGTTATATGCGGAATTGTTTATTTACCATGCTACATACCCAGAAATGCCAGATTATTAGGGCCCAGCACGCGCTATTGCGCCATCCCTTTAAAACGACTTTTGCTTGTCATGTGGAGAGTGCAACCAATATTTTACGGTTTTCAGTCCGCTAAGAGCTAAGAGTAACAAAACCATTACAGAAAATCCATTCGGAGCAAGTTATCAATGCAATAAAAAACGTATCCACGCCATGTTTCCTGCTACACTTCCAGGTGAAATACTGTAAGGGAGACTTAATCGCAGCGTGCTATTGTGAACCCTTTTCGACCCATATCAAGCTATGGAGCACTTTGACAGTAACATTATTAGCACATGGCATAGGACCCGGCGTGTTCTTCACAACTACCGTCTAATAAAAAAAATCGGAACTAATCTTTATCGGCTGTGAACAACTGACTCGAATGTTTCTTTTTCTCCCGTTGCTGGGAGGGTTTAGCGGCCAAAGTGTCGGACTAGGTTTTACGGTATATACTTTCTTTTTCATTAAGGAGAAACTTTCGGGGGGGTAACGCAAGTTTCATCTTTTGTTACACATTAACATGTTGATGTAGGAGTTCAGAAGTAATATTCTACAGCTAAGTAAGAGTTGCCTGGTCGGTTTATTGTAGTTTTTCAATTTCGCAAGTTTTTCAAGGCTTGTTTTCCATAAGTACTACCTAACTAACTGCTGAGCCCAGTGAATGTTTAGCCTTTAAAGCGTTTTCATTGCTTATAATTATGTCATTCTTATTTATTATTTCTTTGAAGTGATTATAAATTTATAATGGTCAAAACATAGTTCCCGGAAATGCACGAAGATGATTTTTGTCAATTTACTCAGTTCTTGAAAGTGCGACTTAAAGCTACTATAAAAAAACCTTCTACGGATTTATTAGTTGGTGAGTTATCAGTGCCACTGTCAATCGTATTGTTTTTATGCTCACAGGGCCGATAACACTGAGTAAAATGATTTACATGCATGCGCACAGTGCAAGCAGGCCCCTGCATACAGAGCTTTAAGTACCTAGGCCGCTTCATGTATACAGGTATTCATACGGCTCCAACATCAAACCTTTGCTCTTATTGAAATTTGGCTTACTGAACAACGAACAGAGCGTTGAAAATATTAATGAACATTTCAGGGAAACGTGTGGCACGCTGTGAGGAATAGGTGGAAATGCAATACCAACCTAAAAAACCATTACCACCACCACCACCATTGGCCCATTGGCCTGCACGAGACGGTTTGCTTCATCCTTCCTAATGCGAACTGCTAGGGAATGGAATTCGCTCCCATCGTCTGTATTTCCGGACAGATACAACCTAGGGCTCTTCAAGGCTAGAGTGAATAGGCTATTACTGAACCAGGGAGTTACACCTTTGGCCTCATCTGCACCTTCGACCAAGTGAGATAGAGGTCAATCACTGGTCAGTTCGTAATAAAAAATAAAAATAAAAATAAAGATTTGCTAGACTGCAAAGTTTTGCACGTGGTATGATGTTGTTTCTCGTACGCATGACAATATTCACTGTGATCGCGCCCACTTAGTGGATCCTCGCCAATACCACAGTCGGGCAAACTATACAGAGCAAAAATAACCTACTAAAAATATATATTTGAAAAAAAATTGCTTTGTAAAGTACGGTAAGGAACCCCGTTATTATTTCGTAAAAATTTTATTTATCAAAACATTTTATAAACGTTTCGTTTTATGTTTTGATCTGTCGCTCAAATTTTCGGTGCCCGTTGACTAAGTACCCACCAAGTGTTAAGGCTTGGTGAAATGAGCGAAATTCTATCCTACTCTGACGCGTACCTAAGTCTTGCGCGCAAGAGAATATCGCTCGCGGCGCATAGCGTTTATACTTGAATGCGTCTTATGTATGATCTTAAGGAAGAATTAAATGTCTATCTCTCTATTGGATAAATGCAATGTTGAACAAGTTATACTTCGGCCCCCTTTAAAGTCAGTTTTGGTGTCCAAAGTTTGTCTAGTCTCTGGAAAAAGATGTAGGTATTATGATTTTTGCGAAGCGCCTTCTTTTGTCGAATGGCTGAACTACCCTCGACTTACACTAGATACATTCACTATACATACTTACACGACGTAAGTATAAATCAGTATAATTCTCAAAACGGCAGCGGCTGAAAGAAATTATCGGTCGCGAAGTGCGGTCGCTGATGCGAACGGCTATTTGGCGCTCGGCCAGCCTGGTCGCGATCTTGTAATTTACTCATGCGGAATGAGATTAACACGACATCTGCGTTGTATTTAGTGGGCTCACACTTGCTCTATGATTTTTATAGTGATAAACGTAAGATTGCACATAAACCCTCAACACGTGACTGACTGTAATGTGTAGGTTTCCTAATGTAATGATTCGTTAGTTTGTATTGTATTAATAATTATTAATGTATTGGCAGAGTGCAAAGCGGGTGGAGGGGGTAGCCTAAACGATCACAGCGCTTGCTACGGCTAAAATTGTCATTTTTGTTGCTGACTTGAGCTGTCAAATCCATATTGCAGTAAACATTTTCTAATCGTTTTTGAGATAAAAATTGGTCCTGGTAAGATGTGTTGTTGTGAATTGTAATAACACCAAGAAGAATAGCGACTGTAAATTTTACCAATTTCCAAGACCATAGTGGAAACGAGACCAAAGAAATAAGTGGGTATTTGCCGTAAGAAAAAAAAAGTAAGTTACCTAACCTCTAAAATTTTCACTGAAAACAACAATTTTAATATTATTGGCAATAATGTTACTGACTACCATTGTCCAAAATTGTGTAATGTAGTAAAATAACACAAGATTTCATTAATATTTTTCACAATATTTACTTACTTCTTGTTTGACAGCGGTGACAATATTGTCCATAATGGCCGCCTATCACGTGGCGCTGTCGTCGCGCACGGTCCCACTAAACTTAAATAATTGATTGAATCAGGCGTTACTGTGTGGAAGTGCATATTCTCCTTTCTACTCCGCTACTACACGTTTGTCGTGCATTTTATTGGAGTTACTTGAGTAGCAAGGTAAATATTTTTAGCTACATATATAACAAATTTAAGAAAAACAAAATAGTAACAGAAATTAAAATTAAAATTCTAAGTTTGGACCCCTAGATAATGTGCCCATCACGCAGGCATTTTTTTAATAATTAATTAACATAGTAGCATAATCTGTGTCAAAATATTTCGAGACTTTAATATTATTCGCATGAAAATGCTGTTGCAGTGTATGAGATCTCAGGGGTACGTGACTGTAACTTGGGTAATGTTTCTACTACTTAGCGGAATCTCAGTTGAAATAATAGTAGTTTCGCAACTATTATCATACAAACTAGGCTATCATTGCGTCAAGTCAACACAGAACGCTAAATTGTAGCGTTTCGTAGGAATCTATAAGTATAATTTCAAAGTAACTGTCATTAGCCGGAGATTTATGAAAACCGATTATAATTGCCACAGACTCCTGAGCAAAAATCAAACGCCAATCAAGCTTCTATTGAAGCTTTCGTATTTAATTACTTCGATTTAGGTTTTTCGTGGAACTCCTGGAATGGGTTTGCGCGTTAACAAGACATTTCGCGCTTGCGCTTATGACATTTCTCGAAAGAGATAAAAATCTGTGTACCTACTACTACAGAACTACGGTTTGAATTCAAATTAATAGTGATTTACACAATGAATTAGAGCTCTAGTCGATCTGTACTCGAGTTGAGTATTTCAAACGCTGCTTGAATCAAAAATACTTGTGTAATAAATATTGCTTACGATGCGAGGGAATAATGAATGGTTCGTGTTTATTTAAGGCCGGTGTGTCGTGACACCTAACTCGACTGTGGCTGCACCGCGGAATGTGTCGAAATAATTTAATGAAGCTAGCTGGCGCGGACTGCAATCTGGCCCGAATTTATTCACACCGGAAAATCGAGCACGAGGCCTGAAGTACGAGAAAAAAGTATTTAATTGCTCCCAAGGAACGGGGAGAATGGTGAAAATTCGGGTAGCGAATTTATAGGAGCTATTTGGATGCAAATGATGAGCTCGGTGCGGCCTCCGCCAGTGACGGTATAACCCCGAAAGAATAAGTGAGAAACGTCTTACGAGAAAAAGGGGTCGTGGTGCTGCTCAGTATTCAAATACATACAAGCTTTTATACCGCGGTTTTGCTCCGAAGCACCCACAATTTTTAACTTAAACGCCCGCGACTAGTGTGCTGTTACGCATTTTAAGTCGTCATCACAAACAGCTGCGGTTGGCCGCCGCTGTAGAAAACTGTGTATTATATTAGCAAAGTTTGCGAATGAATAAATAGAGTGCTCTGGTTAACTAATTTCATTACTACCCGATGTAACTTTGCAATAACTGCACAGAGAGAGTCATGAAATTGTACACTTTCGAGTTCATGCCAGTTGCCACCGCGACAAAAAGACGGCAGAGTCTACAAAGTCTAATTGATACTTCGGGGTATCTGTTGAACACTTTGAGTTTTTTCCTACGACCAGCTGACTTTTTCGGGCTATCTTTATATTGCTTTTTTTACATCCCAAAGTGAAATGAAAAAACCCCGTTTACAGGGTAATTTTATTTCCCTGTCTAATATCTTCGTTTACTTTGGGAAATGTAAATACAAATTAAGTAAATTGTACGAGACTTTGCTGCTACTTTATACAAGCAACCCTCGGTAAATCGATGACCTGTTAATTGGAAAGTATTTTACGAGTTTAATCCGGTGCGTTTAGTGATGTATAAATTGTGTTTTTTTTTTCGAGTTAACAATGTAGATGAACCTTGATTCGTTTTTCGCAGTAAAATCATGATTTTATGGTTTACATTGTAGAAAAATAAATGGGACATCTCCGGGCTGGGAGAGCACCGGATGCCGCGCTGCGGTCGGCGAGCCGGTCTGTCACTACCGGTTTCGCCCCGGTCTTATACTGAAACTTTCAAAAGTAGCACCACAAAAGGATTGAGTATCGGAGTTGTTCACTCAAAGTTTTATACGTAAAAGACAAAACAGAAATGTGTTTTTGTTGCCAACTAATGCGCTTTTGTCGCTAGACTATAATACTTGCTTCAGTGGTATGTTGCTTTGGTTCTTTTGGTAGTATCAATGTTAATCCTTAAACACGAGTATAAATTTCAACCTAAAATTATAGTGACCATGGGCAGTGTTTGCTCGACGTTTTGGGTACGATCGAAAGACATGTTTGCAATGTTAGGAACAAATGTGTGTATGGAGTAATTGCTGTCAGAATTAGGGGCTTGCGGCTGTTAAGCGTTCTAAAGTTCTGCTTTGACATTAATCAGAGCCCAGATACTGAAGTGATGAAACTAAATTACCTATTTAGGAAAACTAAAGCTTGAATAAGACTAGAATGAACAAAATAAAGCCGTACAGTCCCTTAAAGCTCAATAAGAACCTACGCCAAAATCTAGAATCAATTCAGCTAAGTTGGAAAACGTGCCATAGGGTTGAGTGTTCAAATTCATTACTATTTCATCAAACAAACGATATCAATGCCCAGTCGAATCTCTCTGCAAACTAGTAAGGTGTCAATATTATAAATTAGAAATTTTCTGAGGATTGATAACACTTAAAAAAATTGTAGAACAGTGTAACTTTTGATAATTTCCGCGGTTTTTTAGTAAACTGCGAAGGGCAGAGAAGAAAAGAAGCTACGGGTCAAAGCTAGTTCAAACAAAAGCTAGTTTTGGTATCGCTGTCTAAAGGGGGAATGCCGCCAGCATCTGCGGTACTATGCCACGATGGCCTCACTTTTTTAATTGTTTTATTTCAAGATTGCCTTTAGTTTCGTTTTAAATTTGAATTAGTTTAATTTGTTTTACTTTCTATTTGTAATCTTATGTTTATCTCATTAAACTCCAGCTAGTGTAACGCAGGAGCCGTTTCGAGCCATAGGTATTCCAAGTTTTTGTAGCACGATTCAATCAGCACGCTTTCGTGCCGCGGTAAATGCAGCGGGAAGCGACCGAGCATCCGGCACTCGCGGCCGCCGGAGATGGCCCATTCATCCCGCTATCGACTGCTCCAATGCTCCCGCAACTATTCAAACTCTTACATTTTGTCTCTAGATTGAGAAAAGAACGGAAATTGAGCAAGATACGTTTGTTGGCAGCGCCAGGCGGGATTAATCGAACACCTCAGCTGCAGCTTTGCAGTCACGTAAGAATGCATTTGGATGTACTTGGATGTAAAAGCCAGCTAATACCTAAATATGCTATTATTATTTTACTTACGTAATGTAAAGTTACTTACAAGATATCAGTCGCTTTCGAATACTATCGTAGTTGCAACATTGCTTAGAAACATACTTGGGTACTTTATGTCACAGATTTTTTTGCTAGAATAGAAAATACAGCCATTATTGGATTTAAGAAATCAAAGTTCTTTAAATCAAGTTCAATTTGAGTTGAGCCGTGCTTGTAGCATATTTAAAAAAAATGGATTCATTTATCAAAACGGCATGATTTATGGTCAGAAACTCTTTCGGTAAATACAAATGAGAGGGAAGTAAAGGACGTTGGGTCATTGCCAAAGTGAAGCCTGATTAATGATTTTAGAGGCGCACCGGAATGTTTCGGGGAAAAATAAATTCAAACTGAACTTGTTCTTTGGCCTCCGACATCAACATTGGTTAATTGTATTGTTGATGATCACCAATGTGTGCCTTTTTATAGCAAAGTAATGCTGGAACTACAAAAGATACAATCGTGATTTTATGTGTAATTAGTCCAGTTTTGATCAACAAGTAAAACTGGATATCTGTCTTAGTTCCTTTTTGTTTGACTCCTATTTGTAATCAGTTTTTCATAGGTATGCCCGTTTTTTTATACCTCGTCGATGGCAAACAAAGATATAGGTAGCCAGCCTGATGGACGTTTGCAAGTACGGATAACTAGCAGCCGACCCTTTAAAAAAAAGCTTAAGCATAAAAACAAAAAAAGTAAAACCAACTCAACTATCTTCTATTCTAAATAGAGATAAAACTGCAGTGGAAACCAACAGGAATTATATTATCCGGCACACGAAAAATGTTACAAGTTGTAATGGCAGCGCCCGAGTTGTTGCAGCTTGTTAGCTCTAATTCCATCAGAGTTCGTTTACTGTTTTTGTACGTGAAGTTAGCACCACTTGTGCCTCGCCTTTCGTTAGATTTGCACTGATTAAAACGCTTCAAATAGCTGTAAGTGCAGCCAGGTTGTAATTACACGCTTTTACATTCGAAACAACTTTATTTGCGAATGCAGACTCGCAGTTTGGTTTAAATCTAGATTTTGGCTGCTATTATTACTATAGCAACTTCAATAATCTTTCTAAGCCTGCAATTTTGTATTTAAAGATAACTGTTAGGTTTATTAGGTCACTTAGATTATATCATTATCAAATATATAATTTAACAACGAGAAATCATTTTTAAAATACGGAAAAGTTAAACTGTTCCTGATTGGGGATCAGAATCAACGAGTCAAATATTTCTGCTCTAATAAGTACATTTGAAAGATCTCGAATGACCTCAATTTAACAATGAAATTTATTTAAATCCCATGCTCGTTTTACAATCTTAATTATGCCACCAATTTGGCTAAGGGCTTGACTTCAAAAGTACAAGTGAATAAGAAAGTTTTATATAAAATACGGTTACAATCAGGCCCGGAAATTTGCGGGACACAAATAAAATTTTGTTAAGGATTGACTGGTCGTATTTTACGTACTTTAGGGAGTTGATACCTATGTGTAAATAAGTAATGGGTACAGCTATGCTATTCAATTGTGTGCAGTGGAACTAAAATACATTAAACAGGTGTAAAGATCACATGTGATATATAAGACAATATTACTTGGGTATAATAGAGGTGCACTCATGGAAGGACTTTTCAAAATTCCCACGGGTTAGGAAATAAATGGGGTTTAAAAGTCCACTGAAAAGGGGGCCTATCTCCGTAACCATAATTAGTAGTCTTGAAATTTGGCATACCATCGGAGGTCCTTGTCAAAAATAAATGGACCAGTAGGTACCTAAGTATGATATCTGAAATCTGATTTTAGGATTTTGTAAAAGTCGCGTGGGATAAAACAAAAAGAGGATTATTCTGTGTAACTAACTTGCTAATATAGTTTCTTGGTATTTGGCAGACATATTCCTTGATGATCAAAGTGGTGCACTACAAAGGGATTTTCGAATTTTCCCGCGGAATAAAAGGACGGTATAGAAAATATAGACTTTGTTAGTAGACGACTTCTCACGGGTACAATTTAAAAACCCCTGCCAATCTCTACTATAGGGATAGTCAACTTCATTAGACACGAGATCTAGGTACTGTTTGCTAACTGGATCTTTGAAGATCAGTTAGGCGACATAAGAAGGGATTTTTTCGAATTTCCCATCAGAACAAAAGGATGGGATAAAAAATAATGGAAGTGGTTGTCCATACAAGACACGGGTTTATTTCGTTGAGGTAGGTAAAGTGGAACTTGCTAACTATGTAAACAAACCGCCATATATATTATTGAAAATTATCTCTGAATTATGAATTTACTAGTGATGTTTGTTAATAGTTAGCAAGTTCCATAGAATCACACCTTAGTACGAAATCATTGATGCTAAAGTACGATTCGCATTTGGCTGGTTTTTGTACATTTTCAAATTCGAGAGAGAGGAAGAAGTTTTAGCGCAAATTTTGATTCTGCGCGGATGAAGTCGCGGGCAGAAGCTAGTGGCTTTATAAACCGCTATAATAGTAAACATTATATCAGTTATAACTCAGCCCCTAGCCCCTGTCAGCGGCATGTAGCCCTTTGTTCAAGAATTTAATTATTTATTATTTCGTTTATCCAAGCATAATAAATAAACCACCCATCTAAATTTTCCTCAAACCAAGGACGTTGATTATTATGGATAATGTATAATTATTCCAAAACACGATCTACGTTTGTTTCACAAATCGGAGGGTTTTTTCATTAATAAAAATTACTGCAACAATTATTAAACACTCCTCGGCTTAAGTCCAAGTCAACTATGACGAAACCAGTAAAACTCACGATAGTGTAATCACGGAACAACATGCACATAACTTTTAATAAAACGCGTATACAACCAAGAAACATCAACATACGACATTATACACTTTCATCGACCTAACGTAACAATTTATAGCTTTACTAAACAAAACAACCCCTTGTCCTTGTAGTTCAAACATTGACGTATCTGGGAACGGAACAAGTTGTGAATAAGAACCCTCTACCCCGCAGCCATAATAGGCAACTTGGAACTTTTGCGTCAAATACTTGTATAATGGCTGTTGGAGCTGTTATAGTTGGTTCACATTCTTTGGTTTGTCGCTGAGATTTATAGTTTGTGCCATAGATGAAAGACCAAGGGTAATATAGGAGGGCGGATAACAATGTTCCGAAATTACTGCCTTCGTGACTACAACATTCTTGAGACTTGTTCAGATTCACAAAGAAACATTTTAGAACCAAGAACCATCTACAGTGCAATGGAAGATATTTACGCAAGAAAATTAAACCAAGAGCTTTGCAGTAGCACTGCAAGGGATATTGTGGCTAGACACGGTCGGTTCAGTTCCATGGACCAACCAACGCAGCATTGCATTGGCACATTAAAGCCTATCTAGACGGGCAATTGCATTGTAGATCGTCCTACTGCTGTCCTAAATGTATTGTACCGAGTGTCTGGGATAGCTTAAGACTTTGGACAATGTGTTAAGCTCCGTGGCAAGTTACGTCAAATAACGTTATTCACGAGCCCTTAACGAGGGGCGATGTCTAAATACCAACTGATATATTGTTAAACACCTAGTTTAATTATAGCCGAAAACAACAAAGTTGTAGCAACGCTGCGAATGATTTATATTGGTCGGGTTAAACCACAGGGAACGATAGTGTGGCATGTTAACTTATCCCAATGGATGTCGACGTAAAGTTTAAGGTGCCCTGCCTATTAGCGATAATAATAATAGGCATAATTCCAAAATTCGCTTAGCGGTCGGAGTGATTTAATGCAACGAAACTAATGTCAACTTTGAGTTTGAACAACCACACCGACACAGAAACCAAGTCATCGAACACTTAAAATACTGTATAAGCATTAGTGCTCGGCATTTTGAACATTTCACCGCTATCGTGTTTATCTGCAAAGATACGAAGGGCAGAGCAACATTTGCGCAACATTTTTTCGGAGCTTAAACGCGTTGAGGTTTAGTCATAATTCTTTTTATCTACCACAATGCCCAAAAACTTTATCGCATACCGTACGCGAAAAAAAAGTTTATTTTTCCATCGTGTAGCAAAATTTCAGGAGCAAAATAACTTAACTCGAAGGATGGCGATAACAGGACGTTGGTGTTTCACACACTCGGGGAGGACTTGTGATTTATTGGAAATATTATACTTATACGGGACCCTTTGGGGATTTATTGTTTGAAATGTCTTTGGTTTTGTTTGAGAAGTCGGCAAAATCCTTATTTCATTCATCGAACCTTTTTCCCATTTTCAATAGATGAACCCTATTGAAATAGATATCATAAAAGTGTAATTAATTAGGGAAAGCAATAAGTTAAGTGCGGAGGTATTCAATGAACCTTTTTGTACATAAGTAACAAAAACTTGTCCGAATAAATTTCTTCATTAAGCGAAGTAATTCCCGCAGCTACATATCCACAGTGTCATGTAGTATGCGATCTTTATACATACCTTGTCTCGTCTGGGAATTTAACCTAACAGGCAGCTAGTCAGAATTCCAAAATATATTTTTACTAAGTAGGTACCTTTGTATTTACATAATACAGTAAAATTAATCTGCAGGTAGGTATACAATATTTTACCCAAAAATGTCTACAGTGAGGCGTGAAATCGTGCGCACTCGTGCCTCGAATTTCGCGCTAATCTCTCTAAATACCTTACAAAAAGGCGCCAAAACCTGCGTGGAATCAGTTCCTGCGCCCGTCACATAAGTCAGCCATAGGCGTAAAGGGTCCTAAATATCTCAAACAAGCATTCCAGGCGAGTTCGAGCGATTTGAAAATACGGCTGAAGAAAATTCAGTAGCATTTTATTGTCAGTGAGCCGGGCGATTCGTTCGGTTTAATAGCGAAGTAAAGTCGCGTTTTCACTAGAATAGAGAATGAAGGAATTTCTCCTGACTATTGTCTTTTGTTCGTTTAGCCAATCACGGGGCTCGGCTATTGTGCAGGTCGTGACCGAGGCTCTAGCCTTAACATTCAAAGCCAGTTTTGACAACAGCGGAATCCTACGATTAGGTTTTCTGTTTTAAAATCAATTTAGACCTGACTTGGGCTATGAGGAAACTACAAAAGGTGCCCGATTTATGAGACTCGTTGTTGAACAATTGCTTTTAACAGTAAAATTTCAGCTGAATTTGCGTTGTTTTAAGATTTTAACAATGGAAACGTGTTGAATAAAAATGTGCTCTCTTACGCCGGGTTCGTCGTCGTCACGACTGTAATCGTTCACGCACGAACTGTGCGTCACACTTGCGCGAAGATGTTTAGTTGAATGCCGACTAATATGTATAATAAAGCTATAAATATTACAATATGGTGATATAGTTTACGATCGTAATTCATCGCCCGCACCGTGTAGTTTATGGTAATGAAGGAAGGCGGATCTTCTGAAATACGGATCAGAGTTACTACAACGATGTGCAAAAATAACTGGTTACTTTCCATACAAAGTTATGATGAAAGTGCCCCGTTATTTTTGCTCGTCGGTGTAGTTCCAATAAAATATTATTTGGTTGTTAATATTACGAGCGTATTGGAATTTGAGTCTCAATTTAGCCTAACAGTGAGACTACGTCATTGTGCAAGGAAAATGATAGGTATCAGTACTAATAACCAGTTCAGTTGAATTTGAACGTTATGTGGGCATTTCGAGCAAACAGTCAATATTACTAAAGTTAAAAATACAGTACGCTGCCACAAAGCCAAATACTCAAATGAAAGATTGATATTGGATCCTTTTTCGAGGTTCTCTTTTTAATTAATCGCTTTTGTAAAACCCAAAACTTCAAAGCAAAAGGGTATCGGAGTATCTCGATACGCTTCAATGTATCAAAATGAAACAAGCATCGCTCGGATATTTCTGTTGTCCTGCTTGTGATTGGCGTAAAAACGATACTCCGCGAAAGGGTAATGTAACATGTAAAGAAACAAGTTTATTTTTTAATTAAGAAGAATCATTTCACATGACTTTATAAAAGTGTTTTATAGACCACTACTGTCAAACGGTAAATGATAGTGAATGCGATTTTTGGAAACAAGCGTGTTAGACTAAATAATCGGGCCTTTGGTTTATACATAAGATTGGGGTAAGTACTTATAGTTTCAAGGCCTACTAAAAAGCTGCGTTGATTACTGCTCGAACTGAACGTAAAACATTTATTTTGTGACTGGCGAACGCCGATTAATGGAGCGGCTAGAGCCGTTATTGTTTACACTGTTAATACTGAACCCAAATATAATTTCTAATCTATTGCCCGTTACACAGCCATATTTTTTTTTCTCGACTCTGAATATAAAATGTTAAATCAATTTACGAGGTTACATTTTTCGAGATAACAAGGGCTTATCTTCAATTTCGTTTTGTAGAAAAAGCTAAACATTAAAATTGACGGTCTCTGAATATAAATTTAGATGTTTCGATTGCTAGAAATGATTACTTTTCTCCTTTGGGGGTCCGACGAGTGGCGAGTACGTGACACCGGAAGATTGTGATATTGTTATTCTGGCCGTGTTGAAGAGCTGTCTGGAATTACGAAAATTGTTTCGCGGATAAAATATATGCGTTTTATCAAAACCAACACGGAATTATTATGTCGGAGGATCCACTTGCGCCGCGGCGGTGGCGCCGTCTTGCGGTAAATTTAAATTGAATTGTATTTACACTTGTTTATGCTTTTATTTCTGTCAAATAAAGATCGCATTATTATAATCTAAGAAGATTACACGTTCTTGGTAACGACAAGGAATTTACCACGCTTTCGCTTCTAACATGTCATATAATCTGATTTACTTTCATATAGTGTAAGTGCTCCGTGGGACGCGCTGCGAAGTCTACCCATTTATTAAAATGTCTCATAGTGATGTACGAGGACTTTTGCGTCTTTTGTCTTCGCCCAGCTTAATGATAAAACATCGATGGCAGATGCGAGTTCCAGCAACTTTAATCGTGAGAGTTGTTTATATTGCTAGTAGTGAAAGATATTCTTCGCTTCTCGTTTTTGGGGTTCTGTAATCAGCTAACTAACGGGACCGTTGTTAGTTCCGCCATGTCCGTTCGTCTGTCCGCAGCATAGCTCAGACTCCTAGCACTCGAGAACAAATTCAGCGCAAGTGTAGTATGTACATAACAATTATATGCCGGCAATACGATAGACTAAAATTTGGAAAATGTAGTTTTTCACTCTCCTAGATGGCAGGTCTTGTGTAAATACTTTTTCATCTATTTTATGCGTTGAAGTTTCATAACATAGTTTTTCTAAATTCTGTTATCCGTTTGCGCATTTTTTTACCATTACAAATAACGAACTAACTATCACAGTTGTGTAGGCTTGCAAGTTAACATTGAAAATAAACTAAATTAGCTTTTTACGTCAAACCAAGCTGACATGGAAATTACCTGCAACATTTTATTTGTTTCGTGGAATTTCAGACACCTTAAGCACCCTGTATATGGCGAACTTGAAGCACACATAACCGCAAAGTAAGGCACTCTGTATACTGCTTAAATAATTGCGAGCTTGAGGGGAAATTCGGAGTAAAACATGGTTACTGAAGAGTTGAGAATCAGAAATGTTGACCAAGATAACGCAACTTTATAGGTAAGAATATTTTACTTGAACATTATTCAATGTCAAGGTATTTTAAATGGACATTCTTAACATTATTGGCAGGTTTGACAAAATATTGTTTCAGAGTTGATTGATTGCATGTAGGTCTTAAACATAGAGGAAATAACTTATAGAGACGAAATAAAAAAAAAATAGAAAAAATACGTGCGATCACTGCAGCGATTGCAGCACTCTGATTGGCGAGCTCAAAATCAAGAAGGACAATAAAGTTGAGCAAGCAGTTTATACATACACATACACAAATCACGTCTTCATCCCTTACGGGGTAGACAGAGCCTAAGGTGACACGACCTACAGACCACGTTTAGCAAGATTATGGGCGTATAGATGGAAAATGGAATCAAAATAGTGATGGGAAGCCGCATCGCCTATAACATGATTCCTATGATTTTTGCCCATTCCCTGGACGAGCTTTTACCATCTGCGCAGGAAGAAAAGCCACTGGTACATTCTATGTTTTTTTTTTGCTCCCAGACCAGCATGGAAGAACGAATACTTACTATGATTCATATCGATAATATCTGAATGTTTAACCGTTGCAGGGCATCACTATATATTCTAAAACAAAGTAATTCGCCACGCCTGTCCGTGTGTTCCCAATAAACTCAAAAACTGCTAGACGGATCTTGGTGAAGTTTTCGCCGTAAGATAGAGTTATTCATGAGGAAGGTTTAAGTGTATCATTTGTCAAGGTTTTTTCGTTAATTGATTGAAATATGACAATTATTGTGGCAGCGCCGTGTTAGTATCTACATTGCACCCGCGCAAAACCGGGGCGGGTCGCTAGAAGCGAATGAAACTTGCTTGCGTTAGGGATTTACCTAGAGAACATAACTGCGAAAATTTTCTGCTAGTTGGTGTTCTAAGTGGTCACTAATGCGGCAGAATTGGATAACCCGCGTTATAATTTTGTTGGATATTTGATAATTATTCCTCTATGTTTATATAAAAATACTGTTTATCTTGTACAAATTTATGTAACGTTCTATTAGGTTTATGTCACCACAACTCACTCTCGTGATAATAGATTCGTGAGCGTAAATCGAACAAAAATACATTTTAATTTCTTCTTAGAATTTGATAAGATGGGAAAAAAAAATCTGGTTGTAATATAAAGCTATCATTTTTTCAAACAGCATGCCATAACTTTTTCAAATACCCCTTAATTTTATTTTTAATCATGTTGATAAACACATGCATGCCTGAAGATATATTTTGATATTATTATGTTGCACCGACGTAGCCACTCTTGTAAGTAAGTATTCAAAAGTAAAATAAACATTCCATGCTGGTCTTGGGGTACAGAAAAAAAAATAGAATGTACCAGCTGCTTTTCTTCTCGTGCAGATCGCAAATTGAGGGAATGGAATGGGCGAAAATCTTAGGAATCATGACTGTAATAGGCGATGCGGCTTGCGAACTACCACTATTTCAATTCTCCCTTTCACGTACACCCACAAGCACGGTAACCATGGTCTTGTTACCCTAACTTCTGTCTGCTCCGAAAGGAACAAAAACGTGAATATTACGAGTATGTATGTATGGTAAACTGACTTTTTTTATAGTTTATTGACAAAGAGACTTCCGCAAAGTAAACTCATTTAATCGAAGCTGCTTAATCATTTGATAAATAACCTAACCTAAAAAAATAATATTTGATACAAGCTTTTTTGCTGACTGTACTTTTTGTTGATTTCACTTC
The DNA here is from genome assembly GCA_949127965.1 of Pandemis corylana. Lineage (NCBI taxonomy): Eukaryota > Metazoa > Arthropoda > Insecta > Lepidoptera > Tortricidae > Pandemis > Pandemis corylana. The sequence continues at coordinate 9,309,952 of OX421857.1, read as the reverse complement.
GATTGTCATCCGTCCTACATTATTTGTGTACCAAATTTTAAATGAATCAGACAAACCGTTGAAGAGTTACCTTCTGCGGAGACGGTACTGGCCGGACCACCAGAATTCTACTACCAAATTATTGTATTGTCACCTGACTTGCACAAGTTTGTATTTGTATTTTGAGCTTCTCACTTGCAACATACATACATAATATCACGTCTTTGACAGTAGACAGAATTCCTGTAATAATACTAGAGACTTTACTTTCCCACGATAATTTGCAATATTAATTATAACCAATTTGATGCCGCCGATATTAGGTTCCAAACTACGTACACGGGCGACAAAACTTGACGGAATGTCGCCGAACTACGGAAACTCGGTAATTTTGAGTTCGGGAACTGATATAGCTACAATATATATATACGTAACAGTATTACTGGTAAACTTGTATCTATGAACAGTTAAACAGATGATATTAGAGTCTCGAAAAGCCTTGATATTCAGTGGTTTGATTGACCCTTTCTTAAATAGAGAATCGTGTGTTCAAACCCCGGCTAGCACTTTAAAAAAAAATGCAATTTAAAACTGGCATACATGTGGTTATGTAGTAGTTTAATAGTGTATGTGAAGTTTCCTATCTGTTCTGAAAATTAGCCGAATAATCGAGCAAAAAGTGTTAACAACGTCCTAATGCAACAAAAGCCCATAAACCGGCTATTATCAAGACGCCGGGCGCACCTTTCAACAACAACATCGTTGCGTCCAGTCCACCTTTATAATAAACTACTCAACTACGGCAGCACATGGCGACAATGTGCTAACTTGGAATATAAATCAAACCCTTTAATGTTCGGGCACTATCGGTTACGTTCGGGTCAAGTAGGTAAAAGTGATTTACAGTGCCCATAAAGACAGCTACCAACTGGCTATATTCGCCTGTCAGCGCCCCTTCAACACCCCTCACACGGCCTACGGGGTCGCGTGGACTTGTAATGAAGTGTATGTAACCCGTGTATAACAAGTAAAGTTTGTTGGGCTTGAAACCAATAACCTTCCGTAAGTGGGTCACGTAGATACTGCATAGAGGCGCCCGTGTTGCATCCTTCCTGTATGTTCCATGCCGCGATAAACCTGTTGGAATTTTCATATACAATCGCAAATCGTTTTATAAATTATTTTTTCTAATTTGTCTTCTAGATTTAATTATGTGGTAAAATAGATACTTACACATTCAACTTGGGTATTTTATTCAATAAGGAAAGGAACGAGCACTGTCACTTTTTGGTAAGCTAAGCAATCAGCGCTGCTCATAGCGCTCATAGAGACACCACCAATCAAATATTTTACTTTTATTAGGAATTTATTGTCATAGCAACCATACACAGTGAAAATTTCATGTGCCACACATGATTCGGAAAATACCGACAACCTTTATACAGAAAACAGGCAAACAACGGAATGATAACACTAGGGTCCAGTTGAAACCGTTTGGGTGCAGAAGACAAAATAGAAATTTGTAATTTAATCAGAAATTGCCACATCTATAGAAAAACTTCACTAGAGAGATGTTAACCATAAATATGAAACTCCCTTCTTCAACTTTTTAGCACAAAAAGCAATAAGAGTTGGTAAAGTTTTGTTTAAGGGTAAAGGTAATTCTCCGAGGGGCTGTTCAGTTAGTTTACTTAGTATTAGAGCAGTTTGTTTAGGCGAGCCGCGCCAACACTAGATATAACACAATATAAATATTTCAGCAACAAATCAAATTTCACCTCTTGCTCTCAGTTACCAGTATAAAGTGCTTTGTTAGGCTGGATAACAACCTGAAAATGTATATGAAAGGTGTGTTTTGTACTAAAAAACTTAAAAAATACGAACTAGACAGGTCTAGATTACCTTCATAAAATCACGGACTGTGTTTGTACGAAATAAAATCATTTGAAACACCCGTGTCGTTAAGGTACAGGAAACAGACTGAGAGGCTCAATAAGTTAGTCAAGCTACCGCTGCCCATAGATACCGTGACACTTGTTTGTGAACCAGCTTCAAGTAAGTATGCTCAAATTCTAATATTTCATAATTAGAAGGCGATAAGGCAACTTCCGTACAACTATTATCAATGTAAGGCGTAACTTTACCGTAGTTGACTGTACATTTAATTTCAGCCAAAAACCCGATGCTGCGGAATACCAAAATTATCAAACTTTCGCCCATTGGGACTCGGAAAGTTAAATTTAACGTCTTGAAAGGTTGTAATGTATTATTTATTGCTTAATGAAAATATAAAAAAATAAACTCGTTGCTCAAGTTTATTATTTCGTTTACAAACCTTAAAGTTTGGTTGCGACGACCGGGAATGATTTAGCTAACTAAATAAAATAGATTTTTGGCTAAATGTGTTATTTAAACTCGGTTTAAGAAGTTTGTAAAATTTTAAGATAAAAACTGAAAAAATGCGTTGTTTGATTTTTCTTATTTCCAAGAAAATTTTGAACTGTGTAAATAAAATAAATAAATAAATAAATATCTTCTGACAAATTACACCAATATTGACCCAGCCCCAAACTAAGCAAAGCTTGTACCTACTATGGGTACCAGGCAACGGATAAACATACTTATATAATGAAGATAAATACATACTTAAATACATACAACATCCATGACTCGGGCACAAACATTCGTATTCATCATACAACTGTCTCCCCCTATACCGGGATTCGAACCTAGCGTCATAGTCAGGGTCACTAACCACTAGGCTATCCGGTCGTCGATTCTCCGATCTTCTTCTGTAAAAACTACCCGTATAGTATATTTAACAGGTAAATAAATTTTCCTTGACATTTCATATCTGAGTAAATGTCTACTTATATTATGTACGTACAGTGTCATTTGTTTCCGCGGCGTTTCCCCGAATATTAGTACAGCTCATCTAAACGACTGAAGCTGAAATGTAAAATTAAAAGTTAGATTACAAAACTTAACAATTTCATCAGAGTAAATGAAGTTTGAAATTTGTATCGTTAATTACATTGTGCGGATCTCGCTTCTTTAATTATGGTTACAAATCGTTGATTATGAAACTGAGCTGTGTTTTGATGGTTTCATTAATGCAGGAGTGATATATAAATTGAAACATTTACCCCTTTGTTCCTAAAAGTTAGACTTATTTTAGCTTTCTTTTTTTAAACTCTCTCTTTAACATTCTTGGCTTGTACTGCTGTGTCAAGACGTGAGAGAGTGAGACAGCTGGTAAAACTGCTTACTGGCGCATGAGCATCTTGGTCTTGTAAGGTCGTGAATCTCACTTACCATCAGGTGGCCCCCTTGCTCAATTGCCATCCTATAGCATAAAAAATGTTCTCGACAGAATCGAGTGGTGAGAAGAAGGAAAAGAAGACTGAAAATAAAATAACAAATCTTAACCCAAAAATAATTACAAACCTGGTAATAAACCAACCTAAGAAGCGCCTAACTAATATTTTTCATCATTCCTCCCCCTGATTACCAAATTCAAAGGTTGATACGGCATTTAAGGTAAAGAAATCAAGGATCGAAATTGCTAATGTCCTTGAACTTTAGAACAACGGATACAAAAAGGCAGGAAAGAAAATTTTGATCCAGCCCTGATTTCAAGAGATTTTTATCTCCTCTACAAAAAACATGAATTGACGTCATACTTAAATAATTTAGCAAGCGAACGCTTTCTACAAGGGCATCCCAAATTCCTCCATTCAATCCTGCAGACTGAAAGGAAAACGTTATGTCTATTCAAAATAACAGATTAAATTAAGCAAGTACAAAATTTTCCGTTCAACAAAATTAGAATTTGTTAATAGGGCGTAATAACCAATTAGGAAATTTTACTTACCCCTGTATCCACGAATATCCCCAGGCACTGAAGTTGTACCCAACACATCCATATGCCCACATGTCGAGTTACCCACCAAGCAGAAACTTTGATGAACTCAAATTTAAATTTCAAATTGCTCCGAATAAATTTGCAATGTAATACCCTTTCTTGTCTTACAACTTTTTTTACCTTTTATTTCTTTTGAGCTATCTGGGAGTGCTTTTTGGTCTCTCTGTGAGGCTTCATTAACTTTCGTTAACTAGGTGATGGAACTTTTTACTTAAAAGGATTTCCATTAACATCAAGTTTAGAATAAAATAGCATTTTAAGTTTCAAATTTTTAGTTTCAAAATTCCAATAAAATGACTCTAAATTTGCTATGTAAGATTTTTGGGGGCCGAAAAATTTATTTAGCAAAGTTTCCTGTGTTTCCTGCAATCACCGAGCATTGGTTAATCGTTCAGGCACCTACCCAATATTAACTAACTTAGGTACTACGTTTTCCAGTGATCAAAGGTAGATACTTAGTTCATTTCACTACACCACAGATGCTAAATCTAAATCACTTTATTTTTGTCGCCGCACGGTGACTGGCACCAGTGTTTACTTACATGATAAAATAGGTAACAATATTAGAATTGGTATTAATTACTATTAGTATCCACTGAAGTGAGTGAAGAATTGTTAAGTTAACCCGAACTTCAAATGGGTTTTCTTCGATACCCAATTAGGTAATCATTATAGGTTACTCTAATTCCTAAACAAAGTTGGATCCATTCGATTGAGAAGTGTCAAAAATGACAGCTAAGGAATCAGAATTGAATCGCATTAAGACGTCATGGTAAGGCCCCAGGGAGGCTACCACAAAGTCTTAATGCGACTCAATTCCGGCTCAGTTTATGTTCGTTCGCTGTCAGATCCTTACTAAAAATGAGAGCTAGAACCTGTACTGAGGAATCGCATGAAGTCATTATGATGGTAAAGCCCCAGTACTGTAAACACCATGGCCACGTAGCGTTTTATATACTTTTATCTTTGCTATAGCTTAAAATGTCTGGCTTGTCTATAGTAATTACTAAGTTCAGTTTGCTTTACAAGCGAAGCACGTACACACAGACACTGGCAGAAACCCAGAAAATGGAGCCTAATTCGTGATCTTTATCTCGAATTCAAATCGACAATCGAATAAGATGTAAAGGCTTTCTATTTAATATTGTCACATGATAATTATATGTATTAGCTAAGGCAGTCACTAAAATTCTAATGATAATATTGCGCACCAGATATATAACTAAACGTTCATAGATATCAATTATATTTGATGAGCTCCGGGTATTTCGACGCAGACATTTTCCAAACACTACCTCGTCAAACATCGACATATGTAAGTAAAGTATGTTGCACCTATAACTTTTTATAGAACATAAAACACAGTAATTTTACAGGTAATGAGATAAACAGATATACATAGCCGAACTTATCCCTTAAACGGATCTCTTCCAATTAAACTTCGAACGATTGATAGGACAACAGAAACCATAGTATAGAGAGTAAACATTAAAAGCTAAAAGAGCAATGACCCTAACTTAAATCTAAACAAATAAAGCGTTAAAAAACATACACAAGAAATTGAAACTAATATATATGTCAGAATATACTACATATAAACTACATAACACAAACACATAACACAAAAACATAGTAAGTCCAATTAAGAAGACTCACTCATCAAGCCAATACTTCTTCAGGCAACGTATCAAAGCTATCAAATCGCTTCGCTTTATTCAGTTCAGGGTAGCAAATAAGGTACAAAATTATTTAGAACTAAAATATCAACTATATCTTGTACCAAAGCGGTATCAGATGTTCGAATCTAATATGCAGTAATACTAGTAATACAGCGGTAAACTAACGAAGTTATACCTTTAGCACAAGGTGAGTCCCGACGTTGAGAGACCCAGATCGAATGAAACACGAAGTTAATAGCACTTGATGAAATTAGTGAGGGTTCTCAATGAAATAACCAACCATTAACTCTATTGCTAACGTTGCCAAAGCTCATATTTGCCGAATCAAAAGCCAAGCGCGGTCAGTGGTGACGTGGGTTATAATTTATCATGATTATTACTGGATACTTACTTCAGATTACTCAACGAATCGTATGCAAGGGTCTAACCGTTTTCTGACATATTTCAAACGCCTCTGATTTCTGTTGAATTGTAGCTGTTTATTATGGTGTTTGAATTGAAAAAAAAACATCTTCACATACAAAAATATAAACTCTGACTGATTGTCCCAAATGTGCGTAGCTCAAACTTTTAGACCTAGAAATATATATACTCTCGGGATGTAAAGTTGCGCAAAAATAGCCTCGGATACTCTTACTAAAAAATATATTGAAGTCCAGTTTGGTTTCACTCAATTCCTCAACACAATTGTACATACCAAGTAAAATGTTAAGTATAACAGTACGAAAACGGATTGGAAGTAGCTTACTTCAAATAAAATCCACTTGGATTCGGTTCAACCTACAATAAACGTAATAAAAAGTCCAAGCTCCAAAAAGTAGGGGCTTAAAATGTCCTTTGAGAGCTAACAACGAACTCTTTAGTACAGTTTCCCGGGAAAATTTGCTAATAGTGTTGGACGTCACTTTGTTCCTAAATATGGCATCTGCTCTTAAAACATAACCTATTTCTGTGAAATTTTACGTCCTTTCCTAGAATTTCCAGGCAAAAACCGGCGAAAAGCGATATTCTTTGAGGAGAAAACCTAATTCAAACAGTTTATTTTCAAAGTAAATTCGGAAAAGCAAAGAGCTAAATAATGATCTGCAGCGAAACCGGCTAAAATAGGCGGTGCTTTAAAAAGACAAAATAAATAAATAATTGGAAATATTTTTCTACTGTAGGTATACAGTAGGAATATATACCTATATTTTAGATTACCGCTCAAAATTTATAACAGTTAAAACGTACCGACGACGACAAAAATAATTAAAATTAACCGTTTCGTAAAGTAGAGTGAAGCATTTTCTTAAGTGTATAAAAAGAATCCTTTGAATTGATTTTGCAAGTACATACGTTCCATTTATAGGTACTTGTATCCTAGGACTAATGAACGTGTACACAATGTAATTTCCAGAGAGTGTATTAACTTTCAAAACTATTCAAACTATCTATTTTCTTGAGTGTATAGATTCCTTAAATTTATACGATAAGTAAGTATAAATTCCACTTGCATAAATAATTTTGAACCTTACTTCATATTTTTTTGGATTTTCAGTTGCTCACATATTATTGAAAGGCTTCCACAGATGAATATGACAGGAAAACCGTACATATTTTATCATTTTGTTGAATCTGTTCAAATATTTATGCACCTTTCTAGGTACATATATTTTTGAAGCCGTGGGAATGCTCATATATTTATGAACTCGACTGTACCTAAAATTTTTGGTCCCTAAAAAATTTAAGGGAGCCCATGACGAGACCATCGGCTTGTCTTTACATAGAGGTGCACCAAGTCCTTTGTGTCGCAAATTGAATCATAACGCAAAGTGCTATACAGAGGGTAGGTAGCTATAATAAATTAGGTCCTACCTCCCTTTTAGAGCTCCGTTCGTGACGTGCTCTTTGTAATATAATTCCATTTCCCTAATTATCGCTCGAAATTCCCTCGATTAGGTAACAATATGGCACCTTCCGAAATTACATGGCATGCGTAAAAGTTATTTGACGAATAAAACGGCTACTTCGTTCTGAGATTTGATTGAATTATTTCCTTGTAACGTATACAGTAGTACCTAATTAAAATTACTTTTAATTAATAAGTTACAGTACTCATTGTAATTTTTATTGTTAAAATAATAATATTATTGATTTATTCTCCTCCTATTTTACTTTAACTAGTTCAGGTTCATTCTCGTACCTAAATGGACGCCTTTGTCGAAATCACTGTCTTGATTTGTTATGCATAGGTATTCTCTAAAAATATTTTGTACTTATTTTATTTTTGTTATTGTATTCTATCACAACTGACAAATATATAGTAAACTCATTAACAAACAATATTTACCTTGCTACTCCGCTACTCAAAAGCGTATGCGGATGCGGTTTGAGTAGCGGAGTAGCAAGGTAAATAATTATTTGTTCATTGAAATGGACCCCCGCAAAGTAACGCCTGATTCAAAAAAATTGTAAACTACCTATCATGTCGTTACATTCACTATTAAAATAGCTATATCCAAGAAAACGGAGTAACAAAGAAGAAAGGCGATACAAAGCAAGTTATGCTGACATATTGAAGTAATAAGTACTCCACCAACACGCGAGAAATATTTCTATCCTTTAACAGCAAGTATAAGTTTTCCGGCAAAGTATTGATTGATTGACCATAACTTGGCTTTATGACTGATTAATTGATGTAGTAACTTCGACGTTTGGAATAATAACGTAAGCAAAGTTTGAAAACCTGACTAATATCCGCGCGTATTATGATGCAGAGCCACTAGTGCAAGTTTTCACACAAAAACCGTCCCGATCGCGTTCACGTAAACGTCTTAACGTCGTCGTTTATTTATAAACCTAACGTCTCAATTACCTACTTACTATAGAAAAATTGGCAGCGACACTAGCGGAACAAAACGGCAACAAAAAGATCTTCATTTGACATTATTTTTTTTGAAACAATATTTAATTGATGTTACCGTGTTGGCTGACTATATTCCCACAAATGTATAGCTAATAATTATGTAGAGATAAGATATGTATATAAATATACTATATAATTTACAACCACATACGAGAACTGTTAAAGTAATGCCACCCGCGCGCGCCCAAATTCACGTCGCGTGTGTAGCAAGTTTGCTATCTCAAAACATTCCATCCATCTAATTACTCTGAATAACTAAGTAATTACTTCCAAGATGCCTCAGTACATCTGCTGTGCTGCAGTAACCGACTTTCAGTACATCAACGTGTGACGTCTGACCGCGGCCGCTAAAGTCCGAAGGCTATATGGTTACTGCGTCTATTTCCGACACTGGTCCTAACTAATGCTGTACCGACGTTCTGAAGACATTTATATGGCACTAGTGTTCTACGTATAGAAGCTCCATGACACCATTGGTGTCGGAACGATTTGTTACTTCGTTAAAAGTTAAAATAATTACGTAGGTTCTCTTGAAATATCCTTAAATTAATATAACTAGAATAAGGTTTTTTTAACTTCACTCCTTTGACATTGATATTAACAGCTTCCTCTAAATATCATTAAATCTCATAAGTCTCGTCATTTAAGAGATTCGAAATAGTAAACATGGAGATTAAAACTAGTGTGCAGCAGTCAAAGCAAATGATAAAAAAATAATTTCTATAAACACTAACTAAGCTGAATCACACGAAGAAAAGCGTAGACATAAATATTAATTTCAGTTCTGAGATGTCCTTAAGCCAGAAGTCGCAAGACATTTTCTTTTTATGCTGGACTTATATTTTACTCGCTTTAAAAATCTTTTGACTCTCATCGTTGTTTTTTTACATTATACGTTTTCAGAAATAAACAATCAAAATATACGTTGACTTATGGTTGCAACATAATTATATTCGTGATCGCAAGCCGCAGTTTAAGCTATTATGCAACTCGGATTTGTGTCAGAATAGATTTGAAATATTACTTTGTGGGTACTACTGCAGCAAATAACAAACATACAACATACGAAAAAGCTGAACTCTATCGAAAGAAATTTGTTTTAATATTTGATGTTCTGAAACACCCAATAATAATAATAATAATATCTTGGGACAAATTACACCAATTAACCCAGCCCCAAACTAAGCAAAGCTTGTACTATGGGTACCAGGCAACGGATAAACATACTTATATAATGTAGATAAGTAGGTACATAATTAAATACACACAATATCCATGACTCGGGCACAAACATTCATATTCATCATACAACTGTCTGCCCCTACCGGAATTCGAACCCGGGACCTCTAGCTTCATAGTCAGGGTCACTAACCACTAGGCTATCCAGTCGACAAAAACCCAAACCCAATAAAACCAAGAGTTAACTTATGAAGGCTTGGAAAGCCCTTTAGAGCTTATTTTATTGATAATATTATAATATTTCTACTAGACGACGTATTCCTGAAATTCAATATTGTGTTATGTTATGAACTGTTAATTTGACGAACAGAACTAGGAATATCTGATATCAAAGCCCTATCCATACACAACTTTATATCTCCTGCGGGATTTGGCTTCCAGGTTCACTCGCCCCGGGGAAACGCCTCAATTGTTTAGTCACTCTCACTTACACCTCCGCCTAGCAAAACTACCAAACTCTGATTCAGCACTCAAAAAATAGACGAAGTGTAGGCAAAGAAGTAGGTGTAAGCGGTAAGCTCCAAAGTCACCTCTCTACCTCTAAGTGTATTCCAAAGTTGAATTGTATCCACGAAGTTGCGAGGTGTAATTTGAAGTTCTTTCGTCGAGCAACGTACCAGCGTAATTGCGTTTAAAAGTGAAACTTTTGCAACTATGAAAATTGTTGCCAGAATTGAGTTTAACTCCCATCGCCTACTTAAAGCTCCGGGTGTCGGCTAACTCTCTATTAAATTTATGGCGATGGAATTGGAAAGCGGATCGCTCTAATGGACAGTGACCAAAGTAATGCGTGGGTTTTTGGAAGGTTTTAGCCAAAGTTAAATAGATATGTTGTCTACCTAGATGCCAATACATAAAATACGCTAGTGTATATTAATTTAATTACACATTCAAGACTTATGCAAATGTAAGAAAAAACCTAATTATTAAAAAATATATTTTTGTTTAGCTCTACCTACTTAACTATAAATACTTACCTAGGACTTCCAAATTTACAAAGCAAGGCATTACAAAGAATAATTGAACCCAAAATGTTCATAAACTATTACGTAAAGTTTTAGTATAACGACTTGAATACGAGAAATACTACCATTTTCAACATTATTATGCATCTAGAGATCAAATACTTAGTCAAATGAAAATACCATAAAACTCTTCCTACCATTTCCTACGAAAGGTTGGCTAGCGAATGCATTTAAATAGACTCCGTTATTTTTTCTCCAACATTTACTGCTTTATTTTCATCATATCGCGTTTTACGATTTGCATTGCGAAGATCGGTGATAACTTGCTTTATCGATTGCCATTATATTTGATCATTATGTATATTTCAATGACAAGTATGAAAAAGGGCAAGATAAAGTTTTTAGAAGAAGTCGGCAGTACATGTTACTCATTACTTGACTCTATTACATTGCTTGGTGTATAGTTGAAACATTTTGACCATGCTTATCAATATCATCTGCTTTGCAGTCATTAGCGCCTAACAGTTCACAAAAAAATGGTTAGTGTGAAATATACAAGTAGGTATTGAATCTACTCAACAAGCAATGACGTTGCAAATTTAATGTTCATGCAATGTGTATCTGACCATTTTTTGTGAGCAACTGCTAGACGCTAACGAGTACAAGCAGATATAGCATTGTATGAATACAATGCTACTGTGAAAACAGGAAATATTGATAAGCTCACTTCAAAATGTTTCAACTTTACGTAACCGTGAAAAAAATACCCTCGTCACGCATCTCCGTGGCTAAAATAATCATAAGACATTTAAAATTGAAAAAACTGCACAGTGAAATAAATACTTTACAGAAATAATACCCAGAATTTGAAAAGCACAAGATGAGTTTACAGAAGAGCGCCTCAATACGACACGTGGTCGTAAATATAGAGACAGATGCATTTGCGCGTGTAATTTTCTGCCTCTGTGAACTTTGTCGGATTAGACAACATGGAGTATCTCAGCAGGGGCTATACTTAAATGTGTATACACGTCGACAACAAAGTATTTTTCGCCTCAACGCTCCCAGGAGCATAGGACACTCATCCGTCCGGATCTCCTCGACTTTACCTTCGGTTTGAGGGACCTCAAATGCGTTATGGTTGTTTTAATCCAAACAACGTAAAAACATTATTTTATAATCATTTTTTATTAAATGGAGAAGATTACAATACAATACGATACAATAACTCTTTATTGAACACCACATATAACAACCAAAACAGAAAAAGGTATACCTACAGAATATTACAAGGTAACAATAGGCGGCCTTATCGCTACAGAGCGATCTCTACCAGGCAACCATAATGGACTGGAGAACAGAACAGATCCGAGCAGGTGGTGCAATTTAGAATATATATTAATATATAATAGATTATGGTGGCCTTTACCTTAACAATAGTGACGCATCGACCATTTTGCCTATTCCTAACTAATGTCACGGTGTTTAGCTGAGAACTTTGCTGTCTGTAGTTTCAATTTTAAAGTTATTTTCATAAATTACAGTAAAATTACGAAATTAGTGTATTCCATTCAAAGTGCAGTCTAATAAAAATAAGCAGTGCAAAAGTGCTAAATGGGTTTTAGTATATAGATACAACCGGCCATGAACTTCTAGAACGACATTCAGGTTTAGGGTGCCATCAGCCAATTCAAGTATTAGATCCAAAAAAGTGAGTGAAACAGCAAGACAGTCCCAAAGGTCTTTTTACATACTATCGCATTGTACTCAAATATACAGCTAACATTTACGGAAAAGGTAGAGCCAACCAAGAAAGTGTTTTACTATTTTTATGATAGGGTTTACATCAGAAAAACAATAATAAGGCTGATTGTCACATTGACCAAGTGGAAATAGATTTTGATATTTTAAGCCGCACAAATGACATTGAACTTTAGGGTGATAATTTCACCAATTCATCATCAATACCTTAGCAAATATTCAATATCCCAAAAAGTTTGTACAAATGTACGAGTACGAGAAGCATCACTAAAGAAATGATGTTCCAATTTAAAATATACGAAATAGATGTCTAATACAGACGATATTAATGATTTACTTTTTAAACTTTACAACAAACGATTGTCTAGGTCGCAATCGTCATTAAATTATTGTGCGCGAGTGGTCAAAGCGCGACCGAGTCTTCTGTCCCGAGTCCGCCGTCAGATTGAAGGCTTGCAAACTACGTCTAGGATACACAAAAACGATAAATATTGTCTAACTTCAATTTGGTAACATAAGCAGGCAAATCCAAATAGAATGTACAAGCTACATATAAAATACTTCCATGCTGGTCTAGGAGCAAAGAAAAAACATAAAATGTACCAGTTGCTTCTCTTCCCGCGCAGATGGTAAAAGCCCATCGAGGGAATGGGCGAAAATCATAGGAATCAAGTTATAGGCGACGCGGCTAGCAACCCATCACTATTTTGATTCCACTTTCCACCTATACGCCCACAGTGTCTTGCTAAACGTGGTCTGTAAGTCTTGCTACCTTAGGCTCTGTCTAGTGTATGTATTATGTATAAAATCGTAAGTAATTCATCCTATTTATTAGAGTCTTACCGAACTTTCGATTTGTTTTTAGGTTTCATCTTTTTAATTGATTGTATTCTTGCACCGTCTATATGTCCATTCAATCCAATCCGATCACTGGAAGTGGGTAAAGCCTAAACCAATAAACAAAACACGTATATCTAGCAAGTTACTAAACGCTTGTAACTAAATATGCCAGTGGCAAGTACTGTCATTGCCTAAACCCAACTCTTCATTTGTAATTATTTTCGTTCTGGAATAGAGAAACATTTCCATAAAAATAAAGAGTCAGTGCACAGTCCTGTAGACAAGAACAACTAGTTTTTCTGTTGACATAAATCCTGTCCCTTTGGGAATAGGAAACGATGCGGAAGCGCTTCACAGAAGGCTCTTATGGGCGGCGTAATTTATAACCTATCCACTACACCACTGCCGTCACCCATTACAACTGCCTACACACAAACTACGAATGCATCCGTCCTTTACTAACTCCGATGGTTGAAATGAGACAGAGATACCACACCGTGATTTAAGTTCGACGTTGAATGGGAGGGACGACTTGTTTGTAAGGGAACATGATCCTGATCGGGTTCATACACAAACTAAATAGGCGGGTTAAATAGCCTTGAATACTTTAAAAGAGTCATGTGTGTACCCTTGAGGTTATTTTGGAGAGGGTTTTAACTTGCTATTATAAGGGGTCGAGCCAACTCAGGTAATGGGATGGAGATTTTGTCTTGTTACCTTTTGACTTAGCAACGGTAACGTGTCAATAGAATTAATAGTTTGAGTGCAAATAAATGTCACTAATACTAACAGAAACGTTTCAACTCACAAGCATCAACAAACAAGCATCAGTGATAATACCATTCACGATTTTTGTTTCAGTGTAATTATTTCTTTTCTGAGTTAGGTTTAATTTAGATATTATATAGCTACTTAGTGAAATATTAGAGTAAAAGTAACTGACTAACAGTACGATTAATTTTAAATAGCAAATGTAGCTTCCCTTTGGCCAATCATGCATTGCATCTTCGTTATTGATGTTAGGAGGTGTTCAATATTATTTACATCTCAATGTGGTAACGTTATGATTCAATGAAACGCTATAGTGAAGTTTCAGAAGTATTCGGCTTTAAGCCCATTCAGTCTTATAATCAAAGTCGGGAAAGAAACTATTCCCCCTCGCCCAAGTCACCGGGCCAGCGACAACTATTACCCTCGGGACGATACATCTTACATTTTTCGCGATAAGTAGCTTTAGCTTTGTACAATACTGATTTATAGGGGCCTTAAAATATATGTTACAGCAGATAAAAAAAATCAGAGGTCGTAATATGTACTCGTGACAAGCGATTGTGAAATTGTTTTATGACCCGTGCAGCTAATAAATTTGTCATGGCTGTTTTCATTTAAGATTTTCATTTCATTAAAATTTTCATTTGAACTTTTGCGTGGCACGCTTAAAATAAAACGATCTCAAACGAAAATTTTACACCGCTTTAACTGCCTTTAAGGCAGCTAATAAAGTACTTATTAAATAAAATATTTTCAAAACGAACAGGTTTAACGGAGTAAGAGTGTGCTTGTAGGAATGAACACAACAACAATGAAACAAATGAAGTCACACTGGTAAATAAATTAAGCTAATAGCTCAGTGTGCAAGTTTACATGGAGAAATATTTATGGTTTTGTGAGAGCAACACATTATTACTTCCTCTCACACTAGCAAGTCATTTAATCACTGTAACTGCGGCTAATGTGCCACATTATTTCGGACGAAGAAAGCTGGCGAAATATGGCCCGGACGTGTTGTTATCTTTATCCCTTTTATTAAATATTAGACGGACATACTTCAGTGCTGTGACAAGAGATTTAATACACAAGTACACACAGCAAAATAATGCGGTTAGCACAGCCACGCACACGTCTATGCGTGTTGAGTATCGACATGAACGTTAAGTAGAATCTATGACATGTGAATGTGTGAGTGATTTCGATCATAAAATCTACCCCCTAAGTACAGATTTTTTAGCAACAAGATGAATGAGCAATGTCGCTGTAAATTACCTGTTTATTGAATAAACAAGAACTAACTATAAAATAACAATGAAGAAAGTTACAACTATTTAAGTTAGTTTATAATAAATTAAGTAAAAAATAATTACAAATTAAATGAAAATAATCCCCCCCGGTATCGTGTCACACTCAAAGGCTGAAAATGCAATATCTCCGGTTTCAGTTACTTCTACAAAAATAGTGTAAAAGTATTTTTTTTATTTAGACTGTCCTAAAAATATTTAACCTAATCTTACATTGGATATTGTCATCCCCAGTGTAAGCGAGAGAACCGAATCGAAGCTTCCTTCGACCTTGAATCTTCAAATTTATGCAATCCCACGCATTGAACTATTATTACTAGCGAAGAGTAGTTACCATCTCACTGATGCGACGATGTTATATTATTATTTCTCAACAAGTCTGAGATTCCAATTCCAAAGCAATATTCCTCACAACCAGCATGGCCATTGAAATAACATCCAAAAATGACATTTTATTATTACTATTTTATATTCCGTTTTCTTCGGATACGAACCCGGTTCACTAAAGCAGAAGTCAAATCTTCGACCTGTCTTTGACCGCTAGGCCACCGAGGTATGCAAGTTTCATGGTGAATTTATGAATTATGTTCAATCTGCGACTACTGTATTGCAATTTGTGTAAATAGCTGTTTTATGAGCTTTGAAATAAGGTTGAAAGTATAATTTATTTTTTTCCGTAACTATTTAATTTTATGGTGGTTGCAGTCTGTTGTATGTTTAATTTTACTCTTATATAATATGTTAAAAACGCAAACGCATTGTGTTTTCTTTTAATATAATTATTAATAGGTATGACTCTTTTTACTGGAGTTTAAAAGTTGCTAGCTGATGGCTATTTTGGTCGTTATCGTCTTAAACAATATAAAGTGTTTTCTACCCTCAAATTTCTAATAATATGATTTTGTGAACAAACAACTGTCACCGCTGGCAGCCATTATTAGCTGCGGGATGAACCGTGTGTTATACTTACGAACTGTTTAATTTTGCCTTTCGAATACCTTGTGATTTGCAAAACATGGATTTTCATTTATCTTTGTTGAAAAGAGCAAAACAATATAACTATTTATATAAGGAATCGCTAGGCGTTTTTTGATATGGGTAAGTAGACAAACGGTGTTAAAAACAATGACTTATTATTTTATCGGTAATGTTTTAAACAACTTTCTTCGACGAAAAATGTTTTTATTTAAACTTCATTTATTTTGCAGCGGAAGACTGTGCCATTATGGATTCACCCTTACGCAGACTTCGGACACGATAAAAATATTCGGTCTGGGCCTAAACCTGAAGCCTCATCTCCTGCCATTTGGTTTGGACATTATGTAGTTGCCGCACCCGCTAGTGACCCATTTCACAGCAACAAGACACAATGCTACGTTGCAACCTGTGCGAAACCATCTGCATGCTGCAGGATTGCATTGCCGTAGACCAGCAAAAAACATGCTTTAACGGACCAGCATAGAAGAAACCTTTGCTCGTGAATATTTTGACTTTGATTATTACATCAATCAAAGTCAAATGTAGTGATTTTTAGTGATGAAGACGAAATATATTAACTTAATTAAATATATAAACACAGTAATGTTTTACAGTGCAGAACGAGTGGCAGTGTTACTTTAGGCTATGGGGTTGGATGTCATCGATGGGCCCTGGTGTCCAAATCCAAACCAAATCGAGATAGGTAGCTTAGTCGCTTCAAAGTGGAGATTATAACCCAGTGTGAAATGATGTTATTGTTAATGGCTGTCATTTAACATGTCTATTCATTTCACCACTGACTTACACGTCCGCAAATAAAACGTTTCGTTCATCTTTATCAGACTTAAACCTAATAAACCAGAATTTAAGATATTAATTATGTGTCATCTTAAAAATAGCCCTATTATGGTTGTGTATTCAATTTGCAAGATAATTATTAATTATGTTAGTGACATAAGACTTTTTAGTAAACATAAAATCATACTGGCCTCTAAAGTGTGTGTTATTTTATGAATATTATTCTATAAGGAAAAGTGTGCAGTTTTATTTAGCTAATTTAATTACTTTTGGTAATAATAATAATAACACAAATAGAGGCTAATACAATAAAAATTAAAAGTTGCAATAAACAATTTGAACCAATAATTGCATTTTATTGTTTTATTCTTTTACGTCCTTTTTTTCTTGTTTTAGGTAAACATGAGTTTATTTTGAGATTAGTAATTTAAAATTGAAAACAAAAAAGATACACTTGTGCAGGATTCGAACCCGGTTCTTTAGGTTTCATAACTCTAGGTCAATACACCTGAGCCACCACGCTTATAATACTGGTGGCAAAATTATGCTTCCATTGAACAAAATACCAGCAGGTTTGAATAACTATGCGTGAAGGTAGTCAGAAAACACAATTAGCACAGATAGGGCATTTTGTTGTGTGCGTAATAAGGCAGCGGATAAGTGCGGATGTGTGTATAGAATGACACACGTGGATAACTAGGGTGCTCACCGATTCGCTTTGCTGTGTGTACATACGTTTTGGAGAGCTTTGTGTGCCACAAGACAAAGAAATGACAGCGGTTAATATTGTGTTTGAACTTTTGTTCTGAGTTTCTATTTGATGTTGAAATGCACTAATGTCGTGAAGTTCCACACAGAGTTGGCCACTTAATTAATACGTTAACTTTATAACAGCAAGCAGAAGTGCAACTAATGAAATCTAAACCAAACTCAGCACGGCTAGCACGAGAGAGAGACTGCCCGTCTTTTTCTTAGTGTTCGTTTTAGAAAGAGACGGGTAGTCTGAATCGCGTGCAACACAGCTTTCGCACGCACTCGTGCTAGCCTTGCATAATATAGAAACATTCATAAGTCCAATAGAATTTGAACTAGATACATTTTAAGATTTTCCTCTTTATGGCAAAGATTTGCGTGTGTTAGCTTAAGTAATGTATTCAATTAGCAAGTTGACTTAAACAGAATATAATTAGAAGGCATCCATCATTGTTGATTATGGATGTGATTGTGATCAGTGGATAGTGCATCGCAACTAATAGCAAAGCACCAGCGGTACACAAAACCGCTTGTTCCACACAACTATTTATATTACCAGGACATTCTAAGGTAAAATAAATACTATTTCTAAATTAAAACATGTTCGCAGCTTAGGGGTGGCCCGGGGGCCACCTCCGCCGCACCTAAACTTAAATTAATCCAAATTAATCATCCTACATTGGTTTTACCAGTGCCGGTTATGTAATTTGGTTATGTACGGGGAACAAGCTCACAAAACATCTCCAAGCACTGCGCTTGATTGACTACTGACTACTACTACTGACAAACACTCGTAGGTACACTAACAACATCGAACAAATAAGAATTGATAGATGATACTAGCTTACCAAATTGCGAAAGTTATCAGTGATTTAAAATTATTACTAACTAGCCTTCCGTCCGCAGCTTCGCCCGCGATAAATTAATTTTCCCCTAGGAAAAGGTATTTTCCCGCGGTAAAAAATAGCCTATGTCACTCAGTGATAATGTAGCTTTCCAACGACAAAGGAATTTTTGAAATCGGTCCAGTAGTTTCGGAGCCTATTCAATTCAAACAAACAAACAATCAAATTTTTCCTCTTTATAATATTAGTATAGATAATAATAACCTACTAGAAGTTAATATATATTACCTAGCACCTTTCGCACCACAGATAAACAAAAGTCGTTTCAAATTGACACATACATACATACACATATCACGTCCATGTCTTACGGGATAGACAGAGCCTATGATAACAAGACCTAAAGGCAACGGTTAGCATATAGGTGGGAAGGGGAATCATAATGAGTTGCTAGCCGCATCGCCTATAACATGATTCCTAAGATTTTGCCCAATCCCCTGGATGGAGCGTGGCGTCTCCTGTAATTGGGCTTCTCGGAGGTCGGGGCCAAGGCTTTTCAAATTTCGGGGAATTTCAAATTGACTTGTATAATAATCGCACATGCTAAGCTGCAGGTATTGTACGGCGATCGCATTGCATTAGATGACCACACTGCTGTTAGGACAACTGTGTGTCCACCAAGCCGATCTGTTCGCTCGCACATTAATTACGTCGCACGGCACTGTCTCGTGAAATATGAACCTGCAGCGATATCATACCAGCGTTGCACTGACGCCGTTGAATAATTTATGACCATACGAACAGAAAACGCCTATGCCATCGACCGGATTTAGATTACTCATGGCCTGCACTGCACGATTATAGGGCGAACGCTGACTATGAGTTGCAGACGCGCTTGTGAATCACAACTGTTTCATAAGTTTGTAACTACGTTACAATCTGCAGAAAGCTTTCAATACCGGATAGAAAAAGTACGGATGCGAAGGTTACTTAACTATAAAATCAGCAAGAGCAACGTTTTTGATTGTGTTCAATTTAGCGAATTAAAAGCCATTCGGTTATATAAAGATTGCACGTTCAAAATGTTTGAATTCTGTTTTCAAATTCTGGCCAAGTAATATTGCGCTGGACTTCAGTCACCCAACCTGGACTTGTAAGGACTTTAAGGACTTAAAGCAGAATCTCTGTGGTTATCTAGCTTTTTGCCGGAGCTTTGCTGTCTGTGGTTTGCAGTTTCTCATAAATCCAACAACCTCATTCAAATTGTATAGGAAGCATAAGTATAGAAATCATTTGACAACTTAATCTACCTAATTAATTTAGCCAGCTGTTTTTAAGTTTAACAAAAACTGGATCCTTCTTTAAATAATTATGCTTAAATTTTCAGATAGCGGAGTAACAGCTTAAGATTTAATCATTTCAAAATAATGGCTTCCATTTAAGTTTGTATTCATTGGTCCTATTCGTGATTGTAATTTGCCACCGAGTTAAGCTCATTCATTGGTCGAAATAGCAGCGCGTTTGCAATCTCAATTAAATATCGCAAATTTGCAGGCTCGCCCACTGATTGAAACGCAACGGTTACGTCAGTCAATTTACCCAAACGCATTCAGTTGAAGCACCCCGGTAGGTTAATCATAAGCCATTTTTTACTATCAAATACTATTTTCCATGTACCTACGCATAGAGAAAACCCTTTTAGTAATCTCTAAATTTTAAATGGTTTACAGTTTGAGTAAGCTTATGTTAAAGTAGCAAGAATACAAATACGCACGCATTCATCTTGTCGGTTTGCTATGGATTTTAGGAAAAAAATACTACATTATTAGGAAAAAATACTACATTATGTAACTTATGTCTTTTCTGTCCGATTATATGCTAGGTACTATAGAAATTTAAAAATCCTACCTAATCTTCGTCTCTCGACCTAAATGGTTAAAAATTATAAATGTATAACTGTTGAACTCGCTATGTTCAATTTTACAACACAAACTATTAACCAAACAATATTCGATAATGCCATCAGTATTATTGCATTTTCTATCGACACATCCATTAGCCTTTCGCCACAATAGTCTACAAAGCACTTGCTTCCTTTTTGTTCCTGTCCGGTTTCACCGAAACAAATTGTAATAAAACAAAGGTCAAAGAGCAACCCTTACAACTTGGCAGCAATGAAATTAGGCCCATAATCAGACTCAAATAACTACGCGTAGCGTAACTTCTTTGTCGGTAAAACCAGTTTATTACGTTTCAGTCTAACATTATTAAACTACGTTTAGGTAACTTTCATTCGCTAAGCACTTTGCTAAGCAACACATAATATATTACAATTTACAGGTTTACTGCTGCGGTAGCGAAGATGAGATATTTTTCATTACTTAGGCTACATCTTTACACACATTGTTTCCGTAAATTAAAATTCAGAATGTACTGCGATCTACTTTATAATCAACGCTTTCAAAGGAGAAAATCTTATGAGGATTAACGTTCCCGCGGCGTCTTAGATATCGGGAACAAGTAACAAGTCTCAAGTAAGTTGCGTTGCCAAGAGCAGAGATTACCGGAATAGAGTTGGGAAGGATTAGCTGGGAGTCTACTTGCCTAATACTCTTTGACGCAAGATCACGGTGCAACACTGTTGCCCGTAAATTAAGAGGTGTTAGGTATACTAATTCAAATAACTAATACACACACAATATAAGAAACAATAGTACATCGAACTAAAGCAACAACAAAAGAAGAGTGGCCTCGCTTCCAAAAGATTTCTATGTCAATCATCAAATCAGCCCACGTTCAGTGACTGCTGGGTGAAGGGCCTTGTTTTTTCAAGCTTACCATCCATCTATGTCTGTCAAGTGTCATTCAACTGGTAGGCTATTGGGCCGCGCAATGACCTCTGACTAAAATTTTACCGCCAACAAGGGCTACTATTGACCATAGTTACCCATAACCATAACACATTAATTGCGTTATCATTGTCTACAAGTAGATCTTTCCTTCTAAAGATATTTTAACTGTTCTAAACATTCATACATTCGCAGTCAAAACATATACATCATGCGCGGTCAGGTAGCTGTAGTCATGTTATTTTATATTCATTGCTCTTTTTATACACCGTCAGTCTACCTACGACCCGAGCAATGATCGTTGATAGCAAACATAAAACGGAAAAATGTTTTTGACACATTCGTTTTAGCGCCTTCACAAAAAGTTTTTGCATTTTCATTAGATGAAGTTGAGATTTCTAACGATTTGGGGAAGTTCGGAGTGTAATGAGCCTTCAGTCTCCTTCCCCTAGAGCCTTGTGAATGATGTGAAAACTCGAGTTGAAAGTTTGTGCCAGCGCTGGATTCTTACACCACTCATAAATATTGATTGCGCAATTTTGTTGAAGGTTATCTTAATGAAGATTTATTTTTGAAACATGTGATGACTTGAGCGTAATTAACTAGAATAAGAGCAGTATCATGCTGCCTCAGTTAGTGGTATCAGTGGGTGCCAAAGTACATATTTCTTAAATAGCAGCTAACAGACTATCCCAATAGTTACTACTAATTGGTACTTACGCATCTCAATACTTAACAAAAAACACCAGTCTGTCAGAAGTATATTTTTGAAGGCCTTAACAACAGTTTGTTAACTTTCTTATCGAAATATCACTACAAAAAGAACTCCATTTTACGCCGTAACATGCGTGCTTGTAACATCCATTTAGACGGTACGTGACGTGGCTTCATCCCGAGATATAAACCAAAGGTGTTATGGCACAAATTTCAACATAAATGTGAAACTTACGCAATATAAACTATCCTTCAAGTTAAAAGCTGTTAAGATTCCCGTGGTGCAAAAAATAAATCTCTGAGCTCGAGCAACGCTGCCTCCTAGCAGAGCTATATAACATTTCATTAGCGGTCAGCCGAGACGTTCCGGTTACACAGACAATAAATTTTCATTTTTGCGGAAGGACAAGTGAAAAGAAAAGATAAATAGGGAAGGAGATTTGCCTTACGAACGCATAAACTATTCGACGGTCGCGACGCGGCGACTAGGCCCGCACAAGATTTTAGTGAAGCATTTGAATAACGAAAATGGCAAGAGTCATGTTTGCTGTCTTTTTGAGAGTCTGAGGTAAAAATAATACATAAAAATTATTGTATTAGGAATATTTTTGCACTCTTCTCGCACTTTTCTTTTGTCTTGTTTTAACAATTAATATTAATCATCATCATCGTCAACCTATATACGTCCCAACGCTGGTCACAGGTCTCCTCTCAGAATGAGTTATTAATCTCTGAGTATATTAATCTAAATATATTTTATTAACATACATACATACATGCATACATATATCACGTCTTTATCCCTTACGAGGTAGACAGCGTTTAAGGTAACAAAACCTTAAGGTCACGTTTTGCATGATTAAGGGCGTAATAGATGGAAAGGGAAATCAAAATAATGATGGGTTGCTAGCCGCATCGTCCTTCCCTCATATTAAAAACACATTATAACACAAACACACATTATTCATTTTATTACATATTAAAAGAACTACTTTTTGTCTGTTTACTTTCTAACAGCACATTTTCACGGAAAGTATGGTCCTTCCAAAGCGCTGGTAGAATATAATAGGTATGTAAATGAGCCCCTAGCGATACTTTTAATTTAATTTTGATTTTGATTACACGCGACTACTTAATACCCTCGACAAAGTCCATAATCGTATCCTCATCGTATCTCTGCGAAGTTATTAAAACGAAAGCAACATTTTGTCGTAAAATATTGGTTAAGGCAAAGATCATTTAGGTACCTGTTTATTAGATGTTAGATCGTTTTCAAAGGTAATATCAACAATTTGTTACTTGTTAAAAGCACAAGCAACAAAATAAAAATGTTCATAACGCTAAAATTGTATCCTTTGATAGAAAAGTTAGCGGAGATAAAGTTTTATGACATTAACCGCGCACGGGCGCGAGTAGATGAAGGATTACAACAAGAAGTTACCGCCGGTGGCTATGATTACACCATCTAATTTGCACTACGCTTTATCCAGTTCTTTGAAGAGAATTTCATTTCGCACTTTGCTTGCTCAGCATTTTCTTATTTTGATAAAGATATCGTTTCTAAAACGCACCGTGAAAAAGTACTTACCTACATATTTAACTACCGTACTCGCATACATTTATTACTACTTGATCCGTAACTCGTAAAAATACTGAGGATATTTGTTAAAATAAACTAATAAATGAAAACGTACACACACACATCACGTCTATATCCCTTACGGTGTAGACAGAGCCTGAGGTAAGCCGCACCGCCTATAACATGATTCCTAAGACTCGCCCATTCCCTCGATGGGCTTTTACCATCTGCGCGGGACGAGAAACTACATTCTATGTTTTTCCTTTGCTCCCAGACCAGTGGAAAATAAAAACGTAAAATTCCAAAAATGCTAAAACGCAATATGTATAATGTCTCTGTCTACCTTTGACCCTGTCTACCCCGTAAGGGATAAAGACGTGATTTATGTATGTATGTATGTTATACTTACCTAAGTAACCCAAAACAATACGTTGTTACCTTCTCAGATATTTAAATACAGATAAAAGCCAAAGCGTGCCTAGTTGAAGGCCGCAAATAAACATCAACTATGTTTTACATAGGAAACCTTTTCTCGTCTCGGGAATCCTATTTTAGTTTTTCCGTTCATTCGAACATCTGTCACGTCCAAGGAAGCTTGAAACAAATTACCATCATGTCTGGCTGTCTGCTTGAGAGTTAATACCTGACTATTTTTCCTCTTACTTGATTTATTAAAAGATATTATGTTGAAAATAAATAATACTTAGGTCGCGACAACTTACTTAGTTCTATGACTTTTATGTTTGAGCGTTTTGAATATTAAATATGATATGAGATTAGAGTAGCGTTTTAGGGGCAGTTTTTTTTATCATTGCGTAGAACCGAAACGCCTAATTTAGATTTGTATTCCTCACCTATTTCATATTCACGAAAATATTAGGTACAATTTCTCGAATGACTTCAGCATAAATTTTCTTTATCAACCATTTAAGTGTTTTATATTTATTGAATTAATAAATATTGAACTGTAAAAAAACTCTTCATTAATGACTTATCTAAGCCAAACAATAAGACGGTTTGTAAATTTTAGGTCTCCACCGGCTGTGTAGTGTACCTACTTTACCCTTCATTTTGCTAAATTTGGTTAGACAGAACAACCAATACATTACAACAAAGTAAAAGGTATGGCCCATACTATGCTAATGCTAGTATTTGATTCAATTTACTTTCCCCAAGCAACCGCTATTCGAGGCATTTCACAATATTGCAGCGTACTAGCTGTTTGCACTATTGCCAGCCAATTACAAAAGTTGCTAGCTTTTTTTATTTCCATTCCTTCCGTTTGTTTTACTGCACCAGCTAGATGTTAATCAACTTTTAATGTACAAAGACACTTTTCAGAGCTCGGGTGGTCAACTGGGCCTTTTCGCGCGACCGCTTAATGGCCAGTGCTGACATTTTAGAAAAGGGTCACTAATTTATCTCAACAGAGTTCCGTGGGCAGCTTCGCCTTAATTATAGTTTAACTTTATTCCCGTCACAGCTGGCCTTTGTAACCAACGGACAGCTTGCCAAACAATATTGCTTACGAACTCGCGCTAATATGGCTCTTTACCCTTCTGCATAAGGTACACGTCTATGTACTATGTATGTTGACTATACATTACCCACCAACTCATCCACGTCGTAATTAGTGATGTTTACTAAATCAACAGTGCGTGGATGCTATAAATGAGTTTAGTTTGTAGTCTGAATTTATAATTTGATTACATATTTTCACCCAATTAACGTTTTACATGTAGCACATTTGGTGGGTCCAATTATCTCGATGATTTTATAAACTCCTCCCATTATCCATTAACCAGATGAGGTATCACTGATAATTCTTGACCGCAGCACACAACACTGCGGTTAGTTAATAACGCCCATCATGGCCAGCATACAAGCCGTGCGTGACACATAAAACCAATTTGGTACTTACGTTTCAAAATTAAAATGTAAGAAAATCCGATATAAATGCCCTTTCTTTACAAATTTACTGTTCCATTAATTGGAATAAAACTAAGAAGCTCTTCAATGTAACATAGACAATCAATACGGCTAAGAATTAGGCCATTAACCCAATTTGAATTCACACCTCCATTTAGACATTTTACGTCGATTCGCAAGAAACCCTCCCCCATTATGAAAGGTTTCGCGAGTGCTCGGCGGGACCCTCGGGGGCAATCAGCCTGAAGGACAACCCACCTGAGTACCCGTGGTAATCACAAAAATGTGCTAAGAATTTGAGAATCCGATAATCCTGGCTTTGTGAAGATATTGATAGATTCTAACGAGAATTTCACAGAAATTAATTCTGCTTAAATTTCTCATTCATTTGTAATTTCAATTGCATTTAGTCGTCAATAACGCCGCCATTCCGGTCCACCTTTGTGAGAAACGGTCTTATCTGGAGACGTGATATTATTACGACTCTTTTGACCTTAATAACTCTTGAAATATGAATACGCCGAGCGGTCAGCATTTTCTAGTTAAATGAACAAAACAAAATTACACTCACTAACATTAGGGCAAATAATTACAACTGCTTTTGTTTTGTTAGACGAGGAATTGAGGGTAGATATGGCCGAGTTCATGCTGAAAGGGTTTAATGCAGCGAAACCGCAGACAATCGTCCTCTTGGGGCCTCCGTCTGATTTGCAGAATCAAATCGCACAGCCCAGCCCCGCTATCTCTTTTAAACGTTCTGCGCAGAGTAGGATAGGTAAAGGTAATACTTATATAGCTCTCGGTTTCCTCGCCTTGCGCTAAATTGGCGAGTGGGCCGCGAGCTAAACCTTCAACACAATCAGATATTTCGCACTTTGAACTTATCCTCTAAGCACTCTGGGGAGATCATGCCGTCTTATTTCGAACACTAAACTTACAACAAGTATTTTACCTACCCACCAAAAGTATTTTCTGAGGAGCAAACTGGCACTTTAGGCAACACTGTTGGCCCTTCTGTATTATTATTTTTCTTTGAACATACATGTACGGACGTAACTTGATTTTATTTTAAAAGTAGTTTTTATATTAGTTTTCCGATTTACTTGACTAGTTTTGAGTATAATGATGCATTGAATTGAAATTACTTCCATGCTGGTCTCCATGGTGGTTCCATGGTGGTGGAGCAAAGTAAAAATATAAAATGTACCAGTTGCTTTTCTTCCCGCTCAGATGGTCGCCACACCGGGAATGGCGCTGTATGTCTCGCGCCTGCACCACTCCGCCACAGCTGATGAGATGGCAGAGTATGTCCGTCAGAAGACCGGCTTTTTGCTGAGGGTCTTCCAATTGCGTTCGCGCCACTACGTGCACTTCAGTTCCTTTGTGGTGCGCGTTCCGCGGCCGCTGCAGGAGACCATCGCGTGCGCTGACTTCTGGCCGAAGGGTGTCGTATTTCGTCGGTTCCGGGGCAACCTACCGAATCCAACACCGGAGATGACGACGCAGCGGAGCCACAACGTTTCGTCGCCTAAATAATATTTATTATATTTTTTGAATTTTATAGCGCATTGGTTTCGACTGTAATGCTGTAATTTTTTATTGAATAAATAAATAAATAAATAAATAAATAAATGGTAAAACTCATCGAGGGAATGGTCGAAAATCATACGAACCATGTTATAGGCGATGCGGCTAGCAACCCATCACTATTTTAATTCCACTTTGCACTTATACGCCCACTGTGTTTTGCTAAACGTGGCCTGTTAGGTCTTGTTACCTTAGGCTCTGTCTACCCCGTAAGGGATAAAGACGTGATTTGTGTATGTATCTATTGAATTGAAATCGAAGCGGTCATAGTGACTGAAATTTATTGGACGTACTAAAAAGTTTGCTAAATGCAGTTTCGTTACAATTGTGTGGGTGCAAATGTATGCAATTGGTAAAGCGTTTTTTGTCTATATTGGCCTCACTTTGCCGTCTGCAGTCTGTTCAGATTTCTTATTTGGTCTAAATCATTACATTATATAATGATATTAATGATAATAGCATAAGGAACATCGCAAAAGTATTAGCAAGTTAATTTGTTTCAACATCCAAGTAAGAAAAAAGAAGAAACTAAACACCACTAAAGAACGTTGTAAAATCAATCACCGCAATCAATCTTGTACTGACAAAACTTTCCTCCAATAATAACGTGCTCGTCGACTTCTCCGCTTAGCACTAAGAAACTTCGTCTCGATTCGAAATTTGCTAATTTCGGTACTAACTCACGAACGAACTCATTATTGGCCGATTTATACAGAGTATAAGTAATTTCTGCGAATATAGATGCCAATTAAAAGTTTTAACAAGATTCTTTGATGATTACACTTTTATACGACAAAAAATTTAGGAAAACGTAACATATCTTAAGCTTTTAAAAATAACCCTCAATTACACTATGTCCTTTCTTGAAACTTGGACTTTCTTGAAACTGAAATCTATAATAATGTAGTAATGTTAGTATCACTAAAATAATGTAGATATAAATACTTAACCCTGAATAAGGGGTTAGAATAGGTTTTTCTATTGGAAAATAAACTGTGGTTGAATTGATTTTAACTCTAAGCCAGCAACTTATTTATACTAATCCAGAGCAAAGTCCGTAGAGATTCAACGGTTTATATTCAAGTATTTATTAAAATACGACTATAACTATAAATGAGAGGAAGCTTAGGTACCTACTGGATTAAAATGTACCTATAAATTAAAACGCATAATAGGCCGAATCGGTGACATTATTTTGATTTTATTTACCCATGCAATTATTTTAGAATATTTTTTTTCAACTATTTTGTTTCTGGAGATCTTTGTCTAAGATACTTATGTATATTTTAGAAAATCTTGCATAACATATTCATAGTTTATGGCTCCATAAGTGTTTAAAGTTTTATTATCTTTATAGATTAAATAATATCATTTTGAATTCAAATTAAAAAAGTATTTTATTGTTAATTTCCCTCAGCATTTTGGAAAAATTCAAGTAAATAAGTGGTAAGCCTAGGCACTAGGTCTTTTAGATAACAAACTTACTTAAGGCAATGTTGTCATGATATTTATATTGTCATAGTCCCTCCACTGGACGGATAGGATAAGTAAATTGTGTGATGACGTGAAAGGGAAGATGAAAAGACGATGTAGTAAGTGGCCCTTTGAACGTTGGACCCTGCCCGCTGAAGCAAACCCATCTCAAAGGCGCGTTCTGCCTAATGGCTTGTTCTGACGCCTACCGCGACATACACTTATGTAAAAACATTCTGGTTCGTCGTAAAACATCCTTCAAGTGCTGTAATACCGAATCACAGTCAATGAATAAAAAGGAAGGCTGCACAAAGAACAAAAACTCTTACTTCTAAAATTGTACCTATCACTAATCTGTATGATTTTTATGAAATTTTTAGTTTTGTTTCATGTGTTTGCTTGAAATATTAAGATTAGTTAACTATTTAAAAGCCACTTCGCGTCTCTGGGTGAGCAATTAGAAAACAGAAGTCTGTTAATTCATATCCTATTTGAGAATGCCATGCCATATGCCTTGTTTACATTACAAATCTTTGTACACATTTCAGCCATCTAGGGCCCAGGGTTTAGAATCGACGTTGCTGATTCAGTCAATCATTCGGTCAGTTATTCAGTCAATTAGACAGGAATTTATTTTTATATTTAAACTAGCTTCTGCCCGCGACTTCGTCTGCGTAGAATTATACATAAAAACCTTCCTTTTGAATCACTCTATCTATTAAAAAACCGCATCAAAATCCGTTGTGTAGTTTTGAAGATATAAGCATACATAGGGACACAGGGACATAGGGACAGAGAAAGCGACTTTGTTTTATACTTTGTAGTGATATGATGAACGCCACACGTCATCATTACAGTGATACCTATGTACATCGGCGGGCTGTTTCACATTCATGCAAGTCAAAGAGCCTTGAAATTGCTTCAACATTTGCTGCTGCATTCCCGGCTCTGGTTAATACTGTGTACTTTGTGAACAATCAACAATGTATACTACATGTATGTTGTTACAACAAAATTATGACGAATACTGACATAAGTTGTTACGACTAAGCTACTCAATATGTGATTGTAAAACAAGAAACAATATTTTTTTGTTACGACATATTTATTTATGCCAAATGTCAAGTCAATACGTTTCCTAGAAGTGAATCAAATTTGACTTGCATAATTTAACCTTATCAAATCTACAAATAAACATTGCAAGCTAAATAAAAGCTCATGGAAATAATACATACTGTGTAGTAATGCTTAACTCTAAAACACATGTCAAAATATTTGGAGACATCGGTGGCTAAGCTACACATTTTATGACCACTGAATGTGTGTACGTCTATTAATAAAAATATTTTTTTAAATCGGTTTAAAAACTTTTCAAACTATAAAATGACCTCTTATTCAAAACCGTAACATTTGATATCAAAAATAGGCCTCATATTTTTAACTTTTATGTAACCGTGAAATTGAATTAAAACGTAATTTATTTTACAAATGAAAAGCTTTACAATTAACAATTCAATTATTGGACATTTCCACTGAAAGTTAAGTTCAAAGGAAAACGGCTCTAGGGAAAATGTTGATCCAGGTAGTAAAAATTATTTTGCATAACTAAGCTTAATGGTTTCGGGAATTGAGGCCTGGGGCCTGGTGCTTAAACTTCTTGAAAGACTTACAATTCGTCCGCATTTGCTTAGGTACTACACAAACAACAGGATTTATAGAATATTATATTTTTACAGCATACATTAATAAGCAAATAAAGTGAAAATTTGAGTTTGAATTTTTTTAGCCAAATTCGTTGTCAATACTTTTAAAAAATGTATAAAAACTGGAACCCTCAAATAAATTAATTTCAGCCATAATTTTATTTAGGTAAGATCGTCTACATAAACATTGTACTAGTACATGACCCGGGCATGATTTTTGAAAGCACATCACTCATCACTGATGACAAATTGTGCTTATTTGATATACGATTACCTAGATACAGAAGAAGAAAATTATCTAATTAAGTAAACATGATAATTATTCAAAAAATCAGTTATAACAATATTTAATATGTAGAAATTGTTAATATGTGGTTGTAACAATATATTTTTACCACTTTCAAATGGTTATTTCGACTGATGCTTTCAAATTATAGGGCCCCAGAAAACCTCAATCTTGACCTGATAATATAGATTACCCTTTTACACCACAGTGAATAACAAACGGTTTATCAGTAGACACGTCAATCCTATCATATTGCTGTACACGTACCGTACCAAACAAATTTCCTTCTCATTGATCACACCCTCTCGCATCCAATTCGGTGTACAAATAACGCTCGTACGCAGCACGGATTCCAAATCGTAATTCTCGCAAGATACCAACATTACAGACAATGAGGCGATGGGACATAATCGTCTACGCTTTACGTAGTACCAACGTTAATTGATAAGAGCGGGGTCACAGTGACAAGCTCGTAACTCACAGGAGCGCTCATATTTCACTGCTCGGGAACTTTCATTAAGCACTCATTAAAACGGTGTACAGGTGAATTCACTCATTTGAGCCCGCCGCCGCTCGGCTGGTTACAATCACATACATATAGAATCGTGCTGTGTCATTAGATGGATGAGGGATACCTTCAAATACCTATTTGTACATATGTATCGATACACTTGAAAGTTGAACCGTTGGGGGAGGAAAGTCGTCGTCGAGTGGCGACAACGAACCGGAAGACGCAGTGTTGGCAGGCTTTCCACTAGGTGGACCGACGACATTGCGAACCTGGCGGGAAACCGGTGGATGCAGGTGGCGAGTTGTCATGCACTGTGGAGTTCTAAGGGCCTTTGTTCAACCTGTAGACGTCTTCTGGCTGATGATGATGATGACCATATTGCGCATTAGCATTCTTAGCTGTATTATTAGTGGTCGTTTGCGTATAATTTGGTTATCGCTATCCCACTGAAAAAATATGTCTTATCGCGATATGGAGTATCGTATATGAACCGGGCATGCGAGACTCCATATCCCGGAAAATTAAGGAATCCTTTAACCATAAACGAAATAATTTGCAAACGTTCAAAATTATAGTAGTGGTTACTCATCTATGCGTATAAGAAAATAGTGACACGATTTTTCTTCATATCATTATACGAGTAATACCAAGAAGATAGTAGGAATATGAGTGCTGGGATATGTCAGGATGGATTGTCAGACCAACCATAACACAAATACTTGAGCATGTAACCTGTAAGATATTTCTCTCGGAAACAGAAATCATTTTACTTAGATAATGCTTAGAAAGATAAACAAAATGTATAAAACTTGTAAATGATCATTATCATAACAAATTATTTTGTTTGCTTGTATTAGATCCCGAAGAGAGCACCAGCCAAGTTTACACAGGGGAGATTGGGCGCGAAAGATCAACACCTAGCTCCTAAATGTCTCGGTTCTTGTCACAAGTTTCTAAAGTTGCTCGGGAATGTATGTGCCCGAATATTAAACCCAAATCTCGACACCCCGCCTCAGCCGGGCTAAAATGGTATTTAATTAATTGCCATGATGAGCGAACGTAATACGCACATGCCTTAAGCCGTGAATTAGGAAATGATTCCGATAAGGATTACGTGTTGAATTAATTTGGGCTAACGATCTTCAAATAAATAACGTAAGTTATATTTTGTTTGTCTGATAAGATGTTAGTAAAGAGTTATGTTACCAATAGAGTGGTATTATAACGGGCTATCGAAGTTCTGTAACATATTAGCATACCGTATACCGTCGATTATACCCTTGATAAATACGGCTTTATATTTTTCAAAATGGTTTGTTCCTTAACTTTTTATTCACTATTCCGTGCCTACTGTCAATAACGTATCATAGTATTTGCTTGGTTAACTATGGGGTCCCGCTTGACCGTGGGCTTTCCAATCAGGGATTCAGTAATCAAATTTTTTTAAACACATTGTATTTTTCGGATTTTCTGTGTTCTAATTTTCAGTGTCGTTTAGAAATTAAATTGTATGACATTTCCACTCTATTGGTTATTTTATCTGCGGTTGTTAGTAACGTGTGCCTTTTACAGTTTGTTAGATTTGTATAAGTAATTACGTGAATAAATATTGATTCCAAAGGTTGGTTGTAAAGTAGATTTGTAGAGAGTTTTAATTAACAAGAAAATACACGACGTTGTCGTTGTCGTTGGTTTTAGGTAAATCAAATCGAGTCCCATAGGAGCTGAGGAACAGTACCAATCATCATCATCATCATCATCTCCAGCTTATATACGTCCCACAGCTGGGCACAGGCCTCCTACATATACTTACCTAATTAAAATTAAATGGCGATCGTGGGAATGCATAGCAGGTTTAAGTAATAATGCTATCAACATGCAACAACCGTGAGACTCAATCATAGTTGCACAAACAGATAACTCAGGTATAAAAGTCGAGTGACGCTCGACATGTTTCGGACTAGTTCGTAGTCCTTCCTCTTGTAGCGCTCGTCCCGGCCCGGCGGCAGCGAAACGAACACGAAAGTGAAGTAAAAAGTAAGTTGTAAGTAAGTCGATACTGGACTTAAGACTTTCTGGAGAGGGTCCACAATAGAGAGATCTCTCCAGTCGGATGTTATGCCTCACTCGATTTATTTATAGGTACGTGAGTTATTCGTTTGTGTAACTATAATCAAATAATGGTTGAAATATTTAACTATTATACTAAAAGCCTAAAATAAGTGCCAAAAAAACCGAAAGGCTTATTTTGCAAATAGACCGCCCGCCATGTTTTCTTTTACATGTTTTTCTAATTGCCAGCGCTTCCGAAAAGACCGTCATTACCTCAAGAAACCTGGCAGAAGGTACATAATTAAATTGTACTCCAATAATACATCATAAACTAAATTTACTAAGAAATCACAACATCTATTTTCTGAAATGAATAGGGTCCCCAAAGCAAGCCCTCAAGTAGGTGCCTTAAATTAAATCACTGCTTTTTATGCAACTTTGTATGGAAACTTGCCCCTTACTTTTGATTGTCAGTGCATTTCAAATGGTTTAGTCACTAGATAGTATAAAACAAAGTCGCTTTCCGCTGTCTGTCTGTCTGTCTGTCTGTCCCTATGTATGCTTAAATCTTTAAAACTACGCAACGGATCTTGATGCGGTTTTTTTTAATAGATAGAGTGATTCAACGGGAAGCTAGTTTGTGTAATTTATAGTTAAACCCCGTTCACCCTACCTTGATTTGTATACCTTAAGCTATGAAATTGCTTCACCTTCTTTTTCTAGCCATAGTTTTTTCTGTTTTCATTTAAGTAAATGAATTGTATGAAAGTACCCTGAATCCGGTTGCCACGTGACAGGCCTAGCCTATAGTGTGGAATCATCAGTAAGCTCTCTTTTGGTAAACATTTCGTCTTTTGAATAAACTATTTTTATGTTTATTTATTTTATTAGGTAGAATTCATGCTATTTCAATGCTTACAGCCCGTGAGGCCTTAGTAAGCCATTCGGGTTCGTTTTCCTGTCTCCTTCACTCGGCTGATTCAAATATCAAACCCATAAGATTGAGTGAGACGGCAAGACAAACCCGAATGGCATTCTAAGAGCTTACGGACTGTACGTTCTTTTAAGTAATTACCTAGGTATGTACTTTAAGAAAAAATAGACTAATCTAAAAAAAACAACATTATATTTTTTTGTGTAGGTAAACTTGAATGAACGAGTTCTTTTTTCAAGTTTTTTTCAAATTGGAGTAATAGTGTCTTTACCCGCCGTTACCACAAAATAAAGACAAACGCAGATCCCTTGAAGGAACGGCCTTTTGAGTATTTCTTTCTTTCATCATTTTGGCCAGCGTCTGATTTGATGTCAACCCTTGTCAGGAAGACAGACTTCAATTAATTTTATATTAATGTTGACAATTTTACAAAAAAAAAGATATTAACGTCTTCTGATACCCGTGTGTTTTATTTTGTAGATTATTATATCAGTTTAGCGCTACCTTATGATATTTTCATTGCAACATAAAGGTGGTTTTATTTTCGTTCTTTCGACTATTCAATAAATTATACCAACCATCATTCTACCAAAATTGCTTTACTACAAGAAACATCCGACGATACGAAGGGCTCCGATTTGAATCCTACATTTACTAATCTGATGGCCAGTCTGACCAGTATAAGCCAGTGTGAACCATCACACGATTTATAAATAAAAAGCATTCCTACATTTGTCAGATGTTAAAATATGAACGACGATCATCATAGTCCTCTCGCGGAGCAACATGGGTTTTGTAACAATACGGAAGCGGGGCCATTAATTTACAATAACAAGCATCCTCTTTTCATTAAATTATGAGACAGCTTTTCCGTAATATAAATCACTTTTTTCCCGGAAACTGAAAAACACGTATAGAGGACATGGAAATGAGTTATAAACATATACTATATCTTTAATATCACCTTTATTTACGCACAACGTATCGCAATGCGTACCTATCAGTACAATAGTATAGTCTTTTATTGTACATACATACATACATACACAAATCACGTCTTTATCCCTAACGGGGTAGACAGAGCCTAAGGTAACAGGTACCTACAGGCCACTTTATTGTACAAAATAATCTTATGGTCGAATTAGTCATTCAAAATATTTTTTGTTTTAAATATAGCAACATATTTCAGTAAAATAGTGGCAAATCTTTATTCAGTAGCTGGGAAAGCCTATTAAATAGTAATCTGCCGGCAAAGGAGAGGCTGCCTTTCCCACGAAGCCACGTTCGGCGGTGTGAAAGCTATCACAAATAATCTGATTACTGCACGAGTGACCTTGTTGTCATCAATTCACTCGGGCCGCGATAAATTTACAAAATCAGTTCTTTAAACAATTTGAAACTTCATTGGCATTTTTAAAAGTTAAGTGGAAATGTTTGTTGCAAAAGTGCCAGATTGGCTTTTAAAAAAAACTTCAAAGTCAATTAAGAAAAGAAAACGTTTTTATTAAACCTCTAATATCTACTGTAAATTATGTAAAAGTTTGTAATTGCGTCTGTATATTTGTACATACCTATTAATTGCTTTTTGACGTTAACACGCACAGGGGTTTGGGTGAATAGGTTACTTTTAATCCGTTAAATTTCATTGTTCCCGAGGGATAGCGATAAATTAATTCTTCGCAAGCTAAGTCGTGGGTAGCTTCTAGTCATTTTACAAATAAAGGAGTTCTGAGGTAACATGAAATGAAAAGGAAATTAAAACCTTTTTTTCTTTTTTTTGAGGTATTATGTTAAGGATGTAAGCTGAATTACCACACATACGGCAACAAAATCAATCCATTCATCACATTTTTAACTGTAATTTCTTCGACAATCACGGGCAAATACCGTACATTACCAATAAGAACCGAAATTATAATAGAAACGGGAGCGTACATTTTCCCAGAGGGAGCATTTATTCCGAAGTAACGGCCGTCTCTCCCATAATGTGGTTAGTTATACGGCACTGAATTTTATTAATATAAATAAACAATACCCTCATAGTACAGAGTACAGTCCAATGGAAAAAAATAACGTCACACAATCAAGAGTAACCTTTTACTTAGCAAAGGCCTTTTTAGATAAAATTCCTCACCTATAATGAAGGCGAGCGCTAGCGGGCACGCTCAAAGTAAATTGAATCGACGTGCCAATAGTCGGAAGTCCCTCATTTCCTTGCATTTGTTGCCACCCCCACCGTAGGCATTAAATTTTCTTCTATGTCCCATCGCACGCCCGTTTCCGGGTATGATGTCCGGCCCTCGCTTCTCTATTTGGGACAAAAAGTAAATTAAGATTGTCCTCCAGTTTTATTCCATTGACCCTTTGTATTGACTATTCCTCGTACCTAACTCGGAAATGGTAGGTAATGAAAATTACAAGTTATCCGGCTTTGGCGCCGACAAAAGGTAAGTATTGTTCGAGGAACATCAGCGACATAAACGCTCGGTAAGTACCTACTTGCGAGATACTATTATGTGAGCCTGGTTGTCAAAACAAAATCAAATTATAAATGTACCAATCTTGAACTTCTATGTAAACTGTTATTTACCTATATTAAGTACGAAATGAGAGTGATGCTGTTACCTTACCCCGAAAGGAATAAAGACGGGATTTATGTATGTGTGTATGTAATTACGAAATATAAATACCTAGTCGATTAAAACCATAAAATCTAAACTAAGAATACACAAGACAAGACTCGACGTGTAGGTATGACAGCTGTCTTAGCGACAGATTATGATCCTTCGTGAACAATGTTTTTCGCACCTATAAGACACTAGCTTTTCCCCGCGACTTCGTCCGCGCACATAACGTCAGAGTGACGACACACCCCATACATCCACTCACGTCTCTAAGTATAAGGTTTTTATTGCCTATCCCGTGGGAAATTCGGAAAATCCCTTCTTAGAGCAACTACAGGTCCTCTAGGAATATTATCTAGGTACTAATTATAGTCTTAATTATTTACCTTGTGTTTTTATCCCGTGGGAAATTTGAAAAATTACTTTGTAAGTGCATCTTTATACTAATCAAGTAATAATGTGTAGGCATGCTAAATTTAATGTCTGTAGCTTCATTAGTACAACATTTCGGAATTTTCCAATCCCGTGGGAAAATCGGGATAAAAAGTATCCTATGTCCGTCTCCTGGTTCTAAGGTATCCCTACCAATTTTCAGCCAAATCGGTTCAGCCGTTCTCGAGTTATAAATAGTGTAACTAACACGACTTTCTTTTATAAATATAGATTACTAACGGGATATAGACCGCTATTATCTTTAACGAGTTCCGGATATTTTGCGGTCTTTACCCCGTTAACAATGCCTTATGTTTGTAACCATGGATCTTTTAAATCTGTAAATATTTTTCTTACATCTAAATTTACTTGGCCTAAGTACAATTTTATTTCAATCCCATGTAATTAATCAATCTATTAATTACTACCTTCTGCTCGCGACCTCGTCTGCGCAGAATTACACACATAAACCTTCCTCTTGAATAAAACCGCATTAAAATCCGTGGCGTAGTTTTAAAGATCTAAGCATACATAGGGACCGACAGACAGCCAACGGAAAGCGACTTTGTTTTATACTATACTAGCTTCTGCCCGCGACTTCGTCTGCGTAGAATTATACATATAAACCTTCCTCTTGAATCACTCTATCTATTAATAAAAACTGCATCAAAATGCGTTGCGTAGTCTTAAAGATCTAAGAATACACAGGGACAGACAGTCAGACAGAGCGGAAAGCGACTTTGTTTTATACTGTGTAGTGAAGATACAACAAAGCATTAACTTGCTTGCTTACTTACATTTGACTATCCTCCACAATAATCGGACGAGCATCTCTCATGGTAAACAGGCCTTTGTAACATTATTTTTGACCTTTTATTGCTATGACAAACAATAAACACGTAAAAGGCTGTAAATGCAAAAAGAACCGAACGCAAAAGCTCTTACGCAACCATAATATTTTATGTAAAGTAGGCATAGTTGTTAGATGTGCGGCGTCCCGCCCCGCGGTGTCAATAATCTAGAGGAATCTCGAACTAGGCTCGCGGGATTGTGATAACGTTGAAAACGGTTTATAACACTCTTAAATAAAGTTAATAGCTCCCCGGAAGTTTTTCGTTGTACCCCCTTGGGCCATTACGCAGCGTTACGATACGATTTATTCCGCGTTTATAGACTTAGGCCGGGTCCAGGATTTCGCCTTATAATGTATTTAGACGCCAACTAGACTTGTACGAGGTGGATTTACTGATGCGATAGAATCTTTCCTCTCGCAAGGAAATGTGATTTCCGCAGAACGAAGTGCTATTTAGAAAAGTGACCTGCCAAAAAACATTTCCGTGTGAAAAGGGAGAAGGCGGTTTGGCTATTTTTTAGTTCAAATATTTATTTGCAAGTAAGTATTTATTGTTCTTCCATGTTGGTCTGGGAGTAAATAAAAAACATAGAATACTGGTTGCATCTTTTCCGGCGCAGATGGTAAAAGCCCATCGAAGGAATGGGCGAAAATCTTAGGAATTTTGATTCCCCTTTCCATCTTTACGCCCACAATCATCCTAAACGTGGCCTTTTCGTCTTGTTAGCTTAGGCTCTGTCTACCCCGTAAGGGATAAAGACGTGATTTATGTATGTTAGTATTTATTGTTTGTGTAGCTGATTGCGGGGCACACGTGAAGTTCGGATTTGTCCATTCTATCGCGCACATCAATCCGCGTGTCCTCAATTTTCCGGCCGATAACCGGAGCCCACCGTAATCCATTGAAAGTACCTAATTAATTGAACAACATTTGTTTCCTGGATCACGTAGATTCTCCAGGTGACATCATGATAAATAAACGATCGTATATAAAAGGGAATGCGTGCAGGCGATGCCCCAACGTTGAGTTTTTATAGCCGAGCCCTATTAATTACCGTATGAGGGCTCTGCCGACGACAAATAAAGAGTGAATAGCTTTTCCGGACTCACAAAGGTATTTCAGCAACAGAATCGCTGAAAAAAGTAGCGTTGTCTCTCTCGAGTACATTGAAGAGGGAAAGCGATAGCGGCCTCAAAATGTCGAGATTCGTTTTCGTAAAATCCCGATTACGAATGTCACTCGTTGTTTCAAATGCGCCATTTTGTCATGATATTCCACAGAATGTGAAATTATTATGTGTCTGAGCGACTGAAATATTTTATGCTGAATGTTGTTAATTTGAACATGTTTATTTTCCTGCCTCACTGAGAGTCTAACATCAATCTGTGTCAAAGTACATGAGTCAAGCTGTCAAAACTTTTAAGTTTTATGCAGCAACGTGTAATAAAATCTTGAGCAAAATCGACGTCAACGATTTTTCCAAAAGTTGGAGTCGACTCGACACTCGCATTCATAACGAGCCTTTGTCAGCTCATTTCTCACATTCTGATTGAGACGGACTGTCATGCATAAATCTGGTGCTTTTGGGTAGGTACTTTACATTTGAAATTAAAATGTAGGATAAGTAGGTAGATAGCGAATACGCTTTCATGATTTACGAGTTCTCACTAAAAATGATTCATCAAACGCTTTCTCATTTCGAGTTTTGCACATTCTACTCGAGATCCTCATTGTTATTTTAAGTAATATACAGGTGAGACTGTATATTTAAAAACTAGAAAGAAATTTTTAAACCTTGTACTTATCACTTTTGATAATCAAAGTGCCGATCAATTTTATAGATTTACGGTTATGACTTCCATAAAGTTATCAAATTTTACACAGAATTGTATTTCTTGATGATTTTTCAATTCGCAGTCAAATTTTTCCGTATAGACAACCCATAAAGCGTTCAAGTGTTAATATTAAAGTCAATCATATAGGTAAACAATATAGGTATCATATAGGTATACAATAGATAAATCTAATAAGTATACTGCTATAAAATCACTGGTTTTCCACTCGCATGTTGTCACATGTCGTGCAAAAATTCAATCTAGCGGTTTTGTTTGTGTTATGAGAAGTTTTGTTATGCATGATTGAGTTTCAGGGTACAATTTAATATTTTTACAAACTTTTGATAACTTTACATTTTGTGGTACGTATGTACTTGCATGATAGATAAATCTTGCAAGTCAATTTTAAACTGCTTCCAATAATCACAGTGTTTTGTAATTTACTAGCTATGCAAGTAAGGGTAAATTTACAATATACATATTTATGCAGATTAGATAAATTGGCAAGTAAAGTCACCCAGAAATACCGTTAGCAAAACAGCTAAAACAAAAGTTTAATTTGCGAATTTAACTGGTGCGCCCAGCGCAATTTTAGTCCGTTGAACAGTAATAAACCAAGTACATTATTGTCATATACACTACTTCTTCTCAACTACCACATTGTAAGTATAGCATTTTTCCTCGCTAAAAAGAGTCCTCTAAAGACGTCCAAAGACTTCCTAAGCCTCGTAAGTCCTGCCCGGTAAGCTTACTAGTTCACTCGCTCGTCCGACGACGATCAACGGAGCGATCACACCTGTAAGAAGGCTATTTTCAGACTAAGCTTCAGCACAAGGCAGTATGAAACTAAGCCGGATAATTAATGTCGACAGGTATGTTTGTTTTAATCCTTTGTAGTCAAATCTCAACCCTCACGAGTGGTTACGGCAACTAAAACATAAACAAATCAAATAAATATTAATAATAAGTCAGGTAACTTTGTATTTTCGTACATATTAATCAGCCTCGCACGAGATCGTACCTAGGACCTCGAGCTTGGTAAGTCAGGATCAAAAACAGGAGTCAGGCACAACTAGGCTATGTGGTAGTTTTTAAAAGGATGTTAAGCAGTGATTGCAAATTCACAATAGTCGGAAAGCAAATCTGCCATCCTGCGTACAAAATCGCAATTATATTTTACGTTGAAAATCATGATAACGTAGGTAATGGGAAAAACACAATGGATAAATGATATGCAGTTGTAAATGAGGATGGATAACTCCAGGAACAAAGTAAATCACCAAGTAACTAAACACAGGTGGTGAACAAAGAGGCCGCTATTGCCAGTTGATTAATATTTTGTCACCTAGACGTCATTGCTACCGCTGTTACGATTTAATCTTCTTTGTTAACATTGCCGTTTCAATAGCTTCCTCAGCGAAAAATATTCTTTTGTCGAAATCCAACAGAATTTCAATTTTCAACATTGACTCAGCTGAGCTCGTGATAAATTTGTGTAAAACAGAATTCGCTGACGGCGACGCAAACACCAATAAATTATAGCCGCACCGCAGTTTGCATGCACTAATTATTATTTCATTAAATTACTCGTATCACCGCCCGTGGATTGCGGCAGCGTGCATCTTTTCTTAATTGCATGAAGCCTTTTGCCGGGAAATTATATTATCACGGTACTAGCTTTTGGCTGCCAAAAAACGTAGATAGGTATACGGAAACGCGTGTCTGGAAATAGTCGTTTAGTTTTCATGTTATTTTTAAAAGCGCTTTCTTGCGGGTAACTAATAAACATAGAATATTTGCCACGATGATGATGATCCTTCCAACTGATTACGGCCATGGCGACTACTTTGACTCCTAGTTAGTATAGCCCTCATGCGCCCGAGGATGGCTTACGCAGTCGATCTTAGCGGTGAAACCTCGCGCACAATGAATGCACGTGAGTACACCGTTGACATAATGGTAACGAATGGCAAAAGAATGGCAAATTGTAAATTCATCGCATTTAGCGTCGAGGTCAACTAAACACTGCTCCTCGAAAGTTCGCGATTTGCCACGATACCTAATACTACGAATGTAGTAGTAGTGTACTAGACATAGGCTTTGAGATTATTTCCAATTTTCACGATGAAATAACTTTGAAGTTTAATCTAAACATGCTTTATAATATAAATAACTAAATAATATCTATGTATTGTTAGCCCTTTGTCCAATCCTTCGATAGTGGTGATCACTTGCCATCAGATGACCTACTTGCTCAGGTACCTACAGGCCACATTTAGCAAGATTGTTGGCGTATAGATGGAAAATGGAATCAAAATAGTGTGGGTTGCTAGCCTCATCGCCTATAACATGATTCCTATGATTTTCGCCCATCGCCTCGATAGGCTTTTACCATCTGCGCGGGTAGAGAAGCAACTGGTACATTCTATGTTTTTTCTTTGCTCCCAGACCAGCATGGAAGATATAATTATAATTATATAATTAATAACAAGTACTCAGAAAGAAATTAATGCAAAACAAGGGAATAATGTGAAACAAACTAAATTTTCTTAAACATAAACGTAGGTATACGCTTATCGAAAAGTTAATTAAAAATCTCGCAAACTTCTATTTATTTACTGGACTAGTTCATTCCTTCTAATAAGCACTACAGACTATCACAACAAAATCAATCTGATATTAAATTTTCAATCGCCATCGCATTCCACTGAAGCTTTTATTGGCCGGGTGATAAAATTATAAGGTATTAGTCGCGGATAGCAAAGACTCGGACATTTATATCACGAGCCCGGAGCTTCTTGGCGTTCACATTAATTTCCTTAATGCTCAGTCCATCTCTACTCTATCTACTGATTACACATTAACCCAAGCGATCCCCTCCAATCACAAAGAGTAATTATCATCCCGGCTTAGCAGTTGAAAGGGCGAAGGTTAAAAACTATAAAGTTTGAAACTTTGCGTGCGGATGATTAAGCGATTAAAGTACGCTTTAGGACATTAGCGACAGTTATGAATGAGATGAGGCTAAATTTTCTTGAGTAAGAACGCTTTAAAATGGTGTACGATAATACTTTCACAAAGAATTGACAGATATCGCCAACATAAAACACCGATTATATCCAATGTTGCCAAAATACATTCTCTTAAGCCACTCTAGTTACCAAAAACCTCGCCTGCGCAGTTTATGGCCCCATAAATTTGAAAATATCGTAAGCGCATAGAAAAACATTACTCCGTAAAGCAAATGGTGTGCATGAAAGGAAAGATATGTATTCTGATTGGAGGAGTATTATCCCGCTAAAGGCGCTGAACAGGCAGGCAATTTGAATTTTATACATAAATGTCTTTCTTATTACAAGTGCCTACTGGGTTGAACGTTATGAGGTGTTGAATATTCAAAGAATAGTGGGTGACTTTGATAATTTTGGGGTTACTTTGATCGTTTAAAAATTGCTATAAAATCGATTTTATCCACATGCGGTGAATGTTTGGCATGTAGACGCAAAGGCGATTGATGAAGACCTCGCGATTGGAAGCCAGCAGTATACGCAAATAAAAATTAATGATTTCGTCATTATGCCTACTTTTTGAAGTCACCCCGGTTTACGGTACTATGTTTAATAATAACATAAAATTGTTGTAGCCCGTGAATAACAAATTAGACGTATACCTAGAGCCAGTTTTTCTGGTTCAGAAGTACTCAATGAGGTTCGAAGAAATATTGTGAATAGAAAGATTATGATTTTAATAATATGGTTCGATTAAAATTTACGCTCTGGCATGTGCTAATAAAGTTATTCCAGAATAAAATAAAACTAAATAAGAATAAGAAAACACGTTCAGTCAATTTATATAAAACCTACATCTCACGCTATCACGCGCACTATGAAAGTTATGAACCTAATCAACGTTAGAGTTTTAGAAGCTGCCTTCAAGCGGAAACTTTTTCAAACAACGTAATTAAGTCTGAAACCTTGTAAATGTTTATCATGTACTGTGATGGAAATTAGAAGAAACCGAACAAGTAGCCGGCTTCATTACGGTGGAACTTGTTTAATTTTTCCCTTGCGCCGAGCCCATGGGCAACTTTTTACTCGAAACTATTTTTCTTGTCGTGTTGCACGAGTTAAGTTTTTCTCTAAATAAGAAACGATAATCAAGGAATAACTAACATCATTAGACAGATTTCAAAATAAGCAAAGAAATGCTTGTAGTGTGGGACGATAAGAGATATGCGTATCTACTTAATATAGCATTTATAATAGAGCTAAATAAATACTTGGGATATTAAATGTTTTTTGGTTCCGACGCTTCGACTAGGACTCAAAACATTGATAACTATTGATGGAAAACTTACTCAGTCTACAACCCTGAATTTGACTGTCAATATACCTAAGTAATATCGACACCAGCACTGAAGTACCTGACCTAGATATTTTTAAAGAGTACCGCACCGCAAGCTACTTTTCCAGATTCATCGCGATTAACAATGATTTTATGTAAACTTATTATTATTATCACTTTAAGCACGATAATGTTCTCTCAGGGCACCAGTTTACATTTATAGCGTCTTTTCAGCCTTAAATTTTCATTTAGTGCTCCCTAGTATCCCATTACCGTCATCCCGCTCCTAATTCGCGGTAAGCTGAAGAATCAAGATGACAACTTTCACGAAACCACCCTGTAAACGACTACTAAAAGTTAGTCTGCAAAATAAGAAGGGCTCCGGTATCCGGGTCGAGTCGAACTGTGTTAGCCACAGTGCGATAAAGAAAGCAATTTCCTAAATAGGGCTTGTGAGGATTTCCCTAATGTCGGCCGAAAAATGGATGGGTTATTTGCGATTGCCACTCGCAATA
Source organism: Pandemis corylana (assembly GCA_949127965.1). Taxonomy (NCBI): domain Eukaryota; kingdom Metazoa; phylum Arthropoda; class Insecta; order Lepidoptera; family Tortricidae; genus Pandemis; species Pandemis corylana. Next base: position 9,264,989 of record OX421857.1, on the reverse strand, counting down.
GAAACCTATTCCCTTAGAACGCCGTGAAGTCGCCATGGGAGCTTATTGATGGCTGTCATAAGTGGCGAGCGAGGTTATAAATGTATGCAAATATACGTGTATGCTATACATATGGGATTTTATTAAGGTCGCTTGAAAGAGAGTGTTGAATTTCTCCGTAAAGTCTTATAAAGGAAGGCTTTGGAAATTGCTGATAGCTGTTTAATCTTTACCTTTTCCCATATTATATTGTAAATGCCAAAGTGACTTTGTTTCTTTGGCTGTTCGTTTGTTACCTCATCAAGGCAAACGCTGCTCCGATCTTGACGAAATTTGCAAGGGGGTAGTTTGTATAATAAGGAGTAAAATAGGCTGTTTTTCATTCCGGAAAATCGCACAGTTCCCGCGGGCTAACCATAAAATAATTCCTCACTAGTATGTCAATAAAGTTAAAGTTCACAGTGGTACGTATTAGTGTTGCCCAAATGCAAGAACAAGACGAGACTTAGCCAGTCTTGGTCTTGGTCTTGCGCCAATACACCTGGTCTTGGTCTTGGTCTTGGTCTTGCGCTCCCAGTCTTGGTCTTGGTCTTGGTCTTGCAGCAAGAGTCTTGCAAGTCTTGCAATTACCTATTAGTCTATTACTATTTATTAAAGTTTACTTTAAATCTTAGAAAAACGTATTAGAATTGGAACATTGTGAGCTTGAATTAACATAGCCATAGTAAAGATCAAGCAGATTAATAAATAACTGAAGATTTGATAAGAAATTCGAAAAATCAACTGACCTATACAGGGTGTAACAGACACCCCGTACGATAAATCATAATACTACTTGCGTGATCAGTATAATGTATTCATTTTCATTCTAAGCACTCTGAAACTTATTTATTCTTTGGAACACCTGTAGGTACTCTTAAAATTCGAAATTATTTTGCATGAATAGTGTCAAATGTTATGATTTCGGCGCGGCGGCAACGATTGTTTTAGATTTCAAAAGAAGCCGCCGGCGCGTGTATCATAACCATGTACTTCCGAAAAGCGGCAAATTTTTTTGAGAAGTAAGTACAAAACCTTTGATGCCGCATTATCAAAGTACCCATGGTTAAAACATAACTATGCATGCACTCAGTTTGATTTTAATAGATATTTTTTTATTCGCTATGTTTATGGTATTAGTCGTAATGCGCATAGGTCCAGTTTTTCATATTCTTTGATATAGTTTTTTGCGTCTCATAGAATTCCTAAGCGTACCTACCTATACACCGAACTGTTACACCTAACTACTCCGTGAAATAGCGCTAAGTCCTAGCTGCAAGACGCAAGAGTCTTGCAGGCTATGTCTTGTTCTTGCTCAAGTCTTGCACGGTCAGTCTTGGTCTTGGTCTTGCTAAAAATACGCGGTCTTGTTCTTGGTCTTGGTCTTGCAAAAACGCAAGAACAAGACCAAGACTGCAAGACCAAGACTGAATTTGGGCAACACTAGTACGTATACGACAAGGTACTTTGAATGCTTCATCTGATAAGGAATGTAATTTAATCACAGGTATTCTATCGATATGAAAAAGTTTCAAAAATGATAATGCTGAAGGCGTTATAAAATAAAATATATCCTTCCATCCTTGAATCAATAATCGTAGTTGCCGTACAGGCTTTTCTTCATTCACTGATGGGCGTAAAGCCAAGCTATCATTTAAATCATTCTCATACTACAAACATTCACATATAGTGGATATGCGGTATAGGTACTCAAATTCTGTTTTAATAAAAGGAATGAATAGAAGATATAAAAATTGTTTTAAAACTATTATTGACTGATTAGCGATCTCATAAAACCTCTCGATGCAAAGGAAACTAATCTAAGCTGGACAAACTTAGTTTGCGGCGTTTCCTAAAGGCCACAAACAAACTGTATCCCTCAAATAACTATATTATGCGTTTCTTCAGAGAATGATAAAAGTTGGCTTTGAGAAAATGGAAGACAAAATCTCATCATTGCTTTTACTTTATTTTTGCTCTCTGCCGCCGTCTATCGTATCAAAGTGTTTATTCAGAAAATTTATAGTGTAGCGTAGCAAAATGTTACTTTGAAATAATAAAATTGTTTAGGAATTTGAATTTAAATCCGCAGACTAAAGCGTGGTAGGTGTTCTGGCATTTTCGTCACGCTCAATAAATTTTACCTGTAAATTACCGTTAACGGATTGACGCGGGAGCTGTAAATTGAAAAGTTATCAACTGAAACATCGGTGTGGCTGGGCACCGGGCATCGGCCACCGGCCACCGGCCACCGGCGCCGTCCGGGGGTTAATCGCAGCTTAAAACGGGCCGCTCGCTGCATTGCGAATAGCAGATTCGGAAAATCGTGGCAATTACACTCTTACCGAGGCACAGTTGCAGGCGAGTTCTTCAGATTTTTTTGCCATGGTACCTTAAAAACTTTAGTCTCTATTTTTTATGTAGTGTTTAATTATAATAGTAGATAGGTACACTGAAACCAGGAATTAGCTAGCTGGAATGTTGGATCTAAACTAATTTTTACGCTGCGTTCATGATAATAGAAGACCAATAACAATCTTTCTTTAAAAATAAACAACTATTTTATTGATACTCGTAGTACTGGTTATAGACTAACCTACATAGGTATAGCAACTTTTAAGTCAATCTGACCACTGGAAGTAGCTGAAGTTTTACTTACATCTTCAGGACGATAGTAAAGTGACCTAATCCAAAATTTACGAGTTTTGAGTTACTGTCAAAAAACGGTCCAAGAGTGTCTACTCTTGACTCGTCGTTTACTAAAACAACAGTATTTTCTAACTTAAAAAAGGAAAATCTTTATGATCGGTCTCTCTTACCTCAAGCCTTGTCTTCGCTTAGGTTTAGTTTAATACAAACGCAATTACTATACCGCTGTCAATATCGTAAGAGAGTTTAAAATTACAATGAACTAAAGCATATTACATCTCTATGGGGACTGAATCAAAATGAAGAAACATTCATATTTTTGATCAAAAAAGGACCCTTTTATCTGTTCAGTCTATTTCACAGCGAAATTGTATGGCACATTTCTGACATAATTGGTTTTGAGTTATTAACTGACATAATTTTTAGAACTATAAATACCTATTCATAATCTAACGTTTAACAAAGACTCTAATCTCGCTATTTAAAAAAAATGCATCAAAATACAATTTTTCTCAGAACACACTTTTTTATTTTGTAACGTATGAGCGACAAAGTGACCTGTGACATAAAAAATACAAAATCTACTAGGTGTCAAATAGAAGCCGTGTATTTCTTTATATTTACCAAAGTCACTAACTATCTGAACCTTATTTACGTTTCCCAAAAACTAGAAATTTTGCATTAGGTCACTGTCGTCATGAAGGTGCAACACATACATTGCAAATAAAGATTGCAATTAAATCAAAAATGACATCGATCACGTCTTTCGCTAATAATAAAATACTCCTTTCAAAGCTAAATTATTAACAACAAAAAGCCACCCGAGTCTGGTTACATCGCACACACGTCGCCGATGGGTCGGAAACTAGCACCGGTTTATTTATTTCAAGTGTTGATGGAACTCTTTTTGATAGGCGTCTCGAAGATAACACAGAAAAGGGAATGTTACTTTTGCGAGCCTCTCGACTCAAAGCCGTTGTAGGTATATCGCCCGAGCACGTTCAATAGGATTGAAACGTCGGCTGCGAGCGCCGTTGAGCAAGGGGCCTGTAATAGTAGCATTTGTACTGAAGGGTGCCCTACACAAAAATTGTTTTGCTCCGGACCAATGTTTCATTACTATTATATTGATTGAATTGCGATATGTTATGGCCGGCTTCACTATTAGGGCTTCTTTTCCGAATTGTTGCTGAATCGTTTTGTATTTGATGATAAATTGTATCATGCGTCATTGTTTACTGTGGTTATTTAAACTAAAAAATTATATTTAGAACGATAAATTATAAATCTGGATTTAGTTTTAAGCTTAGTTAAGTACCTACTGTAAAAATAGATAAACTTAAACCAAGTGCAACGGCTTAAATATATTGTTCTTACAAGCTTTCATTTAGCTTTCCGTGTATTTATGTATATATGCATGTTTGTCCGGGTGGAATCTTGCGACTCAATTTTGAAACAGATATCTTCAACCAATTGAGCTGAAATTTCGCATACTTGAGTATGTCGGATGACAATACAATAATCTGATAGTGGAGTTCTGGTGACCCAGCCAGAACCGTCTCCGCGGGAGAGAACTTTTCAATGGTTGGTTCGGTTGATTTGAAATTTAGTACCTACACATGTAGGACAGGTGACAATGCAAATCCAGTCAGCAAGAAAGATTGTATTCAAAAAGAAATTTTAGAGAGAAACTTATTTTTTCTGTAACTGGCTCTTAGCAATTAAAAATTAACAACAATATCTAGGACATTTGGGCATTTTTTCCCCACAACAGTTTAACCGTTATTTATATACGTTTTTAATAATAAGTAAGGATGTGATATCGGTGTCAGATTTTTCAAGGCATGCCTTTCAAAATAAAATCTCGTGCAAAATCTTCAAAAGTTACAACCAATCTGCTAAGAAAATCCAAAGTTACGGCGTTCTTGGGCGACGTGTCGGCAACACCTAGTTGAGCCAGGCTTTAGATACCAGACTTTAAAGAAAATTTAAAGTCTTCTCAGTGCATCCGGTTAAAGGATCTGGGTTAAAATAGGCTTTAACCTAACATGTAGCAAAAAATAAATATCATAATCTAACTAGTTTTTAGTAAATACAACACAAACAAATGTTCACGCGATATGATGCCTTACTCGAAACCTAAAGTAGCCATGCATATTTTTTTCTGAGTTTTGAATTGCTGCGATTTAGATCTGTCTACATGAATTATTTAAAACATAGTCTAGTAGGGCAAACACTGTCAACAAAGACAAATACCAGTATTGCAATTGTATTCATGATAATTTAAATCTTAAAAATTGAACATAATCCATTTTATTAGGCTACTTTTCAACGAAATTAACTAGATTTTCAAAGAAATCATAATACCTCAAAAGCGTCCACGGATGATACCCAGAATTAAGATTTACGTAACCAAAAAGTTCTTGAATACACAATTACAGAAGTTTTATCTCAGAGCTGTAAGCGTAGTAATCACATTTGTCGGGGAAGTTGCACGGAGAAAATTGTCTCTGGTGGTGTAACGAGGTCGGGACTTCGGCCCTTACCACGGGCTTGTTTGTACCCTGCTGCCGCCGGCCCGCTACTGCGCGGCAAACTCATAACTAGCAAGCTGTACCTATGCAGCACTAACATCATTCGAGCCGAACGACTCAATGTAAAAGTTTCGTTCTTACAACCAACTACGAAATACTACTTCACAACCAATTTTTTGGCTGTTCTTGTGATTCTTTACTGCAATACGTTCACCTGTCATTTAGCTTTTGTATCGTCTTGAAAATAAAAGAAGAACATTTTCATCATCCATCAATTTCATCATTCGTCAATTGAACAGTCTGTCTCTACTAAAGTCTTATAAAAACGTACGAGATATTTTGTTTGACAATGGTAAGGCCCTCGGCGTGGAGAGAGGCAGTCACCTGCAATTCTGGATAACCGTTTCGAATTAATTCAGCTTTGTGCTCTTTTTAATGCCAATTAGGTAGGCCTTTTTATTGATTTCGTTTGCATTTTACATAAAGGGCACAGAAGAGTCGGATGTAATGATTGTATGAATAAAGATGGGGCGATGTTATCCTTTATGTTCAATTCACTTTCTCAATTTCCAATGTTTCAGGATAATACGAGTACATAATCACATTATTTGTATATTTACAGCCAAATCCCTTTCAGTCTATGAAGCTGAACCGACAATACAGAGCTGGCAAACATCCGCATGGAACACACCAATGCACCCATATACCTCATGATCTGCCAACGCGAAGACCGTGGGTTCCGTATCGTTACGATGGCTAATGAGCATTTTTCAAAACGTAAAGGCGATTCACATCGTGAGCTGGAAGGATAAGGCGAAATACGAAGGTATCTGAAGGTCATCACTTGACCAAACCAACTTGTCAGCTTAGCAAAAATGGTTTTAAGAATCAGCTCAGAATCTAAAACAAAAACAAGCATTTCATTACCGTTTTCATTTTAACGTAAAAGAAGCCAATCTTATGTAACTTGTTTAACTTAACTTCATAACTAGAATTGAAATGAAAGCTTCTTAAACGACTTTTTCAAATTTTTTATGAATAAAACTAGATTAACCGCTTTTACTCTATAAATACATAGACACAATTTCCTGTGAAACAGGCCGAAGTCAACATTTGAATGAAATTGTGTTAAACAGTCGCTTAGCGTCTACCGAGTCCCTAGATAGGACCTCCATTTAGTTGACATGTTGTTTGACGAGCTGCTCAGCCAATGCAGCAGCTATCACTTATGCATGCATAGTGTGCACGGCTTAGGTGGCGATATCTCATGTTTGGCATCAACTGCAAGGACAATTGTTCTGCCAGTCTTCCATGGAATTGGCTATCGGAAAAGAGATATAGTCTTGTGAAACTACAACGGAATATAAAAGTTTTGTGATTTTCAGTATTTGGTTTACTTTATTTGACACGTTGATCAAAGTCAGGCAATCCCACTGCTGTTTTTGAGGTTAAGAATTAAAAAGATAATTTGCCTTTAAAGATATTCTTCATACGTGTTTTAAACCAACTGAGGCGAAGTCAAAAAAAGGTTCATGTGTCTGATATAAATTATGTATGTTTATAGGTACGTACACATATTCAAGTTATATGAAGTATATATAGAACACAGTGGTGCCTACCTACACATTTTGTAAAACAAGCTTTCTAGAGAATATCGTATCATAGAATCAATTCGAGTATTTTTCGCAGCAAAGTAACAAACTCATACATCTTGCAACATGAAAATCAAATGTCAACATACTTTAAGCAGCTGCCGCTAGCAATCTGCTAGCAGACGTCAGCGCCATATCAATACCGTGGAGTTTATTGAAAATTCAAGTCTGAGCTCAATATTCATCTCCTTACACAAACAGCTCCAGTGTAATAGGTGCAGCGTAGAAGTAACTTTGAAGCGGGGTTCATTCAGATGCAAGCGGTGCGCGGTGCAGTAACGTAATATGCAGCGTCGCCTTGCCACTGTTCTACCACCGCGACAACGTGATCTCGATACTGATCCTGTATGCGACTGTTCGCTAATGGCGGCACGCCTTTGCCTGCCACAGACCTTGTGTAGATGCTTTTGTTTCGGACTCCTGTGACACGTCATGTGAGTTAAGAGTACCTAACTCAATGTACGATCGAGCGTAATTTTTTAATGAAACCTTGTAGAGTTGTTCAGAGCGATTAACCTCACGAGTACTTTTTGTGAACCCGGTGTTTTTTTTAGTTTGATTGAATATGTATAACAGTCTGTAGACGTTGCTATTATATTACAAGTACCCGAGAGATCGAGTCTTTTACGAGCTGGTTCAGCTACTCAGCAAAAGACGGCAACACATAAAACGGCGACTAACAAATTTTATTTTGGAAAATAAACCCTAATTTTAAATTTTACTGTACATTTTAACTAACTAAAGCTTCTTATCTTCCGAACATTTCGGTGTCAAGTAGGTATAAAGAAGGTTAAAGTCTCAACCTGCACTTGACGTTAGTTGCAACTTAAATTCACGAAAGTATTTATGTATGTTTTGTAGCAAATCTGGTTGAATTTAGAATTAGTCTAGATTGTCCACTTTATTTATGTGTTTCTGGAACCCTTGCAGGCCCAATGACAATGAAATGTCGTCCCCTCATCAGTTTTCTGTAACGCGGGACGATATATGTTTCCCAACTCTCCGCATAAGAAACAATCTTCATGAATACCTGTGTTCAATTTGACTGTCATGGCTTGATTTTTAATAAAACTATCAGTGATAATATCACCCTACTTCAAAATTTAAAGATCTTAAACAAACTAAATGATAAACTAGAGTGAAGTAGATATTAGATCAAAAGTGAACGAATACAGTTTGAGAAATGGGTGTTCTGCTTGACTTGGTAACTTATAAAAAAACCGGTAGGTGCCTATGATTTAATTTATGTCGGTAGCAGCCTACTTTCTAACAAATGAAGAACAAACTCATGATGATGAATATTGCAAATTACTATTTAACCTCATTGTTTGATGTTAGTTAAATTAAAGATTAAGGGGCTACCCTACGCCAATGACCTCGAGCGTTTCGGCTCCACAACCCCCCGCACCCTTGCTTATGTACACGTTGACAAGCTACGACATCCTACTGTCACAAGAAACATATTTGAATTATATAGGCAAGGAGCTGGCAGCCCAAATACAACGTAAATACTTTTATGTTCCGGGACAAAATTCCGTCCGATTTGCAATTAAACATTTTAAATTTTTATTAGGTTTAAAATTAGTGCGAACCACTCATAAAATGGAAGGGAAATTGAAAATCCGTATTTTTGCGAAAACTTTTTATTTAATCGGTCCCCTTAGATTTGGTACATACATACACACACATAAATCACGTCTTTGTCCCTTACGGCCCGTAAGAGGTAGACAGAGCCTAAGGTAACAAAACCTTAAGGCCACGTTTAGCATGATTAAGGGCGTATAGGTGGAAAGGACAAGTATGTTTTTTTGATAGATTTGGTACAATACTTATAATAAAATTCTTCGAATAATTCCCATCTTTTTACATACGTAATATATTTAAATAGTCTGTCCAAGATTTTTTAGCCAACCCATTTTTATTATATTTTTCAACACACTTGCTCGTAAATTGAGTCTTATTGCACCGCATTTAAGCTCATAATTCAGCTTATTACGCACAAGTGTTATTGTAATATATAATAGTATTTTTTTTTAATCTCAGCAAAAAGTTCAGTTATGTATAGGAACAAGGAATATTTTCGTGAATATTAAACTATGTATTTTAGGTAAAAGACGATAAAATAATCATTTAATTTCGACAAATTATTCATTTTTATCTAAAAGTGACCATAATTTGCATATTTCAAGCATTGATTAATTATTTTATTTTTTTATTATAATTTTTGTATTAGGCGGTTTAGCAGCCTGTTGTCAGTGTCTTCGTCACGCGCGTGCTAAGTGCACAGCGCGCATGCGCGAGTGCTGCGTGCGGGTTGACGCGGAGAAATAATATCTGCCGCCATTTTTCACTGATATTGTTGATTCAGACATTGTTATTTTATTACTTTAAAAATTACGAGTTCAACCTATCTATTTCAAGTCTACCTATTTTTAAAAACCAACTCAAACCTCACTATTTATCACTAATTTAATCCACTCCCTGTCTTTAGTACCTCATATATTCTCTTTGCTTCTGATGAAGTCCTTTTCTGTTGTATGGCCTTCTTATTTTTCATTGCTTCTCACATTTATTTTATCCTAAGTATTATGTTATGTGTATATGTATGTATTATTTTATTTTATTTATTTAGCTATGTATTATATTTTTGTTGATATTGTTGTTTTTATTATCCCTGCGTTTATCCTGTCTATTTGTTTCCGCCACCTACTTAAACTGTCTCCAACTTATTTCTTGTATTGGTTGTCTGGAAGAGATCGCTATTAAGCGATAAGACCGCCTATTGTCTACTTTGTTCTTTGTTTCTGTATTGTTTTGTACTGATTTGTGGTGTTCAATAAAGAGTATTTGTATTGTATTGTATTGTATTGTAATAAAGAAATGTAGTGTCCGTCGCTAGAAATACTAAAATATGTTCGGACAATGTTCGGACAGTTATATCAGTAAGAAATCCAAGGTGTTAATTACCAAATGATAAAGTAAAGTTCTAAAGCAGCTCTGCTCCAGGTAAGCAATTTCTGGTAACAAAGGTAAACTAAAGTTCTTAAAGTCCTTTTATTAACTAAATTTTATTTATTTTTCCTCGCAAATGTGTTGAAAAACGTCGTATGCGACGCGTGTGCTTTGGTAAAATTACACATCTCGACTCTATTACCCGCGCTCGCTAGCGCTCGCGCGTACTATACGCCTCGTGTGTAATTACCAACATAGCACACTTGTATCATAATGTACTATTCTAATATACTGAATTTATTATAAAATGTGTTTCATTCTATTATCAGCTCGGTGCAGATCGACGTTATATTCGGATCTTAGACTATAAAGAAAGTGTCTAAATAAAAATGACAGTTGTCAAATCGGACGGACCAACGTTTGCGCAAGCGTAGTGGGTTGCAGCGGAGCGACACGGGTTCCCCGTCTGAAAGCCAAACGGCGACTGCCGCCCGTCGCCCGCACAGACTACCGCGAGCAAGGATTCGTGCGTAGCACTAAATTATGCCTTTTTATTAAAAACTACAAAGTTAATTAAAATTTCAGTAGTACAAACTGTAGTGTTCGCTATTGTCTACTAATATAAAAAGTAGTGTGTCTTCATGTCGTGTAATAATGGAATTATAGCGGAGTTTAACTGGCGAAAAGGGGTTTGGGATTATTCTTTTTTCTCTTAAGTTATTATTATTTTTTACACCCCAATGAATCAAATTGAAGAATACATACCATTCTACAATATATATTAGTTTCATAGTTCTGCTACCATATTTAAGCATACTTCATCTGGCTTGAAAACAGCATAAATTTACCCGGTAGCCCCTTAAGATATGCTATTTATTAATGTAGTGAGTGCATATTCAACAAACCCGCAAAACCATTATGCCAAAGATGAGGATGAAGTTTCTTTCCCGTTCATAATTTCAATCTACATCCAACAGACATTTCTATCCAAATTCCAGACGTCTTCAACTATGCAAAAACAAGAGCGTAGAACGAACGCCAACGGCTAAATAATTAGTCGCTTCCGAAGACAACAGAAACGGAAATTGGACCCGCGCGTCTATCTGTCTGTCTATCTGCCAAGTGCATCACTACAAGTAACGTAAACGCTGCGGGATGGGAACGGCCTTGCACGCAGTTACGCTAGCCTCCCGTATCCATTATCTGAAAGTTATTATGTACATGTCATGTTCTTTAACCGCTGAATATCGTTGCAGTATGAATAAAAAAATAAAGTAGCCGTTTTATTGTTGTGTTACAACACGCTTAACATGTCAATTATTTTCTTTTCTTTATTATAATTATTAATAAAGCGCGTAAAGGTACCTCACGTTGCACAGCAACCCATACCTACTTGGTTTTGGTAAAGGTCGAGTTCGGGGACAGTAGTAAATGCAGCTGCACAAACATTCAAGATTGACAAATCTAATTAATGTGATAAAGTAGAAAAGTAATCCGCTACTTCGGGCTTTGGTTGTTTACTGTTTAAAAATTGATTCAGACTTAACAAATAAAAAGCATTTTCAGGATACAGTCGTTCTAGGGATAAGTTCGCCTTTGTGCATTATATTTAAGGTCTTTTTTGTGATTTGTCTCTGTTTTTTTTATATTTGTACAATAAAGCATTTAATTTTACTTAGGTACTTACTTACTTACAGTCACTTAACCTAAATCCCCATTTGAAATCTGCACGTATGATTTATGTAGCATTTCTATGGTGCGTATGAAGTTCGCAATTCGCATTAGGCCCGCGTAGGAACTAAATAAAACCACTAATTATGAGAGGAGGGCTTGTGCCCCGGCGCATAATGGAATTGTTTAATTATAATATGGTGGAACGATAGTGAGATGTATGATGTACGATTATACCCGTTTGAGGCCAGCACGATCAATCGAAACCCGGTTAATGTAAACGCCCTACAGATATTTACTTTGGACGGAGTGATCCTTCAAAACGTATTTCGTTTTGTGTATGTACTACGATTCTATATCAATTGATAATTTCTCGGAACTGCGAGCCCTTCAAACCATTGTAATACTTTTTTATACAAATTCTAGTATCTGGCCTCAAGCTGACCAATTTAATTAACGATAAAATTTAGGGGCACCGAAAAAGAATGTCCGTGCCTATTTTAGAATCTACATACCGCACCTAAAAAAATACTCGGCTGTTTGTTCCTTTTTTTTATCAACCTAAACAAATACCAGCAGCTATCTGCGAGTACGCCACGCTTTCATGGATAGAATAACATTACGTTCAGGCCCTTCTGTATTACGGGCTAATTAATTTATGTAAGCTAAGAACCCGCTCGAAGCTTCTAGTTACCTTTTTAACCGAGGGATTTATTAAGGGAATTATAAAGTCAGAGTGTAACAAAGAAAAGAATTCATTTATGTTACAACATGTAAAAGTCCTACCATGGATACTATATTAAAGTAATGTTTATTACGGTAACAGCTTTCCACCCTTGCCTTATCTTTTTGACCCCTACAGGCTTGCAATTTCAATTTGATGTGCAGAGTTCCGGGTGCCGATGACTCAGAGGTGGCTGTTTATTTTATTACTCGTGTGTAATCTTATCCCTTACATCCACAAAGGGTTTGCATGGATCATGACACAGTGACACGAATTTTATTTTAACTTTATTGACATAATTTTTAACATACGAAAATTTAATACCTTATTTGTGTAAAATACAGTACTGGTACGAGCGAAATTGAAAAAAAAAACAAATGGTATAACAAGACCTACCTAACCTACTTATCTAAGTAGCTCCAGTGGTCAGAGTGCATCAAGCTACTTTACAAATTTTATTCATTATGAACCTCCACAAAGCAACGCTGCATACAATACAATACAACTGAATATTCACGTATTAATGTCTCATAATCATCTGACAATTTGAAACCTACGTGATGTTAGCCGCACTATGACCACGACGTACGAGATAATTATTGATAGGTACGTGACTTATGTGAGTACTTAATCCGGTGCATTGCATCAGTTTACATCTAAGACTCACAATAGTTTTGAATTTAAAATGTTCAACGTTTTTAAAAGTCATCTTCTATTAAATATTCAAATGGTTCTTTAACAACAAACGGGTAGGCATCTCAAGAAACTCTTTAACCGTATACAGCCTCAACTTATCTTTAACGATGCTTTCCCTGTAGCCAAAAGATATTTCGTCGAGATTAGTTAAATGAAACGGGAACGGCGGATGCTGCCTGTGGCTTGCATACATGCTAGTGGCACTTGAATTAGCATGCAATTTTCCATACTTTGAACACATTTTAGTTCAAATTACTTCCGTTGCGGTAGGTCTAAGTTTCTATTTGAATCGTGGAATTGACGTTAGTTGCGCCATTTTGGACTCCAAGTTGCATATGTGTACGAATAGTTTAATTAATTTTCATTCATTCAATGTAAGCTAAGCTTTCAGATTCAATGGAGGTAAAAACTTTTGTGCAACATCTACTCCAGCGTTATTTCGCGAGCTACTAAGATAGAATGAATGAACTTTTTCAGACAACGTTATGAAAATTCCGTCTAAAGCGTAAGCAATTAGTTTTTACTTCTTATGAGACTGCAAATTATGAAATGGCCACCATAATGGCACCACATTATGCGGAAACGTGCCCTGGGAGTGAATGTTTTATCAAGCTCTGTCATTTGTATAAAAATGTTGACTTCGAACGGTTGTTATCTTAATCATTCTAGATACAATCTGTTACTACTAGGATTTGATTTGAATATTTTTTGTACAGATAATCACTTGTATCTACCTACTCATTTTGCTATTTTTTCATATGATTCGCTACTTTTTAACCCCCAACGTAAAAGAGGGCTGCTATAAGTTTGACGTCGATCTGTGTGTGTGTGTGTGTGTGTGTGTGTGTGTGTGTATGTGTGCTGCTGTGTGTGCATGTGTGTGATTTGTATATGTGTCTGTGGCATCGGGCTCATACGGATGATTTCAACACGGTTTTTTTTTTCATTCAAAAGCCAGTTCCCTTGCAGTGGTTCTTAGCCATGTTTGGTAGAAATCGGTCTAGTAGTTTGAAGAGTATCATTTTTTTTCCAAAAAGATGAAAGTAAGGCATTTTTTGGAATATCCTGTTAGTTTAATTTGGCTTTTCCGAGGCGCTGCTAATTTAAGAAATTTTATCTGTATATGCGTACATCGAGAACCAGTGTTTAGTTCATTTTTAACCTGTGAGGAAGCGGTAAGCAGTCAGTTATATACTGATCTATATATCTATATTGAAAAACCATTATTCTTAGGTGTGACCATAATATTTAAAGAGTTTCCATTATTTCAATTGCATAATATCATCATCATCACATACTGACTCGAAGACAATGACACAGCTAGGAAACCTTTCCTTTTGAGACTTAACCTTTCGTATAGGTAAAAAGGATTTTCCAAGAATAATAATAAACAGGTACCACCCTTCTGGGCACCATGCTACCGGGCAGTGATTTAGGGCAACTTTTTTATTTATAGCTTTATAACAATTTGTTTTATAATTAGTAGTCGTTTTAGTTTTAGTATCCCTGAGTTATTTTTAAGTTGTGACTGTTTTTTATTATGATTTGTTTTTCTTTTCCAATAGGTACTAACATGAAAAAGATTCAGATTCAGTTTATTTAAAGTCATTTTAAATAAAGTAACTAGTACAAAAACAAATTAAGAAGCATTATTTGCTAAATAGACACCCCAATAGTGAAGGGTAATAATATAAGCAATCCCAAGAAATTATGACAATAACTACTTCACGGACAAACCGCCCAAAGAAAAGGGCTTACACCAACAATGCTGAGTTTTGAATTTCAATTAGTGGAATCAATTATATGAGCGAGTTTATTGTGTACGGCGTGGTGTCCAGAGATATTATTATTAATCAAAAATATAATTAATGGGTACGTTATTTTGCAGTGACATTCAAAAAACAGGAGTTAATCCATGAACCCATGGATTCCCCTTTCCACCTATACGCCCACAATTATGCTAAAAGTGGCCTTAAGGTTTTGTTACCTTACACTTTGTCTACCGGGATATATACCTACATGATTTGTGTATGTTATGTATGTAGAATGAATGGAGTGGACTTAACATACATACATACACAAATCACGTCTTTATCCCTTATTGGGTAAACAGAGCCTGAGGTAACAGATACCTACAGGCCACATTTAGCAAGATTGTGGGCGTATAGGTGAAAAATGAAATCAAAATAGTGATGGGTTGCTAGCCTCATCGCCTATAACATGATTCCTATGATTTTCGCCCATTCCCTCGATGGGATTTAACATCTGCGCGGGTAGAGAAGCAACTGGTATATTCTATGTTTTTTCTTTGCTCCCAAACCAGCATGGAAGATTGACGGAAAAGTGGACTTAAGCTTTTGCAAATAAGAGCCCGGAAAAAAATGGACGTAAAATGCTTTCGAAGACTTTCTCTGTCGTCTTATTGTCCAACCGAGACTAGTAAATGTTCACCAACGGTACTGCTTGGATTCGACGCTGCATAAATGGTGTCACACTGATATTCGATTAGGTACGCTTTAAATGGCGTTTCCCTTTCACCACCGAATTAATGAAATAAATGGTGAAATTATAAAAATACGCTAGTGTCGGATCTATCCGTGGTGTGGTTGTAAGAAGAGGAAGGTGACTGCCAGGTAGATGGTATCGGACTTGATGCTCGCCGACAGACGACTCTTGCTAACCAATGCTAACGAGCATTGTTTATCTGTTCCTTATTTTCTGATTTCTTACAGATTACATGTGATCTGTATTTCGAACGTTTCTTTGATTAGGAACCTCTCTTTCTTTAATCTAGTATTAAACAACAAATCTGAAAAAGACCGCGCCAAAGCTGATATCAGGTCAAGAGACTACTATCAAGCGTGCGGAGTCGGTTGGCTTACGGGTAATTCTGCCGAGGCACAGGACAAAGGAACGGGGTCAACCGGGCGATTATCGACACACCGGGAGGACAATGCTCAAAGATAATTATTCAATTTGTAGCCCTTACACCGCCGCCGCCCTGATCCCGCAAATAAAATAACGCCCATTTAACTTTCCTGCCCTTTGTTGGCGGCCCTTCAAATCGTCATCATTCTACCTTTGATTGTACAAATCCGGACCAGGGGCGCAGCTAACTCTGGCTAAGTAATTTAATCAAACAAGTTAATTTTAATCTGGTGGCGCTAAAAATATTTCAATTAAATATCATTCATCTAAATTCTTATTTTCCACTTGGAGAGGCGTGCCTATGACTAAAGGAGGAGTTAGACCAAACGAACGAATGCTCATTCTATCAAATTTATTGTGTACAGCAAAAGTAACGGGTCAGCTCTATACAAATTTGTATAAAAAGCGATCCGTTATTTTTGCTCGACACAACAAATTTGGCAGAGTGGTTATAGAATGAGCATTCACTCGTTTGGTCTAATTCCACCTTAACGGTGGGCGCAAATGCGCTGTAAAAGAAGAAAAATAATTCTTATCAGCTCCTGCGCAAGAATTAATATTGCAAATAAGTAATGAGTCTTAAATTGATCTGTAAAATATTAAATGACTTTTTTAAATAATCTGACCAGCTGACTGACCCCTGTGACGCCCTGGTTGGCTAAACTAACAGCCAACCGAGCCTTGAAGAGTTAGTTATACGTTGTATCTACCCGGAAACACGGAAGATGGAAGCGAATTCCCTTATTTAGCAGTTCAAATTAGAAATGTCCGTAAGTATAGCCCTTAAATATTACAAATAAGTAATCACAAAATGATTCGATTTGAAGAAGTGCTTACATCTAGGTAAGTCACTCCAACGCCATTACCCTAAAATGAGCTAAAAGCCGCAGCGTCGGAAAAAGTCAAACAAAACCATACTACTCGCCATAATGTTATCATACCATTACGCGGAAACGCATCACCAGAAAACAAGGAAAAGCCGAAATCATGACATATCTGTGTACAAATTGTAGGAGCCACAGAAAAAGAGAAAACCACTGAAGATTAATGTAGCCGAGTAAGGAAGCCTGGATTCGTTTGCATTTCATTACCATCGTCTGAGATGGCATCAATCGTTCGCTCCTTGTCGTGTGACAACATCATAAACAGCGAAGCGATCAATTCACCGACCATCCATTAACCTGTGTGAATCATCCATGCAAGCGCGGTAACTAAGCAATACCGAGACACGCTAACGATATCGTCCCTTTACCTTAGATATGCTGGAGAAGGTAATACGCTGCGTTTATTTCATACAGTAGCGAAAGCCTAAGCTAAGAATTCTTTAGAATTACATGTAAGCTAATTGGATTCATCTTGGATAAAAAGTGGCTCGCACCATAAAGATGGCGGCCACTTTTTGCTATAAATTGTCCGGGTAGGAATGAAACCTAAAAAGAAGCTGACACATAAATTACGGGACCTCTCCAAATTGAATTTTATCGTATGTTTTCTTTATGTGAGTTCCAAAACGTATCGCGAAGGCGATCGACATTGTAAGAAATGGAATACGGGCCTCGAAAACGGAACTCGTCGTCACCATACTTGAGTAGGTACCTCACATGTCGTTTGACCATCAATTAAGCATCTACAACCAACTAACGTGACATTAGTAGGTTGATCTTCTTCCCTAATAATGTACACACTCATAAATTATTCGGCTGTGGTGTGACGAATGCCTTCACTAATCTTAGGCACTGTGCAGACAGATGTACGAGAACAGCATGAATTCATCTCTAAGTGGACATTTGGCATTACCGGGCGTGTATCCGTCTCTCAAACGTGATCACAGGATCAAAATACCAACAGTAAAGGTCAAAAATTTCAGTTTTTGCATTTCCTTCATAAATAAATATTGCTAAAGAAAAGGCTCCTAAAACATTTTTTATTTTTTAACCTAAATCTGCTTTACATAAATTCCTTTTTTGTATCACGTATCGCGAATGTCAATTATGTTAGCCGTGGACAGCTCTTGGAAAAATAAATCAAATCCTGTGAAAACTTGGAATTTATAATTACGGCACCTGAATGAATATTTCCACTTATAAAATATACAAGTTACAATACTGATGTTGGCTGTTTCTCTGACAAAGCCTCGTGTTAGTTAGCATTTAGGATCTCACTACATTGCCAATGAATTATTAATAGAATAGACGGCAGTAGGTGCCCCGCGAGCGGTATGTGGGTATTTTATCATGCGAGGTTTAGTCAATATAGTCTTATGGTAATCAAGTTCATGGGGTGAAATAATTGGGCCCTTTTAACATTGAATAGTAAACGAGTAGGCATCAATGTTTAAGCTTCTTTAAATGTCGCAGTATGCTTCCGATAATGGTTTATCACATGAAACAACATGAAAAAGCTCTTTGAGAACTGTATTCTCAGCACAACTAAGGAAACAATTTAAGTACGTGTGTAACCTTAAAATCCCATTTTATAACGGCAAATAAATGAATATGTACGAAATACAGACATCTCATAAACAAGTTTACGATCAAGTGGGAGCATCTGTCATATACACTCGGTCGGTACGTAGTTACGTACTCGTAAATAACACTTACCCTTGGTCGGTTAACACGAATGCATCTAGATGGCGATATCTTTGCCCTATCCGAAGTTTTTCTGCTACTAACGCGTCATAAAACAACTTCACATCTCTCTCACACTAGTTCGTCTGAAAAGGACAAAGGTATAATATTCTCAGTTTTGGTATAGGATAGGGCGGCCACGATCACATATGGCGTGTGACTTTTATGCAGACTCTTTGCGGACACTTGGACTCGTTTTATTGAAGGACACGACCTATGTAATGTTTGCTCGGGGAATATCAGTTCATTGAAATGCTTGTGGAAATGCGTTGAAAACGTTTGAGAACGCGAAGACTTCAGTAGGTACAAGTGGTTACAATGCGATTTAATGCAACGGGGGATGATTCAAGTTCCTGCAACGCACCACTATAGCAAGGGGGTGATTTTTGTTTATTGGTTTCTGACACTACCGATAAGAAGAGGTAGAAATTTTGCGTATGGCTTCAAAAGTTGCCAGATAAAATTGCGAGTCAAAGTTTCGACTGGTTGACAAAGTGATTTAGAGCTGTTTATTTTCGACCACTCTACTTGTATTTCAAAATCATTTTTTTTATCACTTTCATAGATGTGGTTTTAAAAAATCGTCCTGATTTCATACTCAAGTATTTGTAAACAATAAAATAATAATCTTAGTCATGTTAGGTACTAATTTCATTTTTACGAAGCTTTCACGGGTACGTGACTTAAAATTTTCATCAGACATAAAATTGAGTCTATAGAAATATAGCAAAAATTTTATTTCGTCTGCAGACTCTACGAACATAAAGCAAAGCTGGGTTCCCAAATTGAATCTATCGGGTCACTTAGTTCTGGAGAGGTAGTTGAGCGATCGATCGAGAATCCCACTAGACTTTGCACATAGCTTAGCTGGCGAGTTTGCTTGGGTGCTAGCACACTTGAATAAGAAATGTGGTGATAATGATTATACGACGTCGTTTCGAGAGTAATCGAAGTTTGAGTGACGGTTCCATAAATTGTTATACCCAAGAAACCTAGTCCTACTCGTATACCTAATGATCGTTAATCCTGCCACTAAGCAGCTGAGCTGTGTATTCATTTAGTTTTGCGACGTAGGTAACTATCCATTTAATATTATAGGTGTTAATAGACAGCAGTGATCATTTTCATTTAATTTCATTACAGTTTTTTTTTCACTAATAGCTTGGGATCCGCCAGCAAAACAGAATTCATACATACATACATACATACATACATACATAAATCACGTCTTTATCCCTTACGGGGTAGACAGAGCCTAAGGTCACAAGACCTAAAGACCATGTTTAGCATGATTGTGGGAGTATGGATGGAAAGGGGAATCAGAACAGTGATGGGGTGCTAGCCACATCGACTAAATAACCATGATCCTTAAGATTTTCGCCCAATCCCTCGATGGGCTTTTACTATCTGCACGGGAAGAGAAGGAACTGGTACATTCTATGTTTTTTCTTTGCTCGCAGACCAGTATGGAAGACTTCATATATGTATAAAATACCTTAATAGCGGAGTGTGAAACTTTTCTACTTTTAAAGACTTTTCCAATATCACTCGTCGCGTCGCAAATTAGGTAAACTTTCCTGAAACGGTAACCTTATGAGATAAAAATTTAAGCTAGTTCAGAGTATTATACCTAAACTAACTTAACATGTCTTAAGCAAAATAAACTATGCCGATTGCTTTAATTTCCCATACCTGTAATAAACTTACCCATGACCCTATTACAAATCGTGTACATTTGAATTAGTAATTGTGACATCACAAATTTTCATGGTTTATTTGGCTACATAAAACCCAACTTACCTTAATAAAATGGAAACATGTTTACAAATCCGATTTGGTCGCGTATCAGATTTTATTTATTTATGGCAGCTGTCGTGAATATTATTAGGCGGATCCGACGATATATTTTCATAACGATTCGTCTCATAGGACACGACGGCGACGGAAATCAATGCGATATCTACCTATCAAAGTCATGTGGCGCGCGGGGCAGTGATTAGTAGTAATAAAATGTCCGTGTTAAGGAAAACACTTGTCGACTACTGTTGTTTATTCCTCCCTTATCGAATTAGGGTGGAGTTTCCGAGAAATTACATTAACAACAAAGAGGGCGAGAGCTTAATGGTCGGCGCCGGCGACGCGTCCCTTGCCGTCACTTAGACGCTCGCAGAGTTAATAAAACGGTGGATGCACCGGCCTTTAGCAGAACTCTGGCGGCTTTCAAAACGTGCGACTTTTTAACTTGAGTTATAAAAATAGGCGCTTACTGTTGAAAATAATAAAAAAAGCTACGTGTACGTTATGAATGTTTGTATTGAAGTAAAAAGAATTGTCAAACAGCTGATTATTATAATATATATAGCTGAATACCCACTCACTGACTGACTCACTGACTGACATGCTGTTTTGAAGAACCCGTAAGAGGTAAAGCTAGACTCTATACATTGTCGTATCAGAAATGCCACCGTGACCACCAGAAAAATACGAAATCGACCTGAACGTGGAAATTGACTTGACACACGGGGCGGTTCTCCGCAACGGCTCGACCTATCGAGTTTGTCCGGAACTAAAGTCGCTCAGAACAGCCGGCCAATGGGTGAGCCGGTTCAAGATTTTTCAAAATGGCGGAAACAAGATGGCCGCCATACAAAATTGAAACGCGAATATCTCAGAGGTCAGTCGAGATAGACGGGTGGTGCTCGACCAAATGTCATTCAGAGTTGAGGGGGAAATCCGACTAAGCAATTTTTTTTCCAAGATGGCGGATTCAAAATGGCGGCCAAATTTTTTTTTAATCCGATCCGATTGAAATTTTGCATCCGAGGCTCTCCGAGGCCACAGATTCAAATGGCATACTTTATTTTTCGATTCCGCCATTTTCCAAGATGGCCGCCATACAAAGTAATTTCTGTATCTTTGACCTGTTGTTTTGAGGAACCCATAAGAGGTGGGATTCGACTGTATACTCTTTCGCATCAGAAATTATATTAAAAGTACAAGTAAAAGCAAAGTTGGCCTTAATGTGGAAACTGACCTGACACATGGGCCAGCTCTCCGCAACGACTTGCCTTATCGAGTTAGCCCGGAACAAAAGTCACTCAGAACAGCCAGCCAATAGGTGAACCAGTATTTTTTTTTCAAATTTGCAAAAACAAAATGGCCGCCATACAAAATTGAAACGCAAATATCTCAGAGCCCAGTCGCAACAGGTGGGTGGTGCTCAAACAAATATCGTTCAAAGTGAGCGGAGTAATTTAATGAACCTAATTTTTTTTCCAAAATGGCGGATTCAAAATGGCGGCCAAAGTTTCTTTTACTCCGATCCGATTGAAATTTTGCATCCGGGGCTCTTCGAGACCACAAATTCAAACGCCATACTTAATTTTTCGATTCCGCCATTTTCCATGATGGCCGCCATATAAAGTAATGTCAGACTCATAGACTCACTTGTGTTTTATAGCAGCTTTTACACCATCACATAAGAAATTTGATAACAAGTACAAAATAAATGCAAAACCGACCTTAACGGGGAAACTGACTTGACACATGGGCCAGCTCTCCGCAACGACTTGCCCTATCGAGTTTGCCCGGAACTAAAGTCGCTCAGAACAGCCAGCCAATAGGTGAACCAGTATTTTTTTTTCAAATTTGCAAAAACAAAATGGCCGCCATACAAAATTGAAACGCAAATATCTCAGAGCCCAGTCGCAACAGGTGGGTGGTGCTCAAACAAATATCGTTCAAAGTGAGCGGAGTAATTTAATGAACCTAATTTTTTTTCCAAAATGGCGGATTCAAAATGGCGGCCAAAGTTTCTTTTACTCCGATCCGATTGAAATTTTGCATCCGGGGCTCTTCGAGACCACAAATTCAAACGCCATACTTAATTTTTCGATTCCGCCATTTTCCATGATGGCCGCCATATAAAGTAATGTCAGACTCATAGACTCACTTGTGTTTTATAGCAGCTTTTACACCATCACATAAGAAATTTGATAACAAGTACAAAATAAATGCAAAACCGACCTTAACGGGGAAACTGACTTGACACATGGGCCAGCTCTCCGCAACGACTTGCCCTATCGAGTTTGCCCGGAACTAAAGTCGCTCAGAACAGCCAGCCAATGGGTAAGCCGGTGTTTTTTTTTCAAAAGCGCGAAACAAGATGGCCGCCATACAAAATTGAAACGCCAATATCTCAGAGGCCAGTCGAGATGGATGGGTTGTGCTCAACCAAGTGACGTTCAAGACGGGAGGGGTAATCTAATGAACCAAATTTTTGTCCAAGATGGCGGATTCAAAATGGCGGCCAAAGATTAAGTAAAAAAGGTTAGGCATTTTTGGAAATTAAAACAGGGTGGCAGAGTACCCTCCGCGGGGCCCGCGCGAAAGACTTTTCCCAAGGTGGTGGTTTCAAAATGGCGGCCAAAAATGTAGTAAAAAAGGTTAGAAATATTTGAAAAAATACAGGGTGGCAGATTACCCTCCGCGGTCCCCGCGGGGGCCGCGGCGTCAACGCGAAGTACGTTTTCCAAAGTGGTGGTATCAAAGTGACGGCCAAAGAATGTAGTAAAAAAGGTTAGAAATATTTGAAAAAATACAGGATGGTAGGTAACCCTCCGCGGTCCCCGCGGGGGCCGCGGCCCCCAGGCCCCCACGCGAAATACTTTTTCCAAGGTAGCGGTTTCAAAATGACGGCCAAAGAATGTAGTAAAAAAGGTTAGAAATATTTGAAAAAATACAGGATGGTAGGTAACCCTCCGCGGTCCCCGCGGGGGCCGCGGCCCCCAGGCCCCCACGCGAAATACGTTTTCCAAGGTAGCGGTTTCAAAATGACGGCCAAAGAATGTAGTAAAAAAGGTTAGAAACATTTGAAAAAATACAGGGTGGTAGGTTACCCTCCGCGGGTCCCGTGGGGCCCGCGGCCCCCATGCGAAATTCTTTTCCTAAGATGGCGGCCAAAAAATAAAGTAAAAATGGTTAGAAATATTTGAAAAAAAAACAGGGCGGTAGGGTATGAATCACTGTTTCCAAGGTGGCGGTTTCAAAAAGGCGGCCAAAGCTTATAGTAAAAAAAAGGTTAGGATTATTAAAACAAAACAGGGTGGCAGGGAACCTTCCGCGGGTCCCGTGGGGCCCGCGGCCTGCATGCGAAATGCTTTTCCCGAGAGGGCGGCCAAAGAATAAAGTAAAAATAGGTTAGAAATATTTGAAAAAAAAACAGGATGGCAGGGTACCCTTAGCGGCCTCCAAATACAGGGTGGTGTTACCCTCCGCGGTCCCCGCGGGGGCCGCGGCCCCCAGGCCCCCACGCGAAATACTTTTTCCAACATGGCGGATACAAAATGGCGGCCAAAGATTAAAGTAAAAAATTGTTAGAAATATTTGAAATAAACAGGGCGGTAGGTTATGAATCACTGTTTTCAAAGTGGTGGTTTTAAAAAGGCGGCCAAAGTATATAGTAAAAAAAAAAAGGTTAGGATTATTAAAACAAAACAGGGTGGCAGGGACCTCCGCGGGGCCCTTGGGGCCCGCGGCCCCCACGCGAAATACTAGTTCTAAATATAAAATTTGAATTGACATTGATAGTTATGAAAATTAAAATTACAACACTTAATTCTTCCACGCTGGTCTGGGAGCAAAGAAAAAACATAGAATGTACGGATGGTATAAGCCCATCGAGGGATTGGGTGAAAATCTTAGGGATCATTGTTATCTGTGCTGTATAGGCGATGTGGCTAGCAACCCATCACTGTTTTGATTCCCCTTTCCATCCATACGCCCACAATCATGCTAAACGTGGTCTTTAGGTCTTGTCATCTTAAGCTCTGTCTACCCCGTAAGGGATAAAGACGTGATTTATGTATGTATGTATGTATGTATGTATGTAACACTTAATTACACTTAGGTTGACTGGAAGAGATCCCTTAAAGAGATAAGTCCGCCTTTGTGCATGTTTGTCAATTGTATTTGTCTTATGTTTATTTTGCACAATAGTTTACTTACTTTTTTTTACTTACCTACTTAAATTTGTAGGCCTTGTCAAATAATTATGTAACCTAAGTATTTAACAGTGCATTTGACGTTCCATTGAAATGAAATGAAGCGGCCAATAGGTTACTGAGTATGTACGCTGCTTTACTTGACAACAATCTACGTAAAATATGAGAATTAATTTCAATGTTGCACGTGTTTAGATAAAAACATACAGCAAGCAAACGGACGCATTTTCCTTCGTTTTCTACTCGCATTCTATACCGTTTGATAGAAGAAAATGGTGAATGCAATTGTAATTCCGAGCGCGTTATACAATAGGTATGGTATCTGGCCAAAGTTATTCTTGCTCTTTATAAAGTAGACATGAATGGAAGTAAACTTAAAAGATGGATACACTTTAAACTTAAGAAACGTTGCCATGATTACCATTCAAAGTTACGATGAAGTCTGAATCATTTGAATGCTCAGAACTTCCGTGGTTTCATATTGCTTTCAAATTGCTCCTTTAACATGGATTTATTAAACTTTCAATCGGGAAACTTTCCAATTGGCTATGGCCAGGCAGATCAATGATAGCAATTTATTTCAAGTACACATCTACCCACTCACCTTCTGCTTCATATTATGTAGACATATACAGCAATGGTTAAATATATTTTTTAAGATTTAATAGATAACTCCACATTACTACTCCGCCAAATACTCAAGTCAAGTCATGCAAAAATATAATAAAAAAAAACGTTTGTATGTCGGGAACGGTCCGACTAGTTTCGATCTTATCAGAAGACCTTTTTTAAGACTGAGTGCGGTCAGTCTTGAAAGCACAACTGTTCAACGACGGTGAGTTACGACGTTTGTTTTGTAGATTTTATGAATTTAATAATGTCTCGCGAAATTTAAATTTTCTTAAACAATAATAGTTCAACATGGACGTATGTAAAGTAAGTCCAATCCATAAAGTATAATTTTTATTTACATTTTCAGCACTGTTTCATTTGTTTTTTTTTTTTGCTTTTTTTGTAGGTATGTAGAATGTAGAAAATCTGTAAATTGACTCACAATATTCTAAATAAATCACAAATTACAAGCTACCTACATTAACCTTGTTTAACAGTATAAGCCACTTTTACCTAGGAAATAGTACAAAGTTCCCGCGGGGTGCAGACGAAGCTGCGGTCAACGTCTAGTGTAATAATTTACGTTTTATTACGATTCGGTATCTTAATAAATCGTTAAATATCTAAACATCATTCACAATATGCCTACACCTTTGAGCCAACATATTCAGTTCGTAGCGATGCTACAGAGACGTAGCGATCTCGTAGCACTCCATTGCATTCAAAGTGCATAGGGATCAATGCGTTGCATTGCATGTGTGACATACGTGAGGAATCGTAATTGAAAAGTTAGAGTGTGTTTGTTTATTGTAATGTAATATTTTTCAGGCGTTACGTCTGTGCTTCCATGCTGGTCTGGGAGTAAAGAAAAAACATAGAATTTACCAGTTGCTTCTCTTCCCGCGCAGAAGGTAAAAGCCCGTCGAGGGAATGGGCGAAAGTCTTCGGAATCATGTTATAGGCGATGCGGATAGCAACCCATCATTATTTTGATTTCCCTTTCCATCTACACGCCATTAATCATGCAAAACGTGGCCTTAAGGTCTGTTACCTTAGGCTCTGTCTACCTCGTAAGGGATAAAGACGTGATATATGTATGTATGTATGTTACGTTGTGGAGTAGGAAAATCATACACCTACGAGATGTTGACAGACTAACTGTGTATCTCAGGTGTATCTTAACTAAATTACTATTAATTACACATAAACGGATAACTCACGTATAAAAAGTCAGCGATAAAAGATAAAAGATAGCGGATGGTCGGTGCCCCCGAGTTGGAAAACTGTTTTAAATATCTTCTTCTTCTTCTTCTTCTTTTTGATTGTGGCGTTACAAGTCGTTATAGCGACGACAACTTCGCCAATGTCGGTAAAAAAATGTAATCATAAAATCTTGTGACAAAATGTCGGCAACGTTGTACGGTAACACGGTCAAAGACCCCCCTACCCCCCCTGTCGGGCTCTTAGCCAACGGTCAATGATATCCCTCAGATACTGCCAGGAAATCATTAGCCGTTGCCCAGGGTGCACCGGACCAAGCACTGCTCTTCCCCCCGGACGGATCCGAAAACGAACCGCAGCTCTTGTTCACACGTGGAGGTAACCCGACTCGCACCCCTGTTTTAAATATTGACCAAACGGTGAGTGTGAGCGAACCTTTACGGAGTGACAGATCAGTGTTGTGTGCTGCCCTACATTTGACAGTAATAAAAATGACGATGAAAACGAGGGTAGTTGTGCGCCGCTGTCAGTTGCGTCGAGCAGCCGCGCAAACGGAGCGCTGGCGCGCAGTGTTCGTTTCGCTGCCGCCGGGGCGAGCGCTCCAGGAAGAAGGACTACGAAATAGTCCGAAACATGTCGAGCATCACTCGACTTTTTATACGTGAGTTATCCGTTTATGTGTAATTATGAGTGAGAGTCACGGTAGTTTCATGTTGAAAGTAAATTACTATTGTTGAACATTCTCACCAAGGCCACGAATCAAAATGTTTTGGGTCAATATCACATAGTAGTGCACAAGGTGTCATAATGATTAGTCTGGAATATTCTAGCTGGGCCCTGTTTCACAAACTTGACAATTGTCAGTGACCATTGACAATTCGAAATGCAAGGCGTATGCAATATGAAACCAAATATCGTAGATTCTCGTCGATTTTGTAATGTGAACATAATTTTCACTTGTCATTGACAACTGTCGCGTTGATGAAATGTATTTAACCCGTTAAATACATCTTGAACATGATATCGACCAGTGTATGAAAAATTACTATGTCAAACATAATTAAAAATCCCGAAAAACATTTACAGGGAGTCAAGCTAATCTAATTATTTTAAACTAGCCTTCCGTCCGCAGCTTCGCCCGCGATAAATTAATTTTCCCGTAGGAATAGGTATTTTCCCGCGGTAAAAAGTAGCCTATGTCGTAGTGATAATGTAGTTTTCTAACGGCAAAAGAATTTTTAAAATCGGTCGAGTAGTTTCGGAGCCTATTAAATGCAAACAAACAAACAAACAATCAAATGTTTCCTCTTTATAATATTAGTATAGATTTCTAAACGACACTGAAAATTAGAATACATAGACAAATCCGAAAAGTAAAGCTACGGCCGGGAATCGAACCCGGATCCTCGTCATTCCGTGACGCGTGCTATACCTCTACCACCACCCATAACAGGTTATTAGCTAATCACGTGACCTTGTTAATATGCGAATTTTTGTCGCTAAGCGTCATCTGTTTGAATGATGTGTCTGTACGACACAATTGGTATGTCTGTATTTCAATTATTTTAGTCAAATATACTCAGCAGAACATCATTTGGCCCAGTCTCCATACAAAATTACCTATAGACACACATACACAAATCACGTCTTTATCCCTTACGGGGTAGACAGATCCTAAGGTAACAAGACCGACAGGCCATGTTTAGCAAGACATTGAGGGCGTAGAGGTGGAAAGTGGCATCAAAATAGTGATGGGTTGCTAGCCGCATCGCCTATATTAAAATTACCTATATTGCATACATAATATAAGGGCCACATTTTTGCCGCTGCGTATAATATTCCTTGCTCCTTTTACGATGAACAAGTTTTAAAGCTGCTATTCGCACTGACCGTAATATCCTTCGGCAAACCACATTATTATAATAATTCTGAATACAACCTAGATTCAAGTCGTAAATCATACTGGGATTTTCAGCTCGAGTTCCCGTCTAGCCGGTCTATTATACGAGTCATAAGTTTAAATTGTTACCTGAGCGCGGAACAGTTTAATTAAGTCTATCGTCAGCACTTTACCATAGATTTGACTGGACTAGGTGACAGTGTAAACCAGTAACCAATTCGAACGAGGTGTTGAATCTGCCCTCCCCCAATCACGCCTTCCCCCTCACCCCTCTTTCGCCAGCTCGCCCTAAAGACCCAAGACGAGTTTATGTACTAGCGCACGTCTATACAAGAACAAAATTGTCACATTTTCCATCGATTGGTTACGGGGCTTGTGCTGGGACAAGGTCGTCAATTGGTGGAATAGTTCTAGTTGCTGTAATTACTCCCCTAACTCAATAGTTGCGAGTCGAGGATCTTCAGGTGGTCAGAACAAAGTTCGCTGAATGTTGACAAAGGACGGCTTACTGTTGCGCATGGGCTATCTAAAACGCAAACACTTGCAATTTGTGTACTAAGCCATTATCATTTAATTGTACTGCGCAGTTTGCCTAACTATAAGGCTGAAGCGTACCTAAATACTAATTGTCTGCTTACAAAATTTGTTGCCTTTGATTTCGCCACAGATTTAGTAAACAATTACACGAAGATACTGGCTCGATAAAAAAGGAAATGTAGCTTAACTGACTTAAACTGTATCAGAATTAACGGCGAACACATAAACATTACATTACACAACGTAGTCGATCAACAAAGGCCAGTAGCGGGCGCAAATCAGAATCACATCAAAAACGAGGGCGAACAACAACATCGGGTAACTATGTTCAGAGAAGCGATCGAGAACGCGATTATGAAGCAGAAAGCATGAATATTCATTGTCCAGATGTTTGGTTCCATCAGATAGGCATGTACAGGCCGCACTCGAGGACCGCTGTGGGCCGTATCTGGCCCTTACATATTCGAAACCAATCAAGTCTGTAGCCCCACTGTTCCACGTGTTTATCAGAACAATGGCTGTCCTAGGACGTGTGAGCGCGGATATGCGTCTCTGTCTCCGTAAACACACGTTCTCATACTGTATGTAACCGTTACGTACCCGTTGTTTGCATCTAAAATAAAGCGTTTTCACATACACTTATCAGAATGTATAGTCGAATGGAACCGTGCGAGTATAGTGTTACTTGTCATAATGGAAACTTACGCCGCGAATTCTTCTGATGTTACTCAGTTTCTTTGAAGTTGGATCATAAAACTGATTGAAATTGAAATTGTTGTTATGTTTGATCAAGAATCAGTGTAAATAAATGTATACAAATCTATTTCACGTGATGAAATATCTATCACAATTTCGTAGAACTTATTTGAACTTAACGCAGTACGTTTGCTGTTGCTCGGGTCAGTTGGTTTTGTGTCAATATTTGATTAGTTTGAACATTCGATCGGTATGAAATAAGTCAGGGTGGATGAGCGCTTCAAAATATACAAACATCACCCGTTACATTATAAAATGGGATTTCGATCGTCCGTAAGAAATACACGTAAGGATAAACAAATCCATTTAATTTTCTTGAGTAAATCAAATACTGAAGAAAAACTGACGAGGTCTGACCGTCCTCGAATAGCAAAAATAACGGGTCACTTTTCCCACAACTTTGTATGAATATGAGAAGTGACCCCGTTATTTTTTCTCGTCAGTGTAGGAGTGATAGCAATATTCAAGCCACTAACAATTACTGGCACAGAGGTATTCTATCCTAGCTATCTAGGCTGGCAACGCATCTGCAATCCTCTAGTGTTGCGGGTATCCATGGGTAGTGGTGCTCGCTTACCATCAGGTGAATCACTTGCTCGGTTTCCTTCATTGTCGTGTAGAAAAAAATCAGCCCAATAGCCCAAGCCTTTTAATTCTGAACGGAGGCCTGTGCCGAGCGGCAGAGCAGTGGGATTTATAATAGACTAACTTATGCCCGCGACTTCGTCCGCGTAGATAAATCCCGTTTTTTTCCTTATCCCGTGGGAATTTCCAAAAACCCTGAAATTAGTTTCTTAGTTTTGTAATTACCTACTTTTGTATCAAATTTGAAGAGTCTTATTATAGTTACTGAGATAGCGTCACTCGGAATCGAATATATAATTCCCGTTTTTTCCTTATCACGTGGGAATTTCCAAAAATCCTTCCTTAGTGGATGCCTACATTGTATAAGGTATCTATGTGCAAAATTTAAAGTCTCTAAGTCCAGTGGTTTGGGCTGTGCTATCCCGCGGGAACTATACAATTTTCCGGGATAAAAACTATCCTATGTCCTTTCCCGGGACTCAAACTATCTGTACACTAAATTTCAACTAAATCGGCCCAGCGGTTTAAGCGTGAAAAGGTAACAGACAGACAGACAGACAGAGTTACTTTCGCTTTATAATATTAGTAAGGCTTGGAGGCGGAGACGGAACATGTTCAGATAGCAATCACGGCATCAATATGAATTGGAAAGCTTCCACTACTACATTCAACGACTGTCAGTTCTTGCGAATTTGAAGCATATTTAAAAATGTTAGGTGCCATTTAGGTACTTCTAATTGTTTTGTTTGCTTACAAAATTTTCAAGAATTTAAATAGAATTGTGTATGTAACTTTGTATTGTACGCACAGTAAGTAACTCAGGTAAATATAATAGTAATATAACCTAATTACTATTTTATTTCTTTCCGGCTACTTTCATTTTCGGTAGATTACCTATTACCGGTTCATATAGATGTCATGAGTTTACTGCATGCTTCAAACTAATTCATAAAGCGATGGTCGATCGAATGGTTAAATTATGAGTTAAGAAAAAAGAAAAGACAAAACAAAAGTTCATATACGGACACTTCTGATAGCAAATATATGGCGATAAAGGTGAGTTGAATTCCATAAAGCCTTTAATCAATATTACAATTAAGCACGTTGCAATACAGTAGTGATATAGAACTGCAATTTACGAAATACGTGCCTCAAGAAGATTTATAAAGAACGTTCCCAGGGTGTCGTAATTCACAAAGACCTCGTTTGTGAACGGACTCCCAGAGAATTTCATATTATTTTGTTAAGAAGCACTATCAAATACAGAAAAGATGCAGCTTATTGCATCTATTGAGAAAGTAATATTACATGCCGCTCCTGAAAAAGAATACCTAGGTACTCGGATTTCGCAGGTGAAAATATTTCTTTTTAGATTTCGAATTTTTGAGAAACATTGCGAAGTGCTTGTTTTCAGCCTGTCGCTCTTTTTGTCATGTATATTATTGAAAACTATAATGATTGTACACATATATCTTTGACGTGATAAGATCACAATATAGGTACATACATTTTGTTTGAACGCACAGAGATACAGGTTGTTCTATTAAAAGAAATACCTGTAGAAAACACCTACTATTAACTAAAATTACTAAAAATAAATAATTTAAACTTAAACTTTAGCAGTCTCAAACAAGACTAAATACACAGACCGAATAGTCTTGATTTAAGCATTTGAATTTCAATTTTTAAAATTTCCAGCAAAAATTTTGAACGCTTTGACTTAAAAATCACTCCCGTGAGCTTCCATAAACCTAAAAATAATTATGAGGAGAGCCTTTTTTAAAAAAACGTGATAATCTCTTACCTTTGCCGCTTTGTTGTTATTTTCCAGAAAGTTTTGAAAATATGTTAATAAACGAGTCAGCGAAAACTTTACCCCCGAATTAATTTGAAAAGATAGGTACGCAAACAAGAAGTCTCGCGCGCGCGAACCATTTTGCACTCGACTCGCAAAGTAACGCCAAATGAGTTTTGAATAAAACAACACAGCGAAACTTAAACACCCTGAGAATATACATTTAGCGTTGTTCCAGTAGTTTTAGCCCAAATCGAATAATTTTCAGAAAATAAACTAAAATAATACCCTGTAAACGTTTCAAAAGGCGTTTCAATTTCTATGTATATAAATTTTAGACTCAAAAGCCGTGGTAATATTTAGGTATAGTAGGCTATTATTTAGCTAGTAAAACTTTAGTTACCTACTAATTCATAAAATTAGTAATTATCGTTACATATGTATGTACGTACATAAATACTAACTTCCTAAAGTAAAAAACGCAAATTTTCTTGTCACAGGAACTTTCTTTACAAAGTTATGGACATAAAAAGTGATGTTATGATTACAACAAATTCGCTTTCAATCCAAATAAGCGACCACGCGACGTTTGAGTTAGCGGATTGGACCAACAAGTTTTTGAAAAAATAATCGATGGGTAAAGTTCAAGTTCGATGAATGAATTGTCAACTTATTTTTATCGACATAACCGAAGTTCACGTTACAAATTGCGCCTCTTCGCACTAATTGGTAACGCCTAATTGGTAGTCCCAGCAGAAAAATTACTTTCATCAACGAGCGAAGAGTTTCATAATTACTGCAATTAGGACCATTGCGGCGTTTTGTTCAAACGAGACGCAGGGGAAGGGCGGACGTGTCACGTGTACAAAAATATTTTTTTTATAAAAATTCACGGCAGGCGAGAATTTATCCCGTTTAATGGTTTGCTGGCTACTGATGAGCTAGAGCCTGCCCGACTCATCGTACCGCATTCCTTGACGCCAAATTGTAAACATCTCTTAAATAATTCAATTTAATTCAACGTAAACATACTTTAATTCGTTTCCTTTCTAAAGAGAAAAATAGCGCGGTGTGGTGTCAGAGGCCAAAAGTCACTTTAGACGACGCGAAGCAGCGTAGTAAGTAAGTTACGCTTGTGCAGACGCAAAATTTACGACATAAATTGTATTTCCAAGTATGTAGCAGCACATACGACGAAGCAGAAGGT
This sequence comes from Pandemis corylana, assembly GCA_949127965.1. Lineage (NCBI taxonomy): Eukaryota > Metazoa > Arthropoda > Insecta > Lepidoptera > Tortricidae > Pandemis > Pandemis corylana. The sequence goes on along the minus strand of OX421857.1, from coordinate 9,231,923 downwards.
ACGGATGTCTTCTGAAATTCCGTTGAATAAAAAAGTAGTTTGTTAAACTGACATATTATGTATAAAGAGAGGTCTTATTTATTCCGATGCGTGTAGGTGGCACCGCTCTGTGTCTCCGACAATCTCTGAGATAAGATCTGCGTCTAGCCCGCATCATTTACTCGTTTTAAGTTAGCGAAGAACGCCAACGTCATGAAATATGGAAGCACAGTGAATAATAAATACGTCCTATATTGGATCCCGTAAACTGTCATCGCCGTGCCTGGCTGTAAGTGGATCGCGGGGGCTGAATACAAAAGGGAGATCCCCTGATAATGGTTTTTAGAATCTTATTTCATCCGGCTCTTACAGCTGATCGATTAGAAATTTCGATACGCGGTTGCCACTCGCCTGTGGGAAAATGGAGAGGTTAATTTTACCTTAACTTCGTTTGAAGTATTCTTTTCAAAGTAGCTGTTTAACATATTCTTTTGACTATGTTTGGGTCGTAAGGCAGGCATTTTTGTTCAAAAAATATTTTCGAAAACATTGTTATATTTTAAACTGTATTTTTAAATCAACGGTTCGTTACTTTTAACACGGCGCGCAGGTCCAGTAGCTGCAAAGTAACCATCACATTCAATTTGCATCGGGCCTGTGTTCATACATTCTGAATATTTTTCTCGCAATATCTGTACATTTTCCATACTGGCATGAAAGGCAAATGGATTAGTGGCTTTTAACGGAGCAGCCGCCAGCCGCAGCCAACATGCGAGCATATCCAGCAAGACGCATCAAAGTGCTCTATTTACACAGAAATAATCCCTACCTTACTTCGCATATTTTACATTTTAACGATGCTCGCATAGAATTCTATTTATCGTCTTACAGAGCAATATCAATTCCAACAATGCAAATGAGCGCTTTCGATGCAATATTTCTCAATAACCTATTATTATCAATTTTATGCTGTGTAAATTACTTGTTAAAACCTTACATCGGCACAAAAAACATTTTTAATCATTGCCGCCGGGAAAGATTCCCCATTTTTTGCGGAAAAAATAGCAAAATATCTAAGGAACGCGTAGATTCAGCTTCGCAACAGGAAGCCCGTAGTCGGCGCACTATCCAAACAAACGATAAAAAAATACGAAAACATCAGCGAGCATTCCACGTAAACAAACTCCGTTTTAACATGTGTGTACCTTTACATTGAACTGTGTTTGTAAAAAAACAAATCACCGAATGTTTCTCTTATTATCAATCTGTTTTATGTGCACGAAATTGTGCGAAATATTTTAAGACTTTATTTTACTAAGAGACTAAAGAGACGCGACAGAATTTTTCATCTAAGTACAACTATATAACCCTGTCCCGCGAAATAAAGTAGTTTTATTTCTCCCGTATTTCTCAGTTTTCCGAGCATTTTTTTTTTCTTAATTGATTATCTTAGCTTACTCAGGAAACGGTATGTACATACTTTTTAACAAAACCACCATAATATGTATGAATATAATGCGATGCGCTTTCGCATCTAGTAAAGGAACAAAACGGCCCTCTTAGCAACGGTGAAATGTAGAAAACAAATCGCCTACTAAAAAATTCATGGTTCCCTGTTTTAAACAATGACAGGCATGCATCCACGCTCACAATCAAGCTAGAAGCGTGGCTACAATTTGCGTGGAGGTGGGTGCATAAGCCACTTCGCCCCCTTCGCTTGTCTTCCGACGTAGACAAGTTTCCACTACGAACAAGCAGCTAACTAGCAAGGCTATGTAACCAAAGATAATGTTCTCAATTCGTCTAGTATTCAAGCTTGTTGAAATTGGAGATTTTAGTTAGTAGTTGATTGCGGAGTTGGAAGATTGATGAAGTTTTTACAAGTTTTTGTTTAACTTACACTGTTCGAATGTAAGTATTGTATAGCTATAAATATGAGTAGGTAGGTATTTCAATAGAATCTGATAATCTTGTAGATACTCGTAGCCAACTCACATGGACACCAGATTTTGTACGTCCCTGTTAATCAATTGTAATTCAAAAGAAATAAATAATGAATAAGAGGATTTTGATCTTTATATACGGACCTACACAATCCGTCGCGGCGTCCGTGTCAGTTAGCTTTAAGGTGTCTATAAGATTGTCAGGTTCCATTGAAATATAAGTTCAAAACAATAAGTCACTTTTCAGTGATCAAATTCACTTGAAAGGTCATACAAATGTTGATTGGATAACAATGCGAGTACAGTCAGCAAAAATAGTTTGTACCTATCTTAAATAATGTTTTATTTTGACAATACTTATTGATAAAGCAAAGCAAACTGTTCATATCTAAGATAATGTTTAAATTTACACTTCAAATTACATAGGTAAGAGTCGCTAAATAATGAAATTTTGCCTTTGTTATTATAAGGCATAAGAGCTGATCACCGCTGCATATAGACAACCACAATACCAGAGAAATTGCCGAAGCATTGCCAACCTACAGGACTAAGATGAGTTGTCTCTTGTACCCGTCATTTTCCCCGTTCTTAATCTAGATACTGAAACAAAAGCCTGTAAGGCACTCAAACTGTGTTAAAATACAAAAAAAATACTCAAGAATACCTTCGCGTAAATCCGAAGAAACAGCAGAGCATCAAAGTTCTCATTGAGTAAGTGAAGTCATCGCTTCCAGCAGTCTGTAAGTAAAGTCCCGTCCATTGATAGATATTACTTCCTCCTTCACTCGAGGTAAAGACCTAGTGGCTGCAGAGTACACCGTTCGACGGGGGCAAACTGAATTAGAGACGTTTTTCTCCATTTTATATCTCTCGCCCTCTAAGGAGCGACGAAGTGGTGAATTATTGGACTTACTTTATTTTATAAAACGATTTCGTCTCGAAGAGATTTCTGTTTACTTTGCCACAAAACGCTTTTCACGTTCCAGCCATATTAAATTGATATAAATTGATAGTGAAATCGATTTCCATTCATTGGCTTTTATTGCCGTATTCGTACCAGGGATTTACTTAATAAGGTAGGTGCGGTTCGAGTTGCTCATTGATGTGTAGATTAGGTATATTATTTTGTATAGTATACGGTTTCTAATGTTGCAAGTCCCGGGTTATTGTGCGGGATAAAGTTGGTGTATTTTCTTGCGTGTGTAATTTTGCGGTGTTTCCTTTTCATTAACTTTCCACGCACAATATTGCAGGCTGGTCATAAACTCGGACGAAGGTGCTCACTTACAGCGAGACGCGATGTAGTTTCACCCTCGTCCACGCCGCGCGCCAACTAATGAGACTTGCGGAAATATTATACTTTTAATGAAATGAGACAACTTGCGGACATGCAATTAACCAACTAATATCAAGTTTGTAAAATATAGACTTTGAATTTAAAGTGTAAATATTAACAAAAGTGAGTTCCGAGTGAACATTCTGTTATTTGGGATATATATCGAGCTCAACATAGTTATTGGACAAGCAACAGTACTTAACTATTACCGAAAAAATTTAGGTAGGTAAATAGTTCAACAATAAAGAGCCGACGTGCTATAACTCGAAGAGCAAGACAGACTAGCCTTTTCTACTCTTCTGAACAAAATAGTATCAAGTTTTCAGTGGCTCATGTAACACAAATTTATGTAACTATTTCCAAGTTTATGCATTTATTTAAATATCTTCAGTGGGCGCGGTTCACCATTTCCTAGGAAATACAACGAAATATAAATATAAGCATTTTGTTAAAAAAAAATGCTGCGGACAGTTAGATTATACTGTTTGTGGCAAAAACTAAGGTCTAACCGACATTGTATTTTTATACATAGGTAACTAGCTTTTGCCCGCGACTTCCTCCGCGTAGATAACGTCAGATTGACGACATACCCCATACATCCACTCATGTCTCCAAATACAAGGTTTTTATTTCCTAATCCGTGGGAAATTTCAAAATCCTTTCTTAGAGCACCTACGTGATTCTCTAGGAATATTATCTAATAATTATAGTCTTAATTATTTACCTCGTGCTTTTATCCCATGGATAATTTGAAAAGTTCCCTTCTAGTTTATCATCATATCAAGGAACAATATGTAGGTATGCCAAATTTAATATCTGAAGCTTTATTGGTACAACATTTCGTGATTTTCCAATCCCGCGAGAAAATCGGGATAAAAGTATCCTATGTCTGTCTCCTGTACTGGTTCTAAGCTACGTCCGCCGTCCGCCGTTCTTGAGTTATAAATAGTATAACTAACACGACTTTCTTTAATATATAGAAGATTGTTTTGTATGCCTAACTCAATTAAAGGTGTATAATACAAATCCGAATACCAGCACAATTGGTTAGATAATATAATAAGTGTAAACAATCAAGGTTCTAAACAACAAACATTGTGATTAAGCTACATATACGCTAGAATAGAATACATGGCGAAACTGCTGCTTTCATGCTAGCCACTCACCCCAGAGTTGAGCACAATGGCAGTGTTTTAACGCATTTTTATGCCAAATATAGCGAAAATAATGAACCGTACCGCGCGGGCGTCGAATGAATTAAAACTAATGGAACAGTTAATTTCTCATGAGGATAAAGCGGAGCGGCCGAACTCTGGCAGATACCGCTCTGCGACTCGCACACTCCCACGCTATTCGCCGCCTTTTTTTTTCACACAGCAACATTAAACCACGCTGCCTCCACAAATACAGATGCAATCGCTGTAAAGCCAGCAATCTTGCTTTTGTAGCTACCTCTAACAAATTATTTTATTTGCCCGTAAACCAGCCGGCCGGCCAACAGACTTGAATTTACACGAATTTGGCGAAATACTTGGGACAAGGATGCAGTTTTCAGCAATGTATTAAATGCTGACAGTCGCTAATAAAAATGTTTTTGATACTCTAAACAACCTACTTTGAACAGAACTGCGTTAGAATAACGAATAAATTCCAGTTAACTTCAGTTTATTTTCATTTTATACGGAAGTTTCCACGGACTTGGTTAGTTAGACGTTCGTTTACACGCCAAGAACAACTCAATCGACGTTCAAACTTCCGGCATGAGTCAAACAGGACGGCATATTAAATACAAACCTTTGCATTTACATCCTTTCCAACAAAAGCAGCAGTTTTATAAATTAATAAATAAATACGTATCATGGAACCAACGACACCACTTCACATATTTATTCCCAAAATAAGCACAGCTTATAAATACTTTGAGTAATAAATATATAATTTAAGCCAAGTATCCAAGGCTCGAGAAAAAAATATTAGTATTTTTCGTACATACCTACTAAATAAATATATTATTCCCTAACAACCAACTCCCTAATCCTGAAAAAACAGATAGGTACAGACCTACTTAAATCAAATGGATGGTCAAAAATTTGTGTCTCATGCTCAGTAAGTGCTGGAAATTATAATGCATTGACCCATTTGTTGAAAATACTCCGAGAAAATTTCCGGCTTCCATATACTGTTCAAATTAAATCACGAATTCAATGTATGCAGAAACCGAAAATTTAATCCTAAGGATAAACAAAAAATTTTGTTCAGTATTTTTTAAGATTCATCCTGTATGTAGAAGTAGCTTTCATTTCCACAAACATTCTCAAAAACACGCAAGTACGAGTAAATGGATTCGACACTCGCTGTAGATTCTGATAATACCTAAATATAGATCTATAATATAGATATTAATTTTAAAACAATTATAATGACGTCTTTCTATAACTGTACAGTACACCCATAGAAACTCGTAGCTGTAGGATCACTTTTCATCCAACTTCCTATCATATGAAAATGTCACTAAAGTCGATCTTTGAAGTTGACGGTCACGTGTATTCGACATTATAATTATGACCTGCAAAGGATTTTCAATCTTAGAGAGGTAGACTCTGTGGGTAGACTACATATTTGGATGATGCCTACTTCTGGAGCAGAGCACGAATGTCGTATGGTGTGTGTGGTCGCGAGTAGCAAGGTATTGTTCTCAGTTCATAATAGTATAAGAAATTATTATTTTGTTAAAAAAAATTCGTTAACAACCTCAGGAACCTCAATTTTTTGCAATGGAACTTATACCAAAGAATATAGAACCTCCTTCTTTTTTCGAAGTCAAAAGTATCAACTACCTAGATAAAGACGACAGACAACTACCGTAACGATCAAAGTGGCCCATAAGTGACCGTCTCACATCGTCACATTCGTCGATTTTCGTAGCACGGAATACGTTTCAGACGCTCCGCAGCCTTGGCCAGTTGAAGCATTCATCTTAATAGTCCAGTAGTGCCGGATATTACTTCATTCTAGGCAGACAAGACAACGGACGCTCCTGTCTCATATGAGAAGATAAATTATGTATGACACGGATATCTTAGACCTTCGCCGGTCCGTAAAGTTAGCTTTAGGTATATCTTAAATAAAAAATAGATACCGTCTTACGGATACAGCGAATGACTCTTTGGTATTATTTGCAGTGTCACTACGACGTTTTCCTTTACTTGCTTGTTTCAACATTACCTTCCATCCAAGCCTATTAGGACTCGCCATAGTGATATTCAAGCAAACCTTGTATTATGTTGCTTCAAATGGAGCATAATCAACCTAAAGCGTCCTTTTTTATTTTTTTTCTCAGTCGCGTTTTCTTTATAATGCTTTCCAAATGACGGCCACACTTTAGGTTCGTGAACTTCAAATTATTGTTGCATTTAAAATAGTTAGATATTATCGTAAAAACAATACTTGCCATATGGCAAATGCGTCGATGTTTTTTTTGTCATTTTTTCAATTCAAAATTACAAATCATTAACTCAATTATTTAAATAATATGTCTTTGCTCTGTGCTTGAAATTACTTTAACTAAGCTGTCCCGTTGCCTATATCATTAGGGTAATGGTGATTTATTTCATAATAATGTTATGATCGTAGTTATACGACAATAATAATAGGTAACTATTTTTAATAAACAAATATTTTTATTTGTCATTCGGGCCACGTATTAGGTACGCTCAATAGGTACTTATCCTCATAAGCGTATTGAACCAGTGACAGGTAGGTAGGTACATACTTTATATTCATATATAATAATATAAGTCAATGACCTCTACAAATGGTTTTCTTACCTCGAAGTACTCCACTTCCCTATTTTCTTTACCGCAGTCGCTCACTGTAATATCCTAGAGCAAACTTGAACTGTCGACGATTTTGCTCCCGAAAAGTTATTTCGCTGAAAGTTGCGGTCTGGCTAAATAGGAAATTAGGTAGGTAATCTCCTGTAAGCAGGCCCGCTTATTTGTAAATGTTAGAATAGCAAGGAAAATACTTAATTTGTTTAAGGCAAGGAGTAATTAAAAGACACAGAGACTGTTAAATAACAATGTTATGTCTTATAATAGTGCTCGACTTTTTTTTTCATTTTGGCTGTCATTTACGACGTATTTAAAGATAGCCTAGCTAAAACGTACCTTGCGTCAAAAAAAACTAGGTAATAAAAAAACATTCAAATACGCATAGGCACCTAACATTCGAATAAATTAAATCTAATTAACAGAACTAACGACTGTTAAAACGGAGGTGTATGATTCGATCGAGTACTTACATAGGTAATTTTTCACGAGATGTAGGGGGCCGTCCATTAATCACGTGAGGCTTGAAAGGGGGGGGAGGGGTTTGACAAAAATCACGAAATGTCACAAGGGGGGAGGGGGGGGTGTAGTAAGATATCACGTGTATTTATTTTTTCATTATTTTTTCAAACGCGCGATTTTTAAATTACAGTTACATGTATTATAGTAAAATGACACAAAAATATATCATGACATATACGATACCAAATTAATATATAAATTCAACACGCGCGCTTGCGCGCGCAAGACAATTCTAGTTCTAAAAAAATTAAGATTTTTTGTAGATACGAAAAATACACGTGATGTTGGATGGGGGGTGGGGGGGGTAGTCTTAAACCTCACCATGTATCACCAAGGGGGAGGGGGGGTTAAAAATGCTTAAAAAAAGATCACGTGATTAATGGACGGCCCCTAGTGGAAAACCAGCAAGTGGTCACGTGAAGGTAAGTAAGCACCACCATGGATGGGCTCTCGCAACACCCAAGGTGTTGTCAGCCTACAGGGTTAAGATGGAATACCTCGTGTGCCAGTAATTAAACCGGTTACTCTCCACGCCCGAAGAGAGCAGCGTAAGCAGTGCTGCTGGGCGGTAGGACTGGCGAGTACTTATACTGGCTTTAAAACTGTAAAGCGCTGAGTATTTAAGGTCACAATCGGCTCCGTTTTTAAATGACTAGAAGTGAAGATGGATTCTGTAATTATACTGTTACATAGGTAAGTATACCGCCAAAGACTATACCTAAGTCTAATAACCATTCTACGGGTTCGATTCATTAGACACGAACGATTCTGAAAGAACAAATAAATACGTTATTACCGCGGACGTGATACTAAGAGCTATCAGTAACTCTGTACAAACGTGTTAATAAAGGCCCGCAATAAGTCAGCAACAATTATTCTGAGTCAAAATCAATCCACGATATTAATTTTGCCACCCTCATAAGGCACGCCAAGCAGACAAATAGCTCTGAAACTAATGCAATATTCCGCTCACGTTTTACCCCACAACTATGGATAACTGAGGCTGAAGATACAAAGAGAGACTAAGCAACTGCTAAACTTATTTTCTTTTCGGTTTTGAGAACGTATAAGCTCTTACTTTTATCCCCCGATGCACCTCCGAGTCAAGATGCCTTTGAGTGTGTAAGAAAAGGAAGTTACCTCACGATGTGAAGTTTTATGTTATGTCAAGTGGAGCGAAGAATTTAAATTTATTATAACCCTACACTTTTCAAGAACGCATCAGAATAGATATTAAAATACGAGTAGAAATAATTGGGAGTAAAATATTGTATAGAACAGATATATAGATTATCTATAAGACTACGATAAAAGGATTTTAAACGTACACTTAAGCAAGTATATATTTTATTTCTCGGATTAAGTAAAGATTTATTAAAGCTTGGTTTTCATGTCTAATGTCAATTTGCGTTAACCAATTGGCATTAATTAATGAACTGAAAGCCGGCCATGATTCTCAAATCGAGGCCCGGAGGCGACGCTTTAAGTTACCCACCCTTTCTTTATATGAAAGCTAGGTTTATTAGTTAAGGTTAAATCAGCAGTTTATTCTTCCTACAAAGGAAAGGGAAGGATGTTCGCGACACATTTCAAAAGAAGTGCGAAAGCGGCGCGTCCCAAGCCTTTCGCGCGTCTATGCCTGCCAATTAGGGCGAACTATCGAGGCCAATCATTCTTACACTGCCTAAATTATCCCTTCTATCGATCCATTGAAGTGAACGAATCATTCGAGTTTGTTGATTATGGCCTAACAAATGTTGAACGTTGGTGCGACGATATAAATAGGCGATATACCTAAAGCTAAATAAGATACGTAGCGTAGGCAGAGGTATGTACAGGTAGAATGTAGGAACTTAACTGTTAGACCCACTTGAAAAAGAGAGTTTTCGTATGCAGGTATCCTAAGTCGTTACTTCAGTTCAGCAATAGGTACCTATCTCCGATTTAGTTTTTTTTTTCGTTTCAAAAAATATTCGTAACAGAGGCCATTTCCATTTAGCTACGTATACCAATGAAATTTAAAGTAGGATATTGTTTTTGTTTTAGGAAAAAATAAAAGGTTACAAAACTTGGGCTGATTGGTGATAAACTATAATAGACTTTATACAAAAATATTTAATAATTTAGGTAGATACCTACCTAGGAGGTAAGCACTTAAGCTCGTAGCTAGGTAAAAAATATTTGTCGAAGAGTACCTATTCTTGCAACAAGCAATTTACAGATCTACTACAAACCCAAGATAAACCGTTACCTACCTACCTACATTAAGGTAGAGCTATGTCCATCGCCTATAATATAGGTCTTGTTACCTTAGGTTCGGTCTACCCCGTAAAGGATAGGGAAGGATAAAGAAATTAATTATTTTCTGTTTTATGTACGATGTAAAACCCTTTTTAATAAAGTTTAAAAAGAGTGCGAACGTTCTGAAACCTAGCTTAGCCCTATAAGTTTAGTAACTACACAAAAAAGTCATGATTCAAACCTCATCGTAAGTTTGGAGTCCTAAAAATGTAGGTACCTATTTAAAAAAAATACAAAAAAGTAGTCATGAGTCACTTAACATTGTAAATTTAACGGTTAGATACAATTCCAAAGCAAAAATAAATACCGCTAGGATACATTTTTTAAGGTACATTTTTAATAATAAGATTAAATTTTTATAAAAAAATGGACTTAAAAAATTACATTATTGCTGCTAACTAATTAATTAGCTTGTGTCAGTCAAACAGTTTTGTTGATTGTGATTGCACTGTCCTTGATTTCAGAAGTATTTAAATGATTTTTGGTTTTACGCCCACAATTTTGCTAAATGTGGCCTGTAGGTCTTGTTACCTTCGGCTCTGTCTACCCCGTAAGGTATAAAGACGTGATTTGTGTGTATGTGTATGTGGTTTTATGATTTAAGGAAAACGAGCGACACGTACTTAGTTTATGTGAAGTTAAGTAATCGGGGCTATCACAAATGGTGAATTTGCCACTAGAGCCGCTAGTGTCGCGTGAGGCCCAATATAATATTCACTTTTCACTGGTTTTTTCATTGATTCCCCTTTCCACCTAATACGCCCAAAACCATGCTAAACGTGGCCTTTAAGTCTTTTTACCTTAGGCTCTGTCTACCCCGTAAAGGATAAAGACTTTATTTTTGTGTGTGTATATTATTTATAATCAATAAACTTAATGAGATTCAAGGTTTAAATTTTGTTTCGGCGCCGATTTTATAAAGTCGCCTTTTAGTTAGGGAGCTGGCGAGCAAAATTTCTATATGATCAGCACACAAGGCAGACGTTATTAATAGTGATATTTATGCCCTAAGAAACATCAAGGACCTAGTCTGCCACCATGGTTGCGCTGCGTTGTAAATTTACAGCGTTTCAAAAATGTAAAAAAAAAAGGTGTGCTATATTATGCGCACACGTCTGCCTCTGGGGCTGATGATCACAGTCATCCTGGAAACACAAAAAATCGAAAAGGCAGACATCCAGGGCTCTGACTTTTTTAGTATTTAATTTTTTAATTTATTTTTATGATTTTAAAAAATGTATATGAAGTGCACACTTGGCAGATTGGTATCTTTCGATCAATAACAATGAGAGGAACCACGGAAAAATAGTCTGCCACCATGATGGCGCTGCGTTGTAAACTTACAGCGTTTCAAAAATGTAAAAAAAAAAAGGTGTGCTATATTATGCGCACACGTCTGCCTCTTGGACTGATGTTTGAATTCCTTATGAAAACCAAGAAAATCGATGAGGCAGACGTTCAGGCCTCTGATATTCCACAGGCAGACCGTTTGATTTTTTTTCTGAATTGAATTGATTTTTTTTGCATAGATGAAGCTGAAGCTCCAGAAGTTTAATCGTTACCGTGAGTTTAGAGAATAATATTAAACAAAATTATAAGAATAAAACTAAACAATAACAATAATCCCATGCAATAGGTACACACGGCAATATAATCAGGTAAGCACCTACGCACGCTCGCGCCGTATCTATCCTGCTTACCGAATAGCTTTGCCTGCTGTCTCTTGATTCCGTGAATTTCAAACAGTTATACAGCTGAAAATCAGTGAGCAAAGTGTCTGCCTCATTTTTTTTCGAATCCACGGAGTCATGGTGAATCGAATGGGCGCAATGAGAACCGTGTGCAAATGACTTAGTAGAGTTTTTTTTTTTTACATTTTTACAACTCCGTCCCATGATAATGCAGAGTCCTGAATGTCTGCCTCTTCGATTTTCTTCGTTTTCAACATGATTGTGACCAATGAACTCCAGAGGCAGACATGTGCAAATGACTTAATACCCCCATTTTTTTAAGCAACTTCAATCCGCTGTAACGCGAAAACGCAGCGACATAGGACCTTAATTGATTGAACCAAATCGATTCGTAATGATTTAAACTGCACTCCACCTCGACGTGAAACGTGTGCAAATCATATACCGAAATGCTCGCCAGCTCCCTAACTATTTGACAGCTACACCTCTGGACCTTAGTCAACTGTGGCGCAAACTGGTGAGCAAAGAAACAATAGTCCGAATTGCTTTGAATTACTCAGACTTGTTCACAGTGACGTTCCGAACAATGAACTGTTTAAACAAGAATAAAATTATGTTTTCGAACGTCTTTACGATAAACGTCACATTGACACATGACATGACTGACAGAGACAGAACAGACAGCATTGACATTTTCTGTTGGTTTGGTGTAGAGTTTTTGTGCGTGCATTAATGATACAACAGAATAGACCTTGTATCGCGTGACTAAAATAAGGTGGCTCCTTAGACTGGGAAAAATTGATCAGTTATTTACATTCTCGCAGCGAAACAGGAAGCTAGAACGAGACGCACGGTTGGATCAAAGGTATGTGCTACTTTTTAAACCAAAAGTTAGTTTTGTAACAAACCTACCTTATGGAAAAGTATTTGCACGTTATTTGCTACAGTTTCGTTTATTTTGTGATTGTTTATATTAAGATAAAATGTTCTCTTCTGATCAAAACAATTCTTGAAATCGAGTCAGATTACTAGCAATGAGTGGAATGACGCACCACCGTCGATAATTATTATGAGCTGTGCATACAATGATTTACAGTATAAATATGAGATACCAGAAAAGGTTTATCTAGTTCCTCGCAAGTAAAGAAGTGTAGGAATTGAGTGTTGACCAGGAACAGGATAATTCAATTCAATTAAATAATTGCCCCTCCTTGTTCATGTCTGTAATAATAGGTGTGTTGTTAATATACTGAAGAGGTAAATTTTGTTTGTTAAGTATGTATTTTACAAATTCATTTTAGCTTGAGAAAGTGCTAAATTTCAGCCAGACAGACAGTTGTGGGAAGGAACTGGTTTGTAACAAAACAGTTTATTCTAAGCTGCCTTAGTTATTAATATCTAAAATGTTATAATAAGAAAATAATATTTTAACTAGATAAAAAAACAATTATAACTAGGTATAGAAATTTGTTGTTTATTATTAAACATAAAAACCTGTCTAAAGCATTGAATTTACATTGTAGTTATTTAAATCAGCCGTTTGGTCTTTTAATCTTTTACTGAAGTGAAAAGTTAATGGTAAAATGAGGACCTGGTAATCTAGTACTGAAGGACTTACAACCACTGAATTTAGATTATTATTCACTTTCAAAATTTTGTTTTGACCCATAAAGAGAATGAACATCCACAGATGTTTACATACATAATACCTAATTCCATGTATTCCATTTAATTTGCAATTTTTCTTTTTCTTTTTTTATTCATCTACTTGGTTTTGTTTGTTTTAGTGTTTAGTATGTTTTTATGAAAAAAATATTTCCCGACCATTTTTTTGTGTCACATTTTCTTGGCTGTGATCTTTTTAGTAGGATAAAAAAAATATGTAAAAAAAGCTTTCTCAAGCAAGTTTTACTTACAAAATATAGTATTTAGATTTTTTTAAGATTAAGATAATGTAAGTAAGTAAATGCTTTATTGTATAAATATAAAGAAACAAATACAATTCACAAAAAAATAAAAATAACATTAATAAATGCACAAAGGCGAACTTATGGGTGCGGATCAGAATATATAAAGTTTAAAATGTATAATGGGTTAAAATACATAATGGTTCAAAATATATAATGGTATTTTCTGTAAAACTATTAGCTAGATGAAGTTATTTGATAGTGTAAGCTATAGACTGGTTTAGGTTAGGTTAGGTTTATTTTATAACAATCCTATTAATATGCCATTTCCTCAGAAAATCGCATTATATATTTTGAACCATTATGTATTTTAACTCATTATGCATTTCAAACTTTATGTATTTTAATATGTACCCCGAACTTATCCCTAAAGGTTAACCTTTGAGTAGATGAGAGGAGCATTCAATGAGGGACCGACAAAGTGCGAGTTTAAAATGCAATGTAGTAATTGGATAGGTACCATATTATGTCAGCCATTTATAAATTACCTACATAACTTTTATATTAAGTACAGTTTTTTTTTTAGCTAGGCTCCATAGACTTAGAGGTAGTTGCTTCAAATCTTGCAACTGTCCACTTCCAGTCCCAAACCCTAGTTGTCAGATGGACTTAAAATTAGATACATGTATATAATATAGCTCAGATGACAATGTAATAATCAATTGCCATCATCAAAATACCTTGGATTCAAAATAATTTTGATTTACCTAGCAGAAAACTTTTTAATGTAACTTCTTATTAATTTTGATTAATTATGAATGAAAGACTATTCATCCCACTTAGTTTTTGGGAATAGAGATTAAACTTAACCTTTTTTTGTGAATAAGTAGTCAACATTTGAATTTATTATTTTATATTGGAACTCTAAAATACCATAAAGACTTAATTTTAAACTTGTGATGTGAAATTACATTTATAGTGGACCTCACTAGTTTAAATATTAGTAAGACCACATTATATAATGTGCCTACTTTTCAGTTACGATATGTATCATTATACATACTATAGTACCTAAGTAGTGTAAATAGTTTGTGATTGCCACTAGGACATATCCTAGAGCCCGCAAATGGTCATTGAGGTGCTTTGTTACATAGGTATTTCTAGCTCAATTGAAATTGGAACATCCTGCTTTTATACATGTGATACTTTATCTATAGATCTACAGATGTAGGGATACACAAATGATACTTCAACAGGGATATTTCTTGCAATCTTAATTATATTAAACACTCGTGTCTGACTCGTCAACGCCCACCTAGACCTAGAAAGCTGGTGTTTTGCATAAGGGTTGCCTTTAAAATGCAGAAAAGGAATTAAATTTGATTTTTCGAAATACACACGGGATAGGGAACCGCGGGCACAAGCTAGTAGTTAACACAATAAAACAAATTTATTACTATTTAAAATATTTAAATCATCAACCACCAATCAAATTCAAAGCGTCACAAAAATTGTCATCAACATGATACATCATACTTCTTTTCGGTGTCAATGTCTCCGAATTTATTTTTTCGTTTTGTACAAACTTACCAAAGCCTCATTTTTATAATGTGCAAAATTCAAACATTCTATGAAGCAGATGTTAAATTTTGTATTTAATGAAACCTACTAGACCTAATAAATATTTTGAGTTCACTGCTAGATTACATAAATTCATTCCCATATTTCATGCATGACGTCCAACCACCATAAAAGCGTCCGATTTCGTGAAGGAACACTTCCTTTCGAGTCTGCTAACCTAGTACCCCGGCGTTGCAATTATGGCGGCCTGCCAGCGACAGCACGCTAATATCACTGCAGAGTCAAACGGTTATAAGTCACGTTTCACCAAAATGCCCAAAATCCGGTGCAATATCCCAGAATATAACTGCGAACGATGGCTGCGACGGAAGTTAGAGCTTTACGTCAACAACGCCGGTATTGGTAGCTATCATGTCTACACGGACCGTCGCATACGCGTTATTGATTATCCGATCTTGCTTTGAATTCTTAAATCGGAAATGTAGAAAAGGCGTCAGAATTTATCAGATTAAAGAATGAGAGAGGATTTTGTTCGTGAGGTCAACATTGACAGCAAGTGATGCATTTTATTATTCCCTCGGTATTCTGAAAGGCTCAGACCTACAACAACTTAGATACGTATCTACTTTCTATTAAATAAAAGCTTAACTACTAACTAATAACTCAAACTAGTACCTACTAGTATTATCTGGTTAAGGTCGACCGAGTTCCTGTTTAATTGAAGACAAGACAACACATTCTTGGAAAATACAGTACAAAATATCACAAGGTCAGATCAATCGTCCAACAGTATCCACTTTGGTCAGTCTACCAAATGACGTCATAGACTAGACTTGTCAAAATGTTATAGACATGGACCATAATTATTTGGTCTTTGAGACGATCAAGTTCATATCATAACAATGTAATTTTACAAGAAGAAAAGGTAGTGTGGGCTTGGTGTGGATTTCAACTAAAATATTACAATATATTATTGTGTCTAGTCGATTCTGCTCCTATCTGCTCGAAATATGTCGCTTGAATAACTATTTAATTCGAGTATTAAAAATTAAACTTTTTTTAAACGATTGTAATATTCACAATATTTTTGCACACACACACACACACACACACACACACATAAATCACGTTTTATCTCTTACGGGGTAGACAGAGCCTGAGGTAACAAGACCTAAAGGCCACGTTTAGCATGGTTGTGGGTGTATAGGTGGAAAATATTTGGTGGTGAATATTTTTGCAGACTGATTTCTTGTCCTAAATGTTCATTTATGTAGATGATTATTAATTAAATGATAGTAAACTGAAACTGCGTAAAGTGGGATAGAATTTCGCGCGCTTCCTATGGCGTTTACGATAAGGCTGCCTTACTTGTAACCTCTGGAAATTTCTAGAAAACGATTTTGTGTCAATAGACACCCTCAGTCGCTAACTCGTCCTTTGAGACCAATATCCTTGGCACAGCTTAGCAAGCTCTAAATGAAGACGAAACAAAGACAAGATTAAACGCCTCTTAGGTTCATCTTTTCGTCAAGCGTCTACCCTACCATGAATTTGCTTAAATTTTGTTTCCTTTTTCGTATTTTTTATGTGTCTTTAAACTAATTCGGAATACTTCACTAGGTGGTTGGGTTCATTTGACAAGTTTATTGACCAATGTGTTCATATATTGGTTATTCAAAGTGTACCCCTTGATGACTTAATTTTGGAACCAAAATTAAGTAAGAGTGTCCTTTAAAACTAACTTGCTTAAAATATTCCAGAGCCTCTAGTGTAAGTTTTCGCATATAAAAAAGTCTCGAACGTGTTAACGTAAACGTCTCAATTACTATGAAATACTTGGCAGCGCCACTTGCGGATCAAAACGGCAACAAACTGTTCTCATAGTATTTGACATTTTAACGCAAACGCATTCGAGACGTATTTTGTGACCAAAAACCCACGCTAAGCATACTGTCCAATTCTGAGACACCTTGTGGAATGATGAATCAAGCTATGTTGAAAGGGTTGCTGTTACTATTGCAATGCCTATCTTTATACCGCCTTGACCTTTTCAAATTGACATTGTTGATAAGAGTACGTACCAAATATTATTAACCTTTGCCAAGGTGGCTTCCATCTGTTGCGATCGTAAACGTCGTACCTGCTTCATAAATTGGTCAGAAGTAGTGAACTTTGACAGTGCTGTTTGCTAGTTTGTTAGGTACCTTGTATCGAAGCTGGTACAGAATAGATATAAACCAGTTATGCAAGAGGGGAATTAAAATATCTCAACTATCTAAGTGACTACTTTTAATGACAATATATTTTCATCCAACACTGATTTTGATTAATCAACGACGGTTGTATTGATAATCTGTTTGGTAGTTTTCAGGATTAGCGTGATCAAACAGACAGACATGTTGTTTTTTTTTTACCTATATGTAAAGAAGTTGAAAGCTCAGCTAGATTTAAAACTTATTGATCACCACGTTACCACGGACCCTCTAGGCTAGCAACCCACCGGGTTCCTCCTGGTTTCGTTTTGCAGGGGTCTATGGGTGATGGTTTCTTATACGTGACCCACTTGCACGTCAGCCAACCTATTTCATAAAAAAGTGAATCTTCAAGGCTTCGACAAGGTTTTTATGTATATGTAATGATCCCTATAAGCAATGATAAATAAGAGTAAGATCCTAAAATAGGCATACTGTGCGGTAAATGATAGTAGATACAACCACGCTCTATCTTGGTATCCTAATGAACGATCTCAAGGATGTTTGCATCATTCTATTAACAACCGGTTTATTCGCACGCCATGGAAAATAAAAACAAAGATATAATCAAAATATATTTCTAGATGCCAGGTTTTTGTGTGTCCATGACGTTGGATAAAACAGTGTTGTAAAATCTGTAAGGTAACGCCCGCTCATACCATTCCTTTTTCATCGTACGCGGGATTAAATCCTCCATTCATCTTCGTGTAAAACAAAGCGTTGAAATTTGTATGGGACCGACCTCGTGGGTAATATGGCGTGCTAATAATTATCGCCTCATAGCATTCATGAAACAATAAGTCTTTTACTTTGCTTCGCGCTGTAACATCCCTCTAGGTACAGGCATTTGGATTTTCCAGGAGTTGATAATTATTGAATAAGGTCGGAATTGCAAGAATTGTTATTATGCTACTAATGAGTAATAAAATCCGGTGAGATCATTACGTTTTTAAAGTAATTCAGTAAACATTGCTATCTTGTTCATATCATGACAATAACCCAGTTCGTAAACACTGTGTGATTTAGTTAGTCGTTAGCAGCGGAGTGCGGTTATCGCTACCGTTTTTGTGCGTGCTAAGTTTAGTCGTGATTTGACCGTCGTTCGCTCTAGTGAGACAATTTATCATTTCCTGCTACTGGCCGGCAAATCTGCGCCATTACAGCTGTAAGTTTGAATATTTATTTGTATGAATATGTGCAGCGCAGCATAAATTCAAACGCTCAGGTTTATTCCTAAAACGTTGTTAGAATTTTGCTTTCGAAGATCAAACTCGTAGGTAAAGCATATGTGCACCTTTCTTAGACTGCAATATTCTTTCAATATAGTCTAACGATATAAAGTTACCTAGCTACTGAAGACGATTCGATATATTTACTACCTATATTACTCTTTGGTAGTTGGAAATCTGTGCAAAGCGCACCAACTCCATCCTGAGCGCATTTTATCTGGCGCCACCGTCCCACGGGCATGAAGTGTGAACACGCCGGATATTTCCGCCGGTATAAATCCCTGTAAGCGACACCCTTACTTACCCGCGGCGTCCTCTATGCAATCCCTGAATTTGTGGAGACCGGCTGCGATGCACCGCGTCTAGAATTTGAACGCGCTAAATCCCTCTTGCCGGCTGCCCACAGTCTGCGCCGCGCTTGTCACGTACTCGCATTTGATTCCACATTATATCACTAGACTGGGTTTGAAAGAGAGGATTTAGTTGATAACACGACGATTTGAAAAACGACAGAATAAAGCTGAAAAAACAATCGGATACAGAAAAGGTATCAAAAAACTATTATGCGGATAGACAATAGATGAAGGTGCGGTTAGAGGTACGGCGGTGGACGGCCGGTGAAGTGCGGAGGTGACAGGCGAGCCGTTAACGCCGCCGTTACAGGCTCAAGTGATATATGAGCTGCGAAGTGGCTCGGTGCCGCTGTCACTTCGCGTTCCGCCGCGCCACACCGCACCCGCAAAAAGATAAAAAGGATTCCGAAATACGATTCACAAGTGGGCTGCCGGAAATGGGTAGAAAGTTACCGAGCACGGCTTTATGTCGGGCAATATATCTCCCGTATCGCTTCACATCCAATTTCTGCTGTATGGCATGTAATATCCCCAGGGGGTCCTTTTAATTTTTAGTCCGACGTCCTTTTTAATCAGCACGAAGCCATTAATTCTAATAGCAGCGCCACTAATCATACCCGAGCCGGCGAGTCTCTGAAGCAAACATGGAAGAAAATTGTGTGAAATCCTGAGCTTAGTCGGTCGTGTAGGTAAAGCGGAGCCAGTGGTCGCGTGTCTACCCTTGCCCTGACCCCCGTGACCGCGTTGACCTGCGACATTAAGGCGCGCTCCATAACGCTACCGGCTCACTTTGCTTTCCATCACTGACAAATTCACTCTCATCGATCCCCATCTTCCTTTTGTTTCGTGTAATCATGCGGAAAAATACCACTAAGTACCTACTTTGGTCAACGATAGCTTACTTTAACAATATTACTTGCTGGCTATTTTGTTGTCAACCGTAAACTGGATGGAACTACACAAAGTTTTCAGTTAAGTAAAACGTTTGAGTGAATTCTCGCAAATCGTTTGCTGACTGCGGTCGCTGCATGCTAACAAGCTTATGCGCAACGATTTCGGGTGAAATTGTTCGAGGAATGTAGCCAGGTGTCATAAAGTTGCACCGCACCGCTGACGGACAGGCACGAACATTGCAGCTCAACGCTGAAATGCAGAAACGCCTGTAGGTAAAGACAGCTTCATCTTGTGGGAACATTGTAAACAGATTCATGAATGTTCTATGTATAGTAAAGGGCATAAATATATGTGCGTTAACCAAAACGTCAAAAACATCTATACACTTTTATGCCATAAATAAAATAAAAATAAGGCCGATGATACATATATTTGTATTTCCTTCAATTACATATTAATCGATTGCGACGTAAATATATAGCTAAGTTAAAAAATAATAATACCTACCATAAGAGAGAGCATTAGTTTTAAATTAGAATACAAAAAAAAACTTTACTTTATCTCTTCTTTAGCACTATTTATAGCGAAGTTCCGCCAAGGAAAAAAACGTGCTGTCACTTCAAACTTTAAAACGGCAATGATAATAATCTGCGTTAATTTAGCCACAATTAATACGAGAATATTGCCCAGCATAAAAAAACACTTTATATTTAGTAGTTTTGTGTGGAACTTGGCCTAAAAACTAGGCGGGAATCTCATCTTTTATAAAAATACTCAAAAAATAGACGATGATAGGTATCCCAGGCGAGGAGACGGGGTTTTACGGTAGTCAGTACGAGTGACAATCACACAAATTTAAAACAACACTATTCACACCAGGAATCATTATTAATGTATTATTGTATGCTATCTGGTCTGAAATTTCATTTCATTTCATTTTATATTATATTACCATTTTCACTAGCAAGTGCAAATTACAGAAATACCTGCCTACAGTTCATGAGCTCCTAGAAAGCGACATTCGGGTTTATCTTGCTGTCTCACTCACTCTTATGGGTTTGATAATTGAATCGGCCGATGGTACCCGAAACCCGAAACCCGAATGTAGTTTTAAGAGATTACGGACTGTAAGTTGGTAAAGGTATTCAGGTAGTAAACCTCCCTCTCCTAAACGGATTACTTATAGTAGGTGAGATGTACACAGCAGAAATATTAAATATTTTTTTGTTTTCAGTCTGGCTTATTCGTTTGCTTTGCTTCGAATTTAAATTGAACAACATTTCCGAAGAGGAAAGGCTTATCCAAGCAAATTAAGTTGATGTTATTGAACTCGCATGTTTATTTTCCTGTATGCTTCATGTACCAGGCTTAGACAATAGGAAGTCTTAAGGAAAAATTGTGGTAATACGTGCAAGAAAACTTGGCTTAAGGCTAGGTAGTCCAACAGAGGCCGCGTTTTAGAGTTTTTAAAAACCATCTCAGACGTAGAAAATAGGGTTTAAAAATCTGAAAAAAATATATGTATTACTTAAGGATATAGTATAGACAAAGTCGTATTCAGTTACACGATCTAATGAACTTGACTCGATAGAAAAAAATTCCAAAGTTACCTCTTTTCGTAAAGCATTTTCAATATTATGACTAAACTATTGACATTTTTAATTAAAATTTTGTACTAAACTAAAGCCATTACATATTTGTAGACAAAATCGCAGAGTTTGAACAGATAAAATGATTATCTTAATTACTATGTCCAAATACCTACAAAATGTGCGAGCGCGGAGCCTCGGCAAGCCCGATCAGTCGCGCGCTGGCGCTTGCGGACGACGGACCTGTGTCAGTTTTATCCGCGACAGTTTCGTGCACCAAAGACGCAGTTTTTGACGAATTTATATAATTGTTGAAAGTTATTTATGATGGGCAATAAACAACGCAAACGAAAAAAGTCGTGCAAAGCTATAAAAATAACAAATAAAAAGAATGCACTCCAAAGATAAGTGACGAAGTAAGTAAATATTAATATAATATTGTCGACAACATATCGAAATTGAATAAGTTAAATTATATTTCATTTTATCTCCATTTCTGATTGGTAGATAATTTATAAAAATATTATGCTTAAAATTACGGCCATAGTGCCATAGTATAAAAATATCAGTATAAAAACTGAAGATCGCTACGATTTTTGACAATGCATATTTTGTCTATATCGGTACCTCTGCCTGCCGTTTAAAAAAGGTAAAGTAACTAAGTAAGTAAATACAATTACTCCTTTACTTTTTAGTGTAGGCCACTGGGGCAACCTCAAGAAACAGACAAGGACATTGCCGCTGTAATAAACAACCCAAATATACCGGGTAGGTATATTTAACAAGCTTTGCGGGTGGTAGGGCCTTGTGCAAGGTCCGTCCGGATCGCTACCACCATCTTACTCGCTAATCCTGCCGCTAAGTAGCAGTGCTTGCTCTGCTGTATTCCGGTGTGGAGAGTAAGGCAGCCAGGGAAATTACGGGCACAAGAGGCATTTCATCTTAGTCCTCTAGGTTGGCAACGCATCTGCAATCCCTCCGGGGTTGCGGGTGTCTATGGGCAGTGGTGATCACTTACCATCAGGTGACCCACTTGCTCGTTTGCCTTCCTATTCATATAAAAAAAAAAGATGAAGACTGAAACGATTTATAGGGTGCTTTGGGGTAATTGCGAAATTGGGTATATTCCGAAAGTTTATAATAATAAATACCAAACGCCGCGATATTCTCTTACTGGCTACATTGCTTTAGACACCATTGTTATCGGCTTTGATGCTCCAATCGCCGTTCGTCGCTGCTAGCGTGAGTGTGTGAGCAACGTGTCATCTCGACAGACAAGTGGTTTTCGCGCCTTTTTGGGTGATTCGCAATAACCCCAACACCTTAGTTATTAAAATAATAGTTTTTTAGCATTATAGATTATTGTTTTTTACTATTGACTGCAGGGAACACGAAGTCCGAGTGATTTTTTTATTTAGTTTCGGAAATACCCCTCTGGGGTTATTACGATATACATATAACCCAACCTAATATTTTCATAGAAATGGCCAGTGGTTCTCAAACTAGGTATTTAAGATAAAGAATTTGAAGAATGAAGAATAAATTTAGTATATAATATTGTACCAAATTAATCACCAGCGGCTTCTTTTTCAGGGTCATTATGCCTCGAATGTATGTCAGCATTAGAATAAAAATATATACACGTCTCAAGATTTGGCTACGGCCGTGGTTCTATTACGTTTAAGTTTTTTGTAAAACAATAAAGTTATTTCTCAGTTAAATGAGTTTTTTTATTACTTAAAATAATACGTATCTGTAAGAAATGTTGAGAACCACTTCCTTTTACCGGGGTAAATCCGAAGTAATCTATTCGAAATGACCGTAAAAGCGAAACTTTTAACAAAGTTACAAATATTATAAGTAAGGGGCAATTACAAAAATGAAAAATAAGTATAAACTATCAGTTTATAAGTAGTAAGGTCTACTTTTCAATTATTTCGGAATTACCCGGCCATATTTCGTATTTCCCCCAAATGTACAAAAACGGGAGACATGACAATAAATATGCATAAAAAGGAAACAATAGCGTATTTTTGTGTGTTATGTCTACTAACCATAAGTCTATTCACCAATTTTCAAGTGTTATGAAAATAAAGGCAGAAAATTTAAAAATAGAGTGGTTTTTTCAATGAAATGATGTCATATACTCAACTCGTCAAAATTTCTATCGTAATTACCCCAATGCGCCTTACTCGATTTGTTTAAGAGATCATGCTAATTTTTATCTATTTGTGTTATGTTTATACAGGGTGTAGATGACGAAGACTAAAACCCTAGATCTAGTTTTGCGTGCAGCTTATGTTGGTACTCTAAGTTTGTTATTCGAATTATTGTTACCCGTACGTGTGTGCTTTAGTTTCACCGTAATGAACTGGATAACCCTAGAGGGGTATTTCCAAAACTAAATAAAAACATCACTCGGACTTCGTGTTCCCTGCAATCATTAGTAAAAAACGACAATCTATAATACTAAAAAACAATTATTTTAGTAACTTACCTGGGTTCCGAGAAAAGAGTGTTGGGGTTATTGCGAATCACCCAAAAAGGCGCGAAAACCACTTGTCTGTCGAGATGACACGTTGCTCACACACTCACGCTAGCAGCGACGAACGGCGATTGGAGCATCAAAGCCGATAACAATGGTGTCTAAAGCAATGTAGCCAGTAAGAGAATATCGCGGCGTTTGGTATTTATTATAAACTTTCGGAATATACCCAATTTCGCAATTACCCCAAAGCACCCTAGGTATGTATTGAGACACATGTTTCTTTAGTTCAATATTGGTTGTTTCATAGATAAATAATAATGTACCTACCAATTATTTCAGGCATTTGAGGCCCATAGTAACAAAATATCTAATTAAATAAGGATTTTTCAGGGTTTTTGTAATTCTGCGGTTTTAATTATAATGCATTCTACTGTAAGTTTGACTATTAATTATTCTTTTATTACCTATTTATTCAAATTCATATTAATTAGGTAGTTACTAAAAATTGATCATAATAAATGCGTTACTAAAGTCAAAATAAAGTTTTATTTCTTTACTGTGACGCTGCCGGGTCATGAGAGTTCACAGCCGCTGAGCCCGCGCGATGTATTTGACGCGCGGTCTTGACAGCGCCAAATGCCTACTTTCGCAGGAATACCCGGCCTTAACCGGGTTGACTCAATATTATAAATGCTGGTGTCACAATTATTTATTTTCTGCGTACCACCATCAAGGTATACTCATTTATTTGAAAGATTGGGCTGAATGAAGCCATAATAACTTAAATTACTTTAATATCGTATAATTACTTTTATATATTAAAGGTTTCGATCCAGGACCAGACTAAAATTCTCAACTTGAAATTTAGCTTCACCAGGTGGCTAGTTTCATAACCTTAGCCGGTCTAAATTAGATTAAATTTAGAAATTTCGTATTTACTTTGCAAGTAGACGTCGAAAACAATCGTACCTACCTATTTCGATAGAGGCAAACAACCCTAGGATTGCTGTAGTTTTGTTTACATTACCCGCTGATGCGGTTTTAATTTGGGTATGTTAATCTTGAAGAGCGAACGCAAGTTTTGTTGTTAATGAATTCTGAAACATTGTGTGCCTACGGATGATGAGTTCATGTATAAATTATCATGGAGCTGAGTGGATTCTAAGATCGCGCAGACTTCGAAATGTTTTGCGTAAAACTTTGCAGAGTAAAAGGTAACGCGGGACCTCTAATTATGTACTTGCTATATGCGGTGTATCTAATTACGTATATCTTATGTAATGCAGTGCAGGTACTAAACTGATTCCACAGTGAAATAACCGCTGAGACCGCCTGTCTAGAATCTTAGTTTTATTTCATGGTCTATTTAGTAGCTTTCCTGTTTTACACCGTCAATTTTTGTGTCACACATAATTTCTATTGAGTTGTTTAGTTAGTTAAATGTTAAAATATCATGGCTATACTTCTATACTAATATTATAAAGAGGAAAGATTTGTACCTATTTTTGTATGTTTGTAATGAATAGGCTCAAAAAGTACTGGGCCGATCTGGATGAAATTTGGAACATAGATAGATTATAGTCTGGAATAACACATAGGCTACTTTTTATCCCGGAAAATTGCGTGATTCCCGCGGGATAGCGATAAACGAATTCTATGCAAACGAAGTTGCGGGCAACGGCTAGTAACTAATAAACTATTTTTATGTAGGTACTTATAGTGTTTATATTACTTAATACTATGAGTTCTGAGTTGCCTACATCACATTTTGCATCTGATGAGTGTTTATTTTTGTTTCAGGTTCATGATGGATTGGAAGACAGGTCTACTGACGTTAGCGTTGGTTTTTAGCGCGGACGGTTTTTCAAGTAAGATTTCATTAGTTTTATTATTTTATCAGAACAAATGCAATCCTCTTCTTTGTTATGGCTAAGTATATCTATTTATCACACACACACACACACACACACACACACACACACACACACACACACACACACACACACACACACACACACACACACACACACACACACACACACACACACACACACACACATAAAGCCGCATCGCCTATAACATGATTCGTATGCCCATTCCCTCGATGGGCTTTTACCATCTGCGCGGGAAGAGAAGCAACTGGTACATTCTATATTTTTTCTTTACTCCCAGACTAGCATGGAAGCGATATCATACGAGTATTGAGTATGATAT
This sequence comes from Pandemis corylana, assembly GCA_949127965.1. Classification (NCBI taxonomy): domain Eukaryota; kingdom Metazoa; phylum Arthropoda; class Insecta; order Lepidoptera; family Tortricidae; genus Pandemis; species Pandemis corylana. Next base: position 9,205,814 of record OX421857.1, on the reverse strand, counting down.
ATCTATATGATACTCAATTATTCTGAATTGCGCAGTGAAGATGACCTTTACAACATTAGCCGATTTAATCAGACGGGAATGTTAGCACGTCATACTACGGAGAGTAATTATTCTTCGATCTCAGTAAGCGATAGTTGATGTCGGGTCGCGACGTGGGCCTCCGCCGGTGACGCCGGCGGCACGTCTTCGTCGCTCCCGGATTGCCGTAAGATATGGCTCGAATCCATTACCTAATGCACACATAAAACGAGCAACCCGCCCGCCTCGAGAGTAGCAAAACAATGAGTTATGATCCGACCTTATGATGCTCTTTTTATTTGTTTTTATTGCCTCTAAAGTCGCACTTGCCGAGTCGCAAATTCCGTGCCACCAAAGAATTCTTCACATTTCTCGCTCTTAGCTTAAAATGTTTTCGGCGTCGAGTTTTTCTCCCGCTTTTGTGTTGTTCGGTTGAATACGTTTTATTACTTTTACAATTCACAATAATGTAATTTTTATTCGAAATAAATTTTGGATTCAGTGGCATTATGATACAAATCATTTTATTGGTTGGTGGGTCCTGCCCCTGGGCACTTTGTGCTAGTAGGTATTAGCAGTTTGTTTCTCAGCATTTTAACACTCAAGTATCTACGTGCCTAACGTTTGGCATTCCATCTTTATCGCAGATAAAACTTATAGAAGGCTTGTTTGTTCTTTCAGTTTTTTGTTTGCTAAAGATATCCAGCAATATTTTACTTGTATTGGTGCGGTGCGGTCATTTCATTTGTTATTTGAAGTAGGAGAAATCCCCTTCGCTATTTTCGATACCCGTTTCGTGGTTCGTTAGCCAAGTATTTGTGAAAATATGGGTATTGGGTTTACAAACAGTACCCCAATTTATCACAATATACACACACAACTATCGTCGTGACGGTTACAATTGGAAACATTGTAATGCAAAACTAATGACCGATCGTAACTTTTTTACATAATATTTACATACATAAGTATTAATAATAACAGTAGATTATTTTATTTTTTGACAGTGCCTTCATTTATATAACCCAAAAAAGTGTGAAGTTTTTTCATAATGAAGAAATTAAGTCGCTGCCCTCTGAGTCGTACATAATACATCTACAAGCCTCTACCTTCAGTAACAACACAATGGAATTACTTGCCCAGTCACGCACTCACGCATCATACGTCGCTTCGGACGTGTTCAGGCAATACCCGGCAGTATATATATTCTACAATTATTTTAGGTATTATATGTTCTCATATTACATAAAGGAACAGACAGATTGACGGCCAAAGGCTGATTTATCAAAACGTTAGCGTAAAAGCTGGTCGCAAATTTTAGGGTACGTAGCTGAGCACTTTAATGAAGTTGAAGTCAACCGATTCTAAACATCAATTCAAATTTCTAATTCGGTTGTAAAAAGAGAAATGTACCTACTTGTTTGTTGCAGCTTGAGTTCAAAATAGTTAAACGCTTGATGCAGGTTTTTCTGGAATGTTATATAGAATTAAGACGAGTAGGTATCTACTAGTTTAATTTCGAGATTACGACTAGGTGCATGATTCTGTGTAAATTCATATTCATAAGTTTAATACGTGATATATCACGTATTAAACTTATGCATAAAAAATACAAAATGTTAAGATTTAATATCCGTAACCAAGCAGGAATTATTAAAACAAAAAGCGCGAAAAAGATCAAAATAGTTTATCTTATAGTTTAGTTTAAGACTAAGACAATGTTTACGCAATTGTTAAAAACAAATCTCATTATTTTTCAGAATATGGACGCACGTGCAGGGATATCGGGTGCCTTAACAGCGAAGTTTGCGTTCTAGCAAATGATCCATGCTCCATCGGACACACCACTGATTGCGGCACATACCCGACGTGCAAGAAGAAGACTGCTGTTGAAGGTAACAAGTTAATACGTATCTACATGTTACCATGTTACATGTTACTTATCATGTTATATCTAATGTCTGTTCTCATACATGTTTTCATACATGGTTCATAGGCTACTCACGAGAAACCCTGCATGTATAATTTAGATTAGACTAGGTACTTAATTTTCACAAAAACAGCATTTTTCTTTTTTGGATGTTTGATTTCTTTTTTATTTTGTCCTAATCCTAGACAAGCAAAACTAAAACTGTTTTTTTTATCAAGCCAGGTTTTTAACCAAAGGTTTATTTTTTAAACAAAATTGAAAATTACCTACTTACTTCTTACAGTAGGCTTTCGGTACACGACATATTACAATGTAGGTACTTAATGAGGCTTGTGAACTAATATCTCCGCTCCGTAGTAACTTTTTAAAACATTGCAGGGTCACATGCCGAGCCGCAACCGTCTGCGCCAAGACCAACGCCAGCGAGACCCCAATTTCCTCCTGCCGACTCTGCCCCTAACTATCCTCCACCAGCACCGCCCGCCGGCGGGTCCCCCTACGGAGGATCGCCCTATGGAGGCAACTCGCCGTATGGCAACAACGCGCCCAGTGGCAACAACTCTCCTTACGGTGGCAATCCCTACGGAAGCAATCCTTACGGAGGAAGCAGTAACGGTGGAAGTAACTATCCTGGAGGCTCCCCTTACGGAGGCAGCAGTAATCCTGGGGGCTCGCCTTACGGAGGCAGCAGTAATCCTGGGGGCTCGCCATACGGAGGCAGCAGTAACCCTGGGGGCTCGCCTTACGGAGGTAACTCGCCATACGGTGGCCACTCGCCGTATGGAGGAAGCTCATCCAATGGCGGAAACTCACCATATGGCGGATCTACCGGCAACAGAGGAGGTTCGCCATATGGTGGCTCAAGCTCAGGAGGCTCTTCGGGAGGCAAAAGTCCTCTGGATAGCATATTGAATACGCTAAGTAATTACGCCGGCGGCGGTGGCCATGGAACCTCAGGCGGTAGCGGCGGCAGTGGGCTCGGAAACATCTTCGGTAGCCTTCTCACCAATCTCTCCAAAAGCGGAGGCGTTAACAGCTTATTCTCCAATACTAGGCCCATCATGGAAAATCCGAATTATGCATCACCTTCGAATTCTAGGAGTTCTAATGCCCAAAATTATCCATCAGGATACCAGCAGAGTTATAACCAACCACCCGCTCAGAACAGGAACTATGGTCAAAGCCACGCGAAGCCCAATGCTGCCTCGACATACAAGCCCGCGACCTATGGCTGGAATGTCGGGTAAATGACAAAAACCTAATACCAGTGACTGGGGCTTAACACTGCATTATTTTGCAATGCTTAGCTTTTTTTCTTACATTATTATTTCTTAAAACTTAGTCACAATTTTACACTAACATTTTTTTTTATTAATCACTTGGTTACTGGTACTATATAAATAAGCTTGTTCCCCGCACATAACCAAGTTTCATAACCGGCACTGGTAAAACCAATGTAGGATGATTAATTTGGATTAATTTATGTTACCCCTAAGCCGCGAACGTGTTTATTTCATTTTAGAAATAGTTTTTATTTTACCTTAGAATGTCCTGGTAATGTTAGTTAGTTATGTACGGGGACTAAGCGTATAAATATGGACAAAAGTAGCAACTCAATAATCGAATCATAAATTATGCTTTCCTTGATGAAAATAGAAAAACATTTTACAAAGGTATTAATTTCTAAATATATGTGGCTTGGGGTTATTATTGCTACCGTAATTTACTAAACTAATAAGTAACAAGATGAATAGAAATGCCACTCGAGCTAAAAAAATTGCGAGCTGCCAAAGTTGGCTTTAAAGCTATCTATGTATTTTCCCAACCCAACTCAATATTGACGAAAGAAATTAATTAAAAATCGGGTAGATAATTGCAGATATTGTTATTCAAGAAGGTTTCACTGGTGAGTACTGTAATTTAGTAAAAACTATGAAACGTTAATAGCTCGAGAACCGAAAATGTGACGATATCGATTCTGAAACGAAATACATACCTACGATGACATTTCTATTCTTCATATTAGTTCTATGACGTAATGACTCGCATTTGGTCTTGCCACAAAAAACTTTAACTCGTCAAACAAACTCAAAATGACAGTTGTTATAGAGTGTCTAAGCTTCATAACACGATTAATATAGGATTAATGTTGTGGTGATTCTAATATGATCTTAGGTTGAATACCTGGTTACTTTCATTTTACAATATTAATATTTTAAGAAAAGTTGTTAATGATATTTCCCTAACAAATAAGCAATTTTATACTAACGTATGTCGAACAAAACAATTTTTAAATTGCAAAAGACAATGAGAATCTCTATTTATCATACCTACTAATGTTTATTGGTGATTTTCGTGTAATCGAGATTTTAGGTATTATGGAATCTCCTAACTTGTTAATGAGGTGAGAGTACAACTGCATGAAGTAATTCCAGACGTCTTCTTCTACTAAATACTAAAGGTACACATTTAACAATCCACCATTTTTTGAGGCTATAGGTACCCAATTATTTAAATAACAAATGTGTACAAAGTAAAATGTTATATTTTACTACGAGATATAACCTTTTGATCGCGAACGTCGGCTACAGCCGACAAAGAGTAGAAATGTAAAAGTGCATGAAAATCGTGCAAAGGCATAAAGTTTCAAACAAGGCACTAGCTTTACTAAGCTAGCTTTAGCTAAGCTTGGCGTTCAAAGGGTTAATGAAGAGTCACAACCACAACCACCATTATTGTTTAAAGTTATATTTTTATTTATTTGCAAAAGTACGAATAAGAGTAATGCGTAGTATTATGTAGTTAATACACTGTCACATGTTTTATTTTTTTAATTTGTAAATATGTATAATACTCAGCCTCTAAGTACTCAGCACAACTAAGCTTTAAATTTACTCTTTAATTTATAAATTGTGCCTCCAAATCGAAACTTGATACGTATTGTAGTATTATGTACATATCATATTATTATTATTAAAAAATGAACTTTATATCGCGTACCTGCTTTTAGTGCCATTCTAATATATTTTTACTGTGTCTTATTTCAGTGTGACAATGGTCTTGACATACCTGGTACATCGATATACGTCCAAAGTATGATGCGGTCTTGAAAAGTAATTCTATTTGTATTTTAATTGTTGTGCTTAATGTTAATGGAGTTGTTGTCTTTTTTTATATTGTATCGCATGTTCTACATAATTTTTAAAAATATATTGTTGTCGTTAGAACAAATATCGTACATTACAACTCATGCTATACCTGAATACTTACTTATATTATATGTAATTGTACCTACATTAAATCAATGATATCAGTGTCCTAATATACCAACCTGCCTTGAACATAATCTGATTTTTAACCTAGGGTATTTGACTCTGAAGGTTTGAAATACAAAAACTATGATAAGTAGATCCTAAAATGTTGTTTGTAAACATGGTTATCTACATATTTTTAAATACTAAGCTGCATCTATCTGCTTTTGACCATACAAATGTGATTGACTGTCACTTTATTATAGAAAATGGATTGCCTACTGTCTTTATGTTGTTTGGTATTTATTTATCATAATTATTTTATGTTCTTATGATAGTTCTCACGCGTAGATTATTTTATTTAGATTGGTGCTTTTTATGACAGTTACCTGAAATATGTTTTCTTTTCGTTGAGACCCCTCTAGCATTTTATCAACTTATTAATAAAACACATTCTACAAATATAAACCTTTATTCATTTGCTATACCAAAATAAGACTAGATCTATAACTTCATATCAAAATGCCACGATCGTTTTGAAAACAAGGAATGTTTAATGATCAAAACTATAAGTAAGTATTATTAATCTCAATTTTATATTTTGTTTGGTTGCAATTCATAAAATCTCAGCCCATCTGACAGAAGTGCTGTATTAGGTTAAATTGGGCACACGCAGAGTTAAAATATGTTGCGAATATTATAATCTTAGTAGAGTAAGTGCTAGTAGTAGCTTTATCTAGTTGACACGCCATAAAATACAGTAACTCGTTATTTGTAGAACATTTATGTATTACATATTATTATGGAGACCTTTTTAGAACAATTATCGCAAATTTTATGTCACAAATACTTATGTCAACATGCACGCTCCTTCATTTTTACTTGAAATTTAATGGCATAGAAGCCAGAACCCCTTATTTTTTAAGTCATAAATATAAAACTATTTAGGTACTAACTCTAATCATAATCACCTATAAATAAAAAAAATATTTAACACTTACCCGCCTATTCCAAGGACAAAAATTCATTTAGATTCTTGAGCAAACCATATTCCTAAACTTAAATTCGTCAAAAAATAAAGATTTTTGTAATCTCTGATCACAAAAATAAATAAAAAATATGTACCACCTACTAATTTCACTGTTTAATTTCACTGGGCTTATTTTCTTTTTTGTCATCTAATTTCTTGGGTTTTCTAGCTTTATGGCTTTGATTTAAAACAATACCCAAAATAAGGAAAGCCAGCCATATACCATACCAATAATGGTAAACCGATGAATAGTAAATCCAAATTCGGTCTAAAGTTAGAAGAAGAAATGCAGCTGCTTGGTAGGACTCTGAATGTGACCGTAGGAACCACATCACAAAGCCTATAATCTTCTTTTTCTGTAAGCAAATAAATGATTCTTTAGATTTTTCTGTTATTTGACCTTATAGTAAGTTAAAATAATAATATAGTAAGTATTTATTTACCAATCCTGTTGCATCTTTATAATAGAGCTTGTAGTATATGTCCTCTGCTATCAAATAAAATGGACAAGCATAAATACAGAAGAAATATCCAGCATGGAATCCATGCCATATCACAGATACAAACAATGCAGCATGAATCCTGAAAATAGAAATATTTAGACAAAATAAACACCATAATCAGAACTACAATGAGTAGTAAATTGATGGTAGGTAGTTATATAAACCAGAACAAATATCGAACTGGTCAACAAAGTTACTACTTTTACATATTCTTCTTTTCTGCTTTTTTTTTTTAGTAGAGTGCGAGAATAAACAGTAGCAAATGGACGAGAGAAGAGCAAACACATGAGGGAGACCATTTCTTCGTAATACCTTCGTTTGGAATATACCAAAATTATTTTTTTTCATTCCTTTGTTGCCTATTTTCTACTCTTTATTGTTAATTCCAAAATTTAGTCGGTTTCTTACTTTAAAACTTTAACAGGAAATCTCTTGTACACAACCATGGCCACCCAGTACTGCACAGCCTTGTTCCAAACCTTCATGGAATCGCGCAGAGTGACAACACTCTCACAGCCCCAGACGTCCATAGATTCCATAGTTTTAAAATCATACTGTTTGTTCTTAGCCTCTTCTTCTGACCTGGAAAAGTTGGTAACAATCAAGATAATATTAAATAAATGAAAAAAATATACATGACAGGTACAATTTTCAACATGAAACTGCCGTGCGGCTCGATCATAATTACACAAACGGATAATTAACATATAAAAGTCGAGTCGCTCGTGTCCTTCGGCCGCCGGGGCGAGCGCTCCAAGAGGAAGGACTTTAGTCCGAAACATGTCCAGCATCACTCGACTTTTATAGGTGAGTTATCCATTTGTGTCATTATAACAGGTACAATCTCTACTATGTCACCAAAATTGTTTTATCTCAAGTAAATGTTTACTAGACATTCCAACAAAATGGCTGCATATAGTACGCCCCACAGGTTAGAACAAAATTAATAATTTGGGCTCATTAGCAGAGGAAGTTCACAATACCCACATAATTCATGCCATTAAAAAAAAATCACAAATACGAATACATAAATATATATACATTTGCTTTAACTTCAAATATCCAACGGTTGGACCATGTCCTGTCCTATTTTTCCCTTCCACTGGATAAGCACCAAGTCCTGATGATGTACAAACACTTTCAGCTAATGTCATGCCAGAATAAATGCGTTGTCTGAATGCTGCGAACAGTACCCATGGGTACATCATTTTGTATATAAAGTTTCTGTTGTTGTGTTCTTCAGTTAGGATATACTGAAAAAACAAATTTGTTTTGAATAACTTGCACCTAAAGAAGCATGTTAGCCATCAAAATTAAATTCTTACAAAACCTTTAAAAACCTTACAGTTTTTCAAATTTTACAAAAAAGCATTATCAATCATGATTTAAGATATCATTATGTACTTACCTCCAACGGCCAAATATTGGACATGGCCAAGTAAAGACTTATGTACAAGGGCACCATTTTAAGGGTGTTGATCGTGCTGCCAAAGCAGTCAGCATACTTGCTGAATGGCAGATGAAAGTAGTCATCATATGTCCTGTATCTGTAATAGGGCCCTGAAAGTCCAGAATAGAGACAAATTTTATAAGGTATCAAAAACATTGTATTTCAGAGTTTCTAAATATATATATATGTGAAAAGTACTATTTGAAATTGATTATAAGCTTTTCAATAGGGCAATGTACTAGTCCTACACCTTTATGTGAAACAATTTATTGGCATGTTACATCATCTCATCAATCCTGACTGGGTCCATTGGAAAATTTGGGTACTAGCTTAGGTACATTTTCTTATTGGAAGATGAAGCATGTGTACAACAGTGGGAACATAAAAATTAAGCTGGTTTAGGATTCTTTTGAAAAGAATGCAAATGACTAGACATTTTTTATTTTTATGGTCTAGAGAAATCTAATTACACAAATCAGTAAATGATTATTACCTACCTGTAAGCAAGCCAACATAATTAAATGAATAATGAAACAGATCCTCAAGGCTAGGATTAATTAGTTCCAGAAATTCATCATCCTTTTCAGTATCTTTCTTTGTATCTACTTTGTCATCTTTATTTTTCTTGGATTTCCCCACAGCTAACCAAGAACCATTGACTTCAAAAGCTACTCCTACTACACGGAGGACAATAATCATTTCAATTAGATTTGTTTGTCCAGAAGACAGTGGAAAACCAAAGTTATCTGCCAGCCGGAAGAAAAATAAGTAACCAAACATTAGGAAAAATGTAACTACATGACAGTATCTGAAACAAAAAGCAAATAAATAGAATTAGCTTTATCCTTCTTGAAATAATAACGAGAATATTTCTAATGCCATTGCGTTAAACTAGTTTTAACAAGGTTAGCCTGTTTGTCGATTGAGCAATTATTTTGCTGTTGTTTAACTTAATCATAGAAACTACAATGTATCTTTGCAAACAATATAGAATACTTACTTTACTGACAATAATTTAATAGCTAGAATACCCAGAGAAGCCGACAGAATGGGATGAGTGGCATTATATCCCGATACAATAACAATCAGTAGTAGGCCGAGAATAGTTCCGGCCCATTTCTTGGCACTTATTGAATTAATGGACCTGTAATACGGGCCAATAACAACACTGAACAATAGAAGTGATAAATAAATAATATCGTTTTTGTTTTTAGCAAAAAAAGCCAACATTATGGACCAAAATTAAAGACTTTGGCTTTGATAAAGACTTTGGCTTTGATAAACTACTTTTCGATTTACAGTGGAATGTTTTTTTTTTATTTATTGACTGACAAAAATGACAGGTATGTTCCACCAACTAATTTTGATTACACCGCGCTCCATCGTCACACAAAACAAGCTTGTGGTATACCATACATAGATATTTCGTTGCTCATCGTGATCCTGCAATGAAAAAACTTTTTATAATTATAAAGTTAATATTTTCGGTAAATGGTGTGCTTGCTGCCTCAAATCCTTGAAACTTATTTGCAATTTATACTTTATGATGATGCTCCGCTTAAGTGGAACGCAGTAAAATTATTTGAGACACTGATAAAACCACTAACTCTGAAGGTTGAGACAGCTGTTTTGTTTGACGTGTAACGTCAACGTCAAACAGTACGTAAAGGTTATTGATTAATCCTGCACAATATTTTATTTTTTTAGGAAAATGCAATTAGTTTCAAAAATAAGAGCTATATTCAAACAACCTTAGTAAACATGAATGAAGAAGATAAACAAGAAATTATCCAGAGTTTCAATATTAGAATTGGAGACGATATCAACAACTTGGGAAATGCTTACCACATAGAAAGCGAACTTGTTTCAAGGCGCGATGCTTTACAGAGCTCTGTATGTTTACATTTTACGTTTAAATCGTTTTTATCGTTTACATTAATGGTGTCGGCCTGGGCGACTCTAAGTACAGTTACATTTTATGAAAGTGAGTATTACAAATTTCAGTTTGCCAAACTTAAACCTAATAAATATGTTTTCAGCTTCGTGTAGCAAATACAGAAGTGCCAACGCAAATCTCAGCATCTGTAAATAAAGCCAATGAAAACACCAGACAAATAACAGAGCTTATAACCAAAAGCGAGAGCTTGCAAGAGAAAGTGGATACGTTTTTAACTAAAACTGAACCTCTGCGGAATGAGCTCACCAAAAGATTTGCAGCCATAAGCAAACTAGAGAAAGTATTGTGTTATTTGAAATCATATGAAGAAGTTGACAACTTATGGTAAGTTGTCTTATTTAGTGCTACTTTATGCCTTTTAAAGTAAGAATTACACAGGAAAATCTGGTAGCAAAAGATTTACTACACCAACTAATCCTAGTTTGTTTTAAATTGAAACATTATAGGTAAACAAAGTGACAAGTCATATTCATAACGGAGCATACTGCTGTCCTAATTCGAAAGGATGCGTTTAACAAGTTCCCAATAGGCCTATGTCCCATTAATAATGTCTTATCGACGGGGAAGAACCAAGATCTCCTATCTTACGAATTTTAATTATTGTAGTTTGAATTCTATTGAGAGAACCTATCTTACATTAATCCGAAATTACAAGATAGGAGATCTTGATTTTTCCCTGTCGCTATGTTAGTAATCATTAGTCTTAAATTTGAAAGTGAAAAGAAACATACATAACAAACGTAAATCACATCTATATCCCTTATGAGGACAGAGCCTATGGTAATAAGACTTACAGGCCATGGTTAGCATGATTGCGGGTGTATAGGTGAAAAAAAGGCGAATCCAAATAGTGATGGATTGCCAGCCGCATCACCTATGACATGATTCCTAAGATTTTTCAAGAAAAGAATCATCATTTATGTAAATGTATTGTTGAGTGTTTCATAGGCATTTTACTAAATGGGTTTTAAAATACAACAATTAACAACCTATTTCTTTCACAGTTGTCAGCTAAGCACATGTACTGAAGATGAACAATGTGTACAGCTATACAGCGAGCTCAAAAACTTGTGCGTCCAATATAAAGAGGGACACAGAGGGGCCTACGTAAAGGAATACACGCACTACTGGCATAATATTCTCAAGGATAGATTGACTAAGTATGGTTCGCTCTGTCATGGCTGCACTGTTGAGTCTGTTGGTTGTTGTTTAAGTATCTACATAACTAATGGTCCTCAATTAACTTTTTGGATATATTTATTATGTTTCTGTTACCAGAAATGTTGCCTTCACAAATTGTAATTTTGAAAACATACCTAATTACTTTTGAAATAACACCTTTGGTGAATGTGATTAGGTTACATTTACCCACCATGTATGTCCATTGTTGGAGATGAAAAGCTTTTCTTCTAAACTATTATTATTTCATGGTACGCAAAATAATGTGTAACTACCTAGCTTTCTTATTAGTACGTTTATTTTATAAACCTACTAATAAGAAGAAGTGCAGCTATGCACTATGTTTATTTTTGTTTTCGGCACATTTAGAAGTTTGAACTACACTAACAAGCAAAAATAATAGGTCACTCGTCATATAAAGCTCTATGAAAAGTAACCCATTATTTTTGCTTGTGAGTATAATTAAAATTTAAAATTTGGCTTGGCTTTTATTTTCTGCTAAGATTATGGCACCAGTGTTGGACACAAGTTGTTACATCAAAACTAAATCTTTGCAGGCAGTATGAAGATGTCCTTAAGCAACTAAAATGGCCAGTGGTGACTGGTACGGAGAACCCTCCACTGCCCAAAGATGTCATGGTCAAGTTTCATGGGCTAACCAAATTCCTGTTGCTCATCGAGGAGCCTGACGATGAGCAGGCTAGAATGCTCTCTGGCGATTTCAGTTTAGGTAGTCATTTTAAATTTGTAATTGGTTTTATTTTTGGTTGTTTTGGATGGACACAATGTGCTATTTGAAAATATATTAAAATTGATGTTTAGTATGATTGAAACTGTCAGATATGTAAAAATGGCGAAACGTGTATTATCTTACTACTTGTACTTCATTATTAGTATTACCAATGTATTCTAGAGCAGACGCAACTGATGTGACTTTGTTGTTTTTTTTTTGCTACACATCTTCTAGTATTTGTTCTTTTAATCTGACGCAAAATGGGGTGTCCGAGAAATCTTACTTATTCTAAAACGTCCTTATAACATTTATGACTGGCCACTTAATTTTTTTTTCTGCAGAAAATCCATGCTTACCTGTGAAGATATTATTACGGCCACTAAAGAAAAGATTCACATTCCACTTCACCGGGCCCCGACAGACGGCGCGTCTCGACCGCCCCGAATGGTTCCTTACGCAAACCCTGACGTGGATCAAAGATCATCAAGGCTTTGTGAAGTCCCATGTGCAGCCAGTTGCCGACAAGCTGAATATAAGGCATATTAAGACTGTGGTATGGTTCTGAGCTTCACTTTGATGGGCTACACTGAGAATTTCCGTACTTTTTTACTATCGTAGCGTAATAATTTCTAATAGCAGAAACACTGTGTCTTAGCCTCAGCGCCCTTACTGTTGACCCGTGTAATAGGGACCATAGAGCAAAAACAAAGAGGAGGTGTGGTAATAAGATTTCCCTATGAAACATCGCGTGACATTTTGCGGGGTGAGGGGTTGTGGAACTCCGCCCACTTTTCAATTTTCCATCCGTCGGTTAGTAGCAAAACCACTCGCCTACCTAGTTCAGCTATCTCACACTAGATGTCAATTAGTGTAAGTAATTACGTATAAAATTACTTACAAATGAAATGTGATACCATTCATAGCATCAGAACGTCTGTCTGAATAACTTTGACACGATAAAACACAACACTTCATCCTTTTCTTCTTAAAACCGCGAAAACACACCGATAATGCGAGTCTCGATACATGTGCACCTGACGAACGCTGACAACATACTGACTAAGCCCCGCCCACAATGATGACGTCAGGACCTAGTTGAAAATCACAGTGCACAGTTGCTTAGGCCAGCTCCTCTTTATTTTTGCTCTGTGATAGGGACTATCGTTTCTTTGCTCACCAGTTGGCACCAGTGTTGAGTAAGGTCCAGAGGTATAGCTGTCAAAGGCGACTTTATAAGATCGGCGCCGAAACAAAGTTTTAAATCTCTTTCTCTCTCTCTCATTAAGTTTATTATTTATAAATAACTATCATCATATCGAAGATTTCAAGAAGGAGATCACTTTTCAACAGGTAAATGAAAGAAATTATAATTTATGCCACGAAGCCCGCCAAAACCAGTGAAAAGTGATTGTTTTGGACCTCACGCGACACTAGCGCCTCTAGTGGCAAATTCACACGCATTAGCCCCCATGGCCTTATTCAGACGGCCGAGTTACCTCACTATTTGTTATTATTTACGCTGTCCTATTGTTTGTTCCCAGGCCGAATTCAATGCAGGGCTAATCTCATACGCCGCTGAGCGACTCCACACTGTGTTAGGCCTGTATAACGCTCAAGGCACCAAGAATGAGAACATCGCGGACACAGACGCAGCTTTCGCCCACGCTGTGGACGAGGCTCTAGGTTTCCACAGGGAACTGGTTCTTATGACGGGGCACGAAGTTAATAGCGTGCTGTCTGTACTGACGAAGGCCGAGATATTCGTCAGGTGGCTCGCGGTGGAGAAGAAATGTAAGTACCAGGTTGGTTTTTCAGGTCAGGTGTACCTACCTTAGGGTAGGGTCGGCCTTAGGGTAGAGCAAGTGGAGTGGCCACTATAGGCGCTAAAATTAGGTGAAAGGGTGCCAAAAGACAATCTAGCTCTACTCTGATCAAGGGCTGGAGCAGGCCGCGTGTAAGTATTGAAATCTAAGGCCTCTTTCACACCCGCTGCGTACCACGTAAAAAACAGGCGAGGAAGACGGTTTCCGTACATTTCCAAACACAACATATAGACGCCGTGGGCGGCGGGTGAGAACGATCGAGGCTTAGCGGGGTAACTGTAGATATGCGGTGGCGATGCGCTCGCGCAATATATTTTATTATTAGAATATGCGGCTGTATTTTGCTTCACTACTGCCAACTGAATAAAAAATTAATTCGGTGAAGGATAACCCCTCTCATTCTAAGAGGAGACCCGCGCCCTGTAGTTGGACGTGTATAGACTGAAGATGATAAATAAATCTGCATGTGTAACATTTTTGAATCGCTCCTATACTGTAGATGCCCTGGCGAAAATGGACGAGACACTTGACAACGAGCAATGGAGTGAGCCGATAGCGGGCGGCAACGGCTCCGCAGTTGGGACCGTGATGTGGGTTCCGCGGGGCGCCGACTGGTTCATAGCGCTGCTGAAGACCATTGAGGACCGGTATGCTGTACTACCGCAGCCGGGACATCGGTGAGTGCTAATGGGAGCTGACAGTGAGTAAAGGAGTGAGCTAGCAAGCGGAATGATTCCATGGAACGGGCTATATTTAACTTAAGGGAGCAAAGGGTTTCTAAGTTTATGGGCGAACAATAATTTTAAACACACACACACACACACAAATCACGTCTTTATCCCTTACGGGGTAGACAGAGCCTAAGGCAACAGGTACCTACAGGCCACATTTAACAAGATTGTGGGCGTATAGGTGGAAAATGGAATCAAAATAGTGATGGGTTGCTAGCCTCATCGCCTAAACATGATTCCTATTATTTTCGCCCATTCCCTCGATGGGCTTTTACCATCTGCGCGGGTAGAGAAGCAACTGGTACATTCTATGTTTTTCCTTTGCTCCCAGACCAGCATGGAAGGCATGGAGATAATTTTAAACTCATGCTCAAAATGTGTTACAAAAGAGGAAGAGGTGGGTATACAATCGTAAGGTTTTTCATGGATAGTACATAATCTCGCCCGATCACAATTCTCCTCAGTTAAGAGATACTCTATCAAATGAGTCTAGAATTTTACTTCTTGATTTTTTATGTTTACTTTTAACCCGTTACCCGTTAGAAATTAAATCATCCATCTTTCACTTGTTTTTCATCTAACATTTGAAAAACAGCGCCTTGTCTCGTCCCTGGTGAGCAGTAGATGTTCCACGGGAGCTTGTAATTGTGTCGTACAGACACATCATTCAAACAGATGACGCTTGGCGACAAAAAAGCTACAGATAGAAAAATTCGAAGGCTTACTCGCCTGCTATGTAGTAGGTGTAACGAGTACTCTACTCAAGATGACTCAGGCCGACCGCAACATCATCGCTCCAGCGTCGACCGGCCTCGTAAGCTATTTGGTAACAGTGATGATGTTTATAAGCAAAGTTTGTCTAAAATCCAAACGCCATTCACGCCTGCGTCGTACGCTTTGCCACTTCTTGCCGCTGTTTTAAAATTAAAATGAAACCAACCCATCACTATTTTGATTCATCTTTCCACCTATACGCCCACAATCATGCTAAACGTGGCGTTAAGGTCTTGTTAACTTAGGCTCCGTCTACCCCGTAAGGGATAAAGTCGTGATATATGTAAGCAAGCAAAATTGAACTCGGTGATGGAAAAGATCCGTTACCGTACTGGGCCCGCGTGGGAACTATAGTCCATGCCCTCTCATCCTAAGAGGAATCTAGTGCCCAGCAGTGAGTCCATATGAAGGCTGGAGATGATGCATATTAGTTACTAGCCGTTGCCCGCAACTTCGTTTGCATAGAATTCGTTTATCGCTATCCCGCGGGAATCACGCAGTTTTCCGAGATAAAAAGTAGCCTATGTGTTATTCCAGGCTATAATCTATCTATGTTCCAAATTTCATCCAGATCGGCCCAATACTTTTTGAGCCTATTCATTACAAACATACAAAAATAGGTACAAATCTTTCCTCTTTATAATATTAGTATAGATGTGGTCTGCTCACAGCCTTCAATTCCTGGAGCTTCAGCTGGAACTGGTGGAAGAATGGCGGGTCCGCTTGACGCAGATCATGAGCGCAGCCCTGGGTGCTTTGGAAGCGGACTGGTTCCTGGCAGGAGGCGCACGCGACCCGCTCAGCGCTGTCGTCAACGCTGCACACCACTCGCGAGAAGTACTACTGCAGTGGGCACATTCGCTGGTAAGGATTATTAAACATGGGAAGAAAAGCAGCGATTGCCGCACCAGATTGCTAACTCGAAGGAGTTGAATTTAAGTACAGATTGGATTGGAGAAAATTTCAGACTCATATTAGTGCGATGTTAAGCATTACTGTAGTTAGGTTGTTCTTGAGCTGCAGTTAGAAAAATTAATGAGTTTTTTACACGACAAGAACCAGTGGGTTGCCTGATGGTAAGTAATCACCACTATCCATGGAGGGATGTAGACGCGTTGCCAGGCTGGAGGGCTAAGATGGAATACCTTGTGCCAGTTATTTAACCGGCTGTCTTTCTCTCCAAGTTGGAACAGAGCAGCGCAAGCACAGGTGCGAACGAGGTCTCGGTAGTCCTCTCGAGATGCCATGGCATTGCAGCAACATTTTAAAGCTCTTATCGTCTCTCACAGCACTACCTGCAGTTGCACTACTACCGTCGTCAGTTCCAACATTTCACGCATCAGCAGCATCACGACGAATCAGGGTCGTCGTCTGGCTCGGCCGACGAAAACGATGACGACAAACGCAGCAAGGATAAATCTGGTAAGTTCTTTAACGGGTTTGCTGCCATAATATGTCGAATTACACCTGAGACTTATTCGACAAGCTCCAAAATTACGACTGTGGCCTGCAGTGTAATGTTAATGCTGTACGAAGTTCGTTCGTACGTTCTTTTTGGGTGCTTACACTTGATATTGTAATCTTGCCGAGTTGCCTATACAGGGTGTCACAAAACTACCCGTAAAGCCGAAAGGAGGTTAAATGGGGCCTTATAACGAGTCATTTCACAATATTTAAGAACCGTAGTAACGCTGTATAACATACCCAAAAAAAAAATATATATTTATTTTTCCCTGATGTGCAAACCCTATTTCAGTAAAATTAAAGAGTAAGCTACGCAGAATGTACCTACCTAATAAAACTCGAAACAGTTGTAGGATATCTATTAGAAGATTTGAAATTGACAACATTTTTTTTTTCCAACTTGTACTTGAGTATGATGACATCAGTGTATTGAGGTAGCAAACATTTATGAATGAAAAATAGAAAAACTATTAAAGTAGACAATTATCAGGTAAAATAGGTACGTAGGCCTTTCTGTTAAATAATCTGGTTCCCTGACATGACAGCTTACTAGGGTTGACAATATTTTTGGCTTTAATAATTAATTATATTTTTTACGGGGTATTTTGTAACACGTTGTACAGTTAATGGCAGGAGTTTCTGAAATTTGTTTCGGTTAAATGTTTTTGAGTCAGAGATTTATTTTTAATTGTAAAAGATTGACATATTAATGAATTTAGAATAATGATGATTCGTACTTATTATAGAGCGATTCGACTGGTGTTTTGTTTTCAGATTCCGAGGACGAAGCTTTATCGCTAAAGGACGTGGAGCAAAAAGCCAAGAATCTGGCTCTTGACGAAGTGACGCGTCGAAGTTCCGTGATGCCTGAACTTAGTCAGTTCGATTTTGTAAGTTTCCATAAAAACTAACCCTATTTGTATGAAACTTATGAGTTACTACTGTAGTTGGTAATGCACGCCTTTCCTCCCATGTTAAATAATATATTATTATAGATGTCACCGATGGGCACTCGGAGTGTGCCGGACCTGACGAGCCAAGCGGCAGAAGAGGCCGGCGTGTGGGCGGAGGCGCCGGGACTGCTGGCGCGGCTGCGCGACGCCGGCCTCAAAGCGCTCGTCGACCACGCGTTTATGGAGTTCAAGGCGGCCATGCGCGACTTCAGAAGGCAGAAGTAAGCTTGTTTCGACCCTGGTATACAATATACTATTATGTAACAACCAGTGGCGTGGCGTCAAGTATATCAGAAGGCAAGCCGAAGGTCATTTAACTAGCCTTTTCATCACTGCCTTAAAATAGGCAAGCCAGTGGGAATCGACTTATATGGCCGCCACGCCACTAGTAACAACTGACTGTCTTGTTAGGCAAATAATTTCACTATATATCTGTTTGGTGACAGGTGGCACGCGATGTTGGTTGTGGAAGAGAACGCTCTATGCGTCTCAGCGCCGCTTTGCCGTCCTCTTTCCGCGTTATGTGCGCGTCTCGCTACCGCTTCAGCGAGGCTGGCCCCAGCCTTATCAGTTAGACTCAGGGGCTGTCTGGCTGAGAACGTAGATGGTTATATATTTGAGGTAAGCCATATTGTTCGTCCACTGGACACAGGGTCCTCACAAGCTAAATTGAGACAGAAACTAAATTGTTTACTGTGGATCAAAATCAGAATTAATAATGTACTTATGAAACTGTACCGTGATAGGCTTACTGATAGACTACGCACGGCCCAAACCACTGGAGCTACAGACTTTGAAATTCAGCATGAATATAGAAGTGCACTAAAATGAGATTGTTCTAACTTCCTACGAGATAGAGAACGAGGCTGTTTTGTTTTTTGATGCACGCGAAACATTTTGACAGTGTGAGAGAGAAAGAGAGTTTGTGGTACGCTTTACTACGCTGTACGGTTGTTATTAGACATTTTACGTGTTGAACACCTCATTTAATTACTTGAAATATACATACATTAAGACCACGTTTATTTAGCATGATCGTGGGCGTATGGATGGAAAGGGGAATGAAAACTAATGGGTTGCTGGCCACATTGCCTATATAAACATGATCCCTAAGATTTTCGCTCAATCCTTCGATGGTCTTTTACCATCTGCGCGGGAAGAGAAGCAACTGGTACATTCTATGTTTTTTCTTTGCTCCCCGACAGGATGGAAGAAATACTTGAAATATTTAGTGTTTTTTATCGACTGCACATGCAAATTGGACGTTTCGCGCTTAATGTATAGCCAATTAGCCACTTACAAACAGAGAGCAGTTCCCTTTATTATCTAGATAACGAACGTAGGGCGACTTTAGCGAAATCTCTACCAAATACCCACTTCTGCAATGGACCTTAAAAGCGCAATTGGAAGCTGTTGATTGATTTATTCATATTTTTAGGAGGTGGTGCTAGAAAGTTGGTTCAACACAGGCGGTACTATGCAGTTCACGCACGACGTCAAACGGAACCTTGTGCCGGCGTTCGCGCCGCCCAACAAAAGTGCTTCTCAGATCAACTACTTGCCCAAGTAAGCTGTCAAGTAAAACTGGGTTAAAGACCCCGTTTACATTAGATTTTTACTACTGTTAACCCTGGGTTAGCAGTTAACTCAGAACTAGTATCTAAGTGTGCGCCGGAATCACGAAAAATGATAAGTCCGTTTCAATTTTGCCAAGTGACGTTCAGTAACAGCTTAGTACTGTGTTTTCTTCTTTGTAAATTAGCTAAGGTAAATATTACCGAGTATGTTTAAGAAAAGTATATTTTGCGAATTCAAAGTAGGTACCTACCTATCTATGGTATTGTACTGTATTACAGAACCAACAATATACATACAAAAAAAAATTACTTATGACTTACACAAAATGTTATTGAAATAGTTTGGTTGGTTTGGAAGATAAGCCTATACGAACATAGTGAGAACGTAATTTTTCTTTATTAAGGTAAGATAACAAGATACATACCTCATAAAGAGACAAATTTAAAACTTTGCATGTAGGGTGTAATCTCTCTACTGATATTATTAAAAAAAACTTTGCTAGTAGAAATCTGACTATCCCGGATCCATATATAGGTATATGTAAAAACTTAAGTGAATGACCTGTTGTGCGTGTGAGTAATGCGTGCGAATATAGTCAAATTGACGTTCCAAATTTGAAAAATGACTTAAGTCCCATATTAGTTCTGCACGCTACTACATACAACAGGTCATTTACTTGTTTTTCACCTATAGGTACCTACTTTTTGTCCCGGGATAGTGAAAATTTCCCGTAAAATTTAAACGAAGTTGCGGGCAACAGTTTCTATTGAAACAGTATAGAATATAATATAATGGTTAAAATAGTATCTAAAAACTTTCGTACAAACCAATGTTGCCATGTGCAACGACGTCTTCATTTCATTTATATTAAAGACAAACACCCTTATTCATAAACGCTCTATAGGCTTCTGCTAACTTAGCAATCGTTTGTCCTTATCTGTCACTTTGACATTTACCTTTCACAGATAAGGACAAACTATTGCTAAGTTAGCGCAAGCCTATAGAGCGTTTATGAATAAGGGAGAAAGAAAACACTAATGGTAGTTAAACTAGTGAAACTACAGCTTACATCGAACATTTCAGATTATTAGAATCCTGCAAACTACTAAACATGGAATACGATGACGCGCGTCGCCTGCGCGCGCAGGTAAGGAAGGCTTCTATAGCTGCGAAGGAAAGCCTCCTGAACCAGGGTATTCGCGTAGTTGAACCGCGTGAAGCCCTGCGTATACTCAACCAGAGGACAGACCTTAGTGAAGAGGGAGCCGGGTCTGTCATGGACTTATTCTGACGGTATGAAGGATACAATCAAGAATATAACCATTACGTGGATATAATCGTTGACATCGTGAGGTAAGAATAAAAAAATTGAAGTTGTAGAGGTAATACCAGCTCTATTAAAGTGTTAACCTTTTCAACACCAAACGAAGTATTTAAGCTAATTTAAAACTTATGTCATTGTGTAAAGGTTCCTTTTACGTAGAACATAGAATGTACCAGTTGCTTCTCTTTCCGCGCAGATGGTACAATCCCATCGAGGGCATGGGCCGTAATCTTAGGAATGTGGCTAGCAAGCCATCACTATTTTGATTCCCCTTTCCATCCATACGCCCACAATCATGCTAAACGCGGTCTTTGGGTCTTGTTAACTTGGACTCTGTTTACCCCGCAAGGGATAAAGACGTGATTTATGTGTGTGTGTGTGTGTGTGTGTGTGTGTGTGTGTGTGTGTGTGTGTGTGTGTCCTAGTACGTTGTGTTCTTTAATGCATCTATCGGCCGTTGGCGTTGAAAAGGTTAAATGACTCAAATTACATGTAATTAGTATGGTAAAGTGTTGAATGGATCATAATGGCAAAAGTGTCCAAATATATCGGTACAAGACTCTATGTTAAGAGTTTAAAAGCTTCTTCGTGTCTCTTTGGTATTTCCGATACTGGCTGTGCTAGAAAACCTAGATTATTAATTAAAGCGCGGTCGCAATACAACTGAATCAAAACTGCACAATAGACGCGTCGTGCAGACTTTTGCTTCCGACAGATTTTGACCGTGATTGGGAGTCTAGTTGTTTATTGTACGTCAATGGTTTTTTGATTAAAGTATAGATACATCCATTATGTGGTTGAGTTATTGAGTACTGTATATTAGATTTATGTCACAGTTAGGGACGGTCTCACCGCTCTCTGTAAAGTTCCTGATATTTTAAGTGTCAGTTATCAGGGTGTTAACTGGGAGTGGTGAAACAGGCCCTTAAAGAACATTTGGATATTCAAAACAGGATTAAATGATGTAGAACAGATATACACGTGTCGCTACACATTTAACCTTGGTTTTGAATAAAGTCTTCGTTGTGTACTCAACTGTTGATTCGACATTCCAATTTTAGTGTTTAGCTAGCTACGGGCGTATTTAACTGGGTATATCGAATATCGTAAAAACATCCCAACTTCGTTTGTTTGTAAATTAAGTTTGCCAACACCTGTCAGTCTCGCATATTGATGCTCTGTGGTTGCGTTTAATAGAAGCTACAATGATGGTACAACTCTGAATAATTTAAACACAAACGGCTGACAGAGTGTATAAATAATTTCGACAAAAATGTGCCGATCACGTATAAAATACTGACACGCTCGATTCACATTCGTTTCACCATCCTTAGATCATCCACATTAATATAGGTCCAAGCTGTAGCCTCTTTATTCATTTTTTACTGGCAATATTAAACTGAACGGACACAACTAAAGCAACGCTATACTTAAATCGAATTTAATATACACTACACACACATCTAACAATAAGTTTTGTAGGCAGCCAAGTCATATTACAGACGCCCGCCTGCTTCTCGATTAAGAGCGTTCAAAATCAATGAAAGGTCAATACCTAAAAGGTTGCCGTTATCTGCACGTAGGTACTTTAATTTACTATTAAATAGTTTGGAACGACTCCAATATGTCCAGAATTGTTAAGAGCACGCGTTAGAACCGCCAAAAGTACTTTATTGACAACTAGCGACCGGTCCCGGGTTCACACGGGTGCAATCAGTGTTTCTCAGCTATATTATTCATGTATTCAAAATCAAAAAATCAAAAATGTTTATTTGGTTTTTTGCATTTATAATTTACAGTCATATAGGTTGGAACCTTCCTTTAAGCATGAGAAATGCTTGTATCGGAATGTTCCGATCTTTCATAACTTGACGGTTAACAAAAACCAAGCAGAACCTAAACCAATTCTATCACTAACTTAACTACTCAAATTATTATTAATATACACGTTGCGTAGTTTTAAAGATTTAAGCATGGGTACATAGGGACGGACAGCGGAAATCGACTTTGTTTTATACTATGTAGTGATGAAGACAAATTACTCTCAGTTATCTATGATGACGTCTCTGTCTGTTTCGTAGTAATAAATAGAGACGGAATCTTAGATAACTGACATTTAAGATAGCTGGAACTTAACGGATAGTGGTGAAACAGGCCCTAAATGTTTTAGTTGGTGGCAAACTGATAACATTTGTAACTTCAGCAGTTACTTTTAGGTGACAAGAACTATAATGATAATCTAATTAAAGGTAGGTAGCAAAGTTGAAGAAGGAATGAAGATTATATTTTTTGTACTGCGTTTTTGTATAGATTTCAAAATTAACGAAATTTTATTGATTTGTTATATTATTTATAAAGTTTTATGCGAACCGTTGATTGAGGAACTGTCGCTTTCATTGATCTTTGTATTTGTGCGCAAATTAAGTAATTAAAATATTAAATAAACAAAATAATTCGATCTTGTATTATCAAATATAACAACTTCAAAAAACTCTGTGAGTAGGTATGAATTGTTCTTAATTAAATAAGATTTAATATTTATAAGTGTAAAATGTTTATTTATTTATTTCTTAAAATAGCAGGTGTGTTGTAAGTAATAAATAAAACTTCTGTTAGTAAAAGCTTTGTTTTTATTTAACAAAATATTTTTGATGTTTTTCTGTCGTTTTGATTCATTCTACATCCAAACCGACACACCACACATTCGTAATACACATTCATTGAAACTAACAAAGAAAATCCATGGCACAGATGTACTTTCAAAGCAAAAATATACGTCTAAAATAATTGTGTTCACAGCCTTTTTATTAAAACAATCTCAATTCACAATTATGTGAACATAAACTTGTTTAAAAGTGCTGTAATTTAATGAAACGGTCAAAATATATTTTTAATAAATTTAAAACGTACAACGACAATGTAGCATTTCTTAGGCAGTCAATCTTATTCGAGCTTATTTTATAATACTTTTCTGTACTTATACTTTAATCGAAACTTATCGTTAGCAATTAAGTAGTTTTTAGTTAACGTTTGTATTTAATACATATTCAACTTTTTTATTTCGGCCACTAAACTAAACAGGGCTGTTAAGTCTTACAGGAATGTAATAAGAAAACATTTGTAGCAGGTACGAATCCATATTCGAAATGTGTCTATTAACTATTAAGCTACAAATAAAATCCAGCTATGATTTAATCAAAGTTTGGTATTTTAAACACATTTTTAAAGTAAGTTTCAGCTTAATTTTTATCTTCTTTTATAATAAATATGAAAATGTAATCAAACCTTGCAACTCAATTTTTAACCACTTTCAATGGTTCGATTTACTTGAAATTAGAAAATCACTTTCAAGTTATGTGCTTAAAATCGGACCTCGGAACTCGGTTAACAATTAAATACCGCCTACAAAAATGATGTTTCACAAAAACTTTTCGAATGTTAAATAATGAGTGATTTCAGCTGTGAACGAATTACACTGGATTTTAGTTTTTATTGTACCTACATTTACTCTTTTGACAAACACATTAGATAAGTTTACAATATTTTCTGTAGTACCTACTTAAATAATAAAAAAATAATTAATTATATTCTTAAAGTAAAATTTTATCACGAATTTCATTCACAAGTCTTTTTTTGTACGATACGACAAGACACTCTTTATTGAGCGACCAATATGTCAAAAATTATCTAATAAATGTCAAAATATTCTAATATTTTCGGGCACTGCGTTGGACTTCCAACGTACACGTTTAACTTCCTCGTCATACTGCTCCTCGCTTTTGCTTGTGACGCTGCCGTTACTATGTAGCAGCCACATACAACTCTCTCGCTCTACTTCTTTTTCTCTCATGCCGGTCATAACGAGAGAGATAGAGAGCATGACGAATACCGTAGCGTAGCTAAAGTATGTTCGTATTTACCCTCCTTACCGCGCTACTTCTAATGATACTAGCTTTATAGATATACCATAATATCTACACGTCCAGATAAGTAACACTTATTTGTACAATTGCACACTTAATTCAGTCCAGTGTGACTAACGTTCCTGTATTACCCGATATTGCCCTTCTCTTTTATAATACCACCTCCGCGTTGACCGATCGGGAGGCGTTGGTGCTCGCTTCTGTCTCTTGCTTTCTCGGGTCCTGAGACGAACTGTTCCACCATTGTTCATCACCAGAGGCCCATGCCACATACACTAAGTTTGTTATGATGAACACTGCCAATGTAATCCAGAATACAAGCCGCCATTGCACTAAGGTGCTCTGAAAAGAAACAAAGGAATTGTAAAGGTTCGCTCTATTTTTAATTTAGCTACTGCATAAAAGATGGCCGATAGCAAGGTGCTGATTCAGTTCTTCCTTTGTGAACATCGATTCTACACGAAATTCTACACAATTAACAGAAATTTTGCTTAAACTTAAGCTGACATGAAGCTTGAAGCGAAACCGGGATAAAGTCATAATGATATACTTACATCAGGCGTCAACAGTCCCACTAAGTACGGAGCAACGATCCCCGCAATCGCGCCAATTCCATTCACTATTGCCATTAAGGTTCCCGCATAGTTACAGCTCAAGTCCAGGGCATTGACCTTCATTCCGGGGTAAAAAGCTCCCATCAAACCCATGGACACCGTGAACAAGGCAACTACGGTGACTGTGTCGCAACCAGAGTAAGACGCCAAGATCATGCAGAAGCCAGGGCCCACGGAAGCTGTAAAAGAAAACGATTAGAAATTATAGCTAATAAAATTATAATTTATTGCAGCTATTCTAGAGAATAAAATCTACGGCAAAAAATATTGTGTGAATGGCTGTTAAATCGTTTTTTTTTTAATTTAAACGATTCTTCGTGATTCGTACAATGGACGGCTCTTGTGTCATAAGTATGTATATGAAATAGAATGGATAGGTTTTGGTAGTGTGCAAACCAAAGACCATAATCAAGAGTAACTAAAGAAGACGACAGCAATGTAGCTAGTCACAAGTTAGTCTACCGAACAAGCCTTTTATGTCCTTTATAAAATACATCACAATAATTTCACAATTCATTATTTTCCGTAATTTCCAGTAGATTTTATGTCGTTTAATAACTCAAGAATATACCAATGGTAGTAAAGGTTTTCCTGGCGTTAGTGACCGTCATCCACTTCCTCTTCACAATCTTGTCGCACATCCAACCGAAGATGATGGAGCATATCCACATAACAACATACGGTAGCGCCGCAAGCATGCCGGTTCGGTGGATGTCAAATTTAAGTACCCCTGTCATGTACTTCGGCAGGTCTGTTACCATCGTAAAATATCCGTAGTCGTGCCCGATCTGTGGAGAAAATTATTGATGGATTTGCATTTCTTTACAACTTGGGAGTGAGCCGCTCATTTGCCGCCGCATTGCTACTGGATTAATTTTGATTCTTGAGCGATATCTACCTATGTACAGTAAGGAAAATATATTCACGTACGCGTACCACAGCAGTTAGAAGCCTTTTGGAATAAGGTGACATATCACTCGTGTTTGAGTGACGGCGGCCTGTCAATTGCGACAGGGTTCTGCGGTGGTAGGGGAATACATTTCCCTCACTGTACATTATGATATGGTGCCTCTTGAGACAGCCTGGGGAGGCAACGTTTAGTTGATTCCCTTCTCATAAAATAATCACATAGAAGATAGTATATTCGTACGTACTTATAGGACATGCCTTCGAACTGGTGGCAACTTACATTAATGTGTAAAAGGGATTTATATTTTGTTAGTGTTCCTAATGTGCGACCGTAAATCAACATTAAACACTATAAATATAAGTGTCTACAACATAATTTGTAACTATATATGCCAGTAGTATAAATATAAGCCGTGCTAACCGAGGAAGAGGTTAAAGATACGGAAGGCTAAATCATTTAACGGTTAATTTATGAGAAAAGATGATGTTAGCTCTTTAGCAAGAGTTTCCTCAATATGAAACGTTATAAATTGTACCTACCAACGTACACTTTGTAAAAGTAATATATCGTCAGAAATAGGAAAATTACTGAAGACTGATCATCGACAAAACGCGAAAAACTGAATAAAAGATTCGCTTATTTAAAAAAAACGAGCAAGTAAGTCACCTGATGGTACGTGAGCACGACCACTCATGCATACCCACAACATCAGATTCCAGATGCTTTGCCAGCCTACAAATTGTGAAATCCCATTCCAAGGAAGTTCCCTACAACGCATTATGTGTTTCAAAAAGGTTTCCTTAACGTAGACCCATTATCTAAGGTTACCCTGTTTTTCCTGATTTATTATGAATAATTCTACTTAGTACAAACCTGAGCGCAAACAAGGGCCCACAGAGGCACAGACATTATGATCGCCTTCCACGGGATTGAAGAGAACTGACTGTTTCGATGTCTGCCCAAAGCTTCCTCCAAATACTTCTTTTCTTGATCCGAAATGAAAGGATGGGACTCAGGATCATTGTAACACAGCAAAGTCTGTAAAAACAACCAATGTTTAACATCAATTTTATTATGCCAATTATGAACAGCACATGTGTTTCGTGTTTGTATAACTAGGTAGGCACTGGCAAGTATAGGTACAACGTAAAACGAAGATATTTCGTACGAATGTATTACGAATAAAAGCGAGTACGCACAAATGAAGAGTAAAATTACTTAGGGTAGTTAGGTAGGTACTAGGTACCTAACTGTTTTTGTTTTGCGATACTTAAATTGCTATGTAAGTATTTTGCAGATCCCATTGCTACGTCGCGAAAGTTTAAATCACTCGAATAATCTTATATACATATTTAACAAGCAAATAAATGTTACACAGAACAGATGCAGATATGCGTTATAAAACAGTTTGAACAAAGACGAGAGACGTGCGTCTGGGACCTATTTGTGAAAGCAGCAGTACGAATAAGCGGTGAAAAATTGTGTTGCATTTTAAGTAAGTAGGTACAATAAAATTACAGGTATGATTATAGACATTATAGTCTTGTCAACTACTCAAAAATTAAATTTGTGTTGTAGTTTTCAAATAATATTTTGGATGTGCTTTCAAAAATTAGGCTTCAGGATGAGCTGCCCCGATGTATCAACGATCTTTCTTTCGCTACCGAAGAAAACGAAGACTTAAACTTACCCACAAAATGAACCACAGGATGCCGATACCACCGAACAAGTAGAACACTGACTCCCAGCCCCCGGTCTCCTGGATGACCAGTCCTGAGAGGTAGGTGCCAGCAATGTTGCCTATCTGAGCGCCGCCGAACACAAGTGAGCCCATACGGCCACGCTCGGACGCAGGCGCCCAGCGGGCTAGCATTGCATTTAATGCGGGAAATGTGGTTCCCTGTAAAGAAAAATTTAAACAAAGTATGTAGAGAGCTATTTATTATCAACATGATATGGAAAACAAAGTAAAAAACGTTTAATCCTCTAGTTGCACAGATTTTTTAGATCTTTGATCTGTTGGATTTGTCTCTGCCCCGAAACAAAAAAGAATAATTCATTAAGAATATAAAAAATCACCATAAAAGAAATATTTCAAGAAAATGCGTTTTCTCGTTAACTTTTCGCATAAGTACATCAACATTACAGAAATTAATTCTAAAGTGCTACGAAGTTTGTTGGCTCAGCTCTTAAGGGCTCCTAAAACTTGTTGTTTACATCTATCAAAATGAAGACAAATGCAATTTTTAACTTCATTATGTAACTTATTTCCTTGGAAAAATAAAGCATCACAAAGTTCTTTTGGGATTTTATTCATTTTAGTGAGAGATGGAATTGAGAAGTATTCTTACCTCGCCGAGCCCTTCCAACACCCTCAAAGCTATGAGCCCCCCGGCGCCGCCTGCCGTCACTGCCCACGGAGTGAAAAGCGTAAACACGGCCGTACTGAGAACCCCGAAGCCCAGCGAGTATTTCCCTCCGAACTTCTCCGCGAGCATTCCTCCTGGCATGTGCGTTACTATGTAACCGTAGTAAAATGCGCTAAGAATTAGACCTTGGGTTTTTTCGTCCCAATCGAAGCCAGTCGCGTTCTGAAAAAATATAGGTTACTTGTTAGGTCAAAGATCGCATATTTTTGTAAAGGTTTTGTTTAACTTAACCTGCTGTAGCCCGTATTAGGTACACCTAAAGTAGTAGTACGGATGACAATGTAAGTACATTCAATAAAAATTATAGTCGTCAAAAACTTGTTGTGGAATAAATCTGATTGTGAAGAAGTTAAAAAGTACCTACTGAGAATAGGGCCGAAATCGCGCCAAGTGTATCAAACCACGCATAGCGAAGGAATCTGTACTTCTGTGGTTTATGTTCGCAGACTTATTTTCTAAACTGACTGAATTCAACTTTGAAACTGAGGCGAAGTATGTTAAGTGACTCACGTCTACATCCACAACAGTATCTTCTATGTCGGCAGGACAGGAACCAGCGACATATTCGACGGAGGCTTTAGGGCGCTTCACCATCTGTGTAATCGCAATGTTGAGGCAAACCCTCATCGTGTAGGCGTTCGCCACCGCCAGAAAACCCATGATGGCCATCACCCATCGTTGCGGCACGAAAAAAACTGAAACAAAATTCCCGATTATAAGAATGAGAATGTAACATAGTACAGATGTACTTAGTGATTAGATAAATTAAAGTACATACATACATACTTATATCACGTCTTTATCCCATACGTATCAAAGTACATATACTTTTTTTATACGAAAAGGAAAGCAAACGAGCAAGTGGGTTACCTTATGGTAAGCGACACTAGAGGATTGCAGATGCGTTGCCTATAGAATATCTCTTATGCCAGTAATTTCACCGGCAGTGTTTCCACGCTGGAACAGCAGTGCAAGCACTGTTGCTTGGCTTTAGGATTAGCGCGTACAACGGGGGCAGCTATCCGGACGGACCTTGTAGGTACGGGGCCCTACCACCCGCACTCCTACCCGTACTAAAGGATTTACGTGTTTATGACCATTTTTTCGAACTTACTTAATGTCTTCTTTGATATCCTACTAATATTATAAACGCGAAAGTTTGTGAGTATGGATGTATGGATGTTTGTTACTCTTTCGCGCCAAAACGGCTGGACAGATCTGGATGAAATTTGGAACATAGATACATTATAGTCTGGAATAACACATAGACTACTTTCTATCCCGGAAAATTGCGTAATTCCTGCGGGATAGTGATAAACGAATTCTATGCAGACGAAGTTCCGGGCAACAGCTAGTTCTGTCATATAGGTATGTCATTTTAAATACGTTAATACTTATAATATTAAAATTTAGTACTCATTCTTCGAATTTTCAGTTTAATGGATGGAAAATAATCGTTACTAGATAAATAAGTTATATATTTGCATAGCGGGCTACCACTTAGAGTAAAGCAGAGTTTTTTTGTATTAATTTTAATGTTTCGCGTTAAATGCAGTCCACACCCCGGAAGCCGCTCCGCTCGCTGTAGAAATTCTGCTTAAATTAGAGCGATTATACACAGAGCTCCGTAATTTAAAACAGATTAAAGGCTACCCGCGAGGCTTGACTTTCATTAACCTAAAACACCTATTTAGGAATAACCTGGTGTTCAGTGGCTCAAGGATGTTTTTTATTATCGTTATTAGCTAATTTCTGGACCTTGGCTGAATATTGCAACATTACTTCCATAGAGTAGGTGCCGAGTTAAATGGTTGAATATACATCAGGGGGTAGATTTTTGAAGTGACATCTGTGAAAACACCAAACGTAAGTGGTGAAAAATTGCGTTGATTTTAAAATACTTGCAGCTAGCTAGAACAATAGAAAAAGAAAACTACCGTTGTAAATCATTCAATCAATAGAAAAATTAATTCGGGTGATAGTTTTTAGGCAATCTGCATAATACTTGGGCGAATTTTTATCTCTTTCAGTGGTAAGTAGGTGCTTTCAGAGATGTTGGTTTAGTAAACCGATATATCCGGAATATATTTCGTAAACATTGCGTAATAAACGTAACGACTAGAAAGTACAAAGTGACTGGTGCAAATCCTAGCAAAAACTGACAGTCATTAGTTTAATAACAATAAATTAATCAAATCAGTTGCATCTGACCACTTGATTGCATCATTTTGAATCAAATCGCAACCTTCGAGTGTAAATACTTCCACGTTCCGTCTTCCTGCTATAAAGATAGTTAATTATGGTTATATCTTGCTCTGAACTATCCGATACTTAAGTACGTGTCTATAAATTTTAGCATTTGATACGTAAATGACTATAATTAAGATTTGGAAAAACGCTATTCGTTTTTATAGAAAAGGAATCTTCGTGATCAAACCAGTGTGTGTACTTCAGTAATTTATGATCAAACAAGATACAACATGTAGATAATTTTATTATTTGAAAGTATTTTGGGACATACCTAGGGTAGATTCGTCGCTTTGTTGGACCAATTGCATCGATTGTTCATTCTCAAAATAACATTAGCCGCTGAAAACTGAGCCGACTAATTCTCAAAGTCACTTTGAGTGTTGTTTTCAGCGCATCTCGAAATATTTCAAAATAATTTAACTATAGAAAATGTTGAGTTTCATAAACATTCCAGTTTCCATAAAGTTCCCATTAAGAGAGGGTCTTATTCCTCCGAGATGAGAGGTCTATGGGTCACCTATACTATTAGACCAGAGATCGAGAAGGTGTACTCATATTTTGTGTAGGTATATGTATTGTATTACCTCTGGTTGTGTATCCTGCTCGGTCACATGACTTTAAACATTCGGTTGTTTTAAAAATAAGCAACCACCACTCGTTTTGTCCGAATTGCCTTCCGTATCAAGTTAGGCCGGTTTCACACGGCGTGACAAATACTTGTGCTATTTGAGCTATTTCTTTATCATGTCTTTCGTAATGACTCAAGCAAGAATGCATTTAGCAAACATTTGGTCAAGTGTGCTCTGGTATTTAGTACCCAGTGTCGGTTAAGGGACTTTGACATGTTTAAGTTTGGCTTGTAAGACTAGTGAGACAAAGATTGTATTAGGTTAACGGGTTAAGATAAACGGCAAATTCTTAATGTATATTCTCAAAACATTAAATAGGATTGTTTAGAGCTGTGAAAGGAATTTCGACAAATGAATATGCACTTACCTGTGTTTTTTTTTTCAAATAAGCGTACCAGACTAATCTAGGGACTACGTTCTGTATCGTAGACGAATATAACGTTCGAAACGTTTTTATCAGTAAAAAAGTGACGTAGCCCAATATGACTTAAGTAATTTATATAGGTAGCTAATTGGAAAAATCAATATTCTATATCTAATACCTTTAAAAGAGCAATTCTTGTAAGTAGCTATGTAGGTAAGTATATAATAATCTGAATCTCAGAAAAGGCTCCAACGATTGTAATGAAATTTATTATGCAGGAGGTTTCGGGGGCGACAAATAGATCTATACTATAGTAGTATAGTATAAAGTGAGTACCTACCTATAAGACATGTAACTAAAAGGAATATCAATGAAGTCCCAGATAGGGGGTATAGGTACATAAGTCACCCCGTTTTACGGTATTGTGCGTACGTTTTAATGCAAGGGTGTAAAAGAAAAAAAAATGGGGGGTCTACATTAAGTAAGTAAATGCTTTATTGAACAAATATAAAGAAACAGATACAATACCGCTTAACCTAATCTATGTAAAAAAAAAAAAAAAATGTAATATTATTATTGTAGCCACGGTATTTTGATTGTCATTGCGCGCCGTTAGTGACTTCCAACTATATTTGTGTTAACTTTTAAAGTAAATATTGTGTTCATGCTTTAATATAGATATACATAAAATATGCCTTCGTGTCATGCACTGGCGACTGAAAAGGCCATAATGCTTATATCGGTCAGTAGCCTGAGTAAATTAACGAGTAGCGCATCCTATCTTAGCAATCTGATTTTCCGACGAGTAAATATAACAAAATTATAACAGGCCAATTAAAGCAAAGCAATGTAGTTAGAAGTATAAACAAGCTACAAAAATAAAAGGCAAGCGCACTTTAAACTCAAAATTACTGTTACAAAATGATTTTATATGAGTATAAAATAATAACATGCTTTTTTACAATCTACTCGTGGCTTATTAAATACAGATTCTTCCACTACGCTGGATATGAGGATATAACACGCTTTTCGCCGCTATCTTTTGTTGGTGTGTTCAAAAAGGTCACAAAGTTAGAGGTAGACGCGAGGTAGAGTAGGTACGCCAATAAAGAGTCGAATAGAATACGAATACATATGAATAATGTATGAATTAAAAAATAAGTGTAATTTTGTTGCCAGGTTGCCACATACAGTAAGTTAACGTCAAAAATGTGACAATACAAAAAAAATAGCGCCGTCATTCAATTACTCTTTACTCTCAATACTTTACACAATCTTCAGACAAATGCTACTTATCGATCGTAGAATCTACGTCCACTTTTTAACTAACTCCCGTTCACAAGACAAACCCGACATCAACTGACTTAATTCATGGTTTTTTGTACTCCGCTGGCAAATAATAGTGTCATTGCAGTGTCACGTTTTTTTTCAGAAGCCTATTTACGTGTCAACATATAAGTGCACCCGAGGCGTTCTAAAAACACTGATTCATCCGGACAACAATGGACGCGGACAAATCAAATCAAAGGATGTCTGAGTGGTGTAATTGTTGTCCTATGCCACGAGGCCCGGCCGCGACGACGCGTGACCACGGCACCATGGGCCTAGTTACAATGGTCTGGCAGCCATTGCATTGCATTTTGAGCTGCTATAGATTTGTGCTCAGTCGATAACCAAGAGCTTCCGAAAATTAGGCCGCCACTAAAAAGCATCCACCAAATGATCAGTCACCACTAAGCTAGATACTGCATGGTAGCTTAGTGTGCTAGGTTTTATCACTTCCGTTGTTTTTTGCTTATTATCTTGTGGGGTCGGTGATCAAAATGTGAAAAAGATGAGCAATCATTTTTAGTGTTATTTGTATATAGATACTTTTTATACCATACCAAAATTCGAGTCTAACCGATTCATCACTGCAAGTGAGTAATTAAGGCAATATTTGTTTTGACTAACAAGTGAGCTTAAAAAGCTTATAAAAATAAGTGAAGATCCAAACACTTCGACCAATGTTTAGGTACAATCGACAACAAAGTCAAGTTACAAAATTGACACGAAAACAGCTTTTCAACGGCTGCATTCGCTAACGAACACTTAAGTAATTATCAGCTCATGTTAACTTAGTGTTTCTATTGACACACTAATTGTTGATCGCAGGTAAACGACGCGGCATGAATAAACTTGCACGTAACTCTGACATGCGCTTTCCACCCACTGCATATTTTAGTGACATTGTTCGATTCATAGAATTTTCCCTCGTGTTCATAGAAACTGATTTAACGCGATAACGGTTCAAAGTGTTACAAAAAGATTTCGACATAAATAAGTACATATTAATCACGTCTTTATGCCTTACGGCGTATAGTGGAGGCAAAATACGTGAAATTTCACTTAAGTCAGGAAATAATTCTAAGAACTGATAAAAACAATTGTTTTTGATTTGTATGGGTTAGAAATGGAACCTAATACAGCACTTGATATATTCACCCCCCCGGAAAGGGGTGGAATTGGTAGAAAATGGTTTAATAGTAATAACTAAGAAGAAAAAATAGGTGTAGTCTGTGCAATTTGCCATACGTTTTATTACACCTTAATCTATATTTGCACCCGTTATTTAGCTCAATTCAAGCTACGGAACATACAAAAAAAAAATCATATAGCTAAAAATATACTTTTTGGCATTGCGGCCCCGGGGAAAATACAGAACGCGGTGCAAATTGAGGAAATGATGAGAAAATATATCAAAACACAATACCAAATTTGCACCAGGGTGCGACACCCGGAAAGTAGTTTTCTATGTTTTACTGTCTTTGTACTTCGGGGGAAATTTTGAAATTAATAAAAATCGTCACAATCGTGTTAACTTGGTTTGATTTACATTCGCACCCCATAAAAAATTGAGATTTCTACGCGGAACATGCGGTTCTGTAATTTTCTAAAGAATTACCATAGAGCAATAAATCCACAGACATGACAAGCGCGCGATTAATAAAGGCAAGCGAATGCAGCGCGTTGACGTACCGTTGACGCACGTTTCTTGATGCCAGCACGTAATAGACTTTATTAAATAATACATTTATTTATTTTATTTATTTAATTATTTATTATTACATTGTAATGTAAATTAATGTAGTAACGCATGCATCTAAATGTACTTGTAGGTAATTTTGTATTTATCAACATAAGTGGTGTATATTTAGTTTTGGGAAATATAGGATGACCCGGCCACCCTGTACATGTCTTAAACCATAATAATAATTATACTTATGAATGTCTATAGTTTTGATTTAACCCTACTAGTTTGGCTCGTAGGTACCTCAAAAACCGTGCCGGATTGTTTAAGCAAATGGGTATTTTCTATGCTTAAGTATTGTAACTACTTATTAATTTTATACGGTTTATTTCTTTACTCCTAATTAAATAAGTCTAGACGAAAAATAAAGAAGAATTGATTTTTTGAGAATTTAATTAATTGACAATGATTAAATAAATGATTTAGTATGTAGTCACCATCAATTATATCGGAGCGGACAAGGTGATCACTAATATTATATGAGTTATATGAGATCCCCATTTGCGCTTTTTCTAGTATGCAGCTTCTCAAACGTCAAAATCGAGCTAGAAACAGACGACTTTTTAGTGAATCATTTTGCAATTTGTCCAACTTATTATGCCTAATACCCGCTACGGACTCGTGGTCCCACAGTTATAAAAATGACGAATTACACTCCACCATAAGGTCGAGGGGACTCCGTTTCCGCGGGGCTTCTATTTCTATTCGGTTTGCCCTTCGGGCATTTCAAGTTACCTAACGAACCTAACCTAATTTTACTAATTCTAGTGATGATTTTTATAACAGTGGGACCACGAGTAATACGATCTCATGCAAACTGTTCATCACTTTTTACTAAATATTATTTTTCCCAATGAAAAAACTTTAATAGTTACGGAGGAATTCTCTTTCAAGGTACATCCTTCATCAGCTTCACTTTACCATACATACAGGGTGTTAGGTAATGAGTGGATAATCCTTGAACTATGGATAGAGGGCACTGAGGACGTTATAATAAAGCTATAATAGGTTTAGTAAAAGTGGAACGATTTCCGAGATATTCGAACTTTTAGGTTTTTTGAAAATGAACAGCCTTGTTCAATGTTTTGATCATAGCACCATTTTAAGCTAACTTTTTAATTTTTGCTCAATATTCTTGAGTACTTGTGTTATCAGATAGGCATTACTATTTTTGTAAGACTACGTAGGGTTTTTTTAGAACTTAATTTTTGCGTTTTCAATCCTACATTGATCGAATTTTCAACTCTCATGGTGAAAAAAAAAACACTACCGCCTAGTTGCCAATAAGCTTAGAAACATGCCAATTTATTGACAATTTAAAAATAGTAATTACATTTTGAATTCAAATTCAAAACGCCAAAATAATAAAAAATACACGCTCACCCACATGGTAATGTGGAAAATGTACCTATACATTTTATGAGTACCTATGACGTGTTTAGCAAGCGTATTACAGTAATCAAATCGCAATCCCTGAATTACTTATTGAATCTGATGACCATCTGTGGTCCTCATAATCAGTTCCAATTCATCAAATAGTGCTTTCCGAAGGCAAATGCATAAGTTACATTAAAATATACCTAAATCGCTATCGCGATGCTTATAAGATTTGAAGAGTTCCTTCAGTTTCTCCAAGATCTCGTCATCAGATCCTGATTTGATGTTAATGGGACCAAAGTGGAAGTATTCCCTTTCCAACAAAAAATATTTTCCAAATCGGTCCACAACACAACTGACGGAGTTCTTAAGTAATATCATAAAAAAAAATAAAAAAAACCATTCGAATTGAGAAACTCCTCCTTTTTTTGAAGTCGGTTAAAAATAGCTATATTGAGTACTTCAGTAAACTTAAGATACCCAATTAACATGGTTTCATTACACTCACTTCCCTCCGAAGTAAATTTTAATCTACTTCGATTTAATTTCTAAATGTCAGTGAAAATTAGAACACATAGAAAAATCCGAAAAGTAAAGTCTCCGAATTTTTCTACCTGTTACTAACTGTCACGTGACCTTTTTGTTACTATGAGATTTTTTGTCGCTAAGCGTCATCTGTTTGAACAATACTTAATTTGGTACTATCGTGGTAATCTGATGATGTGGTCATCTAAAAAGAAAAAGAAAATTGCAACCACTGCTAGAAACAAATATTATTTATTTATGCACCGACGAAATACGTACTGAGCGCGAGCGCTGCGCTACCTTCTCCCGCCCGGCCGTCCCGCGCCCCGCTCCTACCGCCCGCTACCGCTAGCGTTCGCTGCGATTCCTTGCGTTTAGATAGAACTATGTTTACCAAACTTCCAGTTAAAAATTTCTTTTTTTTATTGAGTGCGAATGTAGTATCTTTTAAGTATGTGTTATTTATAAATTTTCACGACTATCTTAATTTCCCCCGAAGTACAATCTACAAAAGAGTGAAAAAAATATGTTCCATACTTTGCACCGGGGTGCAAAGTTACCTGGGTGTTTATAATACTTTGAAAAGCTTAATGTAAGTTTGCACCAACCGTCTGAATTATCCTCGAGCCGCAATCAGAAAAAAATATTTTACCAAGATTCTATACATCGTACACCTTTTTAATTAAAATACATTATGTACCAAAGGGGACCCTTCACGCGGCTAAACTTGCGCCTAATACCTTTTATCATACTCCAAAATAACGGCACTTGAAGTTTAAACCTAATATTTTAAAGTGTTCCGTACATGATAGAAACGGTGCAAACCGAGGGAAACCATCTAGTCGTGCCCTCTAACGATTCCACAAAAAAACACGACTACACGAATTACTTCCATACTTTTCCTTAATTCGACTATACTAGTAGACAGAGCCTAGGTAACAATATATAAAGGCTGTTTACTTAGCGTGATTGTGGGCGTTTAGGTGTAAAGGGGAATCAAAATTGTAATGGGTTGCTGGCCCCATCGCCTATGTATTGAATGGTTCATTACATTCCCTCGATAGACTTTTCTGCGCGGGAACAGCTTGTTTGTTTAATGTATTTCCTTTGCTCCCAGACTAGCATAAAAGAAAAGATTACGACATTTGTGACAATAAAGTTTTATAAGCATGTGGGTAGTATTTTAAGGAGTTAATAGGTATACCTACATAGCGGTAATATGGCTCCACGACCTTCCATTAGACCAACCGCTTAAATGAGTCCTCGCGGGCGCGGCTGCGGGGCGCGGGGTAGAACGACAAAGAAGACTGAGAGAGGTGCGGGCGGGTAGTGTACCTGCCGCCCGCACCTCTCTCGGCCCCCTTTGTCGTCCCACCCCGCGCCCCTGCACCGCACGGGCGAGGACTCATTTAAGCGATCGGTCTATAACCCCGTTCGCATCTCGTCCTGGCAATTTAATGCAAATTACAGTTCTTTTTTTTTTTTTTATTACGAACTGGCCAGTGGTTGACCTCTATCTCACTTGGTGGAAGGTGCAGATGAGGCCAAAGGTTCTTTCAAGTCTAAACTGGGCTTTTGATTAACTACAAGCTTAAAGTAGGTAGGTATGCGTCTTGTTGTTTTCGGTAGCCTCTGTCAGTGGACAACTAGCCTATTAAAATATCGAGGAGCTGTGGACGTCGTGACGCAACTCACGTTATGATACACAACAACACAACAGTTTTATGGTTTCCGTTCTTATTGGGGAAGCTACCTGAATACAAATAAGTACGAATTGTACCTGTGGTAACGGTTAAATATTCTATTTACCATTGAAATCAAATTTATTGAGCAGGTAACAATAAATAGGTAGGTAACATGTGTCGAACGAATGAACGTTCTTACGGTCGCAGTGAATTTCTCTGATAAAATGTGACGCGTGAATGAATCAATTTGTTTGATACTTGTGGTAGGTATTAATTGCAAGAAACATTAGACAAAGACCGTCTTTGAAAGACGTTCGATTTTGTATAACGTACCTTTTTTTTATGGTGTGGAAAATGCG
The DNA here is from genome assembly GCA_949127965.1 of Pandemis corylana. Taxonomy (NCBI): domain Eukaryota; kingdom Metazoa; phylum Arthropoda; class Insecta; order Lepidoptera; family Tortricidae; genus Pandemis; species Pandemis corylana. The sequence continues at coordinate 9,166,981 of OX421857.1, read as the reverse complement.
CCTAATGCATCCGCCCGGTACGGGTTTACCGGGGGTATGTGGGGCTCTCCCGCGACGGCAGGCATACCCACTAAAAACCACACGGATTCCCTATTCAGTCGTTTGTGAGGCGTTACGGGAGCACTCGGTGTCACCGCGATTGTATAACGTACCTACTGTGAGGGCCACTACGTGGTTTATGACGCGACAGATGTGGCTAAGTAGCTAGTCAAATAGGTACGTACATTACTTTATGTAGGTACCGATTAAAAATGAATTAGAAAGAACTCTGTATGGTCGAAAATCTTAGGAATCATGTTATTAGCGATGCGGCTAGCAACCCATCACTATTGACTCCCCTTTCCACCTATACACCCGCAACATACTAAACATGGTCTTGTAACCTTGGGCTCCGTCTACCCCGTAAGGGATAAATGTTATGTCTGTCTGTATGGGTACATTAACTTCTAGTTGAGTTGGTCCTTTGAACCGGTTATTTCATAAAAAGTGATCAATTCCAAAATGCAGTTTAATCGCGATTGGAAGCGTGCCGCGCATGTGCACATCATTAGTATTGCACCGGCAAAAACGAGCACCATAAGATGGCACGTTCCCGTCAAGTCGGCTCCGAAATTGGTATTGGAATTGAGAAACTCGTTAGAAGTAATGGTTTTTGCAGCGATTTCTATTGAACCGGCCTTCGGTGCATTCCCGCGTCGTACGAGCTCGTCGACCAATGGGAACGCCGCGTCGGCTGGCTTCGCTAGACAGGCTGGCGAGGCGACTCCAGCGCAGTTTCATTGCAAATTGAGTAGTTAAGTTGGTGTTTAGGTGAAAAACGAGATCATTAATTATCTTTTGACGACAGGATAGCTAGTGGTTAGTGACCCTGACAATGAAGCTAGACGTCCCGGGTTCGAATCCCAGTAGGAACAGGTAGGTACTTAGTTACATGATGAATATGAATGTTTGGACCCTAGTCATGAATGACATATATATACAATAAGTATATATATATTAAGTACCTAGGTAAGTACCTAAATAGATAAATTGGTGTCTCCCATGATTTAGTGAAAGAAACCGATCATTTACATGTACTCGTTACGTTGTACATTAAAAAAATGTGGAAGGACTACGGATTTGTCCGCGTCGAACAGACTTTACTTCGATACGTGAGTGATTATTATATTTAATTCATGTTTGAATCTCACTGTATATTTGTGTTAACATTGTCCTTTGTTTTTGTTTTTTATGTTTTGCCGAAAATTCTTTGTATAAAATGGCAGCGTTTACGAACGCATGACAGCGATTTAGTGTCAGTGGTGCTGCGGTAATGACACCGCGTCAGTGTCACGTCATAGCTAAATATTAATCTTCTGGGTAAATGCGGAGTATGAAGCCAAAGAAATAAATTACTGTGTGGTCTGCTCGGAGAGTCGTCAGGTCGTCTAGCAAGTCCCTTTCACCGGCACTCTGTAAATTAACTGCCTAGTAGCAGTGCCTAGTAGTAATCATACGTCTCTGAGTCAGTGGTGTAAAGCAACATTAAAGCCAGGAATACTAATGCCCCGTTGCACGGTGAGGAATTAGCTTGTGTCATGATATGAATATGACGTACAAAATATTATTTGTAATTAATATGAACATATTAGCCGTAAAAATGTGGAAGACCCGCCGGTCTCTTATAATTGGCGTATCATTTAAATATCCTAAAGTGAAAACACATAACAGACTTGGCATAAATTATTACGCATATTGTTGAATTGATATGATAATAATTTTGCATAATTAAAGCTATATCTCTAAGCTAAAGCTACTGCCACGGGTGTTGACAGCTCAGCTTAGTGATAATGTTAAGTGATAACCATGAAAATTAAGTGCCACACCAGCCGTTTGTTAGAACTATGTATTATTAAAGTATATGTGTTGTCTCATAAATATGAGGTCATGAGGTTGCCGTGGAGGTGCTTGGATCATTGCGCAATTTTTATGATGTATTTAATTTATTTAAGTATCCACAGATCTACTCAATAGCCGTCGGTCTCCGACTTGGTGCTGAGGTTTGCGTGGACCACAATTGTGCTTCTTGTGGGCCCCCCGTAGGTCGCCTCGGCCACCACGGACTCGCCTGCTCCTCGGCTACCGGCCGCGTCTCCCGTCATGTCGTTCTGAATGACATCCTCAGAAGGGCGCTCGTCAGTGCCAACGTTCCTGCTGCTCTGGAGTCCCAGATCGCACGGAGCGATGGCAAGCACCCAGATGGGATGTCATTGATTCCGTGGAGGTACGGCCGTGGCCTGATGTGGGAAGCTATATACTTGCGCACACACCATGGCTGCGTCCTACCTCCCAAAGACGTGCAGGCATGCCGGCGCGGCGGCGGATGCCAGTGTCTCGGCGCCCAGTACGAGTTCGTCGCATTTGGCGTCGAGACACTCGGTCCGTGGGGCAAGGGCGCACGTGGGCTCTACAGAGCTATAAGCAAACGCCTGAGGGAAGCAACGGACGACCCTTGCGCCGGCAGCTTTCTCACACAAAGACTCGCAATTGCGATGCAGCGCGGGAATGCTGCCTGCGTGATGGGGCCCTTACCCTAAGGGTCCAATTTAATTTTAAGCCTAAGTTTTATTTTTACTCATTTATTTTTAAGGTAGCCTTAGTTTAAATCTTTCAATAGAGTTTGTCTTATTTTTATCCACATTTCTATTCAGGTTAATTTTTGAAAACGATTAACTAAGATCCATTGACCGTGTCAACTCATTTCACACTTGAGAAACCTAACCGAAAATAATTAACTGCCGTAAGTAAAACAGATACCTCGCTAAGTAGTTTTTTTGAGGTATTAAGTAGCGGATCACAATTGAAACACAGTACGCAGTACACGACATAGCAATGACTTTGTTTACCTATTTTTAGTAGGTACTCGCAAACTATTGATAGGTTTTATACGTGGCCATCTACGAATAATAATAAGGTGGCCATGTAAGAATACTAAAGTTACGGCCTAACCGTTCAAATGCCAAATATGCCACTAATACCCTGCTGTGTGTCATGCAACCTTGTGATACAGTGGACTGTCCTGTCTGCAGCCACAATGCTTCACAATGCAACAAAATGTAGCCATTGTAGCTTTCAGTAAATAAGGATGTAATTACTAGAAAAATGCAATGTTAGTCTCGGAGCATTATTGTCAATGTAGGTACTTGGTTTCCATTTGCAGTGTATTATGAGTCTTATTAGATTAAGCCACCTAAAATAACAATTAAGTTGCAAAGTATGTAAATGTCTGAAAAAATACACACACAAATCATGTCTTTACGGGGTAGACAGAGCTCGAGGCAACAAGACCTAAAGGCCACGTTAAAATGATTGTGCGCGCATAGGTTGGAAAGGGGAATCAAATTAGTGTGGGGTCTATATTTTGCCCCATAAAAATGAAGTTCTGAATGTCAGGTTTGCCATAATATTTGTTTTATTTCAAAAGCAGTATAAGTATATTTTTTAAATTGATAGTAAACTAACTCAACCTAACCTACTCACTTCTCTTGACTTATCGAAAATTAATAAAAAACGCACGATTTCATGTGTTATGACTAATGAACATTATGGGATAAAAAGGGAACCGAAATAGTGATGGGTTGCTAGCCGCATCGCCCATAACATGATTCCTAAGATATTCGTCCATCGTCGATGGGCGTTACCATCTGCGCGGAAAGAGAAGCAACTGGTACATTTTATGTTTTTTCTTTACTCCCAGACCAGCATGGAAGATAAATCTGACAAAAAAATCAGGAATCCGTCCTGCACACGCAATATATGATTGCGACTGGCACTGAAAGGAGAGAGTACTCTCAAGTTCGAAATTCGAATCTTATAGTCCCTTTCACCCTCTTTTCGAATATCGAATCTCTAACTTCAAAGTACCTATATAACCAGAACTTTGCAAGGCCAAAAGCCGGAGCTTCAGTTAATCTTTGTAATTCTTCGCAGGTCATTGACCTAGAGCGTGAATCCAGTCCATTTAGGTTTCGATAGTACCTACTCGTACTTATTAACAATAAAATTGATTAATAGAAAGCCATCATACTCTCAAGTGTTTCAATCATTACTTATCTAATGCAGCGTTTCGTATGTACACAGTACAGTCAAGGGCATAAATATATGTGCGTTACCAAGACGTCAAAAACATTTATACACTTTTACATCACAAACAATAAGGTATGTGATACATGTATTTGACATTGACTGTATCGATATTTATACACTCGACTGTAGCTGATTGAAGAATCAATTAAGCACGTGTTTGAATACCCACATAGTTAATTTAACGTGACTCCGGTTAGAACTGTTGCATTATTCAAACCAATCAGCGTAATTAGAGCCTTACCGTAAGTTCGGATTACTTTAGATCAAACTGAGGGTAAATGTGGCCCACATGAAAACCACCACAAAGAAGGGTTTGACAAATGCCATAAAAAACAATCTATAGGTACATACATAATAATAATAAAGCTGAAGAGGATCGAAAGTCTGTACATGGAAGATATTTAAAAAAAATTGGCTGGGGATACTTAGAATCGATAACAGAACACGTTCCAACAGTTTTCAGAATTTTTATCCGTTTGTCTGTTTATGTGCGAGCGCATCACGTGAAAACGGCTTAACAGATTTTGATGCAAACTTTACTAATCTATTGAGAAAATCACCGGCCAGGTTATAGGCTACCTTTTATCCCGGAAAACTGCATAGTTCCCTTGGGATAGCAATATACATACATGTCAAAGGTCGCAGCTGTCTAGAGTCGCAACGTAAACAGATATTGCTTTAGTAGATGTAGCTTTCAAAATTCCCACGGGATAGGGAATAAATAGGGCTTATAAGTCCACTGGAAGGGAGCCTATCTCTATAACTATAATGAAGTACTAGAGTCTTGAAATTTGATACACAAGTACCTAGGGAATCATAACTGCTGAAAATTAGGCTGCGGCTCCACTGAGGCGGAGACGAGCGGAGCGGAGAGGAGACGTGTGGGGATCGACCAATCATATTACAGATCGGAGACGAGATGTGGATTTCATGTAATATGAATGTAATATGATTGGTCGATCCCCACACGTCTCCTCTCCGCTCCGCTCGTCTCCGTCTCAGTGGAGCCGCACCCTAAATTTCAAGACTTTTCGAAATTGGTCTGCGTCCAACGGTGCCACTTGCTCGTTTACTACCCAATTTAATAAAAAAAAGTATTTGATTAGTCCTGCACCGGTGCCACAATTACTGAATACGTTTTGGCAAAAGTTTTCTTTACAACAAAATGTTCTGTAGTTATTATAGTTAAGAGTCCGCATCAACTACGCACAGTCAACCTAATCAGTGAAAGTTATGCATAATTTAGCTGTGTATTAACACGCCTGTTACAGTTTATTTACTTATGAATTAGAATAATACTTGGACGTTAATTAATCATAATGATATAATCTGAAGATCGTCTCACATTTTTTTTAACTCCCGAGTATTATCTTCATTGTTTGAAATGTTTCACGATTATTTACGTTAGACTTATTTTCTACGGAGTGTAAACGAGTTCCCGATATTTCCCCGTCTCTAAGGTTTTAATATTAGGTAGATACCATGCCAGCCTTTAGGGCTAACATGGAATATCTACTTCGTGCGTAATTTCATCGGTTGCCTTACTCTCCACGCCGAAACGCAACGCGGCAGCATTACTGCTTGGCCGCAGGATTAGCGAGTAAAACCTACTTAAAGGTCCTGTTTCCTTTACCGTCCTTTTATCCCGTGGGAAAATTGGAAAATCTTTTTGTAATGCACCTCTTTGATCATCAAGGAATATGTCTGCCAAATACCAAGAAACTATATTAGCAAGTCGTTACTCTTTTTTTCGTATCCCACGGGAATTTCGCAAAATCCTGAAATCAGTTTTCAGATATCATAATTACCTATTGGTATACTAAATTTAAAGATTCTAGTAATAATAGTTACGGAGATAAGAACATTTCAAAGTAATAATACAAATCTCTTTTTTCGCCCTCTCCCGCGGTAATTTTGAAAAATCCCACCTTAGTCACAGAAAAAGTAATAGTACATTATACCATACTAACGTAACACCTCTATAATACTGAAGCAATATTTATTTACGTTGCGGCTATAGTTTTATGTTTATTTATCCATCATCTTAGAATATAATACGAAATTACATAATTAAACTAGTTGATTGTTGATATACCGACAGTTTTTTGTAAGATTTTTAGGTATTAACCTTGTTGGGTCGATACTTAGTTATAATTCAAAATAATTATTTAACTTTTTATACACGTACACAGCAAACGAGAAGCGGCGTAGTCTTTGTCTGAATTGCATTTACATTGATTAAACGTAATTTTTTATGTTAATTAAATGAAAAATTAATTCATGATTAATTTAAACTCAACAGAACCCCGGAAGATATTGAATGAAGGTATCCGTTTCGATGAATCATCATTTTAATCATGATAGTAACTATATACATACCTACTTATACACTAGTTTATTTTTACCGAAATAAAGGATGTAAGTATACATTTTAAAATTTTAGCATTAGTAAATTGCCGAGCAAAAGTAACGGGTCACATTTCATACAAACTTTGTATGGAAATTGGTCTGTTACTTTTGCTCGTCAGCAGGTATAGTTTATCAGATCTATTCGTATTCGTTTGTTACCGCTTAAGCTTAATTACTTAAGGACAGTATTTTGTACCTAAAGAAACAAGATTTGAAATTAAAAAAAATCAAGGAGATTATTTTAAAGCTCCTTTTCGAAAAGCGAAAAAACAATAATTTTAAGGTCAAGTTATCGTTAACGTTGTTTGACATCATTCTGTCTACCATCGTAATAAAAATATGTTTCTTTCTTTAAGTAATGTCACCAGGTAGTAGTAGGTAGGTGATGTGAAATAGTGGGTACTAGGTAATTATTAACATTTTAAACCAATTGAAACTCATCGAAATCGAAATTATCATGAGAACTGGGGAGTTATCAAATATAGTTATTAACTTAAATAAAGTAATAAACAGACAAAGTTAAATAAAATGTTATAACTTTGACTCTTAGTCCATTACAATTCGGTAAAAGAAGTTAAGTAACTGATACAATTATTTAATTTACAAGCTGGTATAAGGTGTGCAGATGAGAGTTTTTAAAACATTTTATTTTATCGTTCATTTCTGTAAAGAAAAAGTGTCCCTTGTGTTTTAGTTAGTTTTGCGACATTTTTTTATCCGGTTTTAATTTAACCCCCGACGCAAAAAGAAAGGTGTTATAAGTTTGACGCCGATATCTGTGTTGTCTGTGTGTGTATCTGTCTGTGGCATCGTAGCGCTCAGACGGATGGACCGATTTCGATGCGGTTTTTTTTCATTCGAAAGTCAGTCTCCTTGCGGTGGGTCTTAGCCGCATATTTGGTAAAAATCGATCCAGTAGTTTGAAGACTATAATCGATCTTCTCTTTTCCAAAATTATGTAAGGCAGTTTTCAAATAAAATTGACTTCTTTTTTATTCACGACTACTCGATTAACAAGTGTTTTCTAATGTAATGTAATTAAGTAAGGGATAAAAAGTGTTAAAAAATATCTTTAAAGAAATGAATAGTGATAATAGTGATTCTAATTCAGAAAGACGCAAAATTTCTTTATTTTGGGAATAAAGTAGTAGATATTTTTTTTGTAAAACGTACAGGCACCTACAGTCGAGGGCATAAATATCGATACAGCCATGATGTCAAATATATTTATGCGTCTCCGGCCTTATTGTTTGTGACATGAGCGTGTATAGATATTTTATTTTCTTACATATATTTATGCTCTTGACTGTACAAGATTTACTTTATACCTACTTATATTGTGATACGAGGCCAACTGTGCGTAAAATTTAAAACTGAAAAATAAAGTAGTTAACAACTTACATTTGGATAAAACCAATCTCCAGCCGATCAACATTTTAAATTATTTAAATTCTCAACAAATCACCATAAAGTTCACTCAAGTCCACACTACTGGCCACTCACAACAAGGAATTAGAATAATTTAATTCTCAATTTGAATCTCCGATGCGTTCGCGGCGCGCGTTGTAAATATCCAACCGTCATACGCGCGATCGTCGTCCACAATCCGGCGCAGGCGCGGAAACTGCGCCCCTATATACCACCGGCCTGAAGCACTTGCATTCAAAACTCACTAGGACGCGAAGCGACTCGCGAGAATTCGATGTCTATGTAGAGTTCCATTAATTTTACGAAACCTCTTGTTTTTTTAGTTTTTTAGTAACAAATACTTTATTGTAGACAAACCTGTTTGAACATTTGACTAACTTGACACTCCTAATTCGGTGTTTTGTATTTTGAGTAAGGGACCCTTTACAAGTACAATTCACACGTCACAGATCTATTAACACTTATCGCCATATTACATTGGGATAAGGTCCAAAAGTGTTATAATGGTTTTGACGTCGACTATACCTGGGGACACTTGCATTTTTTTTTACCCGGGACCCCTGAATTAGGCTTTCTGACTCATCATGACGACTTGGGTTAAGACAACCTCTAGATTAAGTAGGTAGAGTCAAATGTATTACAATGTACCTATCATCGTCATCACTCGTATAGTTACTTAAGTTTGGTCTCTTTTCGGGTAATCTGGCTTTTTAGTTTTTAACTGTGATGAATGGTCAGATAAGTTTGCGAAACAGCCGGTCTACAGGCAGACAGGTTCACCACACTGACCATTTAAATTAAAAAAAAAACCCTCTTTCCAGATAGTTTTTATTTCATACCAAAGCTTTCCTAAAAGCTAAATTCCCACGGTTACTTCATCCAAATAAATATTATGATTTATAGAATCGTTAAGCGCTACTTTTGCATTTTTCCGGTTTTATGAAACAGTTTAGTCCGAAATTAATTACATGAACCGGGTGTTTATGTAACAACCCGACGAAAGGTCAAGTTTAGCGTTGAGACCCCTGCACGCTGCCCGAGCAAACTAGCGCGCGATCTACTTTCACTGCGAGATCTTTTAGAAAAAAATAACAAAATTCAATAGGTACATACATAATTGCAATACTTTAAAAAGTTGAGAAAAGTACCGTCGTTTTTTAATCTCAGGCTAACCCTACGTCGATTAGTTTTATATTTTCTTGGTGATTTCCGAATCCTTCCTAACATTAAAAATGCGAAACTTTGTTTGTTTGTTTGTTCCGCTTTCACGCCTTAACTATAGTGAACCGATCATAATAGAAGTCCAGATCAAATAATAGGATAGTTTTCATCTCAGAACATATTCTCCGCAGACGAAGTCGCGAGCAACAGCTAGTATTTATAACTTCGATAAAAACTGAGATAACATAATAATTGTACCTACAGCTCATAAAATACTAGCATCTATACGCGACTTCGTCTATGTAGAATTATACGTATATCTATTAAAAAAAAACCGCATCAGAATCCGCTGCTTAGTTTTATAGGTCTAAGCATACATAGGAATAGACAAACAGAGGAAAGCGACCTTGTTTTATACTATGTAATTTTTTATAAATTCGATATAAACTGAGTTAACATAATAATTGTACGGCTTTTAAAATACTAGCATCTGCTCGCGACTTCATCTGTGTAGTTATACATTATAAACCTTCCTCTTGAATCACTCTATCCATTTAAAAAAATCGCAGCAAAATCCGTTGCGTAGTTTTAAAGATCTAAGCATACATAGGGACAGACAGATAGCGAAAAGCGACTTTGTTTTATACTATGTAGTGATATAAAGCTCAGATATATTTCAACTCTGATTTTCTTTGTGTTAAGATTTAACTGGTACCTATGTTGCAGTCTACCTAATTAATAAAAACCAAGAAAACTACAATAAACTTAAATAATATTAAAATAATATTAAATAATATTTACATAAAAGTATAAAGCGAAAAGTATGCAATTTGATGTAATACATGAGTTTCTTGGTTCATATAACTTTTGTTTGATGACTGGATAGCCAAGTGGTTAGTGACCCTAAAGTTAGCTGTTCCGGGTTCAGGCAGGCGCTTGCATTAAATAAATATGTTTAGGTATATGTTGCCTGTTGAACCCATATAATTAGGTAAGCTTGCTCAGTGTGAGACCAGCTAGGTCAATTGATTTGTCCCATGACTATTTTGTTTTATATAATTATGTTTTTAGATACAAATTTAAAGTGGTAAAAACAAAACCAGTGGCACCAATGATAATATATGTAAATACATATTTGCGGATAATAACGACACCCATTGACGTCGAATTACTCGCACACTTGTCTTGTTTAGACGAGTGCCATCATTGTCTATTTGAAATACGTCATTAATTTTTAAAATGTCACAAATAAGTTATACCTACCAGAAAGCTTCAAAAACGAAACGAAACAACCAAGTCAAATATAGTCGTACATAATAATCGAAATGAGTCCACTCTGAGTTAAATCTCAGAATCGATGCTAGTAGTTTTTTTTATTCCACAAGGAATCGTATGGCGTACCTACCTTGCAAGAAAATAGGCACAAAAGAGAGGCCCTGGATCAAAACAAAACAACTCATATTGCGTAGTTAATAGCGTCTTATAGGGCAGGTGTATGGTAACTCATTGTCATTATGACATTTGCAGTGAAAAGGTTCCACAGGGGTGCGCGATTCAGTTTCTTTCACTGTACGTTCAAACATGATATTGAATACCTACGCAAGTTACAGTAAAGTTTTGAAATGGAGAAATTATTCTCGAACGCACTAAGTACAGCCCAATGTTTATTTTGTATCGCAAACAAAATGTGCTGCGTGTTATTTTGCATAAGTCCATTGTTAACGGTGTCCACTCGACGTCATCGATCTTTGTTAGTCTGCCTTTTAATACAGTACAGACATTGTTGGAAAATAATAACGTTAAAGTATTTCCTGAAAATAGTAATGACGAAAACGTATTCACTTAACACGCTTTTGCCCAGTTCTGCGCCAGACGTGATAAACTGTAAAGCTGAAACGCTGCGCTACCAACTGCGATATTCTGACTTCGCATAATAGTCTAGATCCATTTCTTCCGACTATATAAGTCTTTAGTAAGTATAATGTTAAAATGTATTAATTGATTGATTAACAAAACTTTACACCTTATATTTAAAACAAATTTCGAAAGATCTGCCAAACAAGAAAATTTATAGAGCTAGAATATTTCTTCGACTTTTTATTTTACGAGTCGGATGCCACAATCACGGGTCATTGGAGCTCTTTATACGCATAAAGGTCCGACCACACGACGTTTAAAGACGTTGACGGTGCTTTAACGCATTAAAATGTAAGAAACTGCTTATATAAGCGGAGGTATATGGTCAGTCCTTTAGTGGGTACTGCTTTTATCATGTGAGATGAAATAATTCGTCACAAATTGTTGAGTTAAACTGCGATTTTATCTCTTAAATATTAAGTGACTCTCTGCCAAGATTGTTGTGGCACATTCTCCTTTGAAATTCGATGACGATGATGATGTTCGTGCTGAAAACTCCTTTTGAATAAAAACAAGGCATGTAAAATCCTTTGCGACATTGTTGCAGAACAATTATTTGTTTTGAAGACAAAAGCCTGGTATGTTAATAACTATAAAATCTTTAAAAATGGTGACTATAATAATAAATAAGGTTAAATTATTACCTCTAGTCATGCAAATATACTTTCATGCTTGTTCAGCAGCTGATAAAATATGACTGCCGTTGGTAGGTACAGGTTATTAAACAAAGTTAAATGTACCGCTAATTGCTAATTTATTTTCAAAAAATTGGAATCCTGCTCTTCTGTGGGTTGTGCTTTACGGTTAAGCACTGGGGAGATTATATGATCAGCATTTTGCGCTCACGAGGCACTAGAGGCACGTGGTATCGAGTCTTCCTTGTTTTTATGTACGACAAAGAAGGCAAACGAGCAAATGGGTGACCTGATGGTAAGTGAGCGCCACCACCAGAGGATTGCAGTTGCGTTGCCAGCCTAGGTGCTACCAGTAATTTCACCGGCTGTCTTAATCCCCACGCCGGAACACAGCAGCGCAAGCACGTTGCTTAGCGGCAGGTTAGGGAATAAGACGGACCTTACATGAGATACTAACACCAGCAAGACTCCTTACTTAAGTCGCTCTTTACGATTCACTATTGATCCGCGTGCCTGCGTCATGAATAAACATCGGATAAACACAGGTGCTTCGAGTGAAATCTCGTGGATTGGACCCACCACCTGCAGTAACTTCCACGGCTGACAAGCACGTATTGGGACAGGCATACATAAATACAAAACTATCATATTTGGTTTTATTCTTAGCAAGGATTAGTATTTAGGAACACTTGGTTCAACATGGTGTCTTGGTGTATTCAGGGTCATTGTATAAATCAAAAAGCTACGCTTACTATTTTCGGATTGCTGCGTCATGTATCTATTTATTTTACCTACATTCGCTGAAGAATTAATAGTCGTGATACCTAAATATATATTTTTTTAGGTAAGGCAATGACTACTAGGCTTCCAACAGGCCTTTCTAACGCTAATTGGGTAGGTATCTCAATCCCTACTAAGATGAAATCGTAACCTATAAGATTAAATATATTGTTAAGTCCATTTTTGTAAAACGACGGTAAAATACCGAATACTTACTTAACAATTATGTATTTGCCGGCACCGTTATCTAACCTTAAATAAATACTGTTAATTGACCGCCGATACTTCGGGGAAATCGCAACCAAATCCAAAACATGTACCGAGAAATGGATTTTACGTAAATAACTACTTAGCTTTTATACTCTACGGCGGTATGTTATATCCTTTTACGCTGTGTGAATGACTCCAAAACAGCAATTAATTCTACTAATGAATAATATTGATGTTTATGTCAAACAACTTGCCGTTGGTGAAAATCATCCATAATGCTTGAAAAAGTGTGTTGGTTCTAAAATTGCGCAATTCCAAACGCAATCAATGAATGTGGGTACGTAAAAGACTGTAGTAAAATGAGGTGAATGCACAGAAATGAATCATGCAAACCCAGTGCATGTGATTAACACAGATCACCGTGTTAGTCATTACGTAGAATTACATAATCGCTAAACCTTGACCAAAACCTCAAGAGGCTTTCACTTGGCTGCATCAAGACAACAATAAGACATCCTTGCCTATAAATAGGTACCCATTTGACACGGGCTGTTGAGATAGTGTTACTTCACTGTTTGCTGTCGATACATGAAACTCAAGATTTAAATCAGAACAGTTGATTAAGATGAAATTAAATGACAGAGGTGGAGAACGAGCTCGTGAACATGCGTCTATGGCTAATCTAGTGAGAGTAAATAGATTTGTATACTGTTGAATCAAATATATAATAATTCATAAGAATATTCGCTGTTAATGGGTGATTTGTTTGTGCAGGATTATCTTACATTATATCGTTAAAACTGTTTTCTTAGGTAGGTAGAGAGATACTCATAGTGATGATCTGTAAGCTTTTTTTGGTAACCTTGTACTAGTAATAATACTTGGACATTGGGCAGCTAGACACACCCATGAGTGTTATATCTGGGAATATCCAGTTTTAGCCTGAAGTGTCACTGTGTAGGGATCTTTCTATACAAAGTGGGCATTTTTTACTGTTCTTCAGTGTAGTTTAATAATAGAAATCAATGTTTTGGTAATCTGCCGAGCAGGGTCAGCGCAGCAACCTTGCAGCAAGTAACCGCTGAAAGGAAATCGAGAGACAATGCGATGCCATGGCTGTACCGGTTTGCTATTGTTAACGTTGTGACATTCTAGATATTGCGAAATTCAGACCTACCTAATTGGTAATTGCCTCAAAGATAATTGCGATTACAACTAGGAAAAAATCTAGCAGAACGTTCAGTGTTTCAATTGCGATTTTTCCCGCAATTAAAATGATACTCTACGTACGGTACGTGGACATTTAAGTACGTATTCATTTTTTTCTATGAAATTATCAAATCGCTTCAGACGAATTGCAATTGCGTTTCCAGCCTAGAGAGCTAAGGTAAATGCAGTCCGTTAGCACCTAAAACAACATTCGGGTTTCGGGTACCATCTGCCGATTCAAGTATCGCAACCCATAAGAGTAAGCGAGACACCAAAACGGACCTGAAGGTCTTTTTAAAACAAATCGTATTGTACGAGTACCTCATGAGAGTTTTCACGGCAAGCACTGTTGCCATTCATGGTATGAATATGGTAATGGTACAGTCGCCATCAGATATCATAGCGGACGAGGTCCTCAAATATTTCGGAGCAGCTTTAAATTTCAATAAATTCGTAACATTAAATAAGGTTATGACGAATTGCGTGTTCTGATGTTATTAACCTTATCGTGTACCTAACGAATTTATTGAAATTTAATTTTGCTCCGAAATATTTGAGGACCTAGCCCGCTACGATATAATATCTGATGGAGACTGTACCTTTCCGGAGGGACCTTTCACAAGGTTCTACCCAAACAAACTTTTCTTTTGTTGGCATGATTTTAAATGAAAACACTCGTATTTACAGTGGTCATAAACATGGTTGATCCTAAAACAACGAAAACACGGACAACTATATATGTTGACCTGTTTTGCTACCGAGTAATGATCATTCATTTCACAACAAATCCCTGACAGGCTGTTTTTGTTTGAAAGTTAATATTTTCGTCCCACTTTCCACCTTTATAATAATGGTTATCACAAAAACCACTAGTAGTAGGTACTTGGATAAAAAGTAGACCGCCCAGTTTTGTCCCTTGATACTTTTTGTCGTCAAAATTGACCGCAAATACAACGATATAAATTTATGAGAGGACACGTACACATGGAAAACATACATAAATCACGTCTTTATCCCTTACGGAGTAGACAGAGCCTAAGGGAACAAGACCTAAAGACCACGTTTAACATTATTGTGGGTGTATGGATGAAAAACATACTTGAGAACATATATCTTAATCCTACCAGCTATTCGAATATCCGGTATAACTCTCAGAAATATTTTGTTATTTTGACACGAGCGTTTACTGATTAACCCTAATTGTTAAATCAATCGGTACATCTTGTGTACCTAATATACATACCTAAGTGATCACAAGCCAACCTTGCCAACAAGTGGTGCGATATCATACAGTTTGTAAAAACAATTAGCGATGATCCTAATCATTCATATTTAACGCCTAATTCATGGAAAAATACTAACATTCCTTGAAATCGTACCTTCATATGTAAATTATGGTGTGTAAATTTTATAAGACGCTTTGCCTTGTTTACTCCTCAAATTAAGTCAACGTGTTGCCTACTAAGTATCTTGCGGATTGTGCAGTTAGTATAGTCGAATTACGGAAAAGTATGGAAGTAATTCGTGTAGTCGTGTTTTTTTGTGGAATCGTTAAAGGGCACCACTAGATGGTTTCCCTCGGTTTGCACCGTTTCTATCACGTACGGAACACTTTAAAATATTAGGTATAAACTTCAAATGCCGTTATTTTGGAGTATGATAAAAGGTATTAGGCGCAAGTTTAGCCACGTGAAGGGTCCCCTTTGGTACATAATGTATGTTAATTAAAAAGGTGTACGATGTATAGAATCTTGGTAAAATATTTTTTTCTGATTGCGGCTCGAGGATAATTCAGACGGTTGGTGCAAACTTACATTAAGCTTTTCAAAGTATTATAAACACCCAGGTAACTTTGCACCCCGGTGCAAAGTATGGAACATGTTTTTTTCACTCTTTTGTAGATTGTACTTCGGGGGAAATTAAGATAGTTGTGAAAATTTATAAATAACATATATTTAAAAGATACTACATTCGCACTCAATAAAAAAAAGAAAATTTTAACTGGAAGTTTGGTAAACATAGTTCTATCTAAACGCAAGGAATAGCAGCGAACGCTAGGTAGGTAGCGGGTAGTATTACAGAACCGCATATTCCGTGTAGAAATGTAATTTTTTTATGTGGTGCGAATGTAAATCAAACCAAGTTAAGACGATTTTGACGATTTTTATTAATTTCAAAATTTCCCCCGAAGTACAAAGATAGTAAAACATAGAAAACTACTTTCCGGGTGTCGCACCCTGGTGCAAATTTGGTATTGTGTTTTGATATATTTTCTCATCATTTTTTCAATTTGCACCGCGTTCTGTATTTTCCCCGGGGCCGCAATGCCAAAAAGTATATTTTTAGCTATATGATTTTTTTTTGTATGTTCCGTAGCTTGAACTGAGCTAAATAACGGGTGCAAATATAGATTAAGATGTAATAAAACGTATGGCAAATTGCACAGACTACACCTATTTTTTCTTCTTAGTTATTACTATTACACCATTTTCAACCAATTCCACCCCTTTCCGGGGGGGTGAATATATCAAGTGCTGTATTAGGTTCCGTTTCTAACCCATACAAATCAAAAACAATTGTTTTTATCAATTCCTAGAATTATTTCCTGACTTATGTGAAATTTCACGTATTTTGCCTCCACTAAGTGTTTACTCTGCTGAGCTTCGGCGTGGAGAGTAAGAGAGCCGGTGAAATTTCTGGCACATACGGCATTCTATGTTAGCCCTCTAGGCTGGCAGTTCCATTCAGTGTCCTTCGGCCGCTTCAGATACCTACTTAACCAGCTTTATGACGAGTTCGATATCTAAAATGTAGGGATGAGACAGAGCAAGTGTGTTCAGTACAAGTTACATCTCATACCTAGTACACTACACATTACACATTTTTCACGGAATCAAAGGCAACTACTCGCAAAACTTTAGCAGCTACCGATATACTCCGGATTTATTCTAAGACAATAGGTATGCATATTAGGGCCCCATATTTCCCCCCGTATTTCCCACTGGATTTCCCATGACCATTTATTGATTTTCCTCACCTATAAACACGAACGTAAACGACCAATTTTCGCATAAGTATGAGAAGCATAAAGAAAAACACGTGATTTCCTTGGTAGGCAGATCTTTCTTCAGAGAAGCAAGTCTTCCACCGCTGCTATCAGATTGGAATGCAGTTCCGTCCTTGCGCCTTTTTCCCTGCAGTTAGAGCACAGTTATTAACTACCTATCTGATGTTTAGAGCAAATTAACCAGCGAGATTGCAATGTGTGGGTGCATACACGTAATGCGCCTTTCACTCGCCCGCTAGAGTGCGCCACCCGCGATGTTACAGAGCGGGTTTTACATGGATCGGTGTCTTCGTTCGTATTTATAATTCTTGGGTAGTACATATGTAACCTTGACAAATTAAAATTAGACATTACTTTAGTTCATAACGATGCAACCTTTTTCTAAAAATTAAAATTGACGCTCTTAATTAATCAATTACATGATTCAATCAATTATACAAGGTACCTATCTGAAAATCGCAGCAAGTAATTGGTTAATCAGACAGCAATTCTGTTAACGTTTTTTATAGTAATTTTGATTCAAAATTAAGTCACATCAAAGGCGTTGTGCAGTTTGAACCACGACCAATACGGTGGCAAATTTCGTCAACAACAATAAAAAATTAAACAAAAACATTTGCAGGGGTTTTTAGCTAAACCGTCAGCTGGAACATAAAATAACGTTTTAATGCACCTGTGTTTCGATGACAGTAACGGCATATTCAAGTAGGTAGCTCGTGTACCAGTGCGTCAATATAATTGATTCGCTAGTAATTGAAGGTTTAGCTGCCGGGGCTGTTAATGGCTTAGGCGCGGCAGACTGCCTGGCTGCCGCTGCCACACTCGTAGATCTATTGCTACTGGCATAGTTAGTACCTAATTATTCTCCATACTAATAATATAAGAGCAAAAAGCTCGGAAAGAGGCGGGGGAGCTTACCCACTAAAACCACTTCGGCGCTGCCCTCTTGCCGGGTTTAGGAAAGCGCCGTGGGATCCCGAAGATTCAAGCCACGACGCCCCCGGCTGCCGCGCCTTACGCCAGGGCCACCCGCACCAAGGAAGGTAGGATTCGCAACGCTTCGAGCAGGGGATCCCCATCCCCGCCCGCTGGTCCCACTAAGGGTTCAGCGCCGAGACGAAGACGCGTTAACGTCGTCCTCGCGCTCTCGCTCCTCATTCTCCTTTTGTGAGATTACCTAAGGCAACCTTACATCCGTTACTTTGAAAGCAGAGTGGTACCAGGGGGCTTTGATCTTTGTTGGCCAGGGTGCCCAGAGGAAATCCGTAGCTCTCGGGCACAGGAGTTTATCTGACTCGCAGTTCGCACGATTTACCTACGTAACCTGCCAAGCACGAATGGTCTTTTTAAGCACGAATCCAGTTCAAATCGTAATAAAAATGATTTAAACTGGTAGAGATCCCTTATAGGGATAAGTTCGCCTTTGTGCATATATTTAAGGTCTTTTTTTGTGATTTGTCTCTACTTCTCTATATTTGTACAATAAAGCATTTACTTACTTACTTACTTAAACTTAAAACTATCTTAGTGACTGGTAACAACTGGTATCAACGTTTCTGACGCGCCTATTTCCTCGTTCTATATTTAACTTTATTCTAAAGTCAATGTCCTTCGTTTCGTTAAAAGTTAAAAAAAGTAAATAAATCAAGATCTTTTTTATGAATGCAAATATTTAACACTTATTGGCATAAAAACAATTTGGTAGGTGTTCGATGCCTGCGATTAGTTGGAACAGGATGTTTGTATGAGTATAGTACCTACTTCAGAACATGTGAGGTTTTACCGAGTTTTGTGAAGAGTTGGAAGGCGGATCTTGAGAGTTTTGCAAACAATTAATTACATACGCATTAAGTATTTCACGGAATGTAGGTATGTCACGAATAGGTAGTGACATATCAAACATTCAGAATGTACTACCTTGAAACAGCGCCTTATAATTTTGCCATGCGATAACTTTTTTAAGGTGGTATGTATCCCAGATCAAATAAAAAATGAAGAGGGAGTTTTATGAACGTAAAGTTATGCCAATTTAACCTACGCCTTGCCGTGTGCAGATTTAATTTAAACCGGCCTCATTTTGCTGGTTTTTGTTAGTTCTTAGGTCTGTGGGGTTAACCAATTTCATTCCATTCATTCTATTACACCTATGGGAAATCATCACTAACATATGATTAAAATATATGCTAAATTCCCTGAGTGCAACAATTAGTGATAAGTTTGTACACCTATCATAAAATTGGGTTTAATTTATACCAACTACTTATATTTTAGGTGCCATAATTTAAAACTAGAGCGACTGAGTAGTGGAAACTGCCGTATGCTTATATATTGTATAGTGTTACGAGATTGTTTATTGATAAGATAGTCGATAAGAGCAATTTACCTATAAATAACAATTTCTCTTGCCCTAGGCTAAGTAATAAAGTGCAGTAACATCTACTTATCGTTATCGGCGCAAGCGAAGTGACGAGCGTAAAGGCATCGTTATTAATGTTATAATATTACCTACTAATTAAAATATTCATCGTTATAACTTTTTATTGTACTTAAGTATGTTTTGCATGCCTATGACGGAACGCTATAATGAATTAGAAGTCAACATATGACTAATTAACGTTTTATTTAGTTTAAGTACTAATTATTATTGTTATTGTTTTGTCCTTTGCAATAAGTAGGTATATGTACCTGTGTAGATAACTATTCGTAATCGCTAAAATTGACGGCAGTTCTGGGTAAGTTACTTAGCAAAGTTTGAGTTTCGATGAGTGAAATAAGAAGCTTTAAATTCATTCGCCACCATAAATGGGCGGTAGCATGCAATAAAATAAACGAACGATAATGACTTGTTTCGATTTCAGTACCTAAGTGAGTTTGTTATATATTTTGTAATGTTCAACCTTTATTGTTCATAATCTTAAAAGGGATAAATACTTAATTATTTCAACAATCAAATCAATGTAAAGCATAGTGAAAGAAGTTTTATTTTAGGAACCTTCAAATATGTAGATAGTTCAAATTTTAACACCTTTTCATAAATGCGTAAGTACGGTACGCGTGCTTAGTCAGTGGTTTTTTTATACCTTTATAGCTCTGGCTTATGTCGGATAATTTTGCTAGAGTCGGTCGAGTAACACAGTTTCAAAACATGTTGGCTCTATGTTTTGACATAAATAAAAAACAATATTAAGAAACTCGAGGTATCGTACCTACATGTAAAAGTCAATTAGCTCCGTTGAACGCGGTGAACTCCACTTTATTCGTTAAAAATAAACAAACTATGAGCCTTTCCTTCGATACTGGTCCTTAATAAGAAGACAGTGGAAGTTTACAACCAGCGTCCGAGTTAGGTACCCACCTACCTACTATCGTAGCTGAACATTTATCTAAGTATATTGACATACATTATGTAGCTCAATGGAAACGAACACATAAAAAGCAAAAATAAATCAAATAATCTCAGGAAATATTCAGTCACATCTTCATTTTTTTCTTGTAATTTCTTATTTGTAAATATAGGTATTTATAGCCAGTTTTAGCATAGATATGTAGGTTTTTAGGATTAGTGTTTGTATACTTTCATTAATTGTACGTGTACTAAAATTAACCTACAAAAAAAGAATGTCACGTCTTAAGTCTTTTCATATGAAATTTAATTTATTCATCTACAGAGCGAACTCGTTGGTGAAAACTTTTCAATTAGCATGAAAAAAATTGCAGCGCCACTAGCGGCACGAAACGGAAACAGATTTATCTTATACATATTTGACATTCCAATGCCAACTGCAATGCATGAACTTTACTTACATACGGATCACAGGATCCATGCACAGATTTTCAGTAGATGATCAAGAAATTCGGTCTACTTACCTTTGCTAGAAAGTGTGGAGCCCGATGTCCTCGGCAACAATGGTGTCCATTCGGATGCAGATACCCCTTGTTTCTCAAACGACACCGAATCCATTCCATTGCTAGCCAGTACTTTTGCAAAAACATCCATATTTAAACCTATTCTTATTCTAATTTACACTTTTTGTTAACAGCATTTTAAGGTGACCGTTAAAATTAGTGCTTAGGCTGTTTTAAGCTGATGACAGGTCTTTAACTTAGGTACCCAAGGACCCGCATTCTCCTAAATTCGATCGGGACTTTAAACAAGCGAGATAAGGCTTCAAATGCAACAAACAATATTCCAACTGTGCCTTACAAGGATTACTTCTACTAAGAGAGCGCACTTCACACTCCACGAACCAGTGAAGACTAGTGACATGCCAGTCATAATAATCAAGGCACTAAAATTGTTCTCTCAGAATACAAAGTATAGAGTGTAGATAAATATATCTAGTGCTTAACTGAGTAATTGTTATGGAAATGTTATTCCAATTACATTTATTGTTTGTTTATATAAACAAACGTGTAGGTAATAACCGATAAACTTTTCTCACGACAAAGTCACTCATTGCACAGAGTCATCAATAAGAGCTCTTGCATATCTTTACCTACCTACCTATACTTTTATATGCGCAATCGACATGCCTTGTTTATTTAGTTTATTCATATTTATTACAACCATAATTATATCAATCGTTACGTTCGTTACTGATCGCTTTTCAAAAAAAGTCCACATGTACATTTTTCCAGATTTTAAATATTTTGGGTTTTTCTTACTCATAATCGTTTACCCTATCGATTCTCATACAAGAAAACATGTGTCCTGCAAACCTGTCATTTCGTACATATTCGTAACAACTAGCATAATACGAAATCATCCAGACAAATACGTGATTGGAAACAATTGAGCCTACTCCTGAATAGTTGAAAAGAAAATGCAGCCTTCGCCAATTTCATGTTTACCTTAGCGCCAGTATAAAACACCATGTCACGTAAATTTACACCAGAGTGAATGTGGAACACTAGATGCATGTATGCAGTAAGCGCTCAAAATGAAGAAGTATTGTTTAATGGTGTCATTAATCGTTTTCTCAGTCGGTTGTTACGCGGATAATGAATCTAAGCTATTTATGGTCGTCGACGTCATCCAATCTATGCAGAGGCCGTCGGCCGTGATCGCCATGCTTTGCTGGTCTTCAAGTAAGAAAACTATAACAAGCCTAAAATAGACCAACTAAAAAAAAATGTAACACTTTTTACCCCTGACAGGCATGAAGATACAATTATACGCGGCGTTACGAGCAAATGTTACGCACATTAATATGATGCAGTTTTTGGAAGTTGGCAAAATGCCCAATCGGCATGCTCAGGATCAACACATTGTGTTCGTAGCTGACTTGGAGTGCCCTGGAATATCTTCGTATTTAGCTATGGTTTGAATTATTATTGTCATATAAGATTCATTTTAACTAGTTATGACTTTTAAGGCAACAAATGTTCGAAATAATAGTTTACTCTAGTATCACTCATCTAAGTATATCTAGAGCTAGCTAACTTTGTGCCTTTGCATATTTATGCAATTACAGAGCAGTTTAGAAAAGCATTTTCGGTCGCCGTTTCGATGGCTTGTTATCGGTTCTGACTCCAATGACACTGAAGGCGAGAGAAACTATATACCAGAAGCTTTAAAAAGCGTCGATATCTTGGCGGATTCTGAAGTCATTTTGGCTCAGCATTTGGGGAATGGTTCATACGAGCTACATCTGAGTAAGTCCAAAGATATCTAATAAAATTTCTTCAAATAATTTGTGAGACCAGCATTACTGAAAGCATTTTTTCATCGTCAGTATACAAAGTAGGTCTAAATACGGAGTGGAAAAAAGAAATATATGGCACTTGGGATGAAAGCAAAAGGGTCCAAGCTACACTAATGGAATGTGAAATAGTTGTACGGAGATTGAATCTGGACGGCTATGAAATACCTGTTTGTTATGTCCTTACTGACAACGACAGCATTAACCATCTTTTTGACAATGTGTAAGGCTCTTTAAATAATTAATGAAGATAAAATGGGCGCCCTATCTTTGAAAGCACCTCATTTCACATAAAAGTACCGTTCGAAAGAGGCGAAAAGTTGTTACGATTACTTAGAAGAAAATTCCAGCATAACTAGTCGTAATTTTTACTGGAGCTGCAATTTTGTAGCAATAGACATTTCAACCAACTTTAACTACTTTCGAATGGTATATTTTTACTATTTGCTTGTTTCTAATAAAACACCTTAAACTCATAAGCGGTACATTGTCACGAATGTTGAATTGAAACAAATAACTATAGGTATCAGTAGGTATGCCATGTTGCAAACAAACTTAGTTTTAATCTGGTTTTCCGTTAAGTTTACTGTACTTTTATCTAAATGTAAATTAAAGAGTAAATCGCTATCAAGCAAACAAATTCTTTTATTCGGTTATTATTCATTTTTTTACTGAGGTCAAAGACAATCAGGTTACTTACTACAAGTCACTATGTTACTTTTTACTTCACAACTAACTTCATCCTAATCAGTCCAGCCGTTTTAGCATGAGGGAGTAACAGTCACACAAACTTTCACGTTTATAAAATAAATAGGGTCTAAAACCAGTCTGTAAATTTTTATTACTGTCTTTTTATCACTGTCTACCTTTAATAGTAAAAGTTTCCACTCAGAAACGATGATTAAAAACAAAATTTCAGAAATGATCACTTGGACACAATAACGAAAGCAAATTTCCCAACGACTAACCACTTGCTTGATTTCTTGAATGCGAGCAGAAAGTATGTGTTCGTGAACACCTGGGGCTACAGGGTCAATGGGACTTGGAATGGGATGACTGGATACTTAGTACGAGAAGAAGTCGAAGTCGGAGGTACGAAACTGAATTTTGTTACTTAATATTCAAAGACTATACAAGAAAAATTGGCATAGATCAAAATCAATCTAATTGAGAGCCTTCTGTGTTTTATGAAGTATGGGGCCTTACCATGATGTCTTAATGCGATTCAATTCCGATTCAGTTTAGTTTCGCTCGCTTTCAGATCCATACTAAAAATGACAGCTAAAACCTGAAAAATCGGAATTAAATCGCATAGACCCTGACGTCTGGTTAGGCCCCTGCTAAAAACAGAGGTAATTTGTGGAAAGTATTTTTTCACAGGCGCAAAGAAATTTAGTTGCATGTTGAATATTCAACATGCAACTAAATTTCTTTGCGTATGTACATATGTGGCACTGCCCATTGAAGGCGTTTCAGCTACGTACAAATGAATCAGGGGTATCGCCTCATGAATAACAGTCACCGTCACTCATGGGCACTCATAACCCAAGAGATATTACCTATGGCTGCGTTGTCGACCCCTTCAGAAAATAATTAATTTCGCTGAAATATTAAAATAGGGAATGGGGAATATGCTTCCGGCACTCGGTTGCCGAAGGAAACAGGAAAGAAACTGCTGCTTTACGTCAGCATTCAGTGTCAATATTGTCAATTTATACTGCCGAGCAGCATGACTCTACCACGCAGAGAAAGTTTACTCATTGGGCACTACGTGTAGGGCCTCGAGGCTGAATCTACAGACGCACCGAGCAACCGTTAATTCTTTTGCTTTATCGATAACCCTTATCCTACAGGATCACCGATGTTCTTCACAACAGAACGTATATCGATAGTCGATTACATATGGAGCCCTACGCCGACGAGATCGAAATTCGTTTTTCAACAACCGAAGCTATCTTATGAGAACAACTTGTTCCTTCTCTCATTCCGGGCGTCCGTGTGGTACTGCACTATAGGACTTATAATTTTACTAATCTTGGCTGTATTCATAGCTACGATTTGGGAATGGAAGAAGACTCGTGGACACGAGAATATAATGGTAAGTATGTAGCATTATGAGGATAAGTCGGTTAGAGCATTTTAAAGTTTACGGGTTGGCAAAAATACAGAGTGATTTTTGAAGTCACACACGTGAAAATATTGACAAACGTCTGCATTGTTCTTCTTCTTCTTCTATTAAATTTTACTCGAGAATTAAAAAAACAATAGTAACTTTGCACTTCTCCACTCGTATTTTAAACTCTACAATTTTACCCCCTTCAAATGGTGGGCTAAAGGCACACTCATTTCAAAAATCAATTTAGTCACCACGTCATAATGGTCGCACACGAAAGCTTTTGAGTATTTTCTGATACAACTCGAATTTGCTTGGTATTTTGTACCTAGTATCTATCTTTTTGTGTAACCAATACATTTTTTACAGAGCGAGACCGACCCTAGTATCTTGAGAGCGCGTTTAATGGACGTTATCCTTTTGATTTTGGGAGCGGCCTGTCAGCAAGGTAGTACGGTTGAACTTAAAGGTAAGCATCTCGGATAAGCATTTATTCTGCAAAGGAACGAGTCAGATCAAGCTTGTGTGCCTTGTATCTACAGACAAAGTTTGATTCGAGAATAACAAACTCTGAAGAAAGTGCCCCCAGCCAAATATTTTTCATTGATCTGTATCTATTGTATTCTATCGAACTAGCTACTTTTGTTTCGCCATAACAAAATATTCAATAGGAATTAAACTGATGTAAGCATAGCTATTTTGTTTTTATTTTAATAACTAGTTTCTGCCCGCGACTTCGTCTGCGTAGGATTATACAAATAAACCTTCCTCTTGAATCACTGTATCTATAAAAAACCGCATCAAAATCCGTTGCGTAGTTTTAAAGATCAAAGCATACATACGGATAGACAGACAGAAAGCAGAAAGCGACTCTGTTTTGTACTATGTATTGATGCATCTCCCACAAAATGGTATCAACAACGATCTCTAAGTTACTTATCCAATCATTCTTTAACTCCTCGTATGTGGGGGCTAAAAAAGTAGTACTGCATAGTATCATCTGTTTTAATATGCAAACATTATTTACATAAATAAAAATATAAAAAGATAGCATTCAATTTAGCACCGATAAAATTAGTCAGCCTTAGTATTGCGGTCATATAAAGTTGTAATAAATCTCAGATTATTACAGGTTCCTTAGGCCGCGTCGTGATTATGGTACTGTTCCTGGCGCTGATGTTCCTGTATACGTCGTATTCAGCCAACATCGTGGCGCTGCTGCAGTCCAGCTCCTCCCAAATAAAAACTCTCGACGACCTCCTACATTCCCGGATTAAATTCGGTGTCCATGACACGGTCTTCAATAAGTATTATTTTTCAGTGAGTCGTTTCCAAATAGCCGTATCGTGGGCAATGCACAGAATTTTATAGAGAACGTAGAGTGTGCGTGTGTGTATTTTTTTACATAAAGTACCAAGATCGTAGCTCCTCTAAGAGCTTATTTTGAAATACGAATGAAGATAGAGTCGCATTCGATTTTTGAAGTGAAAACTTTTTGTGATGGGTAAAAAAATGTTAAACTCGCGTCAGGGTCACGTGACCGTAAGATCGAAAATTCGTAAGACAGAGGGAGAGTTGCTGCTGGGTCGCTGAAGCGGCGCTGGGCGCTTGCGCGAGTGTGGTTGATGGAGTTTTCACTTTAACGGCACTCCCGGAGTGGTACCCGTCGTTTTTTTTATCTACGCTTTACCTCGTTCACTACGCAAATTAAGTTATTTCTACAGTTCGTGAAGTCTTAGAATGCCATTCGGGTTTGTCTTGCTGTCTCTCTCACTCTTATAGTTTTGGCACTTGAATCAACTCACGGGCTGTACCTGTTATTTTAGACGTAGTAGGTAGGACCTGTGAATAATCCGTCCGCACAACTACTAAGCAGCAGTTTTTACGCTGCTATGTTCTAACAGGGGAGTAAGACAGTCGGTAATATTACTGGCATGTGAGTTATTCCGTCTTAGCCCTCTAGCTATCTAGAATGTCACGGATGATCATAGCTAGTAGTGATTTTTTACCATCAGGTGACCCATTTGCTTGTTTGCCTTTTTTGTTGTAACAATATAAATGCGATGTGTTTAAGAAAGTAAAAGCTCTTTTATTATTTGCAGACGGCCACTGAACCCGTCAGAAAGGCCATTTATGAAACAAAAGTGGCGCCTCGCGGCTCCAAACCCAGATTCATGTCTATGGAAGAAGGCGTTAAGAAAATGCAAAAGGTTAAACTACAGTCATAAAAGCTAATGATGCTCTTAAGCAGTTAGCCGTGACATTTTAACAGCAAAACAATACACCTTCAAAGATGTTTTTTTAAAAAAGGAAAGTAAAAAGTAAATACCACTGTAGAAAGTCAAGCTCTTGTATTATTTTCAGGGTTTATTTGCGTTCCACATGGAAACCGGTGTTGGGTACAAGTTCGTCGGGAAGTATTTTCAGGAGTCTCAAAAATGTGGTCTGAAGGAGATACAATATTTGCAAGTCATAGACCCGTGGTTAGCTGTCAGAAAAAATACACCTTTCAAGGAAATGTTTAAAATAGGGTGAGGACATTAAATGTCTATTAAAAATATTGTAGGCAATAACTAGGATAAGCATAATCTCACTACAGTCCGTGAGCTCCTAGAACGACATTCAAGTTTGATTCCAATTTTCTTTTTCTAAAAAAATGAATATTATTGATCTTGTTGTTTGAATTTCAGAACTAAACGAATTCACGAGCATGGACTACAGAGTAGGGAGAATCGTTTGCTGTACGAAAAGCGGCCGAAATGCTCGGGGCAAGGGGGTAGTTTCGTATCCGTCAGTATGGTGGACTGCTACCCAGCCTTACTTGTGCTGACGTATGGAACTATAATAGCTGTTGTGATGCTTTTCATTGAAATTATGAGCGCCAAAAGGAATTTTATTAAAATAATATTTCGACGAGTGACACAAGCTGAAGATATGTAAATTTTATTGAATCATTTGAAGAGCGGAGGTTGACATTAATTTAATCTAGAGTGCACTTTGCGCGTAGTTTTTACCTTACCGTCTACCGTGTCTTATATCATCTATCATGTCGTTGATCTATTCTTGGTGTTAGCAAAATCGGAAAATAGCCATTTCCGGACGTTGCCAGATTCATTTTTCGCCCCAAAAAACTCTTGTAGTACCTATACCTACAGCAAAATAATATTTAAATAAATATTCGCAGAACGTTTGGTTCGTTTTCTTATTTCTGAATAATTCCTGACAAATGTTTCACAATTGTGTTCTTAATTACAAATTATTTCTGAATCAACGCGAGAAAGAGGAGACTCAGAGAGTGAGGTAAATGTTACCTATCGAACAAACGGCAAAGTGACAAGAGGCGAGAATCTACTACTATGTAGAGCCTAATTATTCGTTCGCATAGATTTTTACTAGATACCTACTCAATTTATAAACAAATGGAATCAAACAATAATTTTTCAGTTAACTTAAAACCAATGTTTGCATTTAGTTATGAAATACCTAGTTGTAGTAGTGCTGCAACCAAACAAAGCAAAGTTATTAAAAAAGAAAACCAGATGTAGGTACTTACCAAATTTTGAGCAGTTTAGAAAACACTATTCTTGTGAGTAGGTAGTATTAATAAATAGGTAGCTGTCTTAAACACTTATTTTCTTTTACTTTCCTCTGAGTCGAAATCAAAAGCAGATTGTTGAACTTGTAGGAAAACAACAAAGCAAATCAAAAAGTTAAGTAAAAAGTAAGTGGCATCCTGGCTATAAATAAAAATAAATATAATAATTAAATAAAATCCATTTATTTCATGTAACTAAGTGACACATATGTTGTGCTCGGGTATCATAATATATAATTGTGTACCTAATCAGTGCTTTTTTCTCGATCAACAATGCAAGTACCTATCATTTTCAGATCTAGCCAACTCTTTAATCACCGAGTTTATTCATGATTTAAGTAGCTATCGATGCAATGGAAAGAAATACATCATGACACACACACACACAAATCACGTCTTTATCCCTTACGGGGTAGACAGACCCTAAGGTAACCAGACCTACTTACAGGCCACGTTTAGCGAGATTGTGGGCGTATAGGTGGAAAGTGGAATCAAAATAGTGATGGGTTGCCAGCCGCGTCGCCTATAACATGACTCCTATGATTTTTGCCCATTCCCTCGATGGGCTTTTACCATCTGCGGGGGAAGATTAGTAACTGGTATATTCTATGTTTTTTCTTTGTTCCCAGACCAGCATGAAAGTAGGTATATAGCTAGGTAATATGTCATTATTGTTGAAAATCGAAGATTAGACAAGAGCGTTACTTCCTGCAGAGATTTTAATGCAAAATTATACGAATTAATCGATAAGCACGGGTATTTCGATTGCTTATCATTAGCATCGGCAATAAAGATATCAGGAAATTACTTGCTTTCAGTATCAAATGAGTGTTTGTACCAATATGTATACGCAGTTGTTTTTCTTAGTGCTTTGTGCTTTTGTTGGGAAATCTGTGGGTAAGTTTAAGTTTTTTTTATTATTATTTTTAGGCGAGAAACTCGACAGCCGTACCCGCATTTGCTTCCTGTTGACCACTGCTTCAGTCAAGATATCAGCATCGTCGTGCTACTTAAAGTGTTATAACGTCGTCTATTTGTAATAGGTACTTAAATTCGTATTTTTTCTTAGCGCTCTACTCAAACTTACGTGCTTAATAACACATAGTACGACATAGTGGTACCCGCAGTATCTATTAAAAAGTCCCTACGAGCAATGAATGGCATAAAAAAAAATACCTAAAGGATTCGTTTGTCTTATCTGTGACTTCACCGCGCAGTCAGCGCGGGAATCCCTGGTTTAGAGAAGCAAATTAAGCCCTATACGACGAAATAGTGCGTGACTTAAGGGCTCTACACCCATGGTCAGACATAAATTAAAAAGAAAAGATGTTTTGGATACGTGTTTTGAATCACTACAGGCATGTACCCTACAGTGTTTTATATATTATCTCAAATGCAGATGGAGGTATGTACTGTAAGAACACGTACTTACCTCCCTACAAACATCCGTTCAAATAGGTAGGTACAGTCAGCGCCATATAGTATGAAACATCCAAGGTGACCGAAAAGTTCGACACGCCATACTATTTCCATGGTGTACCGAACTATTTGGCCGACTTGGATGCTTCAAACTGATGCGAGCAGCCAAATGATACCTATAGCCATCTCGTTTCAACGCCAACGTTGGTATCTTTTGGCGACATAATTAATTATGTATGTACCTAGCTACTTGTCAGTTAAGACGTCTGGGTACGTAAACTTACGTAGTTCTAATTGTACTGCAGGTGACCTAAGATGCTACGCTTGCACGTTTTCGTCCGTCGACTCTGACCGATCATGTTTGACGATCACGGACGACACGCGTTCAGTCGATTGTCCTTATCAATATTGCACCATCATGCGGCAGGAATTTGTGGTAAGTGATCATTAACGTCGCTTAAAACAATACCGCGCACTTCAGATTTAGGTACGTAGTTTTCAGGAGAAACAAAATAGGTACTGCGTCGATAATCTACCGCATAATGGAGTATAAAACGTCACATGGCCAATATTGCTAGCTAAGTGACGATAACTATCTAAATTAGCATAAACTTCCTGTGCTCAGAAATACATTTGAAGATATTTTCGAAATATTGTACTGTAAGGTGAGCAGAGACCAGACCAGTGAGAAGAGGTGCCAAAAAAGTATTGCTATTAATATTCTGTAGGCGTTTTAATTCTAGAACGATGCAACGTCGTTTTCTGATAGGTAGCTAACCTACGTAATTTTCTAATGATAATGGTCCGGCAATCAAAAAGGCTGAAGCAAGGCTTCTATTGATTTAGCCTCTTTGGATGCCGGAACCACGTGAGACCAGACTGCGACTTCGCGGTACTATTCAATAAATTCTAGCATGCAGTCTTCACTTGAACTGAGACGAACATACTGCTACATGCATAATGCACGTACGTCACGGACATATAGTAGGTACTTTTTTTACACGACTACGGCAAAGCCAAATGAGGGTTATGAGCCTGTCAAAACACAGGCTATGTATTTTTGCTCATAAGTACCTATAAGTAGGACTTACATAAGTATTTTGTTTTTGCTCAGGATCCCGCTGGGGAAGTAGCCAGTTTCACACGAGGATGTGAAGAGACGCCGGACTTCCTCAACCACGATATAACGGACACTACATTCCGGACTTACTATCGAGCTTGCACTAATGACCTTTGTAACACAGGTAAGGCCCTAATTTTAATTAGGTACACAGTACCCAGCCCGACTAGCACGAGAACGCGCGAGCGGCGAGAGTCGCGTCGCGCCATAGCCTTCTCTGTCTCTACAAGCCGTGCTATTAGGTTTGGCAACGTCGCATTTTTACGCTTAGGTTCACAAGCGACGTTGCCAAGCCGCTAAAACATGTCGTAGTGGTTTGGCAACGTCGCTTGTGAACCTAAGCGTAAAAATGCGACGTTGCCAAACCTAATAGCACGGTTTGTATAAGACAATAGAGAAGGCTATGGTCGCCTGCAAGATAGACCCGTCTCTTTCTAACAGTAAGAAAAAGACTGGCAATCTATCTCGCGCACCACACGACTCTTGTGCGCTCTCGTGCTCGACGTAGACGTACAGTGCTCACAGCAGCGACTATTGTCCATATTCATAAAATGGAACTATAGGTGGGTAATAAATTACAGTTATAACATTCGTTTGTCAATTAAGTAAGTTGTACTTTTGCCAGGCACAGACAGAACGTGATTCTTGCTATAAGAGTATCGTAAGTTTCTGTCTATCAGACGACTGTACTTACAATCCAAATAAATGAGGTATAATAAAATTAGTCAGTCATGGACTTTATTGTTAAACATACATGGAACGTTGTCGCAGTGAGGTTATTTCTTGTTAGTTAATGTTTATGATTAAAACACATTATACTTAGGTTAGGAATTGGCAACGTTAATTAATAATAACAGCGTTCAAGTGAGGCTCAATACTTAGGTAGTGGCTGTAACTGTGCCAAATTAAACAACGTTACGTTGGCATAATTTTATCTAGGTACTGGCCTTAAAGTTCGAAATTCTAAATTCAAAGTTCGTAACGCGCCGTTCCGCTCACAATAATAATAATTAATAATGAGAGTGGGAGGGACGGTATGATACGAACTTCGAATTTTGAATCTTGAGTTTCTGTACTTAGGAATCTGTTTGTATTTAGGTGACGGTATTCAGTCGGTGGTCGGAGGCAGTCTGAATCCCAACCCGGAATACGTTGGAGATAATCTTCTGGTACCGGGGACACGTGATGGCGCGACGACGGCCCAAATTAGTTTAGTTTTAATTTTGTCATTGATAACAATAAATCTGTTTAACCGTTGATAAATGTATTGGATTATTATTAAATTTGCCCTTGGGTACCTTCCTAGCTACACAGGTAGGTAGGTACCTACCTACTTAACTTCGGTCGTAAACTTCTTTACGAATTTCCGAAATTGTAATAGGTATGTACCTACTTTTGACTTAAGTTGAAATATCGACCAACCAGTAGTATAGCACGGCTAGCATCATATACCGTTTTTTCTGTTCGGTTCTGTCTGGACTGTCTGACTCGTCCATTAGGTACCTACTTAGGTACCTAGATAAAAACTGTTTTCCTGCATTGAGTTACCTAACTATAATTTCTAAATACTTCTTCATTTAAGTAAGTTTAGTACCTAAATAAAATGATGGTGCTTGCATTGATTGATTGACCTTCGGATAGGACAGGTACTTAGCAGAGTTAAGGGAATGGGGGGACTGAGATAATCGCTTTCATTCCACCTCCTTTTAATGGATATAGTACATATATGGTTTCCATAACAACTGTTATGATGCACCAAACACAGGCCATAATTGCATTTCGCGTGTGGAAGAGATAATAAAGTTGTAATGAAACGGTAGGTTTTTTTTTTACTTTTTTTATAATGACTATGTTAAACTTATCTTAATCTTGCAGACTTCGGAACGCATCACGAGATTTTGACAGATTCCTTAACGCAAAATGTCACTCAATCGTGATGTAGGTTATGTTGTCTATATTTTATATAAAATGTAATTAGTAACATAAATTAGTTGTTTTAGTGGTGTAAAACACAATATGACAACTTCACCGACCAAAACCAAGCATAAACTGTCGTTGCGGAAGCGGTTGTTCGTTAAAAAATCACCTAAAGTTGGCTGCTACGTCGATACGGATTCGAATGATGAGTTTACTCAGTCCTCATCTCGGCCGATATCTCCCGCTGATCCCTTCCTCGCTCAGAGCACGCAGCATGCCGACGCCAGCCCAGATACGGGGGAGAACCACAAGAATCCCTCCGAGCCGTTTTGCAACAACACGAGCCACTGTAGTGACCATTCGTTGAAGGACGACGACAACAACCGACAATGCTGTAAGGCCTTCTTCCGAAGGTCCCGTCCCAGAAGCTTGGTAGATAATCAACCACCCAAACCAGACATGAATTCTAGGCCATGCAGTCCAGTTAATAGCTCCTTAAATAGTTATAGTGACAATTCAATGACTCAAACCAAATCTGACGAAATACCAAAGGCTACAGTAAAATTTCCTAAAGGTGATGATCCTCGAAAGTATTTTGAACATTCGGGGTCTTTTGAAGGCAATAAAACAAAGAGTAAATTGTTTGTAAAGAGATTGTCAGCTGATCATTTAATATCAACTGAGAGTAAACCGCTGTTCCATTCTTCCCCTGAAAGTGATCGGAGCAGTTCCTTGGATCGGAAAAGAAGGTAAACAAGACATTATAATTATCTTAACCTGTCTCATAATTACAGCAAATCATAGTATCATTAGCTACTTTTACTGCCATGTTTAACAATTTCAATCAACTTAAACTTGATTTATACTTACTTGCCTCATGTGTCGGAACCTCATTTAAAATATTGAGAATTGCAATTGTCTCATGCAATGTGTTGTAAGTGTTGTAATGGCTTGTGTTATGTCTCCCTTCCTTTCATATTAAATATATTAAACTTATTTCAAACAAAAACATGGCTTTGTTTAGTATTTTCAACTAGGTGAATTTAATTTAATAAATAAACATTAAAAGTAACTTCAATCACTTATCACCTATTTTATCAATTTAATGTTTCTTAGTATGGCTTTTACTCTAAACTTTTATAGAGCTACATCTTTTTACCACTTTACTAGCTTAAAAGTCATATACAATTCATCTAATGCTGTGGTATCATACAAGTTTGTACATATTACAACTTTCCTCTCAGGGCTAAATCAACAATAACAAGGTCTCACTCGCGCGCAGGCAGCACTGACAGCTTGGCTCGTAACTCTCTTCTTGCGGCACAGGTGCTTCGGCTCATACCCACTCAGGAGGCTCGGGAGAGGTGGTTCATTTCTCTTTTTCGTGACAATATATTTTAAAAGTAACTAAGTCTGGTCCATGGAACGAGATTGCCAACTATACCATGCCTACAATAAGATTTATTGATATTTTTTGTAAGCAACATGCTATGGACTTGGTATCTTTAATTTGTATTGACACATTGGGTTGTTACTATGGCTATGGCTTTTATTTCAATGTCTTATGTGTCACAGTAATCAGGGTATCTGTTTAAACTTGAAAAATTACAGTAATTTCATATCGATTTTGTTCTTTTGTAAAATATTTGGTTATTTTTGAATGAATACTACTTAAATGATGAAACACAAGTGAATGTAAGATTTTTTATCTGTTTTACTCCATTGGCTCTCTGACTACATCACATATATTTAATGAGTTCCTACATAATATTACTATTAATAAAGTCAGAAATATACAAATAAATAAACCCCTTAAATTATTTCCTATGCACTTAAAACATTTAAATTCCTTCCAAAAAATTAGCAATTTTTGTGCTATTTTTTAGAAACTATCTTTACGGAAGACTAGCGTCTCATTCACTCCTTGGAGCTGCGGAATTAGAACACGTCTTCCCTGACAGGGAAGTGACAATATTTGTTGGAACATGGAACATGAATGGCCAAGCTCCACCCAAGTAGGTTCAAGCAAGTTCTATGAAATTTACACTGCTCATAAATGTTTAAGGATAGTATGGATTGATCCATGAGTTACCATTAGTTTGAACTCGTAATGCTAACTCATGAATTTAAATGTCTGGTCTTATTAATGGGTGTTGTACCCAGAATGATTCTAAAACTACCCTTAAACCATAAATTTATTTTGAAATTGCCCTATCCAATATCAGAATATGAAATCACGACTCAACTTCAATTGAGTATAAAAATGCATGTTTCTATTTTCAGGGAACTAGCAGATTTTATTTTCCCCAATCAGGTGAAGCATGTACCAGATATATTTGCCATTGGCACTCAGGAGTCATACTCAGAGAGGACAGAGTGGGAGATAACAATTCAAGAAGTACTGGGACCATCACATTTACTACTACATTCATATTATTTAGGTATAGCAGTTTATTCGTGAGTTACGAGTACCTTTTGGACACTTTTGTCGCAGTTACATTCTTCTTGGCAGTATAAGAAAACAAGTAAAAGATTGCTGCTTAGTTTCAAAATAAATATTTGTTTATGACTTGGTCCTAATCACTGTGGATACCGCTCCCTGGAACACGTGACCAGTATGTCCGCGTACCTATATAGTGAACTTAACAGTACTGTTTTTATTTTACTGGTATTATTTGTTTGTTTTGTACATTTAGTTTATATAACGCAAAAATGTCAGATGCTCGGATATTACCAACTTGCTAGTATAATACATAATAACATTACAAGTTTTTTTTGTCAACAGGCACAATTCACCTGACAGTATTCATAAGAAGAGATCTCATATGGTTTTGTTCTTTACCTGAAGACGCAAGTTTATCTGTAAGGCCTGGTACAGCCTTCCGAACGAAAGGAGCTGTCGCCATATCTTTTGCGCTGTTTGGATCCACTTTTCTGTTCGTGACAGCACATTTAACTGCTCACCAGGAGAAAGTGAAGGAAAGGGTGTCCGATATTAAGAGGATTATAAGAGCTATTGATTTACCAAAGAATTTACCTTGCAGACATAAAAGCAAAGGTTAGACGCATTTTTGTAAAACCATCTAGGTACCTATTTAATTAATCGTATAATTTTTCTCATACCGTCTTTAGACACTTGCCAAGGCTTGGCGAAAGTAAATGTTTCGTAAGCGCTTGTCGCACCAGCCTTTTGATTTATCTGTGCAAAAATTGCCACTCAGTTGATGAAAAAGGCTTAGCGAGCGAGTCAAAGCGACTTTGTGAGTTTGAACCCAATTTTAGGGTACTCAAGGTCTTCAGACACGGGTATCGGTTACCATACATCTTTTGGCCTGTTGCTTATTTCTACTAATACTTTGCTAACTTGGCAACACTGCTCCAACGGCAATATTTCGTTTCAGACGTTACGAATAATTTCGATTACGTATTCTGGTGTGGAGATTTGAACTTTCGGCTGGGTGAGCCGAGGGCTGCTGTATTACAGTGGATAGAACAAACAAAGGTACCTCATTAAACACCTAGTATCTACAAAGCAAAGACCGAATTCTGTGCATGATTAAGTGAAGCCAGGTATACGATGCGTCTCGTTTACATGTGCGTCAACCGGCTTGGCAGAGTTTAAACACACGTGTGTGCGTGCGAATATGTACACGGCGAGACGTATTTTTACCGGCTTTGTGTTCAAACGCACTCGTTTTAATTTCAAACCTTATCCGACTCTAGTTCCCGCTACCGCCGCATTTACCGCACGGATTGCTGCATGCAGACCAGCTGACGGCGGTTCTCGAAGATGGCGCTGCGTTTCGGGACTTCCGGGAAGCGCCCATAACGTTCCCGCCCACTTATAAGGTAAACTGGACCCATGACTAACGAATCTCGGACCTTGAAACCGAAGATTAGACGGATGATAAAAACAACAGAAGACCAGCAGTTTGATCTGCTCTGTCTTATCTTGGTTCAATGAGTTAGAAGTAGTATCTAGGTAGGGTACACAAGTTTTCAGTAGTGACGTATTATATAGAAAAGATAGCACCTTAGATACGTTAGTGATAGTGACAAGGTTGCTAATCGTATCGGACGCCGACAGCTTTCGAAACTCCGTCTATTATTGTCTTTGGTCTGAGTTAGTATAGTTCTTACGACTCCTAACGCCATCTCGATTCGACTGGAAAGACTAAGGAAAGCCACAATTTTTATGTATAATTTTATTATGGACTGAGATTCGGAGAAAAACAGTTCAAAGTTATATTTATTTACATGCGTACAAATTTTGTTGCGAGTCACGTGACCAAACGCTGCTTCTCTTTGCATTTACTACAGTTCATGAATTCGATACCAGATGGCACTAGGACCGCTACGATATCAAGAAGTAACCTATTCACAATCACGTAAGAGAATTTTGCTAAACGTTCAAAAACTATTTTTTTTGTAACTTCACTAAGTTGTAGTTTTAGATCTTACGACAAGTCCAAACGTAAGCTAAACAGGCGTCATCTTAAACATTTATTTGCAGTATGATCCAGGCAGTCAGCAGTTTGACACGTCTAGCAAACAGAGGGCGCCAGCGTACACCGACCGGATACTTTACAAAGCTAGAACTATGACTGGAAACTCGTCTTCGGCTTTCTCGGGTGAATATTTTGCTTTTATCTTAATTTTAGTTTCATTCGGACTACTAAATAGCTAAAATCAAACTGTCACTAATCTAAATTAAAATTCTCCCTATTCCTGAACACTTGACTTCTCATCTGCACATCGCACTCGTAGTCGTACCTACCTAATCGTTGTCACTTAACAGCATGATTGTTTACATGTTAATTTTACCAATCACTTGACATCTATACTTGCTACTTAACAAAATGTAATCCGGCGCTCCATGACCCCTTCTCTTGAGACATCCCTATCTTGGGTCAGCTCTTCCGGGGAACTCCATCTTATGAGTAGAAACCCCCACGGCTTCTCCAAATCCTAACAGATCTCACTCACCTCCAACTAACTGTTGCACAAATCTTTGGACTGACGTTAACCGTCGTCAGTTATTTCAGGGCTGCGTCGCATCAGCACTGTGCCAGTGTCGTCTGGTCTTAAATGCGCGGCGTACAACTCTGTGCAGTCCATATGCACGAGCGACCACAAGCCAGTGTGGGGGCTGTTCTCTGCCGCGCTACGCCCCGGCACTGACGTGTAAGTTCAGCTTACGATACATCTATAGCTTCAAAATCGAGTCCAAGTGTCGATTGAAATGAAACGGCTACGACTCGTCTTTGTTTTCGTGTCGATTTCTCTGTTCTCTTTGCTACGTTAGTAAAAAATGTACGGTAATTATTTAAGTATGGCTATTTAACTTCGTTTAATCCGGCTAATTTTTGACTCGACCGTACTCTGTTTATCGTATTAAACTGGAAAATGTTAGGTTAAGTTAGACTTGATTTTTAATAGTTTCTTATAGGTCTTTAACAGACATTTGTAAAGGCATCTCATGATTTGATAAATCACAAGTGTTCAAAATGTACTCTAATGCTAGAAAAATATCGGAAACTTATTCTTATTCGATTCGAATATTTTTTCTGCTGCTTTCAAAGGCAGTCTCACTAGGTTATAAAAAATAAAAATATCCTCTTTGCTTTCAAAACCAAAATATGAGATTCCGTTCTTCGTTCCAGGGTACCCCTTGCAGCAGGCCTGTTCAACCGCGAAGTCTACCTCGAAGGCATAAAACGGCGCCGCGCCTTACTTGACCACGCGCCTGGCACCTCCGCCGTCTGCTCCATACAATAACCAAACACCATAATTGCTCTATTAAAATAAATGTCCAATCAGAACAGCGGAAAAGCATAACGGACGAGTCACTCCACGGCTATTCGTGATCGACTCTATTCAATGCGGGGTTGAGACGCTCGCCACACAGTAGTCACCTGGCAGCACAGGCAATGGATAGCGAAATCGCGGCTGCGTCGCCAGTTACGCGTAGTCGTGTCTCTGCAATTCGCGACGTTCTTAAGTCGGGTGTAAAAGTCTTTGCACGATATTATACAAGGCAAGGGGCAATCTGATGCCTGTTTCGATACCTCCTTGGTTGAAACACTTAATTATCTGTTGTAATTTTGTCTGTGGCTATAATTCATTTGCTGTCGCCACACTCGACGAGTGGTATGGGGCGAGTAGTGTGGTCACGTTACTCGTCCTGTCCATGCTCATGCTCACCCTGTCCCTCTAGTTATGAGAGACAAGGAAGGGAGGCAGCGCGGCAGCAACATGAGCGGAGTGAGGGCGTAGGGATACACCTAGGCGTTATGTTAGCCGACTCTTAAACGTTTAATCTCCAACTGAACCAAGATGAGCTATCGAGACGTTAGTTTCATCAGTGATGAAAGCACAAACTTTCCTTGTATTTTATCTTGCAAAAGTCTTCTAAATGCATTTGAAGTCGAACGCGTTGTGTTTAAAACTGTACGAGCTGTTTTGAATTTAGACATTATTTTAATGAAGCAATTATTCTGAAAAATTTATGAGACGATATTTTGGACATTTTTTTTATTCTTTGAAGTATTTTGAGAACTTATTAGTTACTAATTTGGAAACCAGTAGAGAATAAACTACGTTTCGGTTGTCTATAAACATGGTGCATAGAAACTGGTCGATGATGGGGCCATTTTGTTTAATGCTAATGTTTATTTTACTAATATTGTGTTCTTTATAATTCGTTAATTTACTCGTTTCGGCGTAGCTGAATACGAGATATTTTTAAAATCCAAATGCACAAATCGGGCAACAATAGTCTACTATTGCTTTTTGCCTCGTATTTTGTTTTTATTTATAAGTAGGTACTTATGTGATTAGTACAAATTTTATTTGCTTTAAATGTTTTTTGACTTTAATTTGCTCAGTTTACAACGTGATGATTTATTTTTATAATATTTAGTTTGAAATGCACAATAATACAAATAGATATTTTTTATTTACAAGTTTGATGTATATTTTTTTGTGTTAATTTCAACTTTTGTATTACTTAGTTGTTAATGCTACTAATTATTTCATGTGCTCAATGGCATCTGAAATGATGAATTAAAAAGACACGTGAAAAAGACACTAATTAATCAGATAATGTTTTACACATTTGATGTTGTAGAAGTAAAAATTCCCAGTTTATAGTATTGCCATTTAATTTTGTATTTAATTACGAAATATAACATAAATCGTGTTCAGATTTTGTCAGCCACTTTTTGTTTAATGCTGGCCGTCCCAACTAATACGTCATCTAGTCATTGTATTCAACGTTAAAGTATTATTATTATGTACTTATTGAATAACATTACTGCGTTCGTTACATTTGTGTATTAGTTGTAAGTTTGTAAAGTCTGTTTGTGTCTAATTTACCTAAGCGAGCTGGTATCGTTTTTAGTTTCTTTATATTTCGACGTTAAAAGTACAAATCTTCAATTTACTTATTAGAACTGTCGAAAGCAAAATGATGTGCAAGCGTGGAAGCAATGTTTAAGGAGCGATCACACCGCTGCGTATACGCAGTGACGTGTCGCATGCGTCACGTTCTCTCACCGTTTCTTCATACATTTTGTTGCGTAAACGCACCGTCAACGTCTTTTACGCACCGGTATGGCCGAACCTTTATAGTTTAATTTTTCAGCGCGTTATTAAGAAACACGTTTTCAAGTCCAGACTTACAGTTTTATGTTTACCAAAGTTTAAATAGTCTCGCTAAACGCTTTACTTGACAATTAAGTAGGGTATTTAATGTCATTAAAATGTTGTTCATTATTATTATAATTATAGCGTTAGGACTTGGGTTCCGAATCTTAACCTTTCCTTGTTTATCTGTGTTAGCGTTAGCGTTAGGTGGTAGTTGGGTAAGGCCCGTATACTTGAATGAGCTTTTATTATAAATGTATAGATTCGTGATGTTTGTGAAACAGTAGCAAGGTTCTGCGCAACAGCCAGACAACAATAATAATGGTAATGTAGTTGAAATACATCAGAATATTTTCTGGTGTAACATCTTAAACGTTCTGGTTTTTTAAATGTACTTATTGCACAACTTAACTTCACACTCGAAGAGTCCCGAATCACCATAAAATATTTAACAAAACATATTATTTTAAAAATAAAAATGGTAAGAAACGTCGACTAAACCAAGGACCGAAAAACCCCTTCATTTGTTTAAGCCTTTTCATAGGGTAACCCTATTAACTGTTACCCTATGATATGGTAAGCTTATCGTTGTGCTAAGCCTATCATTACGGAAACCGTTTTCTATATAGTTTCCGAGTCGAATAGGGATATAACTTGATTATTTAACCACTTACCATTTAATAGGGTTACGAATGCTTTGCACTTAAAGTTTAAAATAGCTTGATCGCGTTTTAAAATCACGGAATACGGTAACCTTTAGGTATTAAGGGTTTTTAAATTTGGTAATCGCCTACCAGAATTAACGTTACGGTCAGGCTTTCTTTCGGGTAACCCGATGACATAATTTACCAAATTGATAGGGTTTGTGAAAACAATTCTATAAAATGCCCTATCCAATATCTGTAATAATTAATGGTAACCAGATCCGGTCCTTGGATTAAACTCGTTTCCCGTATTACTTACCTACATTTATGTTTTCGTAATGAAATGAAATGAAATGAAATAATTTATTTTGATTATTTTTTTTGTAGTCGAGACGGATTAAATCAAAAGACTATCGAGCGTAAATCTTTTGATATAGGTAATTATTTCTATTCGGCAAAGTGGCAGGTGCAATTTGATATTACGGACATATTTATTACAAAAAAACTGCACCAGTCATAACATTACTGGAAGCTGTTGCCGATTTTTGAAGTCACATTGTGTAAAAATATCACCAAAAAATATGTCGAATTCGAAATAGGAGTACTTAGGTACAGTAGTCGATAATAACATTACGTCAACTAGTCGGAAATTTTGTTCGAGCGGTAGTGTGACTACAGAAACCGGTAGGTTGAACTTAGACTAGACTTCGAAACATATTTTTAGACGTTTCATAGTAAATTAGTAATTAAACCTAGCAAATGTTGGCTGGTTTGTGCAGAGCCTAATTCTCTGCCTTATTAACTGTGTTAATATAACCGTCTGGCGAAATGTTAAACATTTCAAATTAATATTGTGCTGTGATTTACTCTGGTTTCTAGTCTGATATCCATTCCAAAGATCATAACATTACTTTATCCCCCCTAAGTCAGTTTTAGGAAGTACGGACTTGTAGCTTAAAACTTTCTATAAAGTTAACTTAGCTCGACTATTTTGGAGTAAATAAATGGTCAGGTCAATTCTCTAGCGGAAACGCTGATATGAGAGCTATTGTAATGTTTAAAATGTAGTTTTTATAAATTATGAAATTTATAACTAACAAGGAACCTTATGTCTTCTTTAAGTGTCCACACTTGTTTCGTTTCGGCGTATCATTCGTACTACATTATTATATGCCATAATGTAAGTGTGGACAAGGCTTTACTTTTGTAAGCTTAGTTTTACTTGACTATTTGTGTTTTATTATGAATACCGTATTTAATGTATATGTATTTTACTTTATACCGGAGAAAATTACTGCTAATAAGGTTTCTACGAGAAAATGAAGCCCAGTCTCTGGATTAAAGTGAATCCACCAGTCTTCCATATTATCTTGTAATTTAATGTTTGAATGAAAACATGATTGATTATAGTATACCTTCATTAGCTTTATGCCGCATCAGCACAAGTGGCCACGGCTTTTTCTTATCGCTATGTGCTTCTTTTTCTAATAACAACAATAGGAAAGAGAATTACAGAGCTAAAAGCCCTTGCTTGGTCGGTTGTCCTAAAGTATCTATCTTTTAGACCTGTCTAGAAAGAAAGGGAAGCAAATACCGTTAAAGCAAGTCAAAAAAAGCTTGTACTAGCTATTCTAAGCTAGGAAAATATACTAGGATACTAAAAGCTACCGGCTATTATTAAAGATGTATTGTACTAACTTGCGCTCAAATTATATTTTTCGCTTTATTGTTCATTATTATTGTTATGCGTATTAGTAAAAAAGTAGGATATTTAGTGGTTGCACATTAACAGTATTTTACACTTAACTAGTAGTTCGGTGGAGTAAGTAAGCGTATTACTTAATTTAGGTGAGTCTTGAACAGTAAAATATTTGCTTGCTTTAACACTTTGTCGCTTTAACGTCTTTAATAGACCGCCATAGAAGAATTGAAAAGAGAAATGAAGGTAATAAAGTAAGCAGATATTTATGAGTTGTTGTGCTATCTGGACTGAACATACTCATCAAATAATAACTATTTTTCAAAGATTAAGTATAAAATAAATGTAGCATTTCAATAGCAGTACCTACTTGGTGTATATTTTGCGTCATTGATTGATTATTGTAATAAAATCATAAAAATCGACGAATAATAATGTAAAACACAACAAAATTGTGAGTTGACTTATAATATATTGTTTTCAAAAATACTGTCTAAACGACCAATTTAGTATAACGCTTCAGGATGCATAAAAAGTCAATAATAAAGCCGCCACTTTCTAGGGAACTGTCAAATTTTTGACATTAAATGTTTGAATATGGCGATGATTTTGTATGAAAAAATTTGGTTCATCTTTATTGTTGGACTGGCACGACATCCGTGTAAAGTATTATTTTCACCAAAGCGACATTCAGCTAGTCCATATTTTATAATTAATTTTAAGCAAACCTTTGAATAATGAAATGTTACGCCACTTAATAAAATTACTTTCCTCGCTATTATCTATTATTGTCCAACATAAATCAATCGCAGGTTAAAGAATATTTGGTATAAGTCATTCTCAGAGTAGCTGGAACTGTACTTCGTTAGTTTTTTTGGGCCATGGCATCTCCATGAAAAATTATAGATATGGTACAGTCAGCGTCATATAGTTTGAAGCATTCAAGGCAGCCGAATAGCAAGGCGTGCCGGACTTTTTGGTTACCGTGGATGTTTTATACTATATGACGCTGACTGTACCTACTAGTACATGTACGTATGTATACGTACCTATTGTTATGTTTGTGGTTATATGATAGGTTTATTCTACTCCCGTGATGACTCAAAGAAGCAAGTTCTTATTAATGAAACGCTTGTTAAGGTTTGGTATGTTATCACGGATAAATTACACGTTAATCCATTGCATTTTGTTGTGACACGTTTTTAACCTTTATGATACGGTGAAGGATTTTTATTCGTAGGGTAACCTT
Organism: Pandemis corylana; assembly: GCA_949127965.1. NCBI lineage: Eukaryota > Metazoa > Arthropoda > Insecta > Lepidoptera > Tortricidae > Pandemis > Pandemis corylana. Next base: position 9,122,935 of record OX421857.1, on the reverse strand, counting down.
TGGATTTCAAGTTTGAGTAATTTGTTAAATGAAACTAAAGCTTTAACATAATAATTTAATAAAAACCTATTAAACATGCTAAATTAATAATTGAATTATTAATCATTACAATTACAATTAAATTACATTTACCCAGCGTTGGGTAGAGGATTTATAATGTCCTACGTTTGACTAACAAGTAAATCTATAATGATTTCAGTAAACTTTAAGATTTCATTTATGCATGATGTATTCACATCAAAAGTATCAAGAGATCGCTATTATTTAAATACATTTAAAGATGTACGCACAGATCTGTTCACTCATGAAGGCGCGCCTTTGTCTTATCTGCAAATGATCGTATAAAATATGTAAAGCTCGTGCTTACAAGATGTCTTCGTGTGCATGACTGACGGTACCGTCAACGATTAAAATAAGACGTGTTCGTGCAACGCACACACAGACGTGCTATACAGACACATGGTTAAACAACTTGAGGAGTGTTGCTTCTGAGTGGATATATCTGTACATAGCTCGGTGGTTTATAAGTATAGTGATGGTAACTTAGCCATTCTGCATAATGCAAATAGAGGCGGTCGAAAATATGTGGATATTTTCGAGTGAAATGTACCGAAGACGCATTCGAAAATTTACACGCTCGGTTCTTATACATTTCACGATACTATTTCATCTATATCAATATGCATAGGTCCGTGGTAAGTAGATATAGATCTCCATCGAACTTAGTGCCGCGTATTGTTGTAATGCCACTCGACGCAGGCCCAGCCTTTCACGTCGTTCACTTGGACCGTCGACCACCGCTCGTATAGTTTCGCCTCCCTGTCTTTGCCGATGTAGAACGAATCTTCGGAGTTCACTTTAACTTTAACTGCGTACACTTCTCCGCCTGAAAACAAGCGGTGAATATTCAACAGAAAATCGTTCGCTGGCATCCGCGGGCTAAACGTACTTCTATGTAGATAATAATGAAACAACAATACAATCATAATTGTTAATAACTTATACAAGTTACTAAAATCAATAAAGATATTTACGGGCTTTAAAAGTGAATCCGTAGTCCTTAGGCATTGTTTCGTCCTCTCCATGCTGGTAGAGGAGGAAGTCGCTCGATTTCACGGGATATATGGTCTGGTCGGCTTTGCGGCAGACGTATCCGATAGTGAGACTGAAATAAAACAAATAAATAAATATTGCACAACTTACACGGCAGTGTGCTCATAGAACGATGGCCTTTGGGGCCGTAAGAATCCCGTTGGAAGGCGAACTGCTGTTGTACCTAGGCTAAAGATCGCGGGAAGCAATTGACTGTGGGTAGCAAAAATTTTATCATCAATGTCCACCAGTAGACGTCCTTCGAATTCCGGTTGATACCTATGATCAGTAGCGTGCAAGGGGGTCGCTGGGCAGCGCTTAGGTGACGCAACACGATATGGGTTATGGCTATGGCTATATGCCCATGATATGATGATAAAAATGATGTATGGGTGATCATAGAACTGCCACTCACTGAGAAAGAATAACCGGCTGCGATACGCTTCCCACCGCCATGCAGTCTCCGTTTTCAAGGTATATGAAGTGCAATACGTATCTGTGGAAGTTGCGCCATTCCCTGTATTTTCCTAGAAATAAATGTAAACGGATAAATTTTAAGAACCACCTTCTTGAGCCTAATAAATTTTAAAAACTACCTTCTGATAAGAACTGTACCTGCACAATGCACATACCTATATAGATATATATATTCAATACGGATTTATTATTTGATGAAGGAATAGTTACATTCAATAATTTTCTGCTGTAAAAAGTTCGTCTTATTATTTTTTGATACCTATGGAAGTACGGATTAGCGGTACAAAGGTTCTTTTTCTTCCCATTTACCTATTATGAACTTACCAAAACTGTGATCTCTGACACAGGGCATACTAATCTTTTGTTCTTTTCCATCGATTGCCACGCTGCCTTCGATGTGACCCATTTGCTCGTAGTGAGTTTGGTGGTATCTGGAACATAACAAAATAGTCCCATGAAAAATTATTCGTTAGCTTTGCTCATCACATTCGCGTGAACTCTTGTGTATGTAATCTACACAAACATACTTAATGAGACAGAAGGTAAGTGTTATTTCATGAAAAACACTTAACTGGAAAGAAGAAAAGCAAACGCTGAAACTCTGGCAACAGACTTTCCTTCAAATTAAATACAGCAGGCGGATACAATTTAATTTATATTTCGAGGGCCTTTTGGGTTTCGCCGCGGTCGGGTAAAAAGGGACATAAAACCCGACCGCAAAACGCCTAACCTAAAATATTAAACCCTACGTCACTCTCATAGTCAACCTGAATCCATGAAAAATCCGTTAAACGTGGATAGACAGATCCTAAGACAACAAGACCTAAAAGCCTCGTTAAGCTTGTTTGTGGGCTTTCGTGTGGAAAAAGGAATCAAAATAGCGACGGGCTGCTAGCCGCATCGCCTACAACATGATTCGTATGATTTTCGCTCATTCCCTCGACGGTCTTTTACCATCTGCGCGGGAAAAGAAGCAATTCTATGTCTTCTTTGCTAAAACCAGCAAAAAGTCGAGTAAAAGGTTATTGGATTTCTTACTTTTTTAGCAGTTTAAAGTAGTCTCTGGACCAGGGTTCCCGTGCCATGTCGTTGGCCATGCTGAGCGGCGACATTTGCGAATCATAGTTGAAGTGACTGAAGTGAGCGCTCCACACAACCGATAGTTCAACTGTCTTCTTAACATCGGCTTTAGTTCTGAAATTGAAGTAAATAGTTATTCCTAGATATATTAAACTGAAAAGGCGAGCCGGATGAGTGATGGTCAGTGAACGGATATAAATTCACTGATTAGGGTTAAGTATAATCAAACGTCATATCCAACCCTCCCATGATTATTTGAACTTTAATCAAACTAGACTCAGCATCGATACCCACTTACGCTGGATGATGCTCCGGGCCCAGAACTAGTTTCGGGGCGTATGGTCTACTTTAGCAAATCAGTTACCTACGGCAACACTATGCTACATGCTGCCGCGATATCTCCCTTCCTTGTCTCTCATAACAAGACAGAGGGAAAAAACTTAGGCACGACAAGTAACGTTGCCACAGCTTCTTTTGCCTCCTTTCTTCGCCACTTCGTCGAGTGTGTGCAGCATTAGAAATATCGAGAATAGACAGCTTTGGTACTCACTTCATTTCACCTTTGTACGTGATCTCCCAGCTACGCATAGGTATGAAGTTGGTGATGGAGATGCCCTGCGATTTGTACTCTCCCGCTTCCACTTCATTCTGTTTCACTCTGGTGTCAGGCAGAGCTAAGGTGAGCAACAGTTCTTCTCCTTCCACCTGAGTAAGTGGTTGTAAGTATTATTAGCTTCTAATTTTTAGTACAAATTCAGATTACTTATGCAAGTAGCTACTTAAGCATACATTTCCGCGCCAAGCAAATCACGATAAATGTATATAAATGAACCGGTTATGTGCAAGTCGGGCTCGCACACCGAGTGTTCCATACGAGTGAATACAATAGCAAACTGAGACGAAATTTTTCAACTCAATTGACTATTTGTTTATTTCAGAGCAAGTAAAAATCTAATTTTACAGTTAATTGATACCTAACGAATTTGGTTTTTAGTACTAAAATAAAAAGTGTTTGTACTAAAGTTGTGTCTTGAAATTATTGATTACTGTTCTTAAGTGTCATATTAAATTAGTTTTACCTACCTTCAAATACATAAACGAGTCGACCTCCTGACGAGCTCTTCGGGCTACAGCACAAATCAGCGCGGAACCTTCTTTAGTCATCCCATTGTAATATACCGCGTCCACTGCCTAAACAAAAATGCGATATTTTTAACATGAAATATTAACCCATGCGATTTAAATAAAGGGACAATTACACTACAGCGTTCGCCCAATGCGGTCGCCGAACTTGTGTCAAACGACTTCGGCCAATAAACGTCGGCTTCACATTAGGCTTTTCGACTCCTAGTTAGGCTGTTGCATTTAGTGTAATTGGCCCGTTATCTGTTGCGGTCACCACGGGTTACATGTCGCGCTAAACTTGGTGTACCTATACATGACCCATAAAGAGGTTTTAACACATTTCCTGCCGGCGGCGGTCAAACCCGATAAGTAGTTAAGAACTGAGGTTTGATCAATTTTAACTACAAAACTACAAAAGTAAATAAATGTATGTTTTACCAATGGATAATCTCCAAGATTGAACTTCTGCTCCAAGGGTTCATCTTGTTCGTGTATCTGGATGGTGCCGTCGTCGCTCCGGCCGGTGTCGACAGCCCGCAGTCTCCGCAGGTGCACTATCAGCTGCGATACGAGTATGTGTCATTCGATTGTAAAGGCGCCGAGATAACACGTATCCGGTATCACACGTGCAACCTGACTACATCATTAGGGGTTTGTGGCTAAAGGCCCTCTGGCAAAGTCATTACAAGGCCCTGTATCATTACCTATAGGTACAGTCTATACAGTAGGTTTTAGCTTCGAAAGTCGAAACCCGCTTTACCTACCTCAGACTAGTAGATGCAAATTAATTTTACAAAATACTAAAATACTTAGGTAAACGAATTGCATTTTTCCATTTTTTTTGCACATTGGAACTGTCTTTTCACAAATTCATTATTTGACACCGTTTTTATTATGTTAGTTGTTAATTAATACCTCGGTCAACACGAACTACTTATTAGAAAAAAATAATGAAACTAATCCAACTTAACCTAACGCTGTTAGTTATTTTTATGTTTACCGGCAGTGGCGGATTTACCAGAAGGCTGAGTAGGCTCGAGCCTAGGGCGGCAGATTTTGGGGGCGGCAAATTTGGGGAACGAGCTTTTTTTTTACCTCAGAAATAAAAAAAAATCTTAGAAGTCTGCAACAAATTTTGCAAGGGCGGCAAAAACACTATTCAGCCTATACCTTGAAAATTTGTAAATCCGCCACTGTGTTTACGAATTAGCCGATAATAAAAAGTTTGCCAAATCATGAGTTTGTGGAATTATCAGACCCCTAACTTTTAACATTGAATGGCTTTCACATTGATTGGGTTAAGTGATTTAGGTACTTTCATGATTGAGGATGTCTTCAATAAAATCAGAATAATTGTACAGCTTTACCAAGCTGATATCAAATGAAATTGCGTAAAAAAAATCATAAAGTAAACATTACAAAAATAAATCAATTGTTGACTTACTTGTCTCGCTCGTAAAAATAAGTACATAACAATGAACTTAATCCAGTAAGTCCGGTTCCTTTGCTGGTACACTCCAAACAACGGGGGTTTTTGTTGCGCATTTAGAAATTTAAATATTACAACTAAAATAAGAGGAATTCCGAACGACACTAATAACGTTAACATTTTGAGATTAAACAGTTACTTTTTTTATTTAATTAGGTAACTCCTTCACGCGTTGAGTAACTGCCGCCGAATGTTGATAATTGGAGGTCTGTACAATCTTATCTCATGGAAAAATACCTACCCACAATCAGAAAAATTAACGCAATTGCCAAGTGAACCGATAACTTTAGGTTAATCTACAAACTATCAGTATGCAAGAGACTGTTTAATCGGGGCAATATAACGGTACCGGATTAGGGCTTATCGCCATATGCATCTAAAATACTAAGTACAGACTGATAGAGACAAAAATAGAACATAATTAGATAATGATGCACAGCTGTGCTAAAATCACGTGAAATATATATTTTTCGGTCAAACGACATAAGGTGAGAGTAAAAAGAGATGGCGAAAGCGATTTCGAATAACCACGCGTTACCACACATAGCCTCAAAGAAGCACTTGACGTTCTGACAACTGTTTACTGTAATCGCAGCATGTAGGTAAGTATTAGCCAAAAACAGTGCTATAAATCAATTAATATTTATTTATCCACTAGACTTACAGAAATAAGATAAGTATTTTTTTTTACTTTTACCAAGAACTGTTTAAATTTTATGTGAAATACGTAATCTATTTATTTTTGACATAATTTTTAATAAAATCAGTATAAACGGAATTTTAATAGTGATATTATAAATTATCAAATAGTTTTGCACATAAAATTTCACGCTAGAATTATTACAGTAACAAATACAAGATAGTGTGGTAATTCTAATAAACAGTCTCCACGTTGGGCCAAGCTTTCGGGCCTATGGTGTATGTTGGGCCAATGTTGGTAAAGGTTGGCCATTATTCGGCAGCAGTAGCGAGGAGGTGCTTATGCACGCACTCCTCCTTGTTGATGAGATGCGTCGTTTTGTTGACAAGCTGCATCAGCGTGTTGAGGTTGTTGGACCACTCATTCAGGCGGTCGGAAGCGTTCATGTTCAAACTGAAAATTAACGTATCATGTGAAAAAACAAAACGTGCGATTGACGATTTTTAAACTTCGTTTTTTTAGAATTAGGAACAAGGTAACATGTCTATTCATAAAAAAAATCTTTTTAACATTTTTTTACTAGAAATTATAAAACCATAACGAAACAAATCACAATATTCCAGGGATTTCAAATTGTAATTTGCTGTTGTTTATTTTTTAAAGCAGTTTTTTAATAAAAAGACATAGCAACATTGTTTACCTTTTTTCTATAGCTAAAAAAGGCGTCACAGATGATATTTACCAAAATAGACTATATGCGTTTTTTTAAATGTAAATAAATCAACATCTGCAAAAAGTACGCGACTCATAACTCAAAAAATTATGTTTGTCTGCCCTCGCCATACGTGTACAACGGAGAATAAGGTCAAACAAAGGCCATACATATTTTTGTTGAAAAATAACCATAAACCATAATCCTTAATTATAAAAAGTAACGATCTCAGTAAACGGTTTTCAATATTTACTTTTCATAAAAAAGTTAACAATCCCATTTGGTTACAGTTCATGAATGCGGACCTCCACAACGCAAAGCGAAGTTTAATTATTTTAATTATACAAATGGTTACCTGAAATGCACGACACCCGCGGGCCGGTCGATTTTGGCCTTCACGACAGCGCTCACGACGAGCTGGCTCAGCGCCTCTTCCGTCTCTGTCTCTGACAGGCCAAGCAGCTCGCTCATACGTTGCACGGAAATGCGGGTGTAATACATGGACATGATACGGATGTTCTGTGGACGAAGGTTAAGTGTACGGTATACTTGGATACTCAGACTGTAAACCAATAAAGACACCTAACCCCTTATTCATAAACGCTCTATAGGCTTCTGCTAACTTAGCAATCGTTTGTCCTTATCTGTGAAAGGTAAAAGTCAAAATGACACATAAGGACAAACGATTGCCAAGTTAGCAGAACCCTATAGAGCGTTTATGAATAAAGGGGTTAAACTACTTGCAAATGGTAACAATTTTGTATGAAAAATGTTACTTCTTTTTTTCATTTTTCTACTCTTCACTTTAGAGGTCTGAAGGATCTTTAAGCTTAAGATAATAATACAAACAATTTTATTGATCAAAATATGTATGGTAGTTTATTATCGCATTCTTATTGGACCTCCATAATTCAAGCACTATTTGCATAGTTGTGCATATATTGTGTTAAAACTTACATGTTCAACAACCCTGTTTTTGAGATCGTTCCAACGTTCTTGGCCCTTCTCGTCACCAGAGTCGAAGTAAGGCGTCGCGCGCAGGGCCTTCTCATAGTGCTGGCAAAGGCTGTTCCATTTGATGATTTCAGGATTGATAAATAAGCCCAGTAGTTGTCTGAAAACATAAATATGAGTATACAATCGCGGCGAACGTTTTCTCCATTAGGTAAGCACGGCACACGACGCATTCCATGAATTCTCTGTCCATTGCTCGATTAACATGCTCACAGCCGAGCAGTCAATTGACTCCACACGCAACGTACTACAAAAACGCTCCCCCGCCGCCCATCGCGCGTATTCGTGATAAGGTTGCTTACTTGTACTCCGGCAGTTTATCCAGCTCCTTATCTTCGTTGACCCGATGCGTAAGATCAGCCTGCTCATTGTCGTAAGGAGCCAGCACAAGGAACACAACGCTCCCAGTTAGCGCGTCAGCCCCGCCGGCCGAGCCCAAAGCGCGGAAATGACGACACACGGACAAGTAGGCACTGTTGTGTTGATCAACAGCTATCATGAGACGGTAGAACTTCTCTTTTAGTTCCTGCGAAGATAAGAATGACAAACTGGTTGATATTGTGAGAAATCAGAGTAAAGTCTTCATTTAACCATGTTTTTTTTAAGCTTATTTAAATCTGTTACTTTTTATGGCAAATTGTACATTTTTGAAATAGAATGAAATTGTTAAGGGCAGGGTTTCTTTCAGACAAAATGATGCTCCAAGGAAATAAACAAGAGTTTTGCATATGAGATATATGGGCTAAACACTGACAGGTCTTTCTCCAGGAAGAAATTATTTATTAGGAGTGCCACTTGTGCAGCAATCAAAATTGCTACAACTTTAGTTTTTTGCCAATTGAACGGCCCAAAAAATATTACCTGAGGTACATAAAATATTACCTGAGTATCTTCCTCCTCAAAGAACTTAGTATTGATCTTCTTCGAAATGATTTGTGTGCGGACATAGTCCTTAATAGCGAGGCACAGCCTCATCTGCTCTAGGATCAACTCCACCTTTTCTCTCTTCGACATAGAACCGTATGTCTCAACCTGCAGTTCTTGAATGATTTTAGCAGCTTCAGCCACATTTCCGTCGTCCTCGCGTATTTTAGCCAAGATATGGGTCAGTCTGGCTCTCTCCACTTCAACATAGATTTTGCCCTCAGTTATGGTTCGCAGGGTTTCAATGAGTTTAATCTTGGTCTCTTTGTCGGGTGTTTTGTCAACATAAGTATAGCATTCTTGTACCATTTTGACGACAGCTTGTTTTAGTTGGGACCTAAGAAATTAACAAAAAAATAAAATAACCTTCATCTTTGCACAAGCTAGCTGCTGCGGTGTCACATACATCAATCTTCCTTTTGGATCATTTTATCTATTGATGAAAACTGCATTTAAATCTGTTGCATACTTTAAAATATCTAAGTTTATTTAAAAACAAAAAACATACAGACAACATGGAGCATTTTTGTTATACTACTAATTTTAGAAAAATTAATGAGATTACCTTCTCTTAGATAACAGTACAATTTGATCATTAAGGGCAGTCCAGTTTTTAGCCTCAAAGCATATTTGCACTATAGCCACCAGAATCCTTGCTGTTGAAGCCATGTCAGCGCCCTGTAAAATTAATATATTACACAATTACAAAATTTACATTCAGTACAATATTGCACAGTGAGCATCTTTAACCACATTAACGAACAGTCAGCAGCAGAAGAGCTCAAAGGGAACATGGCAATAGGGCCATGAAGATCATTACGAGCTCATCAACTGTTTATCAGTTACTGCAGCTGACTGTATGGGAGCACATATGAAACATTTTGATTTAAAATTTCAATATTTTGCACAGTCAATCTTTTTTATCCAATTAATTTAAATCTACTCTAGTTTAAGACATCAATAAAAATATTTACATCTAATTTATTCACTTCTAACCAATCTTTTGTTTAACATAATTATATAGTAAATACCGTTCTTGTCTGCTTTTCCAGAGCCAACAGCTGATCAATGGCTTCTTGGACTTTACCCTTGGATGCCCAAGACTTCCATAGTGGAATCTTTTCATCGCAGGTGGTACTGTAATCCACCTGAAATATAAAAAATGTGTAAAGGTGATACAGGGGGAAAAATACAAGCAAATCTGTGTGAATAAGTACAATAAATTAATGGTTATGACTTATTACTTTATTTTGTGTTTGTAACAATGCCGAACTTTATTTTTCATTCTTTCCTCAGTGATGTTTTGTTAGGAGCTGCTGAGCTATTACATTTGTTAGACGATAAGAGTCGAAGGATATGCTTTCTATGTAACCTCTTTTACTGGTGATACAGATTCCCGACATATAATTCATAGCGTCATCTGCATAACCTAAATATGGCAATGCAAAAAAGCTATATTAAAAATCTCTACACACTCACCTCCATTTTCACTATCTTTCCACCGGCATCGAGACTTGAAAGATCATCGTTTGTCGTCATTTTAACACAGGAACAGAAACTGCAAAACAAGAGAAACAGAGATTTTATGGTTCTTGATATAATCGAGAAAAGATAAGATAAACTTCAAAAATAAACAAAGCTTACAGTTACTAGTTAGATATAAAACTTAAATTTAGCACGAGTACGAGCTTAATTTCAAAATTACTGTTTTTAGACTTTTATAGAGAATAATATAACAAAAAGTGACTTGCAATCTCTTTTTGACAATTCACGTACTTTGACTTGACTTGACGTGACACCGTGACAGTTTGTTTAACGTTTTGTTTTTTTTTTGGTATGAGGACCGCCTATTGGTATTTCGTCCCTCACATTCAAATAATTATTAAGGCAATCATCGAAAAGTTTGAATTGCCTGAAAGTATGTATGTATGTACGTAAACTCTTTATTGCACATAAAAATTAAAAAGTTAAAAAATTAAAAAGTTTTACTGTTTCGTAGTTATTGATAGGTTTTCAAATTGAAATGAAATTCTACTATAACTACCACGTTACTTTTATTTTCACGCTGGCTACACTATACCATAATGTCAAGCTATTCGAGCTACTATTATAAATCACTGAAGGATGTTAAAAAGCCTAAATTAATTCTGAGTGTTGGCTATTCTGTACATAAATCTCACCTCACTATTAAACTTGACAGTGTGAACCTTTTAGTATATTTATCTTATTTACTCTATGCAGCAGAACTGTAAAAAATAGAAGAGAATGGTAGTAGTTATGGTGTAGAGATATGTCGATCTTATTTTTACGTTTTGTATATATTGTTTTAATGTTAAGACACAAAGCTCGTGTTTGAGAAATTTCGCATAGACGGCAATGTATTTAGTACATTAAATGTGTGACATGTTTGTAGTCGTTTAAGTATTACATTGGTAGCCTAATTTCGCGTTGTTTAGCATATGCTGAGTGAGAGATAAGTTTTTGTATTCGTCACGTATAGCCAGTTATTACGCATGATGAATTTGACCAAGAATATCGAAGGTTGTAGCAATAAGGGAACCAGAAGTCATTCTGCACAAGGTCTGGCTAGCAATTGTACATCTAGTCCAGCCATGAAAATACCTCTGCCTCCCCGTTTGTGGATAACAGGTGCGTTCGATACAAGGATATTTTTTTCGTTAGATAACAGTCGAAACGTTACGGTGATACATACAAGTAGTGTTTATTATGCTTGAATGGACGTTAAACTCAATTTTATCCAATTGTATTTACCGCGACCTCGAGTTGACATGTCCAAATAAGTGCATGCTTCAATTTTGTGATTTGAACAAGAGCGACATTCTGAACAACATCTGTATAATGAAACAAAATACCCTTGTTTATGACATTTGACTCTGGTGAGCTATAATATATTGTGTATCAGTTGAATGGTTGTGTGGTTAGTAATTAGCCTCATACTATCACCAATCTGGTCTGCCCTACTTTTAACCAACCTGTATTTACAACTACTGTTTACTCAAGCATTTATAATTTATAGACGTATCTGATGACGAGTCATCTGATGAAGAAAGTTGTGTGATGAAAGACGAAGGAGTGTTCAGCATGGAACGGTCCCGTGTGAGGTCGAGGTTTCGACATCACAAGCAGAGGTCTAATTTGAATGTACCCCTAGGAATATTTTGGGACATTGAAAATTGCCAGGTGAGTAAAACACTAGGTTTATTACAATTATTCAATTATTACATGTTGAAATAATAGAACCATAAAGTTTGCATCATACTTAAAACATATGTTTTCATCATTAATTGTAATATTTTTTGTACAGTCATTGATGATTGATAGATAACATGTCAACAAAAATATTAATTATAAAATTTCATATTATGAAATGCCTTTACTTATATTAAGCATAGTTATTTACTATAAATTAATAATGATACTGAATTAACCTCTTGTGCTGTCTTTTCTTTGTTAATGTCACAACACAACATGTGCTTTAAAGATTTGGTAAACATGTTGATGAAATAGGTTATGTTTATATCCAGGTGCCCCGAGGATGCTCTGCTATAAATGTGGTAGCAGCAATCCGTGCCAAATTCTTAACAGGAAGGCGAGAAGCAGACTTTGTGGTGGTCTGCGATGTGAGAAAGGAATCACAATTGAGGCTCCAGGAACTTAATGATGCTCAAGTAAGCTTTAAATCTTCTTAATTTGCCTTTAGTTGCAGTAGTTCAGTTGATAAGTCTGGGGTCGAACTACGGCCACACTTTTGGAACAAGTCAAAACATATGGTTCAGGATGAAGCTAAATAAAACTACTCCTTTTTTATGAAATATATCTAAAATCAACATTTTTTTTTTAAATCTTTCCAAATAAAAGTATGTACAGTGTGTTATTTCACATTTTGAAGTAACCACTAAATGAAAGAAAAGTTATTTAAAACAATGTTTTATATTATTAATATTATTTAAAATAGTACACTAGCAGCTCTTTGAGCTGATACGTGTATAATTATCACTGCACTTGTGTTCTCTGACTTTTTAAATGAATGTCTAGTCTATTTTTAAAACTGTTCAGTGTTCACTGAAGGTGCACTTATCCCAAGTTCGGGGAGTGTGTTCCGCGAGTTCAAAACACGGTTAGATAGGAAATGTTGTATGTTTTATATTTCTATTAGGTAAATAATTCCCTTCATAGTTTAGTACTTTGAACAATATTGTCATATGAAAAATTGCTAAGGGTACCTGACATTGTAGGTGCCCGTACCTTTTATCAATTTCGAACCAACTCACAAAAACTAGATTTACTTGGGAACCTTTCCCATTTCCTTACTAGGCAACATAATTGACAGATGTGTTTATATGAGTTTAAATAATTAATATTTCATTACTTAATTCTCCAATCCGTCTCCATCTTGAACAGTTACCCGTTTCCCTCTTCCAGACTGATTCTGCTGTCTCCCTACTGTATTACTTAATTACTTTTAATTAATTTTAATTTTTTTTTTCCTGTAACATCACACCATTACCCAGACTATAACAACACTTCCCATTAGTCTAGTTTTACGTCACAACCAAACTAATGAGGCTAATGGTGTGGCAGTAGTTCGGCCCAGGACTTATCAACTGAACTAATGCAACTAAAGGTTCATTTGTTGCCATGCCACTCATATTTCAAATAATAATATTGAATGGCCAAGACCTTACACCTAAATAGTTGCTTGCAAGACTTTTAAATAAATATTATTTGGAGTACAAGTAAATATACTTTTTAATAATCTACACAACGGGTGTGTTTGGAGTCACTGCTACCAATGTAAATACTGTTCTACTAGCAAATCATGTGTCAGTATTAGCAAGATCCATGCACATCATTTGCTAAAAATGTTGTTTGTTATACACGGAAAAAAAAGAAAATGTTATAATTTTACTATAGTATGTTAGTTAGGGTTGCCATCCGTCCGGGTTTCCCCGGATTTGTCCTAGTTTAGAGGGCATCCGGGGAGCGTCTGGGGAAGGTTTTATTTGTAGACCGGGTTTGAAAAAATAAATAAATAAAAAAAATTTGGGAGGCCCGCGAGACACGCACTATTTCACCGTTCCCCCACCCCTCCCGTCACGATCTTGTTGACATGTCCGGCTTTCGGACTATAAAATCCGGGGTTTTCACGCGTCTTGTCCTGTTTTCCAAATTTTAGAGATGGCAACCCTATTGTTAGTGTAAGTTCTCAGAAATGTTTAAGGTCCAAAATAAGTATACATAACAATGATTGTTACTTGAAATAAAAGTTATGTTCAAATTTTTTCCATGAGATTTTTTACACAAGAAATAATCAATGTAGAAATCTTCAAGTGACAGTGAAATAAGAGAAAGCTGTTTTCTTGTAAGTGAAATAAGATAACTGTTTTCTTGCCTAAGCAACACTTACTAAAAGATGTTAATTAGAACTGGAAGCAGTATTCAGCCGATACATCAGCATGCAAATTATTACAACATATAAAATATTGCGCTAAAGTTATGTCACAATTTAAAAACTAAAATAAACTAAAGTTAACAAATCATTCCCTTATTTATATTCAATTAATTAATTATATTTTGAGAAATCCATATATTCCTTAAGTGGTGATAGTGGTCGATCACAATGGATAGTGACAGTGGTTGATCATAATGAGTAGTGGTAGTGATCATGTTCAGAAGGGTTGCAAACACTTCCACTGCCATCACACCACCTTGAAGAAATAGAATGCACCAGTTGCTTCTCTTCCCGCGCAGCTGATTAAAGCCCATCGAGGGAATGGGCGAAAATCATAGGAATTATGTTATAGGCGATGCGGCTAGCAATCCATCACTATTTTGATTCCATTTTTTTTTCATATATACGCCCACAATATTGCTTAACGTGATCTCGTCTTGTCATCTTAGGCTCTGTCTACCCCGTAAGGGTTAAAGACATGATTTGTGTATTATGTGTAAATATTTACATCAATTCTTCTGCCTTTCTACCCTACTCAATCTTTTACCTTTACCAACAGGTAAGCTTAATTCATGTATGTGGGACGCAAAAAAATGCAGCTGATGAGAAGTTGAGGCAGTGTATGAGACGGTTCGGGGAACTCCACTCCGCTCCGGCTGCACTGCTCCTAATTTCGGGAGATATTAATTTTGCTGCCGACTTAAGTGATTTTAGACATAGGTATGGGTATAAAAAGTACTTAAATTATAGTGAAGACACAGTAAAGAGAAAGAATGTGTATGTTTTTTGTTTGTCTGTCGTTCCGTCTGTCTATCTGTATGTCTGTATGTTTGTTTGTTCACGCTGGTTTTGAACATCCTGAACGAATTTACTTGCTGGCTTTGTTTAATCCAAATTGGATGTCATGACGAAACTATATTTTTTGGTTATTAAAAGTTTGGAACAATTCATTCTCCTAAAAGTGAAGTCTACGCTAACGCGAATTGTCTCGGGCACAAGCTAGTTTTAACAAATGTATATAATATTCAAATTATTTATGTTTCACAGTTTTATTGTGTAAGTCTTAGAAATCATGTCTTAGGCGATGCGGCTAGCAACCCATCTCTATTTTGATTCCCCTTTTCACTCATACGCCCAAAATCACGCTAAACGAGGGTTAGGGTCTTATTACCCGACTCTGTCTACCCGTAAGGGATAAAGGCGCGATTAATATGTTTATATTTATGTATTGTATGTATTAATATGTTTTACTTTTATACTATAATAGCTATGTGGAATTTTTATTTTATCGATAAATTATACCAAGATTACGAGTCTGTACTCAATACATCTCAACAAATAAACCCTCTTTTTTGGGGTTCCGTATCCAAATGTAAAAACGGAATCCTATTACTAAAGCTTCGCTGTCCGTCCGTCCGTCCGTCTGTCACCAGGCTGTATCTCATTAACCGTGATACTAAGACAGTTGAAATTTCAACAGATGATGTATCTCAGTTGCCGCTATAACAACAAATACTAAAAACAAAATAAAATAAATATTTAAGGGGCTCCCATACAACAGACATGATTTTTTTGCCGTTTTATAGATAATGGTACGGAACCCTTCGTGCGCGAGTCCGACTCGCACTTGGCCGGTTGTTCATTGTTCTGTCATTTGGGAATATTGTACCGTGACAAAAGGCATTAAAAGTAAAATTCTATTTTGCCGACTTGTGCTTACTATTTGTTAATTTAAAACTGTGGCAGACTTATTGCCGATGAAATATATAATGCGATATCAATATATACTCGTATAAATATAAGAATCAGAGAGAAAAGAAGACATTTTTTTTTTGATGTGGCAACAGTATCCATTAGGCGGGCAATTTCGCTAATATCGAGTTTAAAGGCAGTTTTACAACATGTCTGTCATTGTATATTGTGTTAACAAAATCAAACCTGACCATCCCGCTAGTCGGATATTCAGTCTTTTTTTTATAGTACAAGGAAGGCAACGAGCAAGTGGATTACCTGATGGTAAGTAATCACCGCCGCTCATGGGAATCCGCAACACCGGAGGATTGCAGATGCGTTGTTGCCCAGAATGCACTGGTCTAATCGCTATTCGCCCTTCCTTATGAATGAAGGAGGGAAACAGTTAAGCTCAAGTACTTGAGGACTCATACTCCTCATTTTTTTGTGGTCTTTTGAGGTCTTGCGCGACTTGTTATCTTTGGTATTATTGATCGAAAATGGAAGTAAATTGAAATCATTGTATGCTGTTGTTGTTATTTGTTAGAGGAAAATCTCTTTCTGACTTCGATATATGCAACAAATCCTGGGTAATTTTTAACGTTCGCTGTTATTTTGCTTTTTCGCGATCAATACTTATTGAATCATTTTTTATAGATAACTATGAATGGTTAAATAAAATATTATCCTATGTTATGTTGTACAAATATTAATAAGTTACATATATTTTGATTATAAGCTATTTAGTTTTTAGTTTATGATTGCATAATCAAGTTAATTGATGTGTTGGGTACGTTTTTTTAACAGGAAAAATATGGAAGTGATATTGGTGCATAAGCAGAACACGTCATCCGCCCTTATAACTTGCGCTTCGTCCCACTACTGTTATAATGAACTGACTGCCCATCTGCCTAGAAACCCAAAGGTAAGTAAATTCTATCATATTTATAATAACCTGTTATTATTATGCAAAAATCAGGATCAATTTAAACACAACCAATATTCTATGCGCTGAAGATCACAATCATAATATTGGCAATGCTGAATCATAAAAACTACAGAATGAACGGTTTAACTCACGACTATACGTCGGGGATGATCTGACTAATGTTAATATTGTCAGAAGATCTGCGGGTTGAGTACTTTTGCGACGGAACGGATCTCCGCACTAATATCCTTTGAGATGGCGTGGCGATATGGTAGATGGCTCAGTGAGAGAAGGGAATAGAGTACTGTCGATGGTGTGTCCCTGACGTATCATCGTTAGTTGAACCGTTTTTTTTTCTGTGGTCTTGACAATATTGTGACAATGTGTAGGGGATGAGAGAAAGGCAAGAGATGGTACTCACAGCTCGTCCTTTCAATTGTCCAAAGTACAGTGCACTGTTCACTCGTTTCACTCGTGTTTCATAGGCTTTGGTTTCGGAAGCCACACGCGACACGAGGGGCATAGAGATTCACCCTTTTTTGAGTTCGTTTTGAGAATTCGGTACACACGCGCGATATGTGTCAAGCTCGGAGGCAAGTCGTATTCTGCCGAGCATCCCGAACAATCAACGTGAGTTATGATTTTGGGAAGGGTAGGGTAGTTGGAAACTGCACATTGTCACAATATACTATGCCGAATCATTTTGAAAATGCGTAGAAACTTATGCAGCTCGTATGATGGTGGCTTGGCTTATGAGAAACCGACTGTCCGGATTGACACTTGCGTCTTATTTACAAATGCTATAGTTGCCTGAAACCAAGCACAAATTGTATACCTTAGAATACTCTATGTCCCACAGACTCTGAGCCAAACCGAGGAAGAGGAAGATCCAATATGCGAGATCGAAGTTGTAAACTTGCCAGTAGATCAGACGCCAGATCGGGTGTCTCGACGTCTACGTCGCCTAGCAGACAATTGCGGTGGGAAAGTACTGCGAGTGTTGGCTTCGACGGCCATGCTGCGGTTCCCTACACCGGACCATGCTGCCAGGTACCATAGCGTCGCCCAAACGTTGATTTGCAGACCCCAGTTTGTCCAACCTTGAGTGCTTGTTCCACTTAGCTAGCACTAACGAGCGTGCTCGTGCTACTCCGCAATCAAATTGACATGTTCCTGAGTGCGTGATTTTAGTTCGTGGATATGAACCACCGTCAGTAACACGCGTGATTTTAGCAGATTTATTTTTTAGATTTTAGCTGGTTTTAGCAGGGTGGACATTCTAGGGCGAACAGGCTTGCGGAAGGCATTGATAGTCTCTTCGCTTGTAAGAGTCGTAGTTGTTATTTTATAACTCGCAATAAAAATATTAATTGAATGCGTCGTTCTTTTTTCATTATTTATTTGATGATCGAATCACGAATTTTTTACTGTTTGGAAAAAAGTTAGTGGAAAATTATAAATAGTATTAATGGTAAACGGTAACTGTCTACCCCGTAAGGGATAAAGACGTGATTTGTGTATGTATGTATGTATGTATTAACGGTAAAACAAATTTATTTCATAATTAAGTAACTAGGATGTTTAATATTAAAATTATAAATTGTTTTCGTTTATTTACGTAAGTTATTTAAGTTTAGTGCGTATTTTCTCAGAAAACTGTCGAGTACTAAAACTTTAGAGTACCTACTATAAAATAATTGTTGCCGAGTTGTAAATTCACATTTATTGAACGTTGTTTAGGTAAGGCGGCCGATAAATCTTGAAACAATCGAATCAAGACGATTGCGTAATAGACTTTTGCGTAATTTTGCTAGTCAACTTCTGCGTTATAAAATCTTGCAATGTCCAAAATTATCTCAAAATTAATTTGAGTATAAGTATATTGGGCTTATATTATAACAAAATATCAACGGTATTTTATATACCCATCAGGATAGTCGGTCTAAATATCTCTGCAAAGATTTGTACCTTAGGTTATATTATTGCCATTCTCGGTATATTCACAATTTTTTTTAATTAAAATAGAATCTGTACGAAACTTTGTAGGGTTGTTCAGACCAACTAACGTGAAGAGTTTGTGACATAGCATTAATGCATTTTGTGACGCTCTGAATATTATTGTTTGTGTTAACCCGTCAAGCGTCCAAGCGACTACAGTAGTCCCTAACTTTTCGGGCGGAAAATGTCCTAAAAAAAGTCCCGAAAAAGTTAGGGACTACTGTACTACTGTAGTCGCTTGGACGCTTGACGGGTTAGTGATCATTAAGCGCCCTGTAAACGATCAAATTTGTTTGACAAACTTGTTTGTCAAACTTCACGTTTTCATCAAACATAAGCGTAAACGATCAAACCAAATATCAATCAAATTTGTTAAAGCGCCCTGCGCAAACGGTCAAACTTGCTTGACAAACTTGTTTGTCAAACTTCTTCTACCGACAAACACCGTCGTACACGTTCAAACCTGTTAGTCAAACTCGACATCAATCCAGATTTTCATCAAACGCATCAAACACGTCGATTGTTTGACAAACGCCTCAAACATAGCCGTACACTATCAAATTGTATGACAAACACGTAAAGTTTGACAAACAATTTGATCGTTTACAGGGCGCTTTAGTGGGCTGCCTTAGCTATCTTATCTTGAACGCATCTTTTTATTTTTTTCTAATGTGGGTATTTGACCCTGTACCGGTTGCACTCATTCATTTGTCTCGATGTATATCCACCCTCATTTTTAGAATAGTTTTACACCGTCGCCAGTTCCGCATAAACGGTCATTGCATCGTCAGACACAAGCCAGAAACAGTGATTTTTCAATACATTCAAAATTTAAAAAATATAACGGCCATCATTAACAATTAATCGTGTCTACTAAAAGTTTAATGTTATAGGCGTTGAACGCCTACTATTTATTGATTTTATTTAGTGAATTATGCTACTCTCAGGGTAAGGATTTTAGCAATTTTTCCACGTATTTTTTGTAGATTTGTTAAAACCGTTTTTCTTCGCAAGTTTTTGTGCAATCCAGTTTAAGCTGTTTTTACAGCTTAACTGTTGATTAGAATCGATTACGAATTAGGCACGGTTTTTGCCGTGGATGGATTAATTTAAAAGACAATCATATTAGTTGTGACCTCGGCTTTGTTTTAAGTGCTTAAACGGAATACAATTCTATTCTGTCCTATTAATTCAGTGCTCGTTTCCTGTCTTTATGAACTATGCGTGTCGTCTGCGCTAAACGCAACAATTATGTACAGTCAAGGGTAAAAATACGGATTCGCACAAGTTTCAAAAATATGTATACATCAACCTAAACGAGACAATAACGCAAGTATTCCGACATATTGGTGACCTTGACTGTACCAAGGTTTTCTTTCATCTCATTTGTATATACACACGTAAAGTATACGAAATTTGACAACGATTGATTAAGAACGGGCATTTATTTTTTCAGTTAAAATTCAATAGTTTGTCATGTAACAAAACTTCGCTTTATTACAAATGTTTTATTTAATTATCTCAAAAATTGTCTTATTCTATAATATATCGAATTATTGTTGTATGTATTTTCATTAAAAAAAACGTATATTTTTGCATTACTTCATGAAATATTCATTCATAACGGTCTGAATCCAATATGGCCTCCACTGCACAGCTGATCGCTTGGAATACGTTGGGGGTAGATGACGTAACGAATGAATTTGAATTTTTCTGAGGTTATTGACCTTATAACAGTTACAACGTCACCTGGCTATTCCTTAGCGTTTTACCCTCTCATAATTACCATTCTTATTTTACGAATCGGTGTCATGTCTGAGTTCAACTAACTTTACTTGCAGATTATGTTGTCAGATATTTAAATAAGAAATCGTTGTTTTTGTTATCTTTATGTACCTAGTATAAAGTGAAGTAGTTTCACGCCGTCTTTAATTATGTATTTATGTATGTATACGCTACGCTATAGACCTTTTAAACTACGCAACGGATTTTCATTGATCACTGAAAGAATAAATATTTATCCTAGGTTCCATTAGGTACATTAAATAATTTCAACAGCTTGTAGCTGAAATATAAAATTGTATCCCATATATTAAACAAGCAATATTTGTGTGTACTCTACTATAAATATGTAAATTATGTATGTATTTCAGATATCGAAAACGGTTTTTAACAACTTTAATGAAATGCTTTAGAGGGGTAACTTTGGGGCGATAAATCGATCTAGAGTGGTCTCGCCTCTAGCAAATTTTTCAATTTTATTGCGTGGAGCCATCTCTTATCGAATAGCTGAACTACCTTTAAAGAGACTGGGCCTTTGTTTTGTCGACCTAGCACTGAAAGGTAGTGGCTATAAGTACTTCGTTTTTTGACATTAAAAAAAAAACAATCTTAACGTATTTTTAATGAAAAACGTTTTTTAAAAATCGTTAACTTGCTGTTATCAGTTTAAAAAAATTGTCTTTAATAAAGACATGTCAAAATTGTTTGCCTTTTTTAAAATGTCAAAAAAACGAAGTATAGTAGTAGTAGATTAACGATGGTTTCTTTCAGAGCCTTGAAGCGGATGGACGGCGAGGACGTGTTCGGTCGCAAGATCAGCACGCGGTACTCGCGCGGGTTGCCGCCCTCGTTCCACGCGTACTCTAGCGACGAGGGCTACAGCACTGGTTCGCTGCCGTCGGCGCCAGAGCCGTCGCTGCCTTTTCTGCCGCCGCCCGTCTTACAGGTTAGTTATATGTATTTATACCGAGTACTTCAATTTTTCCAAAACTTCTTGGCTGATCGTCCACTTGGCAATACATTTTTGGTAATACCATTATCTGTCTTGTTACCCTAGGCTCTGTCTACCCTGTAGGGGATAAAGAGTTGTTTTTTTTATGTCAACAAAAAGTTGTATAAAATTATTTTTTTAATTAAAAACATTGTAATACCAGCCCGGCTAGCACGAGGCGCGCGAGATAGACTACCAGTCTCTTTCTAGAACTTACTGCAAGAAAAAGACTGGCAATGAGATTGATGTTCTGGAACAGTAACACAGTTTTAGGACCAATGAAAATTGTGTTGCTAACGTTAGTGTTTGTCGCCAGACGGCGGCAGAGGGCGCTCCGCCGCGGCCTATGTCGGTGGCGCCGGAGTGGGCGCTGGCGCTGCAGCAGCTGCCCGCGCCGACGCCGCCGCCGCTCGACTTCTGCCCGCCGCCCGCGCCGCGCCCTCGCCGCATACGCGGCATGCACGGTACACACGCACACACTGACACACACACGCACACACTGACTACACATGCACAGACTGACATACACATGCGCTCACACAGTAGGAGAGAGAGAGAGAGAGAGAGCCGCAATTTTGGAGTATCACTGCCAAACATTGCCAGCTGCCAGCAATGGCAAAACAAGATGCGATCAATAATGTATCATATAACATCTTTCATGTACGCTTGTTTTCTGTAAATGAACTATCTTTCATTCGTTTATGTCATTTGCGAAATGTTCTTTTTAAGATTTAGATTGATGCTCTTTTCAATGCGTAGGTGCTGTTCAATCTTCGGTCGGCCGTTTGTCTTTATAAGCTTTTAAAAATTGCAATAGGAATTGATAGGAATTATTCTTTCTGACAGGTTCCGTGAATCTGGACCGGTCAGGATGCTCGTCGAGCAATAGCGGCGATGACAGTCGGCATCGCGACAATAGCCAGAGCCGCGCGGTGTCTCCTTGGAACTCTTCCGCCTCATTCAGCGATCAGAACAGCGAGTGCGAAGACTCCACCGCGGAACTAACCGTCACCAACCTCCCGCCTTTCGATCCCGCAGTGATACAAAACATGCTGACGAAACTATTCAGCCAGTACGTTTCCGTCATAAAAGTGTTAGTATGGGTCTATAATGATGGACCGATCGCTACCGTGGTACTCCGTTCAGAGTGGGACGCCAGGCTTGCCATCGCTCGCGTGCACAAACGCCGCCTAGACAACCAGTGGACTGGACGCCGATTGGAGCTAGCTTTGGGAAGGCCGTCGCCGGCACCCAATCAGGAGGTCCTCCGCGCGAGACTGAGAGCGATACTATTGGATCAAACCAATCACGCCTTGCCTTTACTGAGACTGAGGGACGCATATGCTAGTCGCCATTGCTGCGCGTTAACTACGTCTGATATCGCTCGGTTGAAAGATACTGTAGTTATCCACGAGGGTTATGGAAGGCTAGTACAGCTGACTGATCTGACGCCTGTTACGGAGTTGGATATGGAGGAAGCGCCCTGGAAGTGCCATATCCATGGCAGTTTGAGTACCGGCCATGAGGATGGGAGCCGTATCTTGCAGCCCGTCTTTATGGAGATATCGGTGCTGGCCAAGAACACTTTGACACTTTTGGATACACATGGAGGAAAACTGCCGTTGTTGAGGTTGGTAGTTTTTTTTTTTGTTGTGTGAGGCTAGTAGCTCTCAATTATAGCCAAGTGAATTAATTAAATTCAATCGTCTGCATTTGTAAGTCCACTTTCTAACGAGGTATCAGTGGGAAATTGGCATGTTTGAACAATTCAAACATGTTTTTTTATTTTTTTCTAAGGCACACAAAAATTGCTTCGTTTCATATTTTTAAGTTTCGAATGCGACCTCTTTATTTTTGAGGCAACAATAACGTTTAAAATTGGTTTCAATTGTCACGATACACATTAGACTATCTGATACATATAAAAAGTAGTGTCACTAACTTACGCTTGTTAGGGATCTTGAGGACACCAGGGTATTTTTAAAATTCTTAAATTTTCAATTAAAAATAAAATCGAATTTTCGTCTAAGACATGTATTGCTAAAAATGTTCAAAAATACCTCGTCTATCATCCCCTAGCTAGCTGCCTAGCTATGATACGCCCTGAACAATAGTGTAGTTGTGACGTTTGTTTGTTAGCTTCGTGGAGTGCTACGAGGCGCAGTTCAGCGCGTTCGCGTACGACGCGCGGCGCGGGGTGCCGCTGGAGCTGCTGCTGCACGCGGCGGCGGGCGTGGAGCTGCGCGACAGCCCCTCCAGGCACCTGGTGCGGCCCGACGCGCCCCCGCACCCGAGTGAGTGCAACTAAAAAATGATTTTTCTCAAAAATGTCCGTTAAAGTCGTCATTGTTAACTACATAATCAGAACAGGAAGTTAATTGTTGGTCAGTCCAAAATTAAAAAAAAAAAACATTACTGTAGCGCTAAACTCTCCAGTAATGTTGCATACGAATTTCATTACTGTCTAGTTATTAATTTTTTTTAAATGCAAATCACCATTATAAAAAAATAAAGGCACAGGACTTAAAACACTTAATTAAAAAAAAAAGCTAGTACGTCAACGTGTTTATCTGTGTCTGAAATAGCTTTAGATGTTCTGGGTAGAAAAATACTCTTTTCAAATGCCTTTGATAGAAAAGGGCGGCAAAGCAAAAACAATTACATTTTCATTTATTTTTGTTGTTGTTTTCTTTTTCGATTTTTGAGAAAAGCACTATACTTGCCTCGATGAGAATAGCAGTGCTGGCTTCGTATTATTAAACGGACTCGCAAGCTCGTCCGTTCAAACCAATACTCAGCCAGCAATTGCCTACTTCCTGGCCTAGACAGTAATGTACTATTTAGAACCATGTCGCGAAATGACAATGTTAAAATATTGTTGAAATTGTTTGTTGACATGGTGTTACTTCACTATGACAGCGTTCCATGTATGATCAACGATTATAGTCCTCGAGCGCACTTGCGTTGTCATTAGTGTTGTCAGGTCCGATTGGATTAAAATTAGGGTAAATAATAGTTTTTCAGCCATTTACTGATTTATACGTCCTTAAAATGGGGACGCGTCCCCAGACCCCTGAAAATTGTGATTTCCCGCGAAAATTAAGAAAACTGGTATCACATATATGTAATGTCGAATTTAAAGTTAATCAGACTCCTAGAAGTGGGTCAAAATTCATACTTTAACTTGATTATGGACACACATTTGTGCGTGACAGGCGGATTTAAATAAAAGCTTGTAAAAATACAGCGGTATGTTCTTAGGTGAGAGTTCTCGATCCAGCGAGCGTGAGCGTCCTCGTACTGCGCCCGCTCTGGAGCCAATGCTGGCCCTGTTCGAACGTGAGCTCATTGATTTGCTGCGCGCCGCGCCGCGATGCTGCATACCGTTTAGCAAGTCAGTATTGTAAAAATAATAACTTTATTATCTGTGCACCTGACCTTAGCGTAATAAATACTAACAGTAAGTTACTCAGTCGTTTAGACGGTGAACGGTTAGAGGTAGTGTCCTCAGGTAGTGTCAGTGCGTGTCGGTACTTTACCAATTGTTGGCATTAAGGGCTGAGATAAAGTCCACTCACTGTTAGTAATTATTACGGCATGACCTGCCAGTTTAAAGTTAAAAAAGTGGAGGATCTGTGAACAATATCACACATGCGTCCACAAACATCCTAAAACATCCAATCGACAATTTCGGTATTACTCATGTCTTCAATTGATTCTAATTACGAGAATTGAATGTTCTTTACTATTATCTAAGTTGAGGATTGATTATGTTTGTAATATTGAAACACTATGGTCATGCGCAGACTCATCCCGGCTTTCCACCATCACTTCGGTCGGCAGTGCCGTGTCGCCGACTACGGGTTTACCAAACTACCAGAGTTGCTCTCCGCTCTAAGCAGCACTATCGTGGTATGTTGTCTGTTTTGCCATTAAAAAAAAAAAGAGTTGGTTGAAACTAGCAATGCTTCAAAGCCCCGTTTAATTTTCAAGAATAATTCTGTGATTCACATTACATTGCATCACGCACGGCCTGGTAATCTAATGAATCTAGCAGGATATCCTTGCATTCCCAAAATGAACTGCAAGAAAATGCTGGTAATTTTTTACCCAGCCGTTACATTTTCCAATGTTTTTTTTTTCGTCGACAGGTCCTAGGATCGGGGTCATATCGTATTATAACCATATCAGCATCGGCCCAGGGCCGGCGTTGGACCGTGGATCTTCTCAAGCTTCTTAAAACTGTGCCCGGGCGCGCGGTCCACCCCACAGACATACCCACTTTGTACCAGGAGACGTTCGGCAAAGCATTTTCCCCCGCGGACTACGGGGTGTGTACGTTAGGGGAGCTGATGCAGCGCGTGTCGCCTGGCGCTGTGGTGCAGTCTCCGGATGGAACGGTCGCGCTGCCGCGACGCACACCCACGCCGGAGGAGAAGGGGCGCACTGTGCAGTTCGCGGTGCAAGCTGTGGAGCTGCTGTGCTATACGCCTAATTTGAGGGTGAGTTGCTTTCAAACTGTTGAACCACAATTGATCGTAACAATATTTTTTGATTTGCAAATTTAATTTTAATCTGATTATGTAGCGACCTAGTCATCGATTACATGGAATGGCTCTACACATGAAGTGGCTAGCGCCCGTGATGTCGTGACGTGTTCTAGGTCACACTATTGAATGTTCTTACGTGGACACATAAATACAACTACCAACTCTCTTCTTTCGGACTTCGGTCCCCAGGCATGACATCTGCCTGGAGAGAGATCTCAATGTGGCCTCTCCCCAAAATTACATTCACTATAAAGGCGTTAAAAAAAGTTTTTTATGTAACCACCGTGAGTCTGCATTAGTCGCTCGATACGTGTCTTTTGTTTGCTTTTAGTCACAGATCTTTCTTTCGTTTCCTTACCATAGGTTGTAAAGCCAGGGACTATTACTTACTGACACAGGTACATTTCAACATGTTTAATCTCGACGTGTATTAAATTCGTTCACAGATGGAATTCTCCCGCTTCGTGCCAGCGTACCACGCCCACTTCGGTTCTCAATTGCGCGTCGCGCACTACGGCTGCGTGAAACTGGTTGATCTGTTCGAAGTGATCCCCGATGCGGTCACAGTGTACACCGAGGCCAACGGCGAGCGCGGCGTGCGTCTCGCCTATAGAACCGCTCGTGCCGTCATAGCTCAAAGACTGAAGGCTCTAGGCCCGGTTACCATAGAAACCCTACCGGGCGCCTACGCTGCCCAATTCGGAGCGAGCCCGCAACCTGACGTGCTCAACGCTGCGGGGTTAGAAGAGTTAGTGTACGCGACCGGCGGTTGTATAGAGTCTGGCTTCGTCCGTGCGCCGGGCGAGGCTCCGCAATGGGTCATGTCCTGTCTCGCCGCCTGCGCGGTACTCTCCGCAGACCGGAGTGTCGCCCGTGGTTCCACCGAGGAGTACTTCACGAGCGCTTTCCGAAAACTTCGCGGCTGTGATATCGATTTGCGTAATTTGATGGCGGCCGGGGTGGTGACGTGCGCGAGTCGCCGGCTGCAACTGACGGCGGCGTGGCGCCTCGTGTGGCGTGTGGCGCAGATACTAGCGGACAAGGCGGAGCCGATGCTCGCTATGGCCGTGTTTGGGGAGTACACTAATCGCTTCGAGCCCGTGTTCCCGTGTGCGGATTTAGGTGAGACGCATTTTTTTATACTAAGAATTGCATTTTGAAAATGGGTACCGGTCTCAGCAAATGCTGTTATAATGCTGGTTTTCAGCCCGGTCCCTTACTACTTGTTGCCCGTGAATTTGTCATTGGTCGTCGGTCGCTACCATACGGGTACAATGATATTTTCTGTGATGAAAACTTTGTGTGTCATAAATATGTCATCAAAATCCATTCAGTGCCCGACCGATAAAATAATGTCCCCCGATAATAAAAAAGCCAGACTAGCTTGATGCACTCAAATCGTAAATCCAGACTGTCCAACTTTATCCAGACGGATAACAACTTAAGCGGAACACACTTGATTATACCTATAGAGATGTAAACATATTGGGTGCGAAATGTACCCACTCTATATATTTTTTTATTTATTGTTGTAACGTGTTCAGGTTTCGAGAGCATAGTGGAGTTTCTGCGCCACTTCCGCGAGGTGTTCTCCGAGACGGGCGCGCGTTGGGCGCTGGGGCCGGGCGTGGCGCTGCCGCGCTGCCGCGACCTGCCGCCGCGCGAGGACTACTCGCTGCACGACACGCCGCCCGGACAGAAGGTACCCTACCCCATACACGAATTAACCAAATAAAATGCCAATACGGATCAAACAGTGACCTTATTGTCTAACGCGCTTGGCACCACAATCGCATTCACCGTGCCTTTCTGTCAAACGGTAAAAAGAGATGGTAAATGAGATCGCGAATTCCCGCGCCCGTTATTGATTTGTTGATTACACCGTATTGGCGTTAGTTTTCCTTTTTTTTTTCAACTAATTGTATGATATGTAATTTCTATAAAATGTTTATTTTAAGCAGACTGTTTTAACTTATGCTATAACTATCATTGCAGGGTTCCCGCGTGTTTGAATCTCCAAAGACCAGTATTTGGTGCTCTCCACCGGCGAGCGCCCTACCCGCGCCCACTGCGCTGCTAGTGCAGGAGAGTAAACGTATGTATACAAACATTACACTATACTTTTCACTACTCTTCAAAATATTGGCGAAATAGAACGCGACGCAAATACGATTCCAAGTTTGACCATTATTAGTATCTGTGGTACGGCCATCAGAATCAGATCGGCGAATCTAGAAGTAAAAATTTTACAGGTATGCACTAACAAAATTGACCTAATCAACTAATCAGTAACTGCGATTTGATCGATGTTGCTAGTTTAGACATGTAGAATTGTACCGGGCCAATGTGGAATATAATTGGACCTAATATTTGAGGCTGGCGACAATTTTGTGATTGTCATGTCAATTGTTATTGTGGCAGTTGGTTTGAATTATTAGTTTTGTATTATAAAAGAAAAAAAAATGGCACTTTAATCATTTTGGAATATCCTCAAGGCCCAAGTCAAAGTTAATGAATTTCAGTATAGGATTACTATATCAATTTACTAGCTTCTGCCCGCGACTTCGTCTGCGTAGAATTATACATAAAAACCTTCCTCTTGAATCACTATCTATTAAAAAAAACCACATCAAAATCCGTTGTGTAGTTTTTTGAAGATATACGCATACATAGGGACATAGGGACAGAGAAAGTGACTTTGTTTTATACTATTTAGTGAAGAAAGAGCATCCTGGCAGACGTCTCTTATCCGTGGTGCGACTGTATTTCACAATGCCTTCAGGTGCTGAAAACGTGTGTCATTGCTTTAGGCGTTGTAAGTTTTTTGTTAGTACATATTTTCATTCTTACTTTCTTTATCATTTTTTAACAAGTTTCCGTTGTCCGCAGGCCGCATTCGCCTGGCAGCGCAGTTCGACGCATTACAGTAAACTGCATCCCACCTACATCGAGTCGATACATTCCTTCCAATTTTTATTGATGTTAAAGTAAAAATTGCATGTGTTCCAGTGTCATCTCGACCAACCGAGGATTGTATCCAGGGTCGCAACGAATTTTATCATCTAGACTAATTAAAGTGTCCTACCAAATGTGATGTCTATAACAATAATGTTCTAGATCGTATATTTTTGTGTGTTTATTTAGAATAAGAATTGCTGGCGCATTCGGAAAATGTTATTGAAATATTGATCGTAAATTCAGTACCTATGATTCTTCATGGTGTATTTTATGTAGTTTGAGCGCTATCTCGAATGTTATGTAATAAAATTATATATAATTGTGTGGTCTATGTGTATTACGCGCTTATTTTACTTTATTGACAGAAAGTATTTCTCATTTATGTTAAGAATTTTCGAGAATCTTCTCTATTCATGTGCTCGTTCTTCCCTGCCGAGTGCCGTATTAATGCACGAGTTTTGGTTAATTCGTATAATTATCATGATAAACCAATCGTTTATGTGAAGTATTATTAACCTTCCTTTTTATCATTTGACATTTACTTGTATTATTATTATAGTTATGTACAGTTCTGGACATCTTACAAAGAGCTTCGCTTTTCGTCGGAGAAAACCATTTATTATGTATCCAACGGTTACCGATGAAAAACGAACATCTTTTCGAGATCTCACGAACTCTACCTGCAATGGAAGACTGGAACATGAACTTTTATATTGATATTTCGAGGATTTTAATATTAAGGAATCGTCATAAAGTATGCATATTTGATCAAGTGGACAGTGACTTTACATATTAATGTTTAAAACTAAAAAGTTATTCATTAACTTTCTTGGAATATCAATATTTGATGTCTAAGAGATTTCAAAGCTCAAATATTAGTGTGTCGTTATATGAAACTATTAATTGTTTACTTAAGTAATACAAAACGAATAACATTTTCCGAATGTTTAAATTAAAGTACAATATTCATAATGTATGTTTGTTTCGTCGTAAGAATTTTATCCTTTGTAATTGATCTCCATCAAATCGCTGTAATATAGGCCTTATCCGTTTTGTTAAAATGTATTTGATAATTTGTTACTGACAGTTACTGTACAGTCTTAATTGTTTTACTTCGTCGGTTGTAGAAAATATCACTGTTTCAAAGTACCCTAATTTTATAAAACGATTTTACCGAATTATTGGGAGGCAAATTTTTTATTAAGACGACAGCAATGTTAAAATTAAGAGGGAGGTCCCAATGGCCCGATTAACGGTCGTTTCAGCCATAAGATTAGAGTCAATTATAGATGTTCAAAATTTTTAAGAATTTTCTATATTTTAATGTTAGCAAATAAAATAGTCGGCGAAAGAATAGTGACTTAATAAATTGGTATAATCACTATTAAAAAATAATATGTATTTATAATGGAGTTTATTTATCAGCGTCAAACGGATAAACTCGCTGAATGCTGTTTCGGATGTTTGAGAGAAGTTATAACTTTGGAAGTAAAGTTTAAGGACTTGTTGGAATGGATGTGTACGGCAATGCAAAAATTAACAAGTGTATTTATTATGTGTCAGAAACTTCATAACGGTTTTATACGTCTTTTCCGACTAGGTAGAATATTTAGGAGCTTGTGTCTGTAATGCAGATATTTATTTTATTACGTCCCGATCGGCTAGTCTTAGCTCCACATTAATACTAAGTAAATAAATATAGGTATGTAAGGTTTGTACCGTGCGTTGTTACATTCGTCGGGCTAACGTGATTTATGATAATGGTCGCGGCAGACCGGTATTTGCTAAAAAGGTCTCGCCGGGACACGATGCATTTATTATTGTTTTTATGAACTATGATTTATTTACACGGTTTGTAAGAAGAGTAACCACTTAAGTACTTAATCAATTTTCGTTAATAAAATCATGTATGTATGTATCTAGTGTTAGTTTTGTAAATAGTATAAACAAGTTGTGCAAGACTTTCTACTGTGATAACATAACTGATATACCTAGGGACACAACTGGTATCAAAATTACTCCTGTCAGATTAGTACATAAATATTATTGGTTAAGAATCGAGCTGCATATTTTTAAGTCAACTGTTTAATTTATGTATATAGTGTACATATTTTTAATCGCGCGCAAAAATTGGTACAAAGTGTAGCATTAACTTGTTTAGGGTTGTAACGTTATTGTGGTGGTCCGTACCTCTTAGTATTAATGTGGATATCGGCGGGCAGCCCGCTCGCGTCGCAGGCAGGCCTTGCGATGCAATGTTATCTATAATTGAATTGCAATATTGTGGGTTAATTTATGTTCCACCACTGCCAGTCAGCATTTTAAGAGAAATTGTATCCTGTCCCTGTATTAATTATTATAAATCTTGAAATATTGTTTCATAGATGTTTTTATTTTGAATTTACTTAAGACTGTAGCGGATACTTTAAGTACTTTTTAAGATAATGTTGTTTTTACTTTATGTGACCAATATCAAAGTTTTACAATTATAACAGTAAGTAGGTTTAAGTATTTGAAAGTACAGTAAGAGGGTAACTAATAAGGTATATAATTATCTGTCTTCATAATTCTGTGATCTTTATTTTCTTTAGTGAACACTAATTTGTGTTGCCCTTGCATTGATTTGTCACCGTCGGTGACGAATAAATGTTCGTAAGTAGTGTATGTCCTTAGTAATGCATGAAAAAATGGATGTAGTGTTGGAAAATAAATGATATTTTTATAATAACTATAATTTTTTTTTGTCCACTCGTCAGATTTCCACATAGTAATCCGTTAACACTCTTTTATAGTTATCTTTTTTTTATATATATGAGGGGGCAAACGAGTAGATGGGTCACCTGATGGAAAGTAATCACCATCGCCCAGGGACACCTGCAAGACCAGGGGAAACAGGTGCGTTGCCGGTATCTATTTGGGTATTTTTTTTGCCTTGCAATATTTTTAGTAGTGACCATAGACTATAGGCTCCATAGACTAGATAGGTTTTGAAATAATAACCTAGTTAAATACTAAAATTGATTTATTTCAATCGCAAACAATGCCTATATTATATTAATGTGTACAGGGAACTATTCAGCAACAGCTGACAGTGTGTTTACTCTTTCGTCTGGTTAGATAGTGGGCCGTGACGCCTCTCCCAAATCATGCGGTGTTTCTGCTTCATGTATGCTTTTCTAGCATCACCGTACGCACCAAGATCGCCGTCTGTAATTAAGATTTCATATTAAAGTACAGCCAAGGAATGAAAGGAAGGTCCCTGACAAATTTGATTTTTGTTGCATGCTGCATACACACTTCATGCACAGACAGACGCACACACACACACACACACACACACACACACACACACACACACACACACACACACACACACACACACACACACACACACACACACACACACACACACACACATAAACACGTTATTAAAGGATGGAGCTCTAAAGTCATCTCACAAAATAACACCTTGCTTGCAGATTGAGGTCTTATTGAATAGTTCTTGTCAGTCTGACTATACTAAATACTGATTTAGTATTGATGCATGAGGATATTATAAGATTCTATTTTGAAAATTTGTGTCAAGTAGATGTTATGATTGTAACTAGGGCATCTCAAAACACTTGTGAACCTATTTTATTGGAAAGATTATGTTTATAGTCACACAGACATTTATTTCAGTGGTTTTATTAAGCTAATCACTGACAATCTAGCCTGCTAGGCTCACCAGACTATGAGACTAAAGCCACACTTTTCAGTGATGGTTTGAATCATGCTTACATTTGATGAACCAAGATTCCTCAGAATCCTTGTACTTTTCCCAAAGAGGTTTGCAAACAGTAAGGTGGTCAGGTGCTTCATACAGCATGCAATCCTCAAAGCGCTGACGCAGGATGGTCAGGATTTCTGAGTCGACAGCCCTGCAATATCACCAACAAATATTATGACAACTGATTTAAGATAGTAAATATCATGCAATAATAGTTTTTTTAAAACCTATTCAGTAAATTTATATGAAAGCAAGTCTTTTTTTACATTTCAAAAGCAAAAGCAAAAATTTATTTTGCAAATAGGTCATGAAGGAACATTTTGTATAGTATCAATAGAGGAGAAATCATACTACATACACCAATGGTTAAGTAGATGTACATATACATGTAAATATAAATTTCAATTTGTATTATATTCAGTAAAAACTAAATTACTCAAATTACTATT
The DNA here is from genome assembly GCA_949127965.1 of Pandemis corylana. Lineage (NCBI taxonomy): Eukaryota > Metazoa > Arthropoda > Insecta > Lepidoptera > Tortricidae > Pandemis > Pandemis corylana. The sequence continues at coordinate 9,089,753 of OX421857.1, read as the reverse complement.
TACCACTACTATACTTAAATAACATGGACACTGCACCTTTTACAGCAAGAAAAAATGAAAAACTTCACTGGAAACTTCCAATTGAAAATTACATTTGAGTATATAACAAATGGTTTCTGTATTTATGACGATTCTGAAGAAAAAAATGTAGAAAATTAAATTAAATTCGCTGAATCATAAAAAAAAATATAAAATAGGAGTGTATAACGCTTCATATTCCAAGTTTGTGAAAACAAATTTTCAAATTTAGTGCAAAACTTTAAGTCTATATAATACTTTAAAATGTTGTCTTGGTACTCAGGTTCCGTTTGAAATATTTGTATATAGACCCTAGAAAACCTGGATTATCAATCACGCTGCTTGGACATAATAATCTTTTACTTTCTATATCTAAAACTAACCTATCGCGTTTGAACTGCGAGTTTGCCTCAAAGTCGCAAACTACGTCGTCGTCGTAGCACTGGTCGATAGTCGGCACACGGCGGTAAGCGCGGTGGTACCATGGGTACTGCTTCTGGTTGGGCTCCACCACCGACTCTGAACAACGACAGAATCATCAATCCCAAACTTACATAACTAACATGTCTGTGTACCAAACGAAATTACCTCTGAACCACGTTACGGGAGCGTCCACCGTTCTGTAAAGAGCGTGTACAAAAGCCTTGAACACATTGTCTTGGCCTGGAACTGGTGGATCACCGGCACCCATTTTCAGCGATTTTTTATAAAATCAATGAATTAAAACTAATGGTTTGCTACGATTTTTCGATTATTTTGACGTTGACAGTTGACACTTCAATAACGATTTATTTTTTACCCCCGTCTAGAAAGAGCAAAGGCAAATTTGCTTATACAGCTTTGACAATAGCAGTTCTACTCTGGTCCCTCAAGTTCAAAAAACTTAGTTGAAAATGTTGCTAACGTCAGCTTCATGATTTTAATCCTTACTGAACTGACTGTGAAACGAATGTAAAACACGACTCCACACGTAAATGAGTCAAGTACATTGTGGGAGCATCATTATGTTGGTATTTTATTTTCCCGTGCATTTGGTTGGGGATTTAGCGCAACCAGCCAGCATGCAACAATCAGGATAATCCGTGATAATCACCCCTTGTAATCACCAATAGCTCATTTGACAACTAAAGTCAAGTGCCAACGTTTTATTATTTGTTATTATTTATTATTTCTGTTATTTTAGTTTGCGGGTTGATGCTATAGAGTTCTTTTTATAGACAGATTGATGCTAACATAAATAGCAAGTATTTATTGTTACGCTTGCAGCTCAAGTCTAGTTGCCGCCAACACTTTATATTGATGAATTACAATCATAAATTATTTACCAAAACTCTTCACACATCTTATCTCATTTTCTATTCAAATCCCAGGAACTTTTTGCTTCAGAGTAACTTATTTCTCGGGGTAGGTACCTATTTAATTATTCATGTAGAACTAGTGCAGTATTTTAAAGAAATTCCCTAGGGGGTCGTAAGGTCCCTAGTGGGGCATAAATTTTGCCACAAAAATAAGTTATTAGTAGTACCTACCTATTTACTTTCCACTACGTAATGTAGTAAGTTAGAAACGTCAAAAAGTGCGGAAAAAGAGATAACGAGGTCGGGTATAGGTAGGGGCCTTCGTAAAGAGCACTTAGGAATTAGGAAGTGTGTGCATGCAGGGCCGGCCCTTGATTAGACTAGAGCCAGGTTGTCTTTCAGCGCCCTACGATCAACGGTTTCTATTCATCCCCCCCGCCAACTTCTGATCCTGTTAAGTTGCTAGACACACAGCCCCAGCGCCACCTGGTTTTGGCGTCCTTTGCCATCTGGTGCCTAGAGCGGCCACTTCACTTGTTCTACCCTAGGGCCGGTTTTGTATGCGTACCTACCAGTTCCAACCTCCTTGTCCTCAGAATGCGGTGGCACCCCTTCGCTGCGTTCTCCCAGACTAAAGAGCGCACGAACATCAATTTATTCACCGTGATAGTGTTTCTCATCGTCTTCGGAGTAATCTTCCTCTCTAATCTACTGTTGCAGACATCTTTGGTAACAACAGCCAGGGCCCGCTTCAATAAAGTACCGCAGGTAGCAATAACATTTTAGTATTTAATATGATAGCATCATTTAAGCTCAATTTTGGTTATTATTATTAAGTTTTTGAAGTGAAAACGTGCGGCGCTCAACGCACTTTTTGGGATGGGTAAAAAAATGTTAAACTCGCGTCAGGTAAGATAGAGGATAAAACGTACGTTGATTTCGTCCCTCACTCGTATGCTACGTTTGCCTTAGTGGTATAAAGTGTGGAATAACAGTGCGTTCGCTCCGGTGACCGCGGTTCAAATCTCGTGTAGAAAAAGTTTTTCTTTTCTTTTTCTATTTGAAATGCGTTGTGCACTTTTAGTTTTCACTTGTGCCGGCACTCCCGGAGTGCAACCCATCCGTTTTTTTGTTTTTAACGTTACTGAGTACCTATCGTGAGATTTTTCCGGATAAACGGGTCATAAATATTCGCCCTACTCGCCCGCCCAATTCCCTTCTAGTCTGCACTTCACAGATGAAGTTCAATTAGATTCTATAGAAATCTTAGAGAAATATACAACTGCTACTACTTACGACAGGAAGAGAGGATAGAGACGTCGCCACCGGTGCAGGGAGCTGCCGACGCCGTCTGGCAGCCTGTTGTTGGGACCAGGTAATCTATTGCCGGGATAGACGTTATACTGAGGATTGCTTAAAATATTTTATTTTAGGGCAATTCTTACCTACCCAGCGTTACTTTGCGCTCACTGAAATCTGGCGCATTTCTCCCTAGCCTCGTACTTTAATGTCTAATAATATTATAGTGGCCGAAAGAGTCCCCTTCCCCAAAGTTCTGCTCAAGTAGATACATACATACATGCATAAATCACGTCTTTATCCTTTTAGCATGATTGTGAGCGTATAGGTGGAAAGGGGAATCAAAATAGTGATGGGTTGCTAGCCGCATCGCCTATAACATGATTCCTATTTTCGCCCATTCCCTCGATATTATGGGCTTTTACCATCTGCGTGGGAAGAGAAGGAACTGGTACATTCTATGTTTTTCGTTTGCTCCCAGACCAGCATGGAATATACCTATTTATTAATATCTTCATAACTATTAACTACCTAATAGCATTACGTACAAAATCTATTTAAAAGAAGCCCTTGTATGTATTGTACCTTTTTAACCCCCGATGCAAAAAGAGGGGTGTTATAAGTTTAACATCGATGTCTCTGTGTGTGTATCTCCAGCGGATGGACCGATTTCAATGCGGTTATTTTCATTCGAAAGCCAGTTTCCTTGCGGTGGTTCTTAGTCATGTTTTGTAAAAATTAATCCAGCAGATTGTGCTTGGAGTGTTTTTAAATTTTAAATTTATGGTCATTTTGTCACTAATAAATAGCTCGCCACAACTGCGGGTGACCGGTAGAGCGATGAGCACTTTTGGCTATTTCGTTTTATACATTTTGACATTGTACATTTTGACACTCGTACTTTATGACTATTAAACAATACGTCTGCTGGAAATTTTGTCACATTGACGACTATCAGTCTCGGAATGATTTTCTTGGTAGGTACACCCGGACCGTTAAGTAGTTACTATCAAATGAATCAAGAAATTGTATTTCTTGATTTTTATGTTTTACTTTTTCGGTTTTACCTACCGTTAGAAATTAAATTAACGGTAAAACCGAAAAAGTAAAACATAAAAATCAAGAAATAAAATTTCTTGATTCATTTGATAGTACCTATCATTTGAAAAACAGCGCCTTCTCTCGTCCCTGGTGAGCAGTAGATGTTCCATGGGAGTGTAATTGTGTCGTACAGACACATCATTCAAACAGATGACGCTTAGCGACAAAAATTCGCATAGTAACAAAAGGTCACGTGACAGTTAGTAACAGGTAGAAAAGTTCGGAGACTACCCACCTGCTATGGGTGGTGTAGGGGTATTGCACGCGTCATGGAATGACGAGGATCCGGGTTCGATTCCCGGCCATAGCTTTACTTTTCGGATTTTTCTATGTGTTCTAATTTTCACTGACATTTAGAAATTTCGTTAAGTAGTTGTTAACTACTTATAATTATTATTATATCCTTGTTCTTTTTAAATGTTTACCTCTAGATCTAGGTTCTTCGTATACTCGGCATATGTGGAGAGTCGTACCAGCGAGGCAGTGCGCGTGATTGCAGCGGCGAAGACGCGCGGGGCAGACGCCGTCGTCTGCCGGCTGTGGCTGCCTGACAACCGAACCATTACTGTTAAGGCCAGGGTAGCGGTGAGTTTCACATAGTCCGTTGAATAAACTTAATGGTATCTACCGTGCTTTACTGTCAGATGTGTTTAATAAAAAACATTTTGTACAGAATTATAGTAAATGTATTTACGGTGTATTATATTTTCTACGTATGACTGTGTTTATGCAAATGCCAACGCAGCACCACGTCACTTCTGTTTTCAATATAGTTAAAGTTTAAGTATGGCATACACAGTGGCGTAACTATAACGTCTGGGGCCCGTGGCAAATTCGTCAGATGGGGCTCCTTCCTCAATATAAAGAAGTGCATCAGCGTCCCTTCTGTGCTCTAAAACAAGCCAGTTCGGGGCCCCCTAGAGCTAGGGGTCCCTGGCATTTTGCCACCCCCGCCACCCTATAGTTACGCTACTGGGCATACAGCTTCCAATGAAAATACTAAAAAAAATTGATTCTTCAAACGTCTTTCAATTTTCATCAGCCTATCAATGAGCATTGGAACTTGAAGTACAGCGCGTCGTACGTGCTGTGCAGCCTGCGCAACACGGGCGTGCGCGCGCAAGAGACGGCGGGCGCGGTGGTGGCCGTGCTGGCCGAGAACAGCGCGCACCGCGCCCCCACCAACCTGCTGCCCGTGCTCGACACGCTGCCCAAGCCAGACATAAAGGTGATTCACACTCTTCACCCCTTAATCATTAACTGCTTGTTAACCTTATTCCCTACTACCCACCTGCTATGGGTGGTGTAGGGGTATAGCACGCGTCACGGAATGACGAGGACCCGGGTTCGATTCCCGGCCATAGCTTTACTTTTCGGATTTTTCTATGTGTTCTAATTTTCACTGACATTTAGAAATTTAACCTTATTCCCTCCTTAATTTACAGCCAGCAATGAAATTGTTACTTTTCAGAACACCCTTCACGTATGCGTAAAGCCTTTCTACAGTGGGAACTCTAGCGAGGACTGGTTGGTGGAGTGGTTTGAGTTGAACCGGCTGTTGGGTGTGAGCCACTTCTACATGTACAACGAGTCGCTCAGCGCACAGGTAGCCTGTGTGCTGGAGCGCTACCGCCGGGAGGGACTCGTCACGCTGATGCGGTGGAATCTGCCGTTCATCTCCAGGTTGGAGATAAGGTAATCCAGTGTACCTAGATACTTTAGAGACATCACACCTCGCTGGCAACATGATGAGATCCAAAATTAACCGTGAATCATTTCGAACTTCCATTCGATTTTATCTTCAACTTGTTTCGACTGACGTTGGTATATTGCAAAATATTTCACGTTCTTTATTGACTAAAATGCTCGCTAGGCATATGGAATCTTAACACAATAGGCCCACTTGGTAGCGCGAGTAGCATACCTACTTCAGCTGTCAGTACAGTCTTAAGCTGGAATCCAGCCTAAAGTAGGCATGCTAACAGTAATCGACACCCTTTAATGTGATCAGTTTTAACATCTAGAACGGGAGGCCAGTATGCAGCGTTCAGTGACTGTCTGTACCGGTCAATGTCGTCGGCTAACTGGCTTTTGATAATCGACGTGGATGAAGTAGTTATCCCGCGGCGAGAACGGACTCTACCTGCGTTGCTATCAGCGCTGAGTGCGTCTTCCTACGTACCTCCCTCAGCGCTTTTGTTTAGAAACGCCTACTTTTATTTAAGATGGGAGGTGAGTCGGGTAGCTAGATTGGACTTTTAATTTCTAAAACACTGTGGGACAGTTAAATTATTTTAAGGAAATACATTCAGGACGATCCGGAAGCGCCGGTTCCGCTGCTGACCGCGCGTAAGACGCGTCGCTGGACCGAACCACACCCAAATAAAAACCGCACGAAGTACGCACTACGACCGACAGATGTCGTTGAGCTGGGCAACCATTTCATATGGGAGTTTATGGTAGGCGCCACTGAAGAAGCCGTACCCACCGACCGCGCGTTGCTGCATCACTACCGGGTGAGAACCAGCGGTTCCATTTAAAAACTTTGTAGGATGCCAGATACCAAGCTTCAATATTTCCTTTCAATATTTGATATTATTTTGGCCATGCTGATTGAAGAAAGATCCAAGCCTTTTTCTGTATGATAGGAAGATAGATCGATTTGTTCTTCCGACCGGTTTGGAGATTACCCATTTTTCAAGACTGTATCAGTACGAAAGCCACGCCAAGCAGCAAATTTTACATTGTTGTGTCTGTTGCGTACAGTAAAACAGCAGGAAAATTGCGGGCACTTAGGCATTTCATTTTAACCCTCTACGTTAGCAAAACATCAGCAATCACTCAAGTGTTGCAAATATCTGTGGGTAGCAGTGACTTACAACATGTGACACATTTGGTCGTTTTTCTTTTTTATTGTATAAACAATACACATACTTACCTAAATACGTATGGTAACAAAATATATGTAATAGAATAATAATAAAACAATACGACCAATGAAACGCCTAATTCAATTATTTGTCCGTATATTGAAGCTAAAGCGTCGTCAAGTGAACTTCTGTATGAACTTCAGAATTCCTTCACAGATAAGTACTCAGTTTACTTCTTCTGTTTCAGGCACTTTATTTAGAGTCCGTTCCGTCAACGATTGACCGCACTGCGCACCGCTGGGCCAAAGACCTCATGCAGCACGTCACAGCAGAGAAGCAACAAGTCGCCAAAATCTGTCCCGTCTCGGAAGCTGACGCAAAACTGATGCAGCATATGGCTCGCATTAAATCAATTAGCTCATAGAACAGATATACTTCCGCTTTAATATTAAGCAGTTTAAGTGCAAGTCAAGCACAGGTTTTTAAAGTAGCCATCCGGTTTCGTATCCTGCTGAGCATAGACTGCTAGGCCGATTCAGAACATTGTCCAATGTTTTTGAAAGCAGCTACCCTATAATTAAGTGGTATTTAGTAGGTATTTTATGTTTTGGTTTGTTTTTTCTGTTTCGGGCTCTCTATGTTTTGTATGTTTCGTAACTTCGTATTATACATAAATAAATGTTCGATACAAACACAAGCTATTCAAGGTAGTTTGCAATACGAGTGGAACTCTTAGATTCTCAGTGAGTAATGAAAAAAGGGTTCAATTCACAAATAAATAAATTTTGGTTTAGGATCTAGATTATTTAGCTAGTAACAAAAGTGGAAAGAAATAATTGTTATTGGGTTGAATCCTTTTTTGCGTAACTGCGTCCAGTTTAGACTAGCATTGTGTAATTACATAAAATCACGGAATTGTAATTTCTGGCTCATTGTCGCATTAGGCATCGCCTAAAAGTTTTTTATATCATCAGAGACAAACGACCGTGGGTCACCTCATGGAAAAAAATCTTCAGCGCCAATAGACCACACAACACATACATTATTGTGTTTTATGCAGACATACTATAGTTTGTTTACATGTAAGTACCTAGTAGCTACTTACATTAATAATGCGTAATGGGAGCGCACTTGGTCAGTTGTTTTCGAGCAACGGAACACCGATCGATATAATAATAGCTATGGCAAGGCTGCCCAGAGAGCCCGCAGACAATCAAGTCAACCTTCCACCCACTGATAGATAAAGGCTTCAATATCAGAAGTATCTAGGTAACATCTGTCCGTGTGATATAGGTAGGTACGTATTCTCCGTTCCAATACATTTTGTCGCCTATATATTATAAACCATATATATAAACAAACCAATTCCATCTTAATTTCCATGGAATCACCCATTGTATGCTAATTAGCATCACGTCCACCGGAATGTTGAAGGATCATACATTTTACAACAATTATACTATGATTATCATACTTATGTTTTTATATGAACTTGGGGGAATTGTTTATTTACAAAAGCGTTAAAATGGGTTGGAATGAACTGTAAATGCGTGTACCTAGAGCAAAAGAGTTTTGTTACTAAATAATACAACATTTTAATATAGAACATAAACACGTTGACTAGAGTTTTATTTTATAACAGTTTTAATTTTGCATTGATACTCTTTTGTACACTGTTGGATAGTAGGTACCTATGCCAATGACACTGACATAGTTACAGTTTTATTTTTTACTGAATTGAATTGTTTACAATGTTCATACATACTATCTTGTAAAATAAATTTTAAAGCATACTAAATTAATCGTTTGTTATGAACTTATAATAAAACAGGTTTCAAGAATTTTTTAATTGTTGTAGTATGTGAAATCTACAATGTACAAGTTTGTGTGATACTTAGTCTTTACAAAAATGAACAATTAGTCATTCCTTTGACGGCGTACGTTTTGAGCGTCGATTAATGTACGGAAACATGCGTCAAACACTATTTAAAACTCCGATAAACATTTACAGGAATGCTAGACAAAGTAGCCCAACTACTTACTGAATTACCTATGCCGGATTAATTGCATACATACATATAAATCACGTCTTTATCCCTTACGGGGTAGACAGAGCTTGAGGTAACAATACCTAAAGTCCACGTTTAGCATGATTGTGGGCGTATAGGTGGAAAAGTGAATCAAAGAAGAGAAGCAACTGGTTACATTCTATGTTTTTTTTTCTTTACTCCCAGACCAGAATGGAAGACAATCTGGATTAATTTTAAGACACAATGTATTGAAGCACAGTTATTTTGTTAAACGAGACAGTACGTTTGTGGTACGAAAATGTAATGCTCACTTCTTCAATATCAATAGATATCTACCAACTATAGAGCTTGAGACGTCAGGACCACCCAAGGACGAAGTTCTATGAATGGTAAATAGAGGATACTATAGATCGACCGCTTAAATCGGTCTATAAAACTACGCAGACAAGTGTAAAAGAGCTCCACCAAGCAAGCTGTTTGAATTGGGTTGCATGATCCGAGGCGTACCTACTACCCGGCCTCAGATTGATTCGCAGAATTCTTCTTTCACTTTTATTTGATCTGAGAGTGAGCAAACAAACATGGTATCTACGCTGAATAGTTCAAGAAGGCGTCTTTACATCTACACTAGCTGTTGCTCGCTTATCGCTATCCGCGAGAACTATGCGATATTCCGGGATAAAAACTATATTGTCCTTTCCCGGGACTGTAACTATCACTGTACCAAATTTCAACATAATCGGTTCAGCCGTTTTGCCATGATAGTGCAACAAACATCCAAACATCTAAACTTACAAATTTTCGCCTTTATAATATTACTAAGATAAAGCAATTTAATATTTCCTCAGAGGCAGCGGAGCGTGTTTCAATCACTGGTTAATACTCCCGTCTGTTCCCCGGAGCATTCCAGAATGCTACAACTTTTCCTCCTCGCTTTTGGATTATGGGGGTAAACAAACATTCTTCAATGAATTTTTCTGTCATTCATATTTTCGACACGCTTATGAGATAAAACAATTGCAAAGCTGTTTAATAAACCATCGTTTTAAGAATACTGAGTTTACTGTCTATGAATCGTTAACCGAAAATCACGTGGCAAAAGCGTTAATTTAATCAAAATCGTAAATTGGTTTCTTGTTATAGGTGTATTGTTCGACGTACCGTATTACTTGTTTAATTTAAAAAAAAAACTCGTTATCGCAAACACAAACAAAGAAAGCGACAGCTGATTCGTCACATCTCTCAGATTATTTACGGACCTAAATGATAGATTTTCACGCATAGATATGCGAACAAATTGGTAGACTATTTAATTACACCTACACTAGTGATAACGTTTACAACCACTTTGCATACTTTATCTGGCTCAAACGTTACGCACGATAACTCACCCTGTGACATTTTATGTAGATTGCTACATGTATAACAAAAATAAAGTGGCGTATGTGGTATCGAGTAGCCACATAGGCTTATTGAAGTCGTTAGATCTTCAGTTGTTTTTAGTAGCTACTTATGCCTGTACTGACCGCATTACCTAGTCATAATAATAATGGCATTCCGCATATTATTGCCGTGAAGTTCACGCGGAAAGCTCGGCGCGGCGAGGCATTGAACGGGGGCGGGCGGCGCATGCGTGCGCAGCGGCGTCACTACGTGGGGTTGCCGACATCCAGTGAAACTGGAAACAGTCGGATTTTAACAGAATGGATCGCGAGAAGTGAGTCTACCTGTTACCAAGTTTAGTTTGATTTTTATTTTAAATGTAACTCTGCTTTTCTGTATTTAAATATGTAGGTGCCTATCTACAATTCTGAAAGGCAGCAAAATCCACTAACACAATTTTCATTCATCTCCAAGAGTATATTGGTACAAATTAGTTCAGTAAAATATTTTTCATCAAATAAACAATTTATCAGAAACAAAGCAGAGTGGGTTTGGGGAGTGATTGCCCAAAGTTAGCAATAATTAGAGTTATCGCTTGCAACCCACGGCACCAACAAAGTCCTGTCATTCAGTGCGCGCCAGTGCGGAGGGTCGCGCGTGGCAGACGGCGCGTGACAGCCGTTCGGTCCCGATGGTAGCGAGTGCCGGGCGCGCGGTCCGACCAACCCACAACCCATGAGAGTACCCAGAGCACCCTGCCCTCAGGATGCGCTGGCGTCCCCGCGCGGCGCCCTCCCGCGCCAAAGAGCGCGCCAACATCAGCTTCTTCATCTTCATCATGTTCTTCGCTGTCTTTGGAGTGATCGTTCTCACTGAACTCTTGCTCCTTGAACGGCCTCCCGTCACCTCCGCAAGGTCCCGCTACAGCGAAGTTCTGCAGGTAAGCAATCATAATATTACGTATCTCGGATGTTTACAAATTGTGATGCGCGCGATAACTCCGAACGAACGTGCTTTTTTGAGACGAGTGGCGTAACCATAACCATGGAATTTATTTGCAAATGGGACACCTTCCACCTTCCATTCTAAAAACTTCTCGGTAGAGTCCGTAAGTAGGTTCTTGTCTTTTCTACTTGACACTTCAATATTACAGGATTATGAAAAATGTATTATGAGAATGGTCTATTATTTTATTTTAACTAAAAGTGATACCTGGACAAAGGAACGAATCCAAATTATTATGTTTCAATTATGTTAGGATAAATAATGGTAGAACTGACCATTTCCATTCTGCTTTAGGCAGGGCATTGTTTCTAATCTCAAGCTCTTACCACTTTTTTACTTTATGCTTAACAGTAGGTATTCTAAAACATGCTATTTGTTTACATAATTTTACCAAACAGGATGTTTTGGGTGATATGTGTTCTGTAAATAAATTTATTCTTATCTAGCACGAGTAGGTACTACCGCGCGGCGAGAGCGCCAATCAAAACTTCGTTTGTACATCAAAATTAATGAAAAATTGAAGCAAACGTGACACACAGTATTTTAGTGGTGGCGACTCCACTTTGTAAAATAAGAAAGCGAGTGCCAGCAAGTGACACAAGGAAAGCTTTGTTTTTTTTTTGTTTTCAGAACATTATCTTAATGTACACAAAGGTTCATTTTCTTTGGGAAGTCTTGTAAAACAGTATATGTATTGTGTAAAGTAAGTAACTAAATGCTTTATTGTACAAATATAAATAAACAAACACAATTCACAAAAACAGATTAGATATATGCACAAAGGGAAACTTATTCCTATAAGGGATCTCTACCAGTTAACCTTTGAGTACATGAGAGGAGCACTAAACTAGGGACCAACAAAGAGAGAGTTAAAAATTACAAATATTGAAAGCCACAATATAGCGTACACCATACTCAAAAAAGGATGAATTATTCCTGATGATATTTTAAAAAGTAGCCAAGTGCGAGTCAAACTCATGCACCAAGGATTTGGTACCTACATATAATATGTAGGTATAAGCCCAGCAGAAAATACTTTCTTCTTCACTTCTGTTGTGGAGCTAAAGAATTTTATTACATGATGAATACACATTTAAAAGATTGTTATCGGACGCGTGAACTTTAAAGCTTCATTTCTTTATGGTTAGATAAGTTTTTAGTGTTTCGTACTAGTAACAATTGGATATTACGAGTTCCAGAGAAAAAGGGTCTTAACAGACAAACGGACAACGAACTAGTTCTGGAAATGTTTATTTTCCCTTTTGAGGTACAGAACCTTGAAAAACACAATACCACACGTTATTCTACATCAGCTTAATAATTAAGCTTAATACCAAAAAGCTCGAATTAATTACTGGTACATTTAAGCGCTCGCTCTATTTAGATAGAGTAGTTAATTGTACTGTTTGTTTTAGCATAATCAGTCATTAATGTTGTATCAGAACAGAGGAGTTATAGATGAATATTTTATTAAGCAGATGAGAACTAAGTAATCCATTAAATAGAAGGTATTTCGGTTGACGATAGGTATGTAGTTGCTTGTGAATCGATAAGATCAATAGAGCCAAGTTTGATAACATACGATTATTATTACTAATCTATAGATTTACTAGTCGTATACACATTAGACGTAGATAACAAACGACTGATGGATTAGTGACAGTTTTCAAGTTGATTACAGAGTCATTAAAATACCAATTAAAATAGGCATAAGTAATTAACAAATATACTTACTTCAAATAGTGACTGAATGAAACATTCGATATTGCGTGTGTATGCCTACTCAAGATCAAACAAAAATAATATTTCATGGTGGCCGTTATTGTCGACGCCATTAGGCAAGGTTACTTTATGTTTATTTAATTTATGTTCCATCAAACCCAACATTTAATTAGGTGTATTTAGTGTTTTATCTGTAATATTTTTTCTCACAATCCAATCCTATTTAAATTTTTAATAGAACCATTTTAAATGCATGCTTTGAGCAATGATTTTTAAACGCTACCTCATGATAAAATACTTTTAAAAATATGCTCTTCACAATGGAAATGAAATCACCTTTTTTTGGAGTAAGGGAATAAACTTTTTCAAATACTTACGCAGCAGACATACTTACTTAAACTTTTAAGTGGGGACTTCAACTGGTATTAGCTTCGTTAATTTCTTGTCCTGGTTCCTGTTCCGAACTTTAATAAAATAACTTTCCAGACGAGAATAACGCCGTCGGTTCTCATCTCAGTAAATGGGACGTAGTGTGTAAACATGAGCTTGAACAAACAATCATACACCAATATATCCTAAAGCTTGAAAGAAAGGTTTCCGACTGAATGGTTCGTCTTTGTTTACGTGTTTTCTTTTCGAACGTCGCAAAATTCAACTAACAAAAGTTAAGCCTTCTTATTCTTAACAAATAATAGTACCTCGATTGTCTATGTTCGGTCATGTTCCACATTTTATTCCACGTCGGTAGCGAACAAGCGTGCCACCTATCTGATGGTAAGCAGCCACTGTAGCCTATGGACGCTTACAAGTCCAGGGAACTAACATGCATGTTGCCGACCCCTAAAAATCTACATACCTACTTTTAATTGGGTCGAATCAATTTTCATTATCAACTACCTACTTCTCAATTAAATAAATAATCATTAAAAATATCGTTGAACGAAACGTGTGTCCTTGGATAAAGTGACAAGCTTAGTAAGGGACAGGAAACAATGTTTTCTATTCCAAAGTATTTTATTGATAAAAAAAATATTACATCGGAACAGAGCGAAATATCACCACTCCTATTATGTTCTATTGATTAGAAATAAACGGGATTTTAATCCAAAGGATTGCAAATATTTACTATAAAAAAAAGGAAAAGAATTGCAAATGCTAACAGAAAATGGTATCCATTGGTAATTTTTTTACAAAAAAATAATAACATATTCAGGTTATTTTTGTATCTTATATCTATAGTCACCGTTATATGTTAATTTAAGTTACGGTACAGAAATTTGTCTAACAGAAGCACTTAAGTCGGTGTTCGTGGTTAACTGGGCTAACACGTTTGAACAATGTTGACGTTGCGGTCTCGGCGTCATGACATATTTGCTTATTTCATTTACAAAGCTACATCATGTTCCATGATAACGAGGTAGTACTACTAAACTCGGAAAGCACGCGATTGGTCAGCGATATGAGACATAAATACGCATCGGATAGGTTTACATGGCAGCCTAAATTCAGTCAACATCTGTCTATCGTACGGCGCGGACGCGTTATACTTTCTGTTACAGACTCCTTGCGCCGCCCTCCATGTAGAATTTACTATTTATTTTTAATGTTGAATTTTGACATAGCTAGTGTCATGAATAAACGAACGATATTTACTGTCATGTAAGCCTGCCCCAGCATCGAGGTGAAATTGTTTACGCCCACCGATCTTCCTTTGTCCCTTTCATTTGCATAAAAAAGTGCAACAGAGAGAACGCTATATTAACTCGTTATCTTGGACATGGTATAGAGTGCAACCATAACGCACTTTTAAACTGGCGAGGTATAAAATAGAAAAAAAGTTATGAGGTAACAAAAAAAAAACAGACGAATTGAGAACCTCCTCCTTTTTTTGAAGTCGGTTAAAAATACACGGTTTCTTAGAATGATTTTGGAATGTTTGAGCGGGTCATTGGGTTAGCTTGACTGCACACTCCTGTAAAGGTTTTTCATCTTGATTTTTAAATCAAAATTGAAGTCACTCCTTTGATGCTGTAAACTCTTTGAAACTGTTCAACTCTTGAAGAATAATATACAAGCGTGTTTCTTTGGACTCTAAAGTTACGATGAGGCAAGCCTCGGTTCAAGACCGTGATTTTTTTTTAATCATGCCGAATTAAGGGTTAGTAAAATTAACCAACCACCAGCTGACATATTCCAGATTAATTTAAAGAAATAGTAAGTAATCATTAATCAAGAGCAATAAACAAAGTTCAAATGCAAACTAGATACGTACACACACATGGTGCCATAAAAATTTCCCAGGACCTTATTGGGTAATACAATTTTGAGAAGTTGATTTTGACAGATTTTCTCATATTATCTGAGTTCCATTAACTTAGAAATAATTCATTATTGTGATTGTATTACTCATCTTCCTGTTTCGATAAGTTGTGTGTGAGAAATAATAATATTTATTACTGAAAAATACCATTCATAAACAATCATGTCTTGTCTGGAACCTTTATTATAACTAGTTATTAAATATAAAAGCATAATAGTATTAATTATATCATCATTACTATCAGTACCTAGGCTAATAAGCAAAGCTCGGTGGTTGCAAAATTCTGAAAAACATGTTTCCTCAGAGATGAGACTTAGTTAGATCGATTTTTTGTAAATACCGAATTTGACGAAATTGTTTGGACAGTTTCCGTGATTCTCAAAATGCATAAACAAATATAGGTAGATAGATTAAGGAAGCTACAATTAGTGTTTTGTTGGATGTTATTCCGTCATGTCAGTAAAAAAGTAAACAATCATTAAAAACATCCGCAACACCTTTGAAGCCTAATGGGGTTGAAAACAAACATTCGTTCTCATTTACGTATGGTTGACTATCAAAGTATTTCAAACTGATTAATCTTTTAAATGGCCGGGAATGAAGGGGCTCGTGCGTCGAATATCTCGGAATCAAATTAAAGTTTAGTTTGTGTGGAAAGTGGGTAATCAGGTCGAGGGAAAGCCTTGATCGAAGGCGAACATTGATTTAAGCAAATTGAGAAAAGTAATCAAACTACCGCATATTATAATTAAAAGTAAATCATAATCAGATTACTTCCCCAGAATTTAAATGTTAAGCGTCCATGGCTTTCAGAAAATTTCGTAAATAAAATACTGAAATACATAAAGATGAAAAGTAAGTTTATCCCATAATCGATTTACGATTTTCACAATTTTAGAAACGAATGTCGTCATTTTGCAGAAGTTTACCCTTTACCGCAATTATCAACATGTTGATAACTCAAATGCATGACCGTTGATAACGTGTTAGCGGTAATTAATCAAATGCGGTTTGCAGTTTTACCACAACCACAATTACCAACATGGCAACATTTGATTGCAATCAATGACCCCGTTAAACAATTTTATTGTGCACTAGCATATACCCGCAGCTGCGCTCGCGTAACCCATCAGACGTTTCATGGTTCTAGACTTGTAAAAATCCGGATTTGTTTTAGTGAAATCCTGTGTTTTTTAAATCAATAGCAATTCCCCAAGTACTCATTGGTTACCCCACTTCTCATTTACGTAAATTTTGCGGTAGAAATTCCGGATTACTGTTGAACGAAGGACATTTCTTTAAGAGATAAAGTAATAAACACACAAACTTTCACATCTTCAAACTTTACAAATAAATAAATTCCATGCTTTTTAGTAAGTCGTTTTGTTTGTTGTACACTACTCAGCATTGAAATCTGTGAGCGAACAATCAATCATCCCCTGTTTTCCTATCTTTAGGGTTGTTTTTTTTTCCAAATTTAAATGGGACCACTTTTGGGGTAGGTATACAATTTCTAATAAAAAAAGAATAATCAAAATCGAACTACTCTGTAAAAAGTTATGCGTGATCATGCATTAAAAAAATATAAGAGTCGGATTGAGAATCTCCTCCTTTTTTTTCCGTCGGTTAAAAATCAATGTTGCTAAGCGCAAAACTCTCATGGCTGAAACAATTCGGCAAATTTTTTTCATAGTATCCTTAACTTTTACTGAAGATTTATGGAGATTTTTTTTTATAAATGAAACGGGGGCAAAGCCGCGGGGACCAGCTAGTTTATAATATTATTATGAATTTTGATATTATGATGATTTAGCATACAGTATGATTTTGTTGAATGACGGTCATCGGTATTGATATCGGTGTATGGTTGGAGGTTTTAGAGTTGTGATTGAAACAAAGGTTGCTTTAGACTGACTATATTTGGTGAAAAACAAATAACTCAAAAACTTATGCACTCTAACGGCTATACGAATAGAGTTGCGTTACGTATTTTACGCGCATTTGTTATATTCGAAATGTTTGTCGGCGACTGTTCAAGTATTTGCCTCCTTTCGATTAGTTTTAAGTAACGTACATATCGCTACCAAAGCAATAACGTGGAGCGATACACTAAAACACTAAAAGAGTGGTGGCGTGTCGAAGATCTTCAGATATGAGCCGACGACCCCGAGGATACCCGAAACCATAGTTAAATTGAATATTGACTTTTGCACCAAGCTGCAGCACTTTAATCAAGGAATAGTTAAGCTTTTGAGACGTAGTTCTGCCGTGTCATGCCTATGTCATGTAACTCTAAAAGCATAGTTTTGAGTAAAATCGGTTTAAAGTTTTTTTCGTAATTCGTAGTTTATTTTGAAATCAAGCAGCAAAAATAAAAATCAAAATACTCAAATAGATTTGTGTTAGGCTTATGCATATTATGTAATACCTAGATTATTCGTGTTTTGTATATTATATAAGTTATAGGCTATAAAGGAGTTAGGCATAACAGGTTCACCATACAAAGTCTGTTTTGCGGTGCCCTGTATCTCAAGATACATGACTTAGGCGTAACACGTTAAATATAAATAATTTCTCTCGGTTGTCTACCAGTTTACTTATATAGTCGTAATTATACCATAAGGCTATATAATTATGTACCATGATAAAAACTTTTAGTAAAAGGGATAAATAAAGAAAAAAACACCCCAAAAATAAAAATAAAACAACTGTTTCAATAAGATTGTTCAACATAAATATAGAGATTTACAGTTGTTTTAATTTTATTTTTGGGGTGTTTTTTTCTTTATTTATCCTATTTACTAAAAGTTTTTATCATGGTACATAATTATATAGCCTTATGGTATAATTACGACTATATAAGTAAACTGGTAGACAACCGAGAGAAATATTTATATTTAACGTGTTACGCCTAAGTCATGTATCTTGAGATACAGGGCATCGCAAAACAGACTGTACGGTGAACCTGTTATGCCTAACTCCTTTATAGCCTATAACTTATATAATATACAAAACACGAATAATCTAGGTATTACATAATATGCATAAGCCTAACACAAATCTATTTGAGTATTTTTATTTTTATTTTGCTGCTTGATTTCAAAATAAACTACGAATTAGGAAAAAAACTTTAAACCGATTTTACTCAAAACTATGCTTTTAGAGTTACATGACATAGGCATGACACGGCAGCATAGCAGAAGGCCTGTCGCACCTAAGTCGTGTAACTACTAGATACAGTATATAGCCATATTAGCTGTGGCCAAAACTGAGTTACACGACTATTGAGATAGACTCGTACAAGGAATTGGTAAGCAAAATTAAAAAAAATGTTTTGTTGGTAGGTAAAGACACCCAAAAAAATACGATTCAGACTTGTTACGCATATCTCATGTATCTCAAGTTAACTGACATAGGCATGACACGGCAGAGTTGCTACCGCAGTTGGGCAAAACTGCACTATTCGTTAGCTAGAATGGGTATCGATCATAATACCTACGACTATGACATATTTTATTTGATTTCGCTCTGTTTATCCTATATATCTAATAGGGATAAATAGTTACACCACAAGTGAATGTCGAATTTCGCGCAGTTAAGGGTTTCGTACAAATTATGCGGCAAATACTCAAGAACTAGTACTAGTTATCTTGTGAAACCGAAATAACTGCTACTTTTCGTTCGAAATTGCTTAAATACCTATCTATACTGCTGCTATATTGTCACGTATTCAAAAGCGCCATCTAGCTGTGATCTTCATGATGCTTGATATTTCGCAAACGAATTCCTAAATCGAAAAACAGTTCTCACAAATCTTTTTTGGAAGATTCATCCAGTGATACACCAAACTATGAGATAGACGAAAGAAAGAACCCTATGAACAAGGGATGTAAAATAGGAGAGGCAAAATGACCATTGGCTTAAATTGACTTGAAGTAGATAGAGCCAAATCATGTACTCAACATAGTCAAATAACGCACGTCAAGTTGTCTCTCTTTATACGATGCTCTCAATTTTGTATAGTTCACTTGTACTGTTATAGTAAGTTAATGCTCACTTAGCAATAACGCATGCTGCGGACATTTACCTGTACGGTACTTGCTGATCATATCTGACGAATAATGTGCGAGACATTTATTTACATTTTCATTTAGGTAACACGTTTACTGTTATGGTTGCATTTTCACGTTCATTATATAGGGTATTCCATAAGCAGTTAGACGAACTTAAGGGGGAGATAGATGGGCAGGTCCTGTACCAAAAATATTGACAAATGATTTTGCTTTTGCACTATAAGATAACCCTCCGACCTACCAAGATACCTCTCTCTTTGACAGCTTCTGAAACATTCGTTTTTTCTCCAATACCCAGTTAAAATGCTACACGAATCCTTAAATACGGGAGCTACACAAGCAATTTGCTTTAAGAGAAACGGGAAACTAACCGTGACCGTTGGGTACAACCAAACCTAATATTTCTCAAGAGCAACAAACTTTGAGTATTTCCTGCTGGCTGCCGCTTCGAGGGCTTTTATGATAACTTTATTTGGGGGAACAGACGAAAGACTTCGCTCGTAAATGAGTAGGAATCACTATGATGAATATTAAACATATTTTGCCTTCCCGTACAGCCGCTGGGGGTTGGAATTAAGGGAAACAGGTTAATGAATGTGATGTGAATACTCACACTAAACTTAGGATATACATCTTAACTATTACCAAACAATACTTGAATTATAGGAATATTATACTCGTATGTATGTCACCTATTGTGTTTTGACATGCCTCATCTTCAAAAAACATTAAAAAAACCAATATTTTAATTTTAATATGTAGCGCCATCTTTTGACAAATGTCTGAACTACTTCAACAGATTCGGGGCATTTGCTAGGTCAACAAAGTACTGAATAAAACTGTGTAGGGCATTTAAAAGTTTTATGTCAGTCTCAATGTTAAAAAAAAAAATGACAGGCAGGTACCTATTTTCGAAGTAACGCAACTTAACTGATGATAATTATAACTATTTTTAACATAACTCGAAGTGATTACTATTGTCAATTAACTAATTTTTTTTAATCTTATCTAAAAATCACTAAAATGCTTCATCACTAATACATTATAATCGTGACTGTATCACCTGTAATTACAGTTAATCGATGTCAGTTCACTAAGTTAAAATATTTATTCATTAAACGTCAATGCTTATTATGCACTTTTTTGTCACGCAATAATAAGATTTTCATTAGGTACTCGAGTAATACTTACTAGGTATAAAACGTTTATTCAAATACTTACGTCGTAGAATTTCCTATCCTGTGGAAATTTCCGAAAATTCGCTCTTTTTCTTCTCTTTGTATCATAAATGAACCTGATTGCACAATTTTAGCTTTCTAGCTCCAAGTGTCAGAACGGGGTAGGTAATTAGTCAGCCAATCAGGCAGGCAGCGCTCTTCTTTTTATTTATTAACATTAAACTCTAATTTATTCTTCGTATTCAACAACTTTTGCCTATTTTATCTACATCCATATCATAACTTCCCTACATTATGTCCAGGAACGATTAGCAAATGGCCTACATTAAGAAACCGTATCTGTGGCACGTTGTATTATAATGTTTACTTTGTTACCAATATTGATACCCTAACGTGTGGTTTTATTATAATGATTACATTAGAGTATCACTATCGATACTCTAATTGTTAAGTAAAATGTCACTCGATTCATCTGTTTCGATCTTCAAAGAACAGGAAATAATGTTGCCTGCGTATTTTAATGTGAAAACGTTTATTGTAGAAAACTTATGTGAGGCATTATGCACCAGCCACATAAATAACTATAATGTTGATCGCTTTATACAACATTTTGTAACATTACTGAGCTGAGCCTTTTAGATTCCGAGTAAGTACTTCAATATACTTCAAGAGGTTAAGTTTGTAAGCATGCAAATTGAGGCTGTTCGGGTCAAGGAATTTGGGGCAACACTCCGTTGATATTGCCAGTAAGTACCATCTCGAGACCTGTCAACCGCCAAGTTACAGTTCGGAATTAGTTGAACTACCTTAGTTAGCAGTTAGCGATTGATACAGAAATATTAAACACTAGATTATCTATTTGTCACACAGTTTTGTTCAGAGAAAAGTGATCATTGATCAATATAAATTATGTAGATACATGAACGTTTAGTCGTTAGTACACAGAACACTAGTTTTTTTAGTAACGTTTTCTATACATTAAACCTAGCTAGATCGATTTATCGCCCCCAAAACCCCCTGCATATCAGATTTCATGAAAATCGTTGGAGCCGTTCCCGAGATTCGATTACAGGTATATTATATACAAGTTTTAGATAGATAGATTAAATGTATTAAGATAGATAAATGTTACTTTTTGGTGTTGCTAAAAAACAGTAATTTCAAACTCACGATGTCATACATGACATGTAATACATGACATGCGGGGGTGAAAATCCATTCTACTCTACTACCTACTACTAAATCTAGTTCTAACACTATTGTTAGCAAGGTTGAACACAAAAGGCAAGGATTGTAATACATCGTTAAACTTATATAATAAAATAACATTAATAACTCTCCACGTTATCGTCATCGAGTTTATTTCTGCCCCAAGTAGAACAGCGCAGAGGCAAGTATCAATAAATGTCATTGTAGGTAGTAAAATATTAAGGACTTTTGGTCCGTGCTTAAAGAAATCCCTTGTTTAGTCGTTTATCACTCAAGCCGTACCAAAACACTATTAATTATTGTCAATGTACAAAATTAAAGATAAACCATGTCTTGTAGTTATCTATCGGCACATTTTATCCAATATGGCAGCAAGTTTTTGATTGAGTACTTAATACCTACCTACTTTGGACTAAACATTTTCACGTATGTTTTATCAAGTCTGAACCTTTAAAGAGTGCTACTTTGAAGTGAAAGGTAAAATTATATCAGTAACAAAGTGAAGTCTCACTAAAACTTCAATCAAAGTTCAAAAGGTAGCCTCGCGGCAATGTCAGAGGGGACTGTTACACAATTCGCTTGTATGAAACAGAGCTTGAGACCCTAAGAATCTCGGTCAAAATGGAATTACCCAATTTGTGTGTGATTGGGCATGTTATTTTTAATAGGGGATGTTTTTCAGTTGGTCTGCTAGCGAATAAAATGTAGGCGCGTTGGCCGTAAGCCGCGCGGGCTGACAGGGGCGTGAATAAGCGCCCGGATTCCACCGCTATGCCCCTAAGCCTCTGGAACGAATAAAAATTCCTCGCGTACATCCTTTCTATCAAAAGGGATGAAACTAGACTCTGTTTCTATTAAACTAATGTTGTGAGCCATGGCTGCGATAAATATTGCGATGAAAATATATATATATGACTAGATTCAAAGAGGCCGAGTTGAATTAATATACAGTGCCTACCAGCGTATTAGGTTTGCCACACCTAGATGGGTTTAATGTCATTGCAAGTACCTAATCGTAACATGACCCATGAGACTTAAATTCTGTTGGTGAAACAGTCATTAGTCATTATTGATATTAATTATGGTGGGCTTGCGCGGAGCAAGGTAAACTATGAAACTTCGAGTTAACTTCTCCATTCTAGGGTAAAGAAGTGTCAATATATATATGGAACGGCCATCCTTAACTTAGTTATTTTTAACCCTGGACTAGTGCGACTCTTAAAGATTTCAAGTACTCTTAGAACGCCATTGGGGTTTGTCTTGCTGTCTCCCTTACTCGGTCGATTCAAGTATCAAACTCATAATAGTATATGTGATACAGAAAGACATGCCTGAATGGCATTCTAAGAGCTCACGGACTGTACGGTTGGTTTTTGTATTCAGACAAAAACAATTTCAGCTGACAATAAGAAATAAAACAAGTACACACGCAGGACAGGTTTTATTATTTAATATTCTATTGGAACAAAAACCCATTACTATAATAGAGGAACAAAAATTCATAGTAAATAAATCGTGCTAGGTGTACATTAATCAACCTATCGAGTCAATATTGGAACTCATAGCACTCACACAAGGTCGACAGATCGTTATCGGAATAAAACCATGAGGTAATTATCTTTAACATTGACTAGACAGCTTTACTGAATTTCAATTACAGAAATTCGTACAGTTAGCGCATACATTTTAAATGTTTAGGCAATTATGCTATCCGGTGCTCATAGTTAATTACTTAATTTCACTTGAAACGTGTGACAATTAGTCTAAATATTATTTGAATACAAATTGCCTACTGATGGTAGATTAATACAGAATTTTATTCAACTAGTAGCTTTGGTTCGATATTATTTTTTTGCTTAGTCACTTGTGTCGAGTGATAATTAAAATTAAGCTTGTACCTGTTAGTGTAGATAGTATATCCACGTAGTGGTTTCTCTTCGAGAATATCACGAGTAATAAAAATGACAATTCGTTAAGTACTGTCTGTTTTACTAACTTAGCAGTCAGTTAGAGGCGCACGGTCGGTGTGAGAGCCATGTCATTTAACTGTTCAAATTCCTTTTCCTACAAGTATAATCGCTGCACGACGTCAATAAAGTTTTATGACACTCTAAAATTTCGGTAATTTCGTATAGCGACCATGTTTATAGGCACCTTTGTTGTGGGGATCTCCCATTTCCTGCATAGGGCAACCCTGGTGGCCTACCAAAATAAGGATTACAATAACCATTGATCAAGACATGCAATGGTCAAGACACGTACGAGTAAGACATTAAATTTTATATCCGTATTTTATTGAGTGGCGATGCGGCTAGCAACCCATCACTATTTTGATTTCCCTTTACAGCTATACGCCCTTAATCATGCTAAACGTGGCCTTAAGGTTTTGTTACCTTAGTCTCTGTCTACCCCGTAAGGGATAAAGACGTGATATATGTATGTATGTATGTATTGAGTGGCCGTTGGTTTTTCGATATGCTTACCCTCCAAAACGCATGACTTTTCCAACTTGATCTTCGCAACCTTTATTAGCAAGCTGAGCGATGAGAGAACTGTTGTGTGTTTGTCAATTGTATTTCTCTTGTTTATTGTGCACAATAAAGAGTTAACATACATACATACTGTTCCTACCAAGTTTGAATACAAGTTGTTCTGAACCTTTTTTATGTAGGACTGACCAGTGATTGACCCCTTTGTCAACTGATGGAGAGTTGAATTTTCAGACAAACGTTTTTTTTCGCAGGGATGGGAGGGCAGGACAGAAACCGGTGCAGACGGCGCAGAGCCACCGCCGCCCGCGCACGCTGCATTAGACGCCGTCTGGCAGCCTGTTGCTGGGACCAGGTAAGCTTTAACCACAAAATATAGATAATATCTATACCATTATATTATAATGGCTACTATCTGCACCCTGGTAAGTGCTTGCTTGCTACGATGATAGCTTGTGATATCAAATAAAGAAATAAAAATTTAATTATTAATGTTACTTTTATTTTTTTGTGAATTGTATCTGTTTCTTTATATTTGTACAACAAAGAATTTACTTACTAGTTTCATCAAATGTTGTCGCTAATTTACGATCAGTCATATTTAAAGACTTCCCGTCCCTGAGTGCGGCAGTTAGTAATTCTGGCATTTGCCCTGCTTTTTTAATACATTATGAAATACGCCATAAAGTTTAGAAAAAGTATTTGCCTTAATCTCGCGTTTGGGTCTGTAGTTAATAGTAAGTAAATGCCTTCAGGTTTAAATGCCTATCTCGACTACGTTCCCGCCATGCCGACGCGATGTTGTAAATATTTTCTAGATGCCGGCATAATGAATGGCCTAATAAGAATAATACAAGACCAGACAGATGCCATGAATAATGGGGTATCTTGGGGAAATCTCTTTGTATACGCGACTTCTATTTCATTATTTACTACATTTCGACATGCATAATGATTCCAAACAATTGTAATGAATTATTTAAACAGTGAAGACTTATTTCAACTGCGAATATAGAATATTCGGTGCAAAGTAATGAACTGTCAAATAATCAATTTGGTAATCTTAATAATTAGGGAAAAGCCGCGTCTCGGATCCTCTGCGTTAGCAAAATTGACGGATTTATGACAAGAAACATAATTAAACCTGTGGTGGAGTATAGCAAGGTACAAGTCATTTTGATCCATGAACGCGCCTCTATACATCGTTTTCCGACATTCATGGCTTTACCCACTAAATGATTGAGATTTTACATCACTACCCAGTTAAATGGTTTAAAAAAATTGTCGTGAGACGATGTTGAAAAATGTTAAAACCTTAACGGTGTCTCTTTTCGAACAAGAAAACTACGAACTGATGAGATCAGCATCTTTTTGGGGTGAAACGGGGCCCGCAGGGATCTAGTTATAGCAATTTTATGTCCTCATTAAAAAGTAAAATGATTTGGCAAGGGAAACTCGAGACGTAGCTGACAAGGCATAAATTACAGACAAAGTTATATTCCGTTTATTGCTGTATTTGGATTAATAGACGCTCTAATCCTTTATGGTAATTAGGAACTGACACAGATATTTCTATAGCGATTGGCAACTGATCAACCGTTTTGTTAATAGGACTTTCAGGAATTATAAATTATTTGGGTTACGATGTTTGGTGAACACAAATCTCTATCACGGAAGAGACAGATTTTTCATTTCACCCTTCGCTTCCTTCCAATTCTTCTTACCGAAATGACTTAGAAGCTACATTACAAAATGAAGAAAAAAGGAATACGCAGAGAATAAAATATTCTAGTTGTAAAGGTGCATTCAGATCCAACGAACAAACGCACGTTCTATGTGCGATTTGTCAAGTTTTTTTGGTGTAAATGAAGAAGATTTTCTTTAAATAATTCACGTGCTTTGGCTCCTGTGTTTTATGATTTAATGGATTCATTTATTTTACCTCTTAAGCCCTTATCCTTAATTTTTATAATATCCTAAAATACTAAAATCCCAAGAGTCCCTTCATTGTTATTTGAGCCACTCGGATTTCGTTTAAAATGAAAGAACAATACCAAGATTGGCGTCTACAAAATACTGTTACGAGGCATGAACACACCTTAAAAGGAGAAAATAAGCTGTTAGGGGGGAATGTCAAATGTTGCAGAAGATTCTGGTATTGATTCAGAGAGAACAACAAAAGCTGGGGGGTGAGAAAACTAAGCGTTCAGCCTCCGACGGCTTAGACAGATGGAGGTAGAGGATGATTGGAAGAGAAAAGTCCGTACCTACTGTTGTCCAGAAAGATCTTTCGTGTCTCAGGGTTGAGGGCGGGCGAGAGGTGACCCAAAATCACAAGACATGGCGTACTTTAGGTGACTGCGTTCAGCTAGTTAATAAGTAACTAAGCCTAACAACATGTGTACATATCTAAACCAGAAAGACCGTTCAAGGATTTTGAGCACAATAGTTTTACCCTCAATTTGCGACAAGGATACTTTGAATTTGTACAGTTTAGAACTTTTTGCTTTTAGGCCTTGCTTGTAGAAAATTTTGCTTTTAAGCCAAAATTCGAAGGGGTTCGATGAAACGACCACTACGCGCGATCTTCCCATAACGACATGAAAATACTCCCGGAGAGACCATTACTCGCAGCTGCCCCTAAAAGAACATTTCCCATTTATTTCTATTTATTGATGGTTCGGACTTTACCTCCTTTTAGTCCATTGCTCACATTGAAAAGCAATAGTTTGCCCCAAATTGCATTGTGTTTGCAGAAAAAGTAAATTATAATTTTTCCTACAACCATTTTAAGTTGTGTTTGTACAAATTACTTAATTCTTAATTGTTTTCTCCCGTGAAATGCACTTTTAAACCGACCGCTTGTGAACTTTTTTGTGACGTGACATGGTACCATACGAAAGAGTTTGCGACGGTTCTTAATTTCAACGTCGTATAATAATTTCCGTGGAAATTGTAGAGCGGTAACGAATCCAGCAGTGCTAAAGCTACTGAATAGTTTTTTGCATGTCTAGCTAGTTTTTAATTTCGCTCAAAGTTTATGTGTGTAGCACAGGCACAGATTGTTACACTTGAGAACTCGAATGGTAAATAATTTTCACTGCAAAAGTTCTAGAAAGGCTCTACCTGACTTCGCCAAACGGAAGTGGACTACATTATAAAGTCGTTTCGGGCGGAGTTACGGTTGTACTTTATGGTTATAACATAAAGAAACTTGGCATTTAAGGATTTTGTTAACATCTCGACAGTTATAATTAGACCACTTAATTACGTTGTCTCCGAAAAGTTTCATCTTTATTATTATTATTTTAGCTAAGATTGTTTTATATAAATAGTTTGTTAAAAGCGGTGTAGTGCTCATGTTTTAGAATATTTTAGAGAAAACCACAATAGTATTTTACCTAGTTTGCTATGAATTATGTTCTTCTTCTTCAACTACTTCGAGGAAAGCGGAAGACGAGGTTACTTTCATGTTATTGGATCATTAAAATGACATCAGTTTACGAAGTACGAAGACAAAATCTTTTTTATTTACAACTTTCGTGATTCAGTCTTGTGGAAAATATAAGAGGATCACAAGGGGATCATTATCTTTAGGGTAACGATGCAATATTTTTTCGCATCAGGTGTTTTGGGATGCCCAAAAATAGTTGGATGCTTCATTGCTTGTTCCATGTCGTCTTATGTATATTTTTGTTACCAGAGTCCAACAACAAACAGTAGGTTCTGAATGGGGTCACAAGTAAATATTTAAACACGATAAAAATGTTTTTTTTTTTAGTTCCTCTTTCATCCATTATTTGTCTTGTACACTCTTTATACACACATACATGATGATGATATTATGATAATTGCAAGTATGACTTAAGTTACAAATAAATCTGTTTTTGGCCAAGTGAACATAGGTTTAATTTGGGAGCGGATCAGAATACATAAAGTTTAAAATGTATAATGGGTTAAAATAGATAATGGTTCAAAATATATAACGCAATTTTCTGTAAAACTATTAGCTAAATGAACTTTTTTGATATCGTAATCTATAGATTAGTTTAGGTTAGGTTAGGTTTGTTTTATAACAATCCTGTTAATTTGTAACTTTCTGAGAAAATCGCATTATATATTATAAACCATTATGTATTTTAACCCATTATACATTTTAAACTTTATGTATTTTAATACGTACCCGTTTCATTTTTATTATGTCCATTGCGACATACGTACATACCTACGTTGTAATTGTGTCAATATTTTTATTGTTAGAGTCGAATACTTAAGGTACAATTATGAATTCAATAGTCATTTACTGTATTAGGTACATAAGTGTAAGAGATTCAGTAAATGTCAGCATGATATAGCGAGAAAGTCTATGTTTTTAATAATTCGTTGAAGTCTGGTGATGTTGGGTAAAATTTAATTTAATTACAAAAATAACTGAGACCTTTATTAAAATACGTAGGTACTTAAAGTGTTATCTTTCTTTAAACCGGACGCCGAATGTAACTCTAACAAGTGTACTTTCAACGTTGAGATGTGGTCATTAGGAAAGGTAGGGTCGGGTCCGGGCAGGTAATTAGAGAAGATTTGTGTTTGAAGGTCTAGTTTCAACATACAAATATTTTAAAACAAATGCATGTATGTATGTATAACTCTTTATAGTACATAAAACACAAGAAAAAGATGAATACAGGACAACACACATGCACGCGGCGAACTTATCCCTAAAAGGGATCTCTTCCAGTTAACATTTGAACGATTGACAGGACATAAGTATTAAGCAAGAGTAAAGAAAGAAAGAAAGAAGACATTTATTCCTTTTAGCAAGACACACAAATATAAGACAATATACAACATTTTATAGAAAATAAACAAGAAAAAAAAAGAAAAAAAAAAGACATGAAAAATAGATCATCAGCGTTGTGTGTATCTTCGCAAAAGTGAAACGCTCGCACACTAATAATAATAATAATAAAATTAATAATAGTGATAATGATAATGAAATTGTTTGTATTCCACTGCAATCTTGTTTTTTGTGCTACACCAGTCCACGTTTTATCCTGACCTTATACACCCAAATACAAATTTCGAAGTTCGAATCGTGCCGTCTCGTTCACAGTAAAAATATTTATAGCTTCAGAGTATAAGAGCCGGATGGTACGTACTTCAAATTTCGGATGGGAGTAGACGCTTTGCAGAGTAGGGTTTTGTAGGTGTCGCAGGCGGATTGTACAAACCGCCATTATACAAAATGCCTAGCCGTTTTGATCGTTTTGCAATGCGGCGGTTCAACGATTAGCCGGATTGAATGCAGCTGAATGAAAATCCGCCGGTATGTATTCGGCGCCATATGTTCTTCAACACGGCTAGCCGTAATTTAATACAGCGAGTCATTAGCCGCCGCTCTGACAGTTTTTAGTTCAGCCGACGGAGCTCCGATTCGCTTCGCTCCTATTTCCGCTCAGTTTGACAGACCTATCAACTAAAAAATCCATCTTTATTTCTTACTAGCTGTTGCCCGCAACTTCGTCTGCATAGAATTCGTTTATCGCTATCCCGCAAGAATTTCGCAATTTCCCGGGATAAAAAGTAGCCTATGTGTTATTCCAGACTATAATCTATGTAGGTATGTTCCAAATTTCATCCAGATCTGTCCAGCCGTTCTGGCGTGAAAGAGTAACAAACATCCAAACATCCAACTCACAAAATTTCACATTTATAATATTAGTAGGAAGTAGGATAGCTGATGCCCGCAACTTTGTCTGCATAGAATTCGTTTATCGCTGTCCCCCAGGAATGTCGCAATTTTCCGGGATAAAAAGTAGCCTAAGTGTTATTCCAGACTATAATTTATGAATGTTCCGAATTTCATCTAGATCTGTCCAGCCGTTCTGGCGTGAAAGAGTAACAAATATCCAAACATTCATGCTCACAAACTTTCACATTTATAATATTAGTAGGATTTGGTGATAGTAGGACGATGCTGCTAAACGTAGGCCGCCTTATTGGAGAATGACAGTCTGGCTAATCGTTGAACCGCCGCATTGCAAAACGGCCCTGTCATTCAAACGTTTGAATTTTTTGAAACGTTTGAGCCGCCGTATCACAAAATGCCTATGCGGCTCACTACAATCCGCCTGTGACATAGGCTCTAGGTTGACTCGCCATCTACGTTTAGGGCTGTCACTGGTTGGATGACCTGCGCTAAAGTTGAAACCCATTTTAACTTGGCAGTCTCACACACCCACGCCAACAAAACCAGGTTTGAAGCACAGCAATAATTTTAAAAGTAAATTTAATTTATCGTTTAAAGTTGTAGACTCCACTCATAAGCCCTTAAGAGTTTTAAGCGAGATGCATTTAATAAAACTATTAAAACTGTCGGCTGGTCGGCCGGTTGGCTCGCTGCCAGAAACTTGGTGCTCGGATATATTGTGTTCGTTATTTACCACTTACAGCTGGAAATTTTAAAAAAATATATGCAATCATCTATCTATTTATATAGTTATATAAAAATGAATTGATGTTCGTTTATCTCGCTAAAACTCGAGAATAGCTGGGCGGATTTGAAAAAAAAAAACGTCCAAGCGCGAGTCAGACTCACGCACGAAGGGTTTCGTACCATTATCTATAAAAACCGCAAAAAAATCATGTCTGTTGTATGGGAGCCCCCTTAAATATTAATTTTATTCTGTTTTTAGTTGTTATAGCGGCCACAGAAATACATCATATGTAAAAATGTTAACTGTCTAGCTATCACGGCTATTACGGAGATACAGACGGACAGACGGACGGACAGGGAAGTCTTAGTAATAGGGTCCCGTTTTTACCCTTTGGGTATGGAACCCTAAAAAGAACAGATTATATTATTTTAAATGACAATAATTCTACAAAATACACACAATAGAAACTTAATCCACTAGGCAACTGCAACCCAAGCTTTTTAAGACGAGGTCTATGCTCAACAGTTTTAAGCTCAAGTAATGACTTACTTACTTAAATAATGACGTACTTTCACGTACCTACAAGAATAATGTAACATACCTATGTAAAACTTTACAAATTTGTATCCAAAATCTATTAATACAAGAATAAACTTATTTAAGTACCGCAAAACTCGCGTACTGCTTCGTTATAATTGAAGACGAATGACAGTGAAAAAGCCCTGTTAAAGAAAGTAAAAATATAACTTTTTGGTACAATAATAATATGAAGAGGCCACTAAGCTTTCTCCCCTTTCATCTCTCCCATTTGAGTTTCTTATCCGGCTCATAATGTCTTATGTGTTGCCTGTCAAATGAATCCGAGTTTTATATATTGAGTTAGATTTGAGAGGGAACGAATAAAATCACGTAATCAAATAGAAGCCGTAGGTATACAAAGATACATCAAATAGTGATGTATTATTATTATGTTGCTACTAGCTGTTGCCCGCGACTCCATCTACGAAGAATTTTTCCGGGACAAAAAGTAGCCTATGTTTTAATCTAGGGTACCAGCCTATCTCCTTTACAAATTTGATCCAAATCCGTTCAGTCGTCAGCGTGAAGGAGGAGCAAACTTTGGCATTAATAATACATATTAGTAAGATACAGTGAAATTATGCAGCTCACGCATTGAACAACGTTGCATTCACATAAAGCGTTAATTAACCACGTGCATTGCGCTACGCATTTGGAATGCACTGTACCTATATTGAATTAACTCCCACGCTGTAACTTGATTATACAATCGTGAAACTCGATGTAGCTGATTGACGTCCTTGTGAACGTACGACAATACGCAACGAAAAGGGTGGAAAGTGTTTTTCTTTTGGTGTTTCGCAAAAGCAATTGCCAGGGCGAGTTGAAAGGCTTCGATGAGTATCATCAGCCAACTGAGAGTCCTCGACGCGCACGGCACAGGGCCCTTCTCTGTGAACTTTAACATGTATGCTATTGACGCTGGTAAATCTTTGTTCTAAACATTTTTGTCAAGTCTTGGCAAAGTTAACGTCGTTTCCATTACTTTTTGATGGCTGAAGTTTGACAGTTTCGTGTTGTGATGGAAGTTCAAAAGATCTTTTCCCTGGCAAGTTCCCGCCTTGCGCCATATTTCAGTGTTTTTACTAAAACATTTTAATGTAACAAATAACAATTTTGAACTTATAAAGTTGCGAGAGCTTCTTTATGGTCCGCGCTTTTCTCGTTATCGGTCACAATGCGGGATTGCCGAAGAAAGTACATGTTCAGGGAAAATACTGTGTCACGGAGTGACCAGATGTGGAGAGGGAAGAAATTTAGATTAGTAAAGGTAAATATAAAGATTAAGATTAAGGCACCTGAAACAAGGTATAGAACAACTTAATATAAAAATACAGTAATTTATGAAAACAGTTAACCCAATAAATATAAAACTTACGAATAGTGCCTTTGGAAACAATGAAGAACAATTATGATGATAGAAATTGAACTGATAGAAAATCACAGCACAGGATAAGATCGGTTATTTAATAATAATGCACTGCACAATCCTAGTACTTTAAATGACCGAATAAGTGGGTATGATGTTATTTTAAAAATTTACAGTGAATAGATAGGTATGGATTATGCCAGATCTCATTCAGTAATGACATAGAGTCATGAAAGATCGAACAAGACGATCGATAAGAATTCTAAATTTTGAATTTGAAATAGAGAAAAACATGAAACTGAGGACGGAGGATGAAAACAGATATTACACTGAATGGTAATGATATTTTAATGAAGATGTCGTTTAACTGTTTAGATCTGTTAGTTCGATAATATTTCGTCTCAAATTCAATTGATATACTAGAAGAAACAAAATGCTTTCTCTGCGCTTTGTCTGCATTAAGTGAAAACATGCACAATAATCCGCCATTGTTCAAAACTTTGATTGTTTCAATTTTATCACGAAATCGCCGAATCGCTTTCAGCTTTATTCAGATTTAAATAGGAATGGAATAAATTTAATCGTTTAATCTGGTTTATGCGTTAATAGCATGTTGTGGAATTCCGAATGGGATATAAATTCGCAGCGAGCCTGCAGGGGACGCTGAATGCATATCAATTTGGTGCTAGCCAACCACGCTCAAATACTATACAATATTATTATACTGTAACTCTATGTGCGTCTGTGCGATGCACAATACCTGTAAATAGACCAAGCGGAATTAGGTAATGAACGGTGTAATAACATCCGCGTTTGTCTCTCCTGGCTAAGTCCACTTTGGTGTATTCTCCGAGAATGACCCTTACGAAATGCTTTTTTTTTTTTTTTTTTGCTTTTGCCTATGGCAGCTACCTCAAGGAAATCCGTGAAGCTCGGGAAAATACTACCAATTTGTTAGCAAAGTCATCAAATATTACCAGATTCAATATCGCTTTCTTAGCATTTTCACAAGTATTAGAAGAATCGCATTTCGCAAGGGACATTCACGGACACAGGTCTGGTGAGAACTTATTTGATTGTCTATGATTGTTTCATTATTACGAAAATAATTGCGAACGATCAATTATAGCAGTATGTATACATTAATAATGTTTGCTCTCTTTCAAGTAGCCTCAAATAAGAACATACATTACCTTACATTTCATTAATAATGAAATGGATAAATTAAGTTAAATAAATTAATACAACTGAATAGCCACTACACTGAAAGAACCAAGAGGTTGATTTTGAACGTGTTGGCCATATAGGATATTATAGTCAAAGAACCTGACTGCGAAGCTTGAGGTCTTATGCGCATGACGTGTAAAAATATATTTTTTGGACTATGGATGTTTAATATGCATTTAAGTATTATATTTATCTACATACGTGTAGTACCTCTGTTTATCCATTGCCTATCAACCATACTGCAAAGCTTTTAGTTTAGGAATAGGTCATTTAATATCAGATTTTTTTTTATTCATAAATAGAAAATAATGACACTGTTCCAGTGCGGGTAGAGGCGGTAGAACTCATCAACTTTCACGAGAGGCTGTATATTGTGCCCGCATCCATTGTACCAGCAGACGAGCTGCTTCATCCGTATCTATTGTGCGAAACATCAGAGACATGCAGAGCATTTCACACATGCTACCGTGCAGTCCTAAACACAGTATAATTGAACAGTATGCCATCTCAAAAATTATAACCTTGCCACACTATACTTACAAATACTGCTTTTACCTACACGCAACGTGCTGTGTGCATAATATATAAGCTGCCTTATTTCTTCGATTGCAGTTAAATACACAAAAATATCCATTACTATTCATGCTCGAAAGTTACTCTCAAGGTTTACAATTTTGTCTCACATTATAAGCGTTGAAACTCATACACCTATTATGTACATATCGTAAAAGCGTATATAATTTTATTGTGTTCAGTGTAGAGTAACTATAAACGTAATTCAACAGCCTGGAGCGAAAGCTGACTCTCGAACGTCGAGTTAAATAAATAATACAGTTACGCGAACCTGCTTGTGCCGTAAAATAGTTCCTAAGTTTAATTGTTTACAATTGTATCTTAGTTGAAAGCTGTAAGTTTTGGATATTAACATTATTTATTATCACTTAATTCCTGACGTTTAGTGAGCAAAATGATAAAATAATGGCTTGAACTACAAAAGAGGTACCTATGAAGTTTTTCACGACATGACTCATGGCTTATGCAGTATATTATTCAGTATCAGTTAGCACTTATAGGTGCTTTTTCATCGGACTTAATGTGTTACAGTAAAATGCACAAGATAACCTTGAAATAGTTTATTATAAATACGAGTATAACGTAAACCGATATCGTGCATGCAAGAAGTTTTGTTCCATGAGTTACCATTGAAACGTAAACATTGTGTTCACGTATTAGGTATATATATTACTTACAAGAGCTACACAACTGTTAAAACAACTTCTATTTTACCTACTTACAGTTTGTGAAGAACATATAAATAAACCTATTTACACAAGTTTTATCGAAATTGCCAAGTTACAAATTATTCTCATAGAATATTATAAGGCATATAAATATTACATTTACTTGAAGATTTATTTTGTATAAAATCACTGTAATCTCACTAGTAGTTAAAGGCAACGCGTGTCTACTCTATGTCTATCTTTTACCGGTCCGCTTTGAAAAGGTTTGCTTTCACAGGTATCCATGCGTGCCATATGTTGGCCAAATGTGTAGGAATTTAATTAGTGTCTCTGAGTTTACGTGAATTAAACTTCTTGATGAAGGCTTTGCTTATGTTAGCCGTTGACGAGAAATTGCCGGTGCTCCTCTGCGTGGAAATTAATAACGCCGTGCAAACTTTCACGCTCCGCGGTATTTCATTTGGCGAATTTGCCTTGTCAGATTCTGGCCGGATTGATGACTCTCGTTGATAACTGACGATATTTTATGTTTCAATTCGCAGAAAAATCCTGAAAATTGTTGATTTAGGGCTACCGCGATAACTTTATCAGGGGTATTGATCGATGTGCGTTTCAGAGGAACGATTTTAGTTGCGCCCTTCCGAAATGAAGATCATAAACGCATTTGCATTGTTTGATGGATCTTTATGTTTTAACGCAGCATTAAGTGAAGTATAATACTCGTAAATCCTTCTGAAATTAGATTTTATATGGTTAAATTGGACAGAACATAAGTATGTATTAATTAATTTCTCTGAAGTTATGTACTTAAATAATCGTAATCCAGGAAGGGATTTTCGTCAGGAGTGTTAAAATTAAGGTCGGCAATTTATGTGTATCGTGAGAAATGTGTAGTAGACTTAAGTGCCTAAAGATTGTAGCCTTGCTCAGTTACAAAGCTTAAGCGGACAATTTGTAAAAATTCAAGCATGCTAAAAAAATAGGTTTTGGAAGAAGTAAAATTGGTAGTTATCACATGAAATATTAGGTACTTACCTTTTTTGTCAATTGTTGAATTTCTTCTTCTGTGGTATCAAATTTGGAGATGGAAATAATTAGCCATAAGAAAAACCTGATTAAAGCCTAAATTATGTAAGTAATGTAATGTAAAAAAGCATGTATTAAGATGTACATGTAAACAATAGAATTGCATTTTAATTTACTTTTAGGACAATTTTTCACAGTACCTAAGTGGAAATAAATCCTAAGAGATATTGTAAAGCCACCAATGACATGAGAGGCTTCCGCCCAAGAGTAAACCATACATATTATAATAATGATCCGATTTCCTTAACTTTCTGGAAATAACAGCTACTTCCTTATTTAGTCACCTACCTGAAACTTTGCCTCGATTTGTCTCGATTCCAATTTCTACGGTTTCATCGGGAGCCATTATCGTAAACTAAGCAGAATCGCGCGAGCATGTTTCCCTCGAGGCACGGCTCTGCTACCCTCTCGTTACAGGAGACTACATGCCTTTGTACTTTGCCACTAAACGATCGGGGAATACGAGAGCTCCCACCATATTGCAGGAAGGATCATAAGGATAATAACAAATGATTATTATGACACGCTTCTGGCCTACTGAAAAATGAGAGGTCGGAACCCTACACGGTTTAGTGCAATACCAAAGTGCTCTAGCTGCGCTGGCACTATTAAATATTGACAGACCCTTCCCGATACCACGCGACCCAGATTGCATTGGTTTAAGTATGAATAGCGAACCCTCGCTTGCTTTGCGAAATAATCGGGGGAAAATCACTTTGTAGTTTCGTGGGAAATACCCATGCACGTCTGGTAAGCTTGGATAAGGATTTGTTTATTTTAACTTTAACCCTTTTTTGAAACTTATACATAAACATGTTATACCTACTTACTTATTATAACGTAAACAGCATAATCAAGTTAGTTACATAAGTGTAATTGTTTAAGGTCATACGAGTTATACATAAGGTTATACATAAACATGTTATACCTACTTACTTATTATAACGTAAACAGCATAATCAAGTTAGTTACATAAGTGTAATTGTTTAAGGTCATACGAGTTTAGAATTACCTAATACTCCGGAGCTAGATTAATTATTGTTGATGAAATTACAACTTTTAAGCCTTTTAGCTTTTAAATAATATTCGCTCATACATTACTCCCCCGTTACGGTGCTCCTTGACTCAACTTGATTTCATAACACGATTTAATATACAATGAGGTTGACGCGGTACGTATTTCAAGTCGGCAAAGGCAATGGCGTGTTAATCCTGTTAAACAACTTACAGTGATTTAAACATTAAATTTTAAATACCTACTTTGTTTACTTTGTCGTTGTCATTGTGTTGACAAAGCTTGAATTAGAAATGTATAACAGGCAAATTTAAGCGTTTTATAAATTTTGTTTTGATAGAACTTTTTAATAAATGACACTATGTTTTAGTTTTAAATGTGGTTTCAACGTATTTTTAACTAACTGTAACTTTAGTTTTGAAACAACTATTTCACCGTAGCTATTACTACCTAGTAAATCAATAATTGTTCACGTACTTGCATACATCAATCATCATCAAGTGTAGGTACAGTATGCACAAGGTACCTACGGTAAACCTTTACAGCATCGGCTAGTACCTTTATACTAGCCGCACCCTGCAAGACGTAGATTGTCGTCCGCATTGTCTGTGCTCTGAATAGGAAATGACTTGGGCAGATCCGTCATGATTTATAAGTGGAGAGGCAGATGAGGCTTGTTTGCGAGTTCTCGCACGAAGAACTTGAAACTCGTTTGGAACTGTCACTTCCAGGTTATTTAGCACTCCTCACAGTATTCCGCACGCGTGGGATAGTTTGAAACCACGTGGTGTCAATTTATTACTTTCATTAGGGCCGTAATCCGAGGAGTTCGTGTAATTTGCGTTGCTGTTTTTAATAAGAGTTGTTCAAAATAAACATGGCTCCCGCCTGGTTCTCGTTGAACTATTCGACTTGCTTTGTGCGAAATTAGTAGATAGTGTTCCATAACTTGCAGTGATTTAGTAGCTAGGAAATTATCATCAGGTGTTATCCACGCTGGTTTGTTATTGAAGTAATAAAAAAACTTGCTATTAAGGCACATAGCAAAGGTATCTTGCTTTGCGTGGAACGGAAGCTCATCCATCAAGCGGCAATAGCCGCCTGTTCACACTTCCGCGCGAGGAATGTTGTCATTGCCTGTTATTAGGTACGTTAGAGTTCCTGTTAAATGGGAACATCTCTTCCAAAAGATCGATTTCGCAAAATTACTTACCTAATCACTCGAATTAAATGCTATTGGGTTAAATATCTTTAATCTTTTGCCTTAAAAATTGCACGTGGAACTAAAAAAAAAAAGTTTTATTTTTAAAGCACCGAACTCTTAAAACGTGAGTCCGGCTCGCACTGCGTCAGTTTTTATTTAAGGAAGCTTCTTTTAGCCTTTTAAAAAAAAAATATCAAACATCATCTAGGGAATGCGCGAAAATTTTAGGAATCATGTTATAGGCGATGTGGCTAGCAACCCATCACTATTTTGATTCCCTTTTCCATCCATACACCCACAATAATGCTAAACGTGGTCTTTAGGTCTTGTTACCTTGAGCTCTGTCTACCCCGTAAGGAATAACGACGTGATTTTATGTATGTATGTACAAAATATTAAAAGCAAAAGTAATAAAATACTATAAAATTAATAAACCAAAGTATTTCTACATAGGTTTTATCCAATTATTCGGTATTCCTTTCAAGTCGTCACTGTATCTGAAACCGTTTCTTTCTTAGTGTATATTTTCCAGGTATATTTTCCTCTTTGTTTATAGAAATAATTGCGATAAAATATCCGTTTGAAGGACGTAGTTAAAAATGGACGTTGAATTTATTATTCGTACATTTGAACAGGTAGGGAATGAAGCTGGTATTAACTTATTAGAGGCGAACAGAAATGGCAGAACATTTAGACTATTATTCAATACAACGCAGAAAGCTTTTGTTTCCGTTTACAGATCGCTTTCAGGCAGTTGTAGTTTCATCAAAACAACGGACCGGCACAAATTCGCTAAATGCAAAATTAATTCCTTTCTGACATGCGGGCTGAATCTGGAACGGTCGAAATAATTATCCACAGATATAATTCTGCATTGGGTAACTTGCTTTACTGTTAAACACAATTTTGCTTTTCTACTCCTGTAATTTTATCTGTATAAATTGTATAATTTTACGAAGCATTCCATAAAGGAACTCCTTTTAGTCTCTTCTTTTTCTAAGCCGTTTCATTCCTAAGAGATTGTTTGAAATCATAATCAGATGAAGAAATAAATAAGCAGAGGCTACACGACATGAACTTAAATATAATATAGGTAAGACCTTTTTTAAACAAATGTAATATTAAAATCCTCTTCATTTTCCTGTCGTT
The DNA here is from genome assembly GCA_949127965.1 of Pandemis corylana. NCBI lineage: Eukaryota > Metazoa > Arthropoda > Insecta > Lepidoptera > Tortricidae > Pandemis > Pandemis corylana. The sequence goes on along the minus strand of OX421857.1, from coordinate 9,050,451 downwards.
GCAGGTCCGCTTGCTAAACTAGCGGCAAAAGAAACCCTTATTACGTGGTTCCGTCCTTTCATATCGCGCGACTGCAAGCATCATAGCTTACCACATAACAAAATGAGATTTTACAGTCGGGTGCCTTTAATAACCGAGACTACCCGGAGAGGAAAAGTATTTTATCAAAGAGGGAAAAAGGAAGATTCACGTGCAAAAAATTATACTTTGCCACGGATTTAAATTTTATTTCTTCTTCTAAATGCAAAATGTTTGGGTCCGTTTTCCTTAAGATATGTTTACTTGATAATTTTGAAAAGTACACTGGAGGTAGTAGGTATAGGTTTCGATTTTATATATTATTCTACTAGCTGTTGCCCGCGGCTTCGCTCCCGTTTTTTTTTTTTCTAAAATTCAATATGAAAAATAGATGTTGGCCGATTCTCAGACCTACTGAATACGCATATAAAATTTGGTAAGAATCGGTCAAGCCGTTTCGGAGGAGTATGGCAACTAAAACTGTGACACGAGAATTTTATATATTAGATTTGTCAAACTTTTGGTTTGATAACAGAGCCATCAAGGAGACTAAACCAAACCAATACCCATGTAGGTATAAAGTGTATCTAATGTTTGCTTATTCGGACACATTCAACTTAATACTGTCCAATTATGTTCTTTAACCGTAAATTTGTGGATAATTTTTCTTAAGAACCCATTTTCACAATTTTTCTTGTAGCTCTCTGATTTTAAAATAGACGACATTTTACCGCCTGTTGCTTCGGAGACGAACTGATTTTTCCATTTGCGCCGCTTCGACCTAGATGGAAAAAGGCGGCACTGGGAGTCTTAATTTCCGTTAGCATGCTGGACTGAGTTATTGGGGAAAGTATTAAATTATTCTTCAACTCAAGAGTCAAGTCTGTAGTTGCAGTAATATTGAATTGCATTCACAACGTTACCACATTGATATACGGCATGCATGGGAAAAAAACATAGGGGTCGTTTCTGAGCGCACACTTAAAAAACCCGACTCACAAATACGACATTGTGTGTCCAGTGTAAGTTTTTGACATGAAAAAAGTATCGTTCGCGTAAACGTCTCAATTACTATGGAAAAATTGGCAATACCACTTGCGGATCGAAACGGCAACAAACTGTTCCCATTGTATTTGACATTTTAACGCAAACGTGATCGAGACGTATTTTGCTGTCGAAAATTTGCACTAGTTTCTGTACTCTTAGGTACAATGAATAATATTTGATTATTTTAACAAATAGATGCACCTGCAAGGAACCAGTGATATTAGAATCTATTTAGTGCCTAGGATAGAGTTATCAATAACGGTACCTAGTCCATACTTGATGTTTCACGCAAGGCTTTTTATATATTTCTTGATCCTTAAATCATGTTAAGATCGTGTTGCAGAAGGATTTTCCCGGTAGATATCTTTTATTGGACCCGTGTCAAGACGCGATCTGGGACATCACCCTATCAATTATACACGCCAGCATTGATCGATGGAAGCTTAATATCGATAAGGTTTTATGTGACGGTGTATAGGCCATGCGATTATGTTCTCAAGGTTAACGAACATCTATGTATTCTTAAGTCGAAGGTATAATTTACGAATACTGATTTATTTGTAACCACTTCAAAACTGCCACTTAAATAGGAACTTAGCTAAGTTGAATTCTGATTCGATTGTAATATTTTTGTGAAGTAGGTGCTGTGTTATATTGGTTAATTGACGGGGATACCTAAACTTTGCGATATTAATTACTCAAGTCATGAAATTACCCATCGGAGCTAACAAAGCACCAGAAATTACCTGGTAGTTACACACCTGCACCCATCAAAAAGTTATTACGACTATCTATGAAACTTGTAATAAAATAACAACTTTTGTAATTATTTATAATCCAAGGACTTAATTCAAACCTTACATAATATTTCTAGTTAATATGTACAATAATCAACTTGTTAGAACATGTAGAAGTATGTTTATTTGATCGGATGTAGCAATAATTCGGTTCTACGACCAATTTCGATAATACATTTATCAACACAATATCTATTCAGTGAACTGTGAACGCACGAGCCTTTCATCGCCCGCGTCTTATTTGTGCTCATATGAGCACCTATTTGATCATTGGTTACGGAAATTTCTGTGTAATATTAAAGCAAACTTTGTGATCTGTATTGTTTCATGGGATTGAAAGATAATCGGAAGAGCTAACCCTTATGGTGTAAAGTTCCCATATTTCTATAATATCTTATTTTTTAAGCGTTTCATTCTTGTTTAAATTTACACTATTTTCGTTAGGTGCCCTCTAGCAGACATAGTTTTGATTGTCCAAAACTCATTTATATAACATGTAAAACAATACAGCCCTTTTTATTCCGAATTTACTACATTTTTTCTTTCATTACATAATATGTTGTCGTCACTTTTTGTTTGTTTTTTTTTCAATAAAATCGCGTAATTCGACGTGCCTCTTGGCATAGGCCTCCTCCAGTAGAATTGGAGGTCACATAACATGTACTGCAGAATATTTTTGTCGACTGATCATTTGGCATAAACATTTACTTACTTGGCACAGTTATAAGATTGCATGCCATAATACTTAATTCGCAGAATTTTAAAAAACAGAATAGTTACTGTTATTGCCAACTTTCATTCTGAAAATTTTCAAATAGCAGAATAACGCCGTCTTTCTTAAACTTTACTTAAATTAAACAGCGGTATTTGATTTGCCATTAATTTATCATGACACTAGCTTCTGCCCGCGACTTCGTCTGCGTAAAATTATACATAAAAACCTTCCTCTTGAATCACTCTATCTATTAAAAAAAACCGCATTAAAATCCGTTGTGTAGTTTTGAAGATATAAGCATACATAGGGACATAGGGACAGAGAAAGCGACTTTGTTTTATACTATGTAGTGATGTATACAGTTCGACAGAGCTTAAAATTCTGAACAAAACTGTATATTTAAGTCATTTTCGGTATTTTCTCCTTTACGCCAATTGACCCTAAAGGTATCGATGTAGCATACAGTTACAATGAGAAATCTTTTGAATATATTGCATGTGAATCATCAATATCATCACAGAAAATCAATTTTATAAAGTAAATTTATGACGGTAGCTTTTCAACCGAATAAAAGGATTCCCAAATGTGTATTAGATGCGAAGCGGTTTAGGTAACCGTAGGGAGGGAGCATGTGTGTGCACGCGTTCAATCTAGCTGTGGTATCGACTCTTAAATCAATTTTTCGCCAATATGGTAACGCGGCAACGTCGCCAGCTCGACATAGCGTCTCCAATAAAACCCTCATCTGTGAAACGTCTGCGAGAGCGAGTGACGATGCGATTCAATATGCGGATACGTGCTTGATTAAAACATGAGTCTAAGTCGTGGCGGCATTTTGTATAGTACCTATGAATATCTAAGTGCGTTATTGAAAGTATTTACGTGCTTAGGACAGAATTGTACATAATCATAATGTTCTGCGGTAATATTAGGTGAATGACGTAATAAACTGCAGATTTGGCAATAAAACGTAATAAGGATAGTTTTTGTAAAGCCACAGATGAGTAACAATGAGAGTTTAAAACGTAATGTGACAACGTACAGACTTATTTGTATTGTTTATGTCTTGCTGGTACAATATAACAACACCGGCTGTTCGAAAATGTGCCGGTAAAACTATTGTTAAACTAGCTGTTGCCCGCGACTTCGTCCGCGTGTGTTTTTTGTGATACTTTACGGCTTTTCTCGAAATCAAAATTATTGTTATTATGACTATTAACTTCGTCACGTGAACCACTGAAAGTGTGTACGAAAATATACTTTTAGAATTACGTCATGAAAATAATAAATTTGTGACACGGAATCTTGAAAAAAAAAACAGGTGTAAGCTGGTTAATGACTCATCACATTTCGCACCCTTCGTGGAAGAAAGATACGTAAGTCCTATTAAGGTTCTACAGGAGTTACGTCTTTCTTCCACGAAGGGTGCGATTTATTTATACCTTATTTTACAAAATAGTTTAATCGATAGTTTTGTTTATAGTTTATTTATTCAAAAAAAGCTAAGTACAGTTTTAGTTAGGTACCTACATCACTATTAATTTCGCCCAACTATGACGCTTATTGGCGAATACTGCGCTCACTTTAACGATATTTGTACCCTGATTAATTTAATAAAATAAATCTATTCTAATCAAATAATACATAAATGTTTACCTGTTTTTACCTTACGACTAACAATTCATTTACTAATCCGTTTTAATTAATATTTTGCGACTCAAATTTTTCTAGCAGAAGCTTTTTGTGTTAGCAGAAGCTTTTTATGTTCGTAGCGCACACGTAAACGCGCTTTTTGATTTTGCTTTTTTTAGGCACAGGTACTAAGAGCATACAGCCAAGCGTTTCACGCCGCCCTCATAATAATATCAGGTTTTCAAATAAGAATGCGTTCGAAAACCGAACGCGTTGTGAATAATGGCGCCATAAATAAAAACAAAGTAACCGGTATTGCATATTGAACTTTAGGTGTTAGGTAAAGAACACAATTTAGGACGCCAATTTAGGTTGATTTAGGTTTGACAAAAATGTCTTCGTTGAAAAAATACCTCTGCAGAATGTAATATTTTATTAATGTTTTTTCACTATTGACACACTTTTCCGGCTTTATGTCTTATGTAAATGCGTATCTATCTATTTTCTTCGTAGCATTATTTTATTTTTAATTATTACCAACTACTTATACCGAGGAAAGCTGATTTTCTTGAGTTCCGCTATTTTGTGCGTAATTACCTCAAAAATCAAATTAAAAAAAAACTGAGAATTTATATTTACCTGTATTAAATTGGAAGTATTATGTAGCAATTTTAAAAGGTTACACTTCATTGGTTTTTATTGTATAGGTGTATGAAGTTAATTAATTTTAGACACAAAACCCACTTTTTTGCGTCTCTGGATAAGATTTAAAAAAAATGCTAAAACAGGTATTTCTTTATTTTTATAATTAAGTATTTATTCTGAGTTTCATGATTCTAGAACAATCTAATTTTCTTTTTTCATACAAACTTTAACCCCCCTTTTCCAAAATTTTCCGAAATTTCTATAGCCTAGATCCTATCCTGAATTTATTAAAATAGATCTGTGAACATTTCAACAATATCCGTTCAGTAGTTTTTACGTGATGCTCAGTCAAACAAACAAACAAACAAAAATTTTAAAAATGGTTTTAATATGTTCAGTTACCGATTTTAAGTCATCCTGGTCGGTTTTTTTTTAAATCTTCAATGTACAGATTTTTTGGTCTCAACGATTTTTTTATTATATGTATAGAGTCGTTTTGCGAGCTGTATTCAGCGAAGTCGCGCGTGGACTACCGATGCGAAAAGATGTCTCAAAATATGAAATTAAAGCTAAACTTGTTATTTTCTTCCTTTTCAGATTCAAATTTTTCGTATATTCGGCTTACGTGGAGGGTCGAACGACGGACGCGGTGCGCGTGATTGCGGCGACGAAAACACGCGGTGCAGACGCCGTCGTCTGCCGCCTGTGGCTGCTCGATAACCGGACTATTACTGTCAAAGCCAGGGTCAAGGTAGGTTTCACAAATTACTAGATTACACTCTTAGCCGATGCTACTCAACATCAATTAGGTAATAGAGTAAATATATATGCCTACTAATTTGTTTGAAAAAAATAATCCACCGTTTCAACGATCGCTGCAAACGGCTTAAGCTAAACCATGTCCTGCAACGTCTGCATGACGAGAGAGCTGGGCAAGCAGATGTTACCTGTTAAGGCATGTTTTATAGGAGTATTATTTGGTGGCATCGTTTGATTACTGTCACACCAGCCATGAACTATTACCGTAACAAAACAGAACACACGATTGTTTTTGCATGAGCTGCTTAATTTTTTTCTGGTCTAATAATTAATAAAATACTCTAATTATAACGTAAATAAATGTAGAATACCTAAAACTTATATGACGCTCCTTTAAGACTTACATTAAACAAAATATTAAAATACGAACAGTGGAATTAAGAACCTCCTACTTTTTCTGAAACGAACTCTTATTTTCTGAATTCTCTAGCCCATCCGTGAGAACTGGAACCTGAAGTACAGCGCGTCGTACGTGCTGTGCAGCCTGCGCAACACGGGCGTGCGCGCGCAAGAGACGGCGGGCGCGGTGGTGGCCGTGCTGGCCGAGAACAGCGCGCACCGCGCCCCCACCAACCTGCTGCCCGTGCTCGACACGCTGCCCAAGACCGGCATAGAGGTAAACTGGAGTCTACAACATGACGGATCTTTTAAAAACTAAGGTTAAAATTGAATGAGGAAGTCGTCAAGAGCCAGGCTTAGAATTTCGTCTGATTCACATAACATTTATTTGAATCAGCCTCATAACAGGCTACAGATTTTTCAAACGTATGTACGTCTAAATTGAACCGCCACTAACATCCCCTTATTCTTGGCATCTTCCATTAGTGCAGTAACCCTGTTGAAGACTGTTTTGTGGTATCTCAATTTCAGGAAAACCTCCACGTGTGCGTTAAGCCGTTCCATTACTCTTACGCTCGTGATGATTGGTTGGTGGAGTGGTTCGAGTTGAACCGGCTGTTGGGTGCGAGCCACTTCTACATGTACAACGAGTCGCTCAGCGCACAGGTAGCCTGTGTGCTGGAGCGTTACCGCCGGGAAGGACTCGTCACTCTACTACAGTGGAAGCTGCCACTCGTGTCTAAGGTGGAGATAAGGTATACAGACAGATAAAATACCTGTTCTCAATAGTAGACGTATAATATGACCTCGTATACGGACATAATGATCAGCAGACTGGATATCGACGTTTTATGGAAAGTCTGTGTTCATCACTCGCACTTAAAACTTTCGGTCGTCCGTATGTAGATAGGTACATTATATACATATGCAAAAATATCTGTTTGCTGGCATTTAAGCTTGGCTTCTCATCGAGCGAGATATTAGTCTATTGCATGGGTTTTTTGGTGTAGTTTGGAACCAGTAGTCAAGATAAACTCCAACTATTTCCAGGACGGAGGGCCAGTTTGCAGCGTTCAACGACTGCCTGTACCGATCGATGTCTTCAGCTGGTTGGCTGCTGGTCATTGACGTTGATGAAGTGGTTTTACCTCGACGAGAGCGGACGCTACCTGCCCTGCTGACAGCTCTTAGAGCCTCCTATAACCCTCCCTCTAGAGCCCCTTCGGCGTTCTTGTTTAGAAATGCCTTCTTTTATTTAAGATGGGAGGTGAGTTAGAAACAGCAGTATAGATTTATTTTAACTATCACAAACCAAAACTGCTCATGGTGCTCTTATTCCTTAACATTGTGATTCAGGATGACGCGGAAGCGCCGGCGCCGTTGCTGACCGCGCGCAAGACGCGTCGCTGGGCCGCGCCGCATGCGATCAAGAACCGCAGCAAATACGCGCTGCGGCCGAGCGACGCTGTCGAGCTCGGCAACCACTTTATATGGGAGCTCGCACCTGGCGCCAGCGCCGCTGGGGTGCCCACTGATCGTGCTCTGCTACACCACTATCGGGTGAGTATTATGTTGCCACCTAGTTGCCCCAAGCGGTCAACCATTCGAGAGACCTACTTTGTGGATGCCAATTTACGATGCTTAAGATATTAAAATGGCACGTGTCCGTTATCTCACTCCATGTACAAAGCTATTCGGAAAGCAGGTTAGATACGGCGGATGCTTGCGGGATGCTTATCTGATTATTTTGCTGTGTGTACGAATAACATTCAATATCTAAAGGCAGTGCGGTATAGTATTGTATATTTATTGTGTGTTTCAGATGGCTTGCGAGTTTGGCGGCATGCAATGCATCATGGTGCCCTCGACGATTGATCGCACGGCGCACCGTTGGGCCGAAGATCTCATGCAGCGCGTTACAGCAGAGAAACAGCAACTCGCAAGAACTTGTCCAGCATAGGAAGCTGATGCGGCGCTGATACAGGACCTGGTTAGCATCGGAAGCAATTTAACGCTGTGAAACTGCGATGAAGAGCGAAAAGAAAGGGCCAGTATTGTGTAAACATAAGTTAAATGTTGCTGCAATGGGAGAACCTATCCTACAAAAGTGTAACAATCGCCCCGCTAAGGCAAAATGGCTCTGGTGTGCGTAATAAATGACACTATAATATCAAAGTTAGTACATATGACATTCAAATACATAAGGTACCTACCAAAACGAGGGTCAATCTTGCGATGATGTCTTGAACTAGGTCTGATATTTGTGTGTTCGTTTGTTAAGTATGAACTTGTGAGCTCATAAATACTGTGTCGAGCTCCTGTAACAATGGGCTCATGTTGGCAATATTACAGAATAGTAAATCTAAATATACTATTGGATTTTGAAACTTCTACGTGAGATCGTGATTTCATCTGTTTCAGTGTCACAAAAAACAAGGCCAAATCGTTGTATGTGAAGATAAAAGAAAGAATACCTACAAGTATGTGAGCGAATCATGATAAAAATAATTAGTTAGGTGAATGACTTGATATTCTAGTCGTTCTTATGTAAATTGTACGTTTTACCGTCGTTAGTAATATTAGTAGGTAAACCGTTAAAATGGTCGTATAACCCATTTTGGTAGTTGTTCTACTGGGCTTAATAAAATTAGGTCGAATAAAAATACAACTTGTACAAAATCAAGGCACGTCGATCAAGAGTGATTATTAAGCTGTGTATTTATTAATTATTTTGACAGTTGATTATGCCAGCCGAAAACTTAAGGCCTCATAGATTTACTGCGCCCCAAATTATTTCATTCATAATAAAATTAAATCATGTTATAAGCTTTATAATTAATGAGGACCAGTGTTATGATATGTAGTCGAATCATTTTATTAATGAGTCAAAGTACAACAGCTTACGTTAAGTAATACATTTTTATAACTGTTTTAATGAAAGATTACGTCAGAACGAGTGACATTATAATTTTTGATATTCAACAATTTGTTATTTTTGTATTTTGAATAAAAGCTGCTTGATAGTTTTATTGACATTTGCAGCAATGTTAGTATTTTTATCTTTTATGTTTATTATTAAGAAGTAGTCATATTGCTTTTAATGAAATTATGCCATTCCTATAGTTGTGTTCTGGATACACGCACGAATACGGGTTCAAAATATCCCCACTAAGACTCATTGTCAGTTTCATAATGTGTTTTTGAACATTTTTGTTTGGTTGTATTATGTATGAGTGTATATGTATAAATATATTAGATTTTGCTGTAATGGTATGAATGAATGTTGCCAAGCTACAAAAAACTGGTCAAGTTCAAGCTGGCTCCGCGGGTTCCTTGACACTGCGTACCTATACTTAAAACTTAAAGATCTAGCAAAAAAAAAAACAAACTTCTTGTATGTCATTTTCTTAGCTTTATTTTATATTTGTTTGTCGTTATGTCGTTACAATTTTAAGTACATAAGAATTACAGTTTCGACACCATGATTAAGTACATTCGGTTCTATCCGCGCGCAAACGTTGCTAATTGCCTAATTATTATGTTTTCAGATATTTACTTTTGTTACTCTATTTACCAATACCTACTACATATAAGTCTCCTGCATTTAAACATTTTATAATAATGAGTGTTGTGATGTAGTTGCGTTTACATGATCTTCGATTAAATTAGCTGTATTTAGTTTAGGTAAATGTAAATAATAAAGAAGTATTTCCGTCTTGTAAATATTGTAAGTATTTAAACGTCAAAAGATACGTGCGCGCACCATTGAATGCTCTCATTACATAATATAATCTTAAAATCAAAACGCATAGTATTTTACGTCATGAGTAAGCTCGCCGAGGAGGGGAATTATTCCATTATTATTATAATTATTTATTGAGTACTCAAAAAATTTGCTCAATATAATTGAATGGAATGCGATGTTGTTACAAACGAAGTGAAGTAAACTAACAAAAAGTGTCATTTTTAAACGATTCTTTGTCGCCACAAAACTGACACGACATTTGTCTGGAAAATTGAGGTTTTTTTTTGATAAGTTGAAAAAACATTAATTTTACACTTTGAATTGAAAATACATTTATGCATTACTTACCTTATCGTTGCACATACAGGTACCCTTGCTTCAAAAATAAAATGTAATTTATATGACAATCATTCAGTTATTAGCCTCTTTATGTCATACTTTAATTTAATACTAAATAAAGCCAACTAACTATCAAACAAATGGTTTGTGGATTTTGTATGTCTGTAATTCAATTTCGTGTTAATTGCTGAACTGATTTAAATACTTTTTTACATATAGACCGGCCACGTGTCAGAGATGGACTTGGTTAGGATACTTTTTTCCATGGAAAATTGGAAATTTCCTGTGGGAAATTGATTATTATGTTCAGGTCGTTGGTTTACAACAATTTTTTTATGATTATAAGGAAAACTTTAGAAATAGTTGCGTTGATACTGCTGTCACATTAAATCATTATTATTTATTATTATGTTATTTGACGTATCTGAGCGCAGGTTTTATAATTACATATTTACTGCAAACTAATTTGCGGGCAAAAAGTAGCACAACATTAATAAATAATCAATGGATATTTGATCCGTCTTGTTTTATGTAAATGTTACTTAAGGTTTGCTTCTCGTATTGCTAAAACTTTTTTAAAGAAGTCATAAATATTTGCTACTAAAGTAGAGCACGGGAATGTGTGATCATCATATTTTTGATGTAAAATGCATGGATGTGACAAACATTTCAAAAAATCAGGACTATTTTATATGTTTTCTATAGGGAGCTACTCTTTATTATCGTACTTCAAAATTATTATTTAATGACACTTGTAAATAAATAAATACAAACTGCAAATCTTAGTCGTGTCGGCTACAGTTAATGTTAAATTAAGGTTGCTGTTTCAGGGTTTGCAGTATTATTATCTATAGGTAATACAATGAAACCTATTTACGAATCCAAGCAAGCCTTTAGATAAATTATCAATAAGTTTTGCTCAGATCTCATTCTTCTGGGCAATGGTTGTATTGTTAAAACATATCAACATCATAATTATTTAAAACGAATTCGTTATGCATAAATTATTTAAGTATGCTTCGAATCAGTTTATTCTCTTTACCTACCACTATTTTATTCATAATGTGTTTTACCAGACAAAAAAAGGTTCCTTCTCAATGCGATTGTATGCTTTTTTGCGTCTGTGAGCAGGTTTTGTTAATTCTTTTTTAAAATGTCTGTATGTAATAAAGTGTATCTACGGGTACGTATTAAAATACATAAAGTTTGAAATGCATAATGAGTTAAAATACATAATGGTTCAAAATATATAATGCGATTTTCTCAGGAAATGGCATATTAATAGGATTGTTAAAAAATAAACCTAACCTAACCTAAACCAGTCACACTTACACTATCAAATAACTTCATCTAGCTAATAGTTTTACAGAAAATACCATTATATATTTTAAACCATTATGTATTTTAACCCATTATACATTTTAAACTTTATATATTTTGATCCGCACCCGTATCTACACGTCGCACTGGAAAGGCCAATGATTATTTTAAAAAGTGCTTGCCTACTCCATTTTTCCTGACCTTTCTTTGCACATTACGAATGTAGACGTAATCCTATTAATAAGCTTATTTGTAGAAGATTACCAAAGGATGCAATGTACCTATAACTAACATGCATTCATGAATAAAGTCTTATTTAATTACTTCAATTATAAATTACCTGTGTGTTATACATTGCTGGCCGATGTCAGATGTTAAAAAATATAACACTGCAAGAGTTATTCACATAATTCCTTTTTCATGTTCCTATGAATCATAGCCTACGCCCAGTTTCAATATTTGATTGTATTCCATTTAAACACTGTGTTTTGTATTTAATATCCAAGCTGTTCATTGATTATTCTAAATTTAATTTTCGATTAGTAACATTTCGAAGCTAAATGGCGTTTGATGGACCTTCAGCGTCAAATATATCGAAGGTGTCCAAAATTTACTCAGCGGCAAAAGATGTAGCCAATGTATGCAATATAGGTAATTTTGTATGACATACAATACATTGTATTGGGCCGAATTTCGTGCCACTGAGGACATTAGTCGCTGTGATGTATCTGACTCTGTCTGGCGTCAAACGATATGTACTTAATTTAATGGCAAGAAGATATTCTGTGTCTATATTTTTATCTGTGATGTCTATTTTAGAGAAGGGTTGTATTCGATTCAAAGATTAACGGATTAGTTAGTCGAATATTTATAAAGGTCTTTTTTAATAAAGAAGAATACTGACTTAGCTTTTGTATTACTTATTCACCATAATGTAAATATGTAGTGTAACAAAATATTATTGAGTGATTCGAAACATTGGCATCATTAAATCCGGATGGACATTCGTCAAAACAAAGATCCAACGAATCGGGAACTAATCAAAAGTGTAGGGTATACATATAATTTGTAAAGGTGTTTTTTTTTTTATTGGTTGAAATATGGCTATGATTGTGTGAGTGCCGTGTTTATATCTTTAATACGGGTTACGACCCACCATACCCCTGGCACTACCCCTGGGGGTAGGGTGGGACTGAGCCATACTAGCGTAGTGCGTAAGCTACGGGTATTAGGTAGGCAAATCACCCAGGAATAGGAGCCGTCGATTTTTTTTTAAATTTTCCAATACCATCACTACTATGGTGGTATGGTTCAGTCCCACCCTACCCCCGGGGATGGTGAGTCTGAAGGGTACAATACGCCCATGCAAAGCCGGGGCGAGTCACTAGTTAACAATAACTTTTTCACACCACCTGCTCGACAATGGCTAATTATTTATCATGTAAACCTTACTCAAAGTAAGTCATTATAGCCCTTGGCTTTAGCCGGGTAGTAATATTGTACTGGATTTCATTATAACCCGTAGGTTAGTAATATGATTCTCACTTCTCATAGTTCTTATTCCTATACTGTTAAAGTCCAATTTCGTAAAAATCGCACGGCTCCGAAAATCGAGACGGCCACGCCACGGCAAGCGGCGTTCGATTTTCGAACGAATGAAACAAATTTCAAATAAAACAAAAGCTGCCAGCCAGTGTTTGCCGACGCTGTAACATTACACGCATAGAACTGCTAAGATTCCAAAATAAAAATATTGCTGTATCATTACACAACTGGACTAATTTCTCAAACATAAATTTTTACTTTTAATTTATGTTTGAGAAATTAGTTAATTTTTGTTTTACTGTTGTTTTAATTAAATTCTTTTTCTAGTTACCTTGGTTTTTATTATCTCGCAAAAGGTGAGAAAAGTAGAGTATACTCCTCGGAGATAAAACTGTATATGTCTTGGGTGCGCTTAAATGCTTCGCTCCACTCAGGACTCAATCTTAATTCCCTCGCTACGCTCAGGAATTAACTCATAACCCCCTCGCTACGCTCGGGAGTTAAATCTAGAGTCCTTTGCTGCGCTCAGCCTTCAATATCGCGCCCGTGACATAATACAGTGCTTTATCCCCTCGGTGTACAATCTACTATTAACCGACAATTTTGTCGAAAATTTGTCAGAAAAACTTATGAAATATACTTTGAAATTGTTGGTTACGGTATAGTTACGGTTAAAGTAATTCAGTGCAATACATACTAAGAAGAGCGACATCTGGCGATTTCTTTGACAGCAGCTTCTTTTAAACTGAACAGCGTCATCTCTCTTGTTTGTGGATTATATAGTTAAAAACACATAGTTACTCCTTAATTCAGGGGAGGAAGTACGATAGTCATGTCATATTCCGACAGAGGTCTCTTTAAAAGCAAGTTCACATATTAACAAGGTACTAGTGACATCTCTGGACAACTTCTTGAAACGAAATTAACCGAAGCTACGTTGGTACTATTACTTATTCTGTGCCGAAGCTCACTGAAAACGAACTGGAGTAGTGACTTGCCCTTTCCCTTTTCGTATTCGCTCCGATAGTGGTCGCGAGCATAGCTGTCGTGCTTAGAATGCCACTGTTCTAGAAATTGCCCGAGTTAGGTGGTACTAAAATTACGTGCGGTATAATAATTCTTATGTGCAAGTTTGCCCAAAGTACTTACTTACTATGACGAAAGTGGCGTGTCGGTGACCACTTTTAAAAATAATTGTCGTCGGCAGTGTCAAAAAATCCATAAAATGCACACTAGATGGCAGCATTTGTCTGTTGGAGAATAAATTTATGTAAACCAGACTTTTAAAATTTATGGCACTTTCCACCTATTTTTAGGGTTCCGTACCTCAAAACGAAAAAGGAAGCCTTAAAAGACCAATTCGTTGTCCGTCAATCTATCTGTCATTCATGCAGTCATTACAAAAGGTGTTTCCATACAAATTGCCGTGATATGAAAACCAGGGGTACTTTTAGATGTCTTAGAAATTTGAAACTTGGTAAGCTCTTAGGTATATGGCACAACCAATATAAATATGACCCCACGCCATTTTGCTTGGGAGCAGGGCTCTGGTAACTCTGAATTTTCATTTTTTTTTTGCCAAATTTGTATGAAACCCTCGGTGCGCGAGTTCGGCTAGATGGATTTAGTAATACAATGTATTTTAAAGAACCTATCGGTAAGAGGTAATTTTTAGTGATAGTTTAAGAAACCATTGCCTGATAAGAAAATATGGCCGATTTCATTTTGATTACAAATAATACTAACATGGTCACGTCAAATCCGGTTGTCTTTATCTGGGGCCCGATTTTTGAAAGCACATCACTGGAAAGTACCGCTCGTAAGTGGTATAAATCAGCTTATATCTCCAAAACTACAGCTCTAATCAAAGTTTTGATTAGCTCACAAGATTAATGAGATCTGTGATTGTCTACTCTACTATGCTACTCGTATTTCAAATTCAGCTCAATTTTTCACCACTTTTGAGTGGTATTTTCACACACATGTGCTTTCAAAAATCGGGTCCCTGGTATAAAACATAGGCATGTGAGGGAGGCACTGATTTCGATGTGATCATTTAATGAAATAGTAATGAAAATGACAACCACCGTATACCAATAAGAAGAGGTCTCTTTTTCAGACGTAAAAAGTTCTTCACAACAAAATTATAGTACCACGTGTTTATTATAAACCTTACAAAATGCTTTGTCATAGTTTCCGATTTCACGTAGCAACATTATTCTTTTAAAATGTGACCTAACACGGCTAACAAGACCCTTGTTAACCTGACCTTCGTGCTCCATATTTGTGGAGTTGTAATTTATAATTAACCCTGGAGCAGCCACTTAAGTTTCAGCGATACTACAAATCACTGAGATAAGGGGCGGGCTGCGTGAAAGCCACTATGTCTGCGGACCCACGTATGACTAATGCGCCCAATTAACTGGAGGACCGGACGGGTCGACGCTCCCCTGTTTACTTTTTCACCAACTTGGATTATATACAAACAGCGCTCGCTGCCAAAGCTGTTTGCAGCTGAACTATCCAAACATTTGATCAGGCCAAGATTTGATGCTAAATGCTCGAACACTAAAAGCAGCTCGGTTTTATTGTGGTCGACGTTTTTCACCATTTTTCATCCGATAAAAGTACGCGCTATGAACAAACCATGACGAAACTAAACTGTACGTACGTAGACATAATTTCAAAATTTTATAGGTGTGTATGTAAACTCTTTTTTGCACAAAAAATAAACAAACACCACAACAGCCAACAGAAAGAAGAACAAAGGCGATGTTATCTCTAAATAGGTATATCTTCCAGCTAACCAAATTTTGAAAGGACAAGTTTCAAAAATTGGTAAGCGGTCATACAACCATAGATTACGTGAATATCACGACTTGTATTAAAACCCAACGTGCCGACTCTGTACCACTTACTATGACGCCACAGCTGATATTTAGTGACGAGAAATCCAAACTGATTCAAAAAACCGATGCCACGCCTCGTTACGATTGAAACAACAAAATTGGAGCCGCCGCCCTTTAAAATGTCTTCGTAGTTTCAAAATGTATGGAACAAACCTCGACGCTTGGGCTCGGACACGCAAAGTTGATACATTTGCGTAACCTATGGTATATGATGTCTGTGGTCATATTCCGATCATAAATCTTTTCTAAAGCAAGTAAACAAACTTAATTTGATTGCATGACTAATGTAATTAATTTGAAGTTGAATTATTTATAAACAAATCAAGATGTCTCAGCTTTGATTTAGGGAAATGAACAGCCGGAGTACAGTCGCCGGCGCCCCATGTAAAGTAAGCCCCGGCGCTGACGAGCGAACTTCGCCCGCTGAAGTAGCAATAATAAATACACTCTAATTTAACTTCGCAACAAATGAAGGCAATTAGGTTGAACATAACAGTTTTATTTATCTAGTGGCAAGCTCTGCGGAGATTTGTACGTCTAATTTGTGTGCTGTTTGTAGTAGATGATGGCTACCTCTTGAATGTTAATGGCTTGCCACAAAAAACTGAAATAAAATGATAATGTCTAAAAAATTTAACCGAGTTGAGAACCTTATTTTTTAAGTCGGTTAAAAATGACAGTCTTCTAAGATCTGACAATGAGTTAAACGAGAGTCAAGCACAGTTGTCTAAGTTTTTCTAGTAACACGACGTTGTTTGCTTATTGAATAGGTACCTACATACTTAATTATCTACCCGTATTAAGACTTTTAGAAGCTGAAAAGTGTTTCGGTTGCCCAGATTTGAACCTGCATCTATTGACTCACCGTGACGTAATGCTTTACCAATTGAATACCATAGTGCTCCGGGTCAACCCTTGAAAATAACTTGATAGCTTGTATATACCATTAATAGATTGTGGTATCATCTAGACTATAACAAGCACCAACTTCTATGTTCCAAATTACATTGAAAACACACTAGAAATGTAGGTACTTATATAGTCGACCAAATAAAGTATACTTTAATAATTTTAATGATCGAAAAAAAGGCTGATTATCAAATGAAAATCAAGTAAAAACAGCCGTTGATGTTTGTCTGTGATATTGAACTTCAGGATGGCAAAGAAATTCCTTGGTCAATTATACCAGGCTTGTTTTTTCATTTTTTTTTCAAAAGCTAAAAGAGTACATGTATGTGGATTCAAATACCGGCAAGCGCACCCTAGACAAATTCGCGCAAAATTGGAGTGCAAATTATAATAATAATAATAATAATATAGCCTTTTTATTCCGAATTCGCTACAATTTCATTTTTTTTTTGTTGTTGTGGTTGTTTTATTATTAAATTGTCGCGTAATTCGGCGTGCCTCATGGCATAGTGCAAATATGTCTCATCAAATAAAGTATAAACGTCGTTAAATGACAAACTTTAACAAAGAAATGGACGCCTTTGAAGATTCGACGTTAGAATAAAATCTTATTCTTAAAATAGAACCATTGTCGAGATCTGTTTCTCAGTTCCGTACCTATCGTTTCCTAGCGACGAAACAAAATTACCTGGCTGCGGTACAAACGACCGAGAGCTCCCTCGAAACACGCAAAAATTAATATGTAACGTACTTTTCTTGGCGAGTGAAAATAAAGGGCGGAGTTATAACGAGAGAGAATTGTAACAACCGACGGGAGCAATAAGCGGGCGAGTTGCGGCTGGTAACGTTCATGAAACTTTGACCATAACGGAGGCCTTGTACGATTAAAGTAATATCCTCCTCTAGACAAGTTCGTAGTGCACCCGTTCCCGCTGCGCCAGTAATGTGTACTAGATTCCTCGTAAACTACTTGCAAAGTGTCGCCGCTGAGATACAATGTACAGCGGTCGTACAGCCGCTTTACTTTTTCATGCCACGTCTACCAAGCCGTCCGCACCGGAATAAACGTTACTTACCAGTTATAGCATTCAAGCTGTTTATTTATAATACGGTGCAGGCATGCTATGAGCTCGAAATCAACTAACTCAATTAAAAATACTGTAATGCTGTAAAATATCGCCAGTATCGCCACGTTGAAAATTGTGCGCACTGCAAGTAAATGAACAAACTTGTATTTATGTACATACTTGAGTAACTACTCGATGATTGTAATAAAGAAACATGACGGTTTGTTAAACCATTAATTTTCCTATCGGAAAACTCTAAAGCCTTACTTCTCACCGCCAATTTCTGTAACGCAGTCAAATAAAGCAACATGAAACAATTAAATGTTTTAATGAGATTTTGTAAACAACTTGGAGTACCGGCAGCTACCGTCATTTACACGCGTGTGTTCTACGTAAAATATCAGAGCAATTTGACAACACGAGCAGTTTCATTCAAACGCTCAAACATGCGGAACGGGTAAAATGTTGCCAATAAAAAAGGTCAAACGGATAGCCTCAGGCCCGATTTTCAATATCTCACGACAGTCGCAGGTAGAGGGTGTTTTTTTAGGTGAAACCTGTCGAATACATCCTCATTTTGTTCATCAATCGCATCTTTCTTCAGCTAGCACGTGGGGGTATTCCAGCAGCAAGAGTGTGCCAGGTGATTGCTCTACATTCAATCTGTTTATTACACGTGTTCAATATTATTGTTTTGTTTTGAATCGAGGGAAAATATGCTAGGATACTACATGCTCTGGGAGCGGGCCAAATAAGCTGCATGGTTTGGTAAAAACTTAGCTGTTAAAGAAAATTAAGTTCTTTTTGTATTTGCATCTGTAATACCAGGCAATGCGCTGTCTGCTATCGAAGTCCAGCATGCGCCGTTTCCGCCTGCATTCGACTTGGATTTGGCAATAACCATCTCATTGTCGATCGAACGGTCTCTTGGAGCGCTGGATAGCTGTCGGTTGCATGGCCGGGACGATATGTAGATGGCCCTCCATGTAGATTTTACTATGAATGCAATGAGATTTGAAGCCATTTCACCATCTAATCGTCATCGACTTTATGTAAAACCGTTGAAATGTACGAATAAGTTTTGTAAAATAAGTACACGGAACGAAATGACAAGCGATATCAATCGTGATTGTTTAAAAAAATGTAGCTCTGTCCGATTTTTTCCATTGTTGTGTTAAAAACAATTTCAAAGCAGGTCAACCATTGTACAGTAAAAAAAAACTAAAAACAAAATATCAGACTTAATGATAATGACGGATGAACGAACATTAGTGTGTTACTGCGTCAACGAACCCAATCATTGAACACGTGTCTTACATGTTAGTCAATAGAAAACAACAAGTTTTTTGTAGTAAATTTTTGGTAAAATCATAAATTTCTTATTATTTTTAGACAGAACTAGAACGAGGTAAATATACTGGGCTACTTAAGTTACCGAGTACTTTTTGTCTAGTAGTTCAATCTGAATTCAACCTGTGATTCAACTGATAAAATGTTTTTTTAACCGTTGATTCATTGCGTTTTAGGTGTAAAACTTTAAAGTTTTTTTTCTTTTTAGGCATTGCGATTATAAAAGAAATTATTTAATGTTAATGTAAAGATTCGTACATTTATTTATAAATATATATATATCCTTTAGGTACCTACATACATGACAAAATAACTTATAACTACTTATGAAAATTAAATTATATTTGGAGTAAGAGCGAATCATAAAACAGTGTAAAGTTGAGGTCCGAAAAAGTTGTTTAAGATGATTTAAAAATAAGACGAAAAAAACATACAAAATTATTCAGCACGCAACTTACAGTAAACAATGCAGTTAATATAATAAGTTTGACACATGTGACATAGTAGAATGTAAGACCATAATAAATTTGCCTTACCTACATTATAGACTACAGGCCCACGTACAAAAAATGTGGGTCATATGAACCACCAGGTGACGTATATAGGACGATATAAGAGCATAAAATAATAAGATTCAGCACTATGCCGTCACTTGTAAGCTGTCCAACTGGGTGCTGGTGAGAATTCAAAAGTGCAACCCTCGATTTTTTCCCCTTGTCGCATGATTTTTGTACGGCGTTGCGGAATAATGGATTAGAAGCTGTATTGAAACAGTATGAAACTGATGCATAGTGCTGAATCTTATTATTTTAAGCTCTTATATCGTCCTGTATACGTCACCTGGTGGTTCATATGACCCACATTTTTTGTACGTGGGCCTGTAGTCCATTACTGCTCGATAGCATCTTTAAAAATTAATTACGTTGAGTTAGAGAAAATTTTAAAATTATGATTGAATATCGTTTGTACCGCTAAAACTCTATGTTTAGTTAAAGGTTTTGCCCGTATACCAAATCCACGCTGTATAATTACAATTGAAATCAAATACACTTTCCTACCGTGACATGACTGTACTCCAAATAACAGCTAAATTTATTCCAGTCCCATTTCACAGGCTCACGGAAACTAATCCAGTTTGAACAGGCCGAGATACAGGAGTCTGTGTATCGAAGTCCGTTAGATTCATCGCAACGGGCGCTGCTCCGAGATGCGAGAATAGGCACGGAGACCTCCCTCAGATTGCGATGTCTGCATGCATTCTACATAAATAGTTTTCCAAGTCGGGCAACAGAGATGAAAATACAATCTCCTCACGTATATATGTAAATCTTGATAATGTAGTGAAATGCTGCCAGTGTAATCTCTAAGCAAGAAAATAGACATCGTTATTTTGCAACATTTTCACTTTCCTCATGATTGTGAATAGGTCTATGGACTAAACATACAAGGTTAATGATCGCAACACCGCACATTGAGGTCTATTAACAGACACACATTACGGGACTGGGAAAACTCTTTACACGTATGAATAACACCGTCGTTTACCTGCAAACTTTATTGAAAATCGGGCCAGCAGCGATCCGTTTTACCTTTTTTATTATCGGAACGTTTCACTTGTTCCGCATTGTTGACTCTCACGTTGGCTCATTTTTATTTCTCGGAATTGAACGACGTATGTATCAAAGTGAGTTCATGATAAACATATTTTTTCATCCAGGAGCTCGTTAGGGCTGTATCGATTCACAGTGCTTTTGTGGGGTGCGAACAAAATCTCCGCCGCCGACTAATAATTATTTATTCCAGTTGCTCCATTTCGAGGTCGGTCCGTATCTCTAGGAACGATTAGTTCCCCCATTTAAATAAATAACGCTTATTTGATCGAGATCCGAACGAGCGCCTACATAGGAAGGAAGAAACTACGCGACGTGAAAGCGAGGAAGGGCCACGCTTTGTCGGTGCGTATAAAAGAAGCAGGTGCGCAAGGGTAAATTTCCGCCAACGAGAAAAATTCCTTACGTGAAACGTGAAAGGAAAAGGTATTTCCTAATAAACACAGACCTTAGTAGGCTTTTCTCGATGTCTTAAAAGTATTTAGCCGGGAGATACTTTTTGTATTAACAATGCTTTATTGAATTAGAGTCAATCGTTACAGAGATGCGGTATTTATATATAATTGAATATTTACACAGTTTATTTGTGAAAGTCATTAGTGCATGTAGACAAATAAGCTTTTAGCAGCGTCATCGCGCTAAGTGGGTGCAGTTCGCGGGCGGCAGGCGGCAGGTAGGCCGAGGCAGAGGTGGCCGCGGCAGCTAGTGCAGCGACTGCTAGGTAGGTGGTAGTAATTGCGCCAGTGCAGTGGAGTGCGACATCAGTAATTGCTCGGCGGGGGACAGTGACAGTCGCCTGATGAATGGAGCCGGCGGAAAATTCACTCCGTGGAAAAACTCCAGACATTTCTGTAAATTAAAACTGTAGTGCGAACCTGATCTTGTTATCCACATAGATGCTGCTCGTATAATTCATTCGCTTTATTTTTGTAGCTGTAATTAGGCTGGAACTGGGATGCAAAGAGAGAATCCTGGAATTTTTAATTTGACCTCGGCATTTTAACTCCTCTCATAGAAAAATATAAACCTATTAGAAAAAAAATATTTTGTTTGTGTTTGGCAAATATCTTTTTTATACAAACTAAATTAAGTTTCTTTATGATTAAGGGTACACGTATCTCATAGGTAAGTTAACGAACTAGTACCTAATAGTAATAATCAAATGAAGGCAATATATCCTAAATATAACTCTTCCTCCACGCCTCGATAGAATTGTGAGACTCTTCGTGACCTTATATGAAAATCGAATGCAAATTCAAATAGTATTATAATTTTAATATGATTATTATTAATCCGTGCCAACGACCTAGTTTAATGAGATATTTAAGCTATGCCTGGTATTGAAATTGTGTCCATATTTGTAATTTGATGAAAATGTCACCAGCATCCGCTGTTTCCAGTGAAGCTATTCCAGCCGAGGCAGCGCGCTGCAGGCGAGCTATTTTGATCTTCGTCATTATATTTCCAACGTCATAATAGATTTGACGTTACAACTTCTATTATGAAGCAGGATTTTTCACAAATAATTGTTAGTATTCACCAGGGGCCAGTAAAAGGTAGGGATGTGGCTAGTTGTATGTGAAATTTAGTATGCAATATATCCAATGTAATGCGAACTCTTGTAGGTAATAGGTTGTACCTTCATTGCTCCATTTGGGCACGCAGCGCGCGGGGCTCGGCGGGTCAGGGAGGAGTAGTTCACTCTAAAACAGAGCAATACCGCCCACACCCGATACATTAACTTCCAATACCTCTGAGCTTAACCACGCGAAGGGTCCACATGTAATAATTTATTACCCGCTTGCTTCACACGGGTAAGAGCAGCTCGCGGCCACTGTTGGTTTGGGCTCGAAACAGCCGTGCTCCGAAATTAGACCATTCCTACCTGTCAGTACCTGATATCGATCGGTGATAAAAATACATGGAAACGGAGCTGAAACAAAAGATAATTAAACGATTTGATAAAACGTTTATTAGCATACTTTAAATGAAATACGACGGGAGTGATTGCGGTAAGTATTGAATTTTCACTTAGATCTGAAATAAAAAATATTATAATATTATGCTTCACGATCTTTCGAATTTGCAGTGGATTAATCGTATGTCCTCATAAAAAGTTAATCACATCTTGCTGAACCGCCGGATTACCATTAACCAGCACTCGTGCTTAAGCTGGCCTCGGTCGCCGCCGGGCGCCCCGCAGCGCGCAGCACGGCTGGCCGGGAATCCAGCTCTGATTGGCTCTAAATTAAAGTCGATCATCTATGTGCGGTAACGTACAACGAGAGACATTTCGAGAATTTAAATTGCATTTTGTTCTCTCTTTTACTGCGGCAAAATGCCAGCCACTCGTTTTTACCTCCAAGTGGATGCTCAGAGCAAAAATGTATTTTAGATAAATCATTTCGAAATAACGTTTTGAATTTCCAGTATTTACAGTTTCGGAGATAGGCTTAATGGCATGAGCAGTGTTGTAATGGTTCTCAGAAAACGTATCAGAGACGTATCTTTAACGGAATGCTGGAGCGTCCTCGTGGAATGTTTAATTAAGAACCAGATAATTTCAGAATACCTACTGAAACGAGGAAAGGCTTACCGTGAAATAATAATTAGAAACAGGGTATGGGGCAGTGGATTCTTATTAATAAGTAATTAACAAGGTATCCATCTGGGTCGTATCGAGTATTTCAATTGCTTTGTTTTTGTTATTACGGACATAACAATTGTTATATTAAGATCAAGAACAAATTATTTTAAGTAGTTTGACTTACTACACGACAAGACAATACCTGTTCACTAACGTACACACCACATATTTTTTTATCTTTTTTACTTTGGGTCATTCGCATGGTCAACAGTCAAACTTGAACGCACCGCATCTATTTCCAGTTTCCAGTTTTAATCGTGAGTTTGATCTACGCGTTTCTTAGTGCTGGCAGTATATTCGAGCGTGCCACGCAAAATGGTCGTCACGGCAAGGAGCACAGCATGTTATTTATCAGTTTTATCACTACTGTTATTGTTAAACCAAGTTTGTGTTCATTTTAAACATCGTGCTTAGTATTTAAGATTGTGAAGTTTGTAATGTGTACTCTATCCCTTTTTTCGTCATGGCTTATTAGAAGAATACCTGCGCATTAAACCTTTTATCTTTTTATAATGTTGGTTTTCATCTCACTACTTTAGAGCTAGTGTAAAAGTGTAGGCACGAGTATGATCATACTCATCGACATCTCCTAAGTAATTTTTTTTTTCACATATCACAGCTAATCGAAAAATAAAATGATCAGACGAATGTATGAAACAAAGATACGTACAAAGCAAGTTGAAGTTAGTTATATCAAGGTAGACTACATTAAGAAACATTCATTATACACAAATATATTGGCCACTAATATGGAACTTAACCTTTTGGTTTGATCTTATTGATTTTTGTTATTTGACGTTTGTTGTAGGTACACTTAGTGAACTTTTGTAAAAGACACGAGTACTTACAAATACTTTGTGTTCTATCTTTTTAACTTCGTAATATTTATCGGTGATACTTCCTCAAGTTTAGTCACTCCTGCCACACTTGAGATATGTCACAAGCAAATTAAGTGGAAAATTGGTAGTGTATCGGGCTTGGGCGCTATTGATCTCGCAATATCCGTTACCCGTTTCCATTTCACAGTAATGCGTGAGGTTCAGTTCATTCATATG
Source organism: Pandemis corylana (assembly GCA_949127965.1). Lineage (NCBI taxonomy): Eukaryota > Metazoa > Arthropoda > Insecta > Lepidoptera > Tortricidae > Pandemis > Pandemis corylana. Next base: position 9,025,943 of record OX421857.1, on the reverse strand, counting down.
AATTCACAGTTTTCGCATGAATTGTTATGAGTACCGTATAAGCAATATGAAAGGCTTAACATTAAATCAGTACAGGCTTGCTACCCAGCCTAGGACCGGCCGGCCGGCGCGTAATTTTGTATTGGCCGGCGTGGAACATTAATCGCGGGCTCGAATTGCGCTTGTCAGGGTTTTTTCGCCCATTCGGCGTTTTTTGCCATTGTGCTTAAAAGCAAATTACAGATCAGGTACATAAATTTTAATTTAATGAATACTGTGGGCACGCGGTGAGGTATTTTTGTACTCTGTAAATAAACTTGTCTGTTTATAATTTTATTGAAATAAACAAATCTATTCAATTGATAGTTGGTGAATGTTTTTTTAATCTGTAGGTAATTCATAGCAAAAGCTTTTGATGATGATATTTTAGTAAATAACTTCGTCTGCGTAGAATTATACATAAAAACCTTCCTCTTGAATCACTCTATCTATTAAAAAAACCGCATCAAAATCCGTTACGTAGTCTTAACGATATAAGCATACATAGGGACAGACAAACAGACAGACAGACAGTGGAAAGCGTCTTTGTTTTATGCTATGTAGTGATTGGAGAGATTTGAAATAAGCTGAACGTGTTTCTTAATTTACTTAATAAAAAATGTATACATTTCATAACTCTATTGTTTCGAAAGGTGTCATGTGGGTAATTAAATTAAAATAAGCATTGTTTAAAGAATCATTTTTTTACAAGTTTATAATTTATCTACTTGTAATATATATGACACACATCGAAAACAAAAATACAAAATAAGTGCACAGACAGCCAGACAATTTTCATTCTCTCAGTTTAATGAAGAATACAATAAATTGCATTTTTCGCCTTAACCTTAATTGTATGGACGATGCAATTATAAAGATTGTATTGTGAATAGTTATGTGCAGAAGAATTCCTACTTTGTAAATCTATATTTAAATTCGGTTGTTTTGCAGATAAACGGCGAAAAGCCATTAAAATATAAATTGAACGATGGAAATGAAATACCAGCTGTAGCCCTGGGTACCAGTTTGGGACATTTGGCAGATGTAAGTTGAAAATAAAGGAAATCACTTTTACAGTCTATCGTTGGTACAAAAATGGAGAAGCTGGATTTTCCAGCGAAGAAACTACGGTGCCATTCTTTATACGATTAATTTTCAATTAATAAATTAGTTAATTCGGGATAGTCACTATATTAAAACACTTAATAGTTAGGTTAATGTCAGTGTGACACGGGTAATACTATGGGAGCATTTCATGTAAAAAAAGTTTCATAAAATCAATTAAAATAAAAAGATATTGTTTAAAAGGTAAAACACTTTAAAAATAATTTGACCGTGGGTCCGACACTGGGTCACGTGGCCACAAGATTCGGGGTCAAGTACCTATCCAATTAACAAGTTTTAACTATAAAATTGGTCATTACACTCATGATTAATTCCCTCATACTAGGTACACATCCTTTTCGTCAGTTAAGAACAAAATTCTAAAATTTCGGAAGTCAACGGAGCTTCTTCAGCCGTGTTGAAAATCTAACACTTCCACATTGTTTTAACTCTCCAAAATTTACCTACGTTACTGAGTATATATGCAGTTGAACTGACAAGCCCGGCTCATGTAAACCATCTCCGGCAGGGCACGCGGCTGCTTTCGACGAACCACTCGCTGGCTCACGCCGTACAATGGGCCCTGGAGGCCGGCTATCGACACATCGACACGGCGGCGCTGTACCGGACGGAGGACGAAGTCGGGCTGGGAGTGAGGAGCTTTGGAGACGATAGACGCGGAGACATTTATGTCACTACCAAGGCAAGTGACTTAAATCCAAGCTGATGAAAATCCGATCGCATCGTACGTATATGTATTAACTCTTGTTAGAATGTCTGCTTTCAAGAATGCAACTCGTTTTTCATTGGTCTCAGCAACTGAGCGTATCCAATGGACTAAAATGGTAATTAATTAGAATAACTGACAACTATGAATAATTGTGTTTTTGAAAGTGTTAATGGTTAACTTTTATTGGTGTCTGGCACTAAAAACATGCCAGGCAAAATGCCGTGCTACATACTACGTTAAGTTTAATAAAGCAAAGAAATTGCTGAATGGTTAATTAACAAAATGTAATTATGAAACGACAAAAATATACGTATATGAATAAGTTTAAGTTCTAAATTAATCCAAACTTGAAATTTTTGCTCAATTTTTAGATTGCGGTTGTGTCACGGTAACGGATTGTTATAGAGACTAATTTAGTCATTATCGTGAATTTGTTGTCTTGAAGTCGAACTTGTCTAAGAATTTCAAACTTGCCTCCTATTATATAATGGCACGCTATGGCCCACCATCTTGTTAAAACTCTATATTTTACTATAATTAGGTTCGTATCTGTGTAACTAGCGAAACTGTCTCAGGTAACACGCTATCTTTCATGCCCCTCGGTCTAATAGCATTTCTTTGTCGTGGCGAAACATTAAATGAGTTTTATTTTCTTTTACCGTAGTTATGGAACGATGCTCACGAAAGAAACGGAGTGATTCCAGCTCTGAAGAAGTCGTTAGAGCTGTTACAAATGGACTACATCGATCTCTACCTCGTTCACTATCCAATGGCGTATAAGGTACTGTACAGTCTCGATTCTTTTGTTTCTATTTGAAAAATGAGAAACCAAACCACGGAGCATAGATTGATATGTTTTTATTTGATTAACGAGCAACATTTTAGTATAAGTATTAAAACAAGATTACAAGTATGTATCTACATTTGGTTATAATGAGGTTTAATTAATGAAGATGCTTGCCGTCCTGTTATTTCACAATCTTGTCTTAAAAATAAATGCGCTTCATTAGTAATTGAACATCGATTCACCCGCAGAACAAAGGAGCACTGATCCTTATAAAAAGATTATAATATTATCTTTAAATACTCTCTTTTAGTAACTTTGAAGGTGTCAGCAAAAACTTTGTAGGCAGGACTACTTTAGACTTCCAAAGTTATTCGCTGTGTTTTCATTTTAAAATTGCTGGATGCTTTTTAACTTGGTACAAGTTTTCTACAGAAATTAGTTTTAAGAGCTGCGTCGTTTTGTTTTAATTGTTAATTTCATACTTTCGAAATAGTTGTTAAGGCAATGGAAAGTAGCTGCTAGGTGTTTTACTTTGCTACCGTAGTAGTAGATAATTGAAAGGTCCGTTTGTTTATAGCATAATAAACAATAACGTTTCGCTCAAATGAATAGCATTCAATTGATTGGCATAGTTCGATGTCAGACAAACTTCGGCTAAATATATCACGCATGAGATATGTCATATGAGAGGTCATAAAATACAGATGTGGTGGTAATAAAACTGAAGCTGCACTGTATCAAGTTTCATATTTTATCGATTTATGTGAATTATAAATGCTGTTTACTGCAAACGCACCCTTCCACCTTTATTACCTATCTGCCTGAAATTGCAATAGCGTAGCATACGTCATAAGCCGACACACTAAAGGTATAATTTTCCATTTCGCAGAATGATGGCAGCATCAGTTTAACTGATTACTTGGAGACGTGGAAGGGTATGGAGGACGCAAAAGAACTAAACTTGACCAGGTCAATAGGCGTATCCAATTTCAACATCACACAAATGCAAAGGCTTTGGGATAACTCCAGAATAAAACCAGCCGTTTTACAAATTGAGGTAAGAAAACATTCATGCTTTAAAAATGTTGTTGTTAAGCTTAAAACCACGCCGCAGAAAGATTCATATCACGCGCAAAGTTTTCATGTTTATAAATGATTCACTCACTTCTACACTTCCTTTGTGGAAGAAATCATACTTGAGTCTGAAAGTAGGCAACAGGAGCAGGCGTTGTATTTAATCATGAGAAAAAAAATGTATTCAGAGCCACCTTTTTGCCCGTGACTTCTTCTAAAATTTGCTTTCGTTATTTTGCGATACAATACATTGTCGAGAATAAATGTACAACGTTAAATAAATTACTAAATTTGTTTATTTAAATTGCGTCAAAGTCGGTTTACCGTTTTGACTGGGCAAAGTTTACAAACGGACCAAATCCAAGAGTTAATTTAACTTTCATAATATTATTATGGAGCATGACCGTAGAGAATTCCAGTGCAGATTGAATAAGCAGTTTACTGCCAATCTACCAATCACCACCGGAACTCACCTGTGACTCTGAGGCAGGTAAAGCTATGCCAATATACGCGTGGACCGCTGGCACAACTGCCAGTAATGGGTGATTACTCGACCGTTCCAACCGCCATCATTATCCTTTGCGGAATATTAACAAACAATGACGATGACAACTAGGCATTAAATTCGAAAAACTGACCCGAAGAAGTAAGAGAGTTTGAATTAAAATTAAAAGCCACAATTGAGGAAAAATGAAAAACCAGCAAAATGCCACATATTGTGTCAGCTAATTAGAGACATTGGCTAGGTTCGTCCTATTATATGTGTTCTATTATATATCGTTTTATAATGTTTATTAATGGATTTGTTTCATGACTTCTCTAACTTATTTAATTTTACTGGACATTAAAATTTTATTTTTGACATTTCATTTTAACTATTATTCGCGATTCAGTTGTATTTATGTTAAATGATTGATTGCGGACTTGTGCTTCCTATTTTAATAATTTAAATTGTTTAATTTGTATGTCATATTATTGACTAAATATGTGAACTATATCTCATTTTGGCATCTATTGTATACCATATTTAATTGCAAATAAAGATTACATACTTACTTATCCTTTCCGATTCAAAAAAATATAATTTAAACAGCTAATATTAATATCACTTACATAATAATTAGGTCGATAACACTAGTGTTCTTATCTATACGGAACTACCCACAGGTGAACCCAATGATAACCCAGTCGGAGCTGATATCATGGTGTGCGGCCCACGGCGTAATCGTGATGGCTTACAGCCCGTTCGGCGCGATTCTTGGCCGAAAGCCGAACGCACCGCCGCCGAGAGCCGACGAGCCGACTCTTCTGCGTATAGCCGAAAAATACGACAAGACTGTCCCGCAAATATTAATTCGGTATTTGGTAAGGTTACACTTTTCTTGATTTCTCTTCAACTGAATAATGGCTAACTACATAAAGTGATACTGCCAGTAAACTACATAATATATTTTAGCTCGCATAATTTGGAAAAGGATAAAACGATGACCGTCTATACAAAGGAATTCGATTAGTTCGTAACACTTAAATAATTAAAGCTTGATAGTGGTATGTACGTTTAAGAAATCTCGCTTGACCTCTGTAACATTGTTACTTTCAAAATCAGATATTTATTTGCTAAATATGGTGCAATCAGTTGTTTGATACTTAAGTTAGAACTTTCACAGATACTTATTTGCTAAATATGGTACAATCAGTTGTTTTATACTTAAGTTAGAACTTTCATATTTTCTCTGTAAAGAGATACTTATTCAAGTATTAATTAAAATCGTTTGTATTACATGCAAACATTGCTTATAATATTATACTAAGAGGTATTGTTATGTGCTCGTAACTTATCCCAAATTGAACCGATAACGTTCTTTGATGGGGTCAGGCCGGCCTTACAGTACTATTTGTGACATATTGGTATAAGCCTCACATGTTTCCAGTTACCATATTGTTCAAAACTACATCAAAGGGTAATTGACAATCTCTAGCCCCGAAATAACCGGTATGATGTTTGACTTTAGTTTCGATACTATTTACTAAAAACAAATATTTGAGCCAGCTCTGGGTATTCGTAACTTTGTCCCTCGGTATTTTGGTTCTCGGCATTTGGGGACTTACAGTTCAGGACCAAACAATACTTTAAGTAAGCTGCTATAATATCAATAAAGTTTCTAGTTAATAAACAAAACCGAAGAAGCAGTCAATTAGGAAATTATCTTTATTTCAATCCGTATGTACAGCAAAACACTTAAAAAAAAAACAAATTTCAGGTTGACCGCGGATTGGTAGCGATACCTCGTTCTACCAACAAGAAACGTATCCAGCAAAATATCGACATTTTCGACTTCAGCCTGACTCCCCAAGAAGTAGCCGAGTTATCATCCTATAATAGCAACTATAGACTCAGAACTCCGGCAAAATGGTACCCACATCCACATTTCCCATTTGAAAAGAAGAACCTTACCGCAGCTGAAATACAGTACATTATAGAACACAGTAAAGAAGATTGAAAATGCATACATATTTTGTACTTTACTGTAAGGAAATAAAATACTATGAGTAAGATATTCTTTTGTCGGCTTTTCTTGCGTGTGCGTGTGTATGTGAGCATGTATGTGTAGGAGGTACCTTTCGTTATAGATGAATATCATCACATTACGAATTGATCCCTTTCGAAATAGAATTGAACCATACAGTGAAGTAATAAACGAATAAAGAGTAAAATGTAAACATTACCTATTTATGTTTATCCATGGGTTTTCCTGGGTCCCTTTTGTTTTTTTACGGAGAAGCCTGACTAATCTCAAAAAGTATACGTATTATTCGGGCTTTCGTCCATGACCGGCTGATTCCGTCCCCATCGCAGCAAATCTACCGTAATAAGCCATTATTTTATATACGCCCGTGTCTATAATACTGGGATTTACTTCTTGTTTTCTTCTTATTCACTCTCATAATCTTATAACTATCTTTCGAATATTTATACGTTTTGTTTTCTAGTAAAATATTCAGTAACCTTCTTAAGAAATATCTAAGAAAATGGGAAAAAGTCTGTCAAGCGCGCCTTAAGCGCGGTTAAGCAGCCATTATTAATCTCATTGGAAATAAATCGGAATGAATAATTGACTTTAGGGTTTTAATTTACACTGGTCGTGAGGTCTTAATTGTTGCCAAATTTCATACCTTTATGCACAAAAAAAAGCAATTTATATATTTTGATTCTCACGTTTTTTGTATGGGAATACATTTTCATTTCAACTTGATACCTTCTTGAGAAAAAGGCAGAAAATTAGACATTCAAACGGGCGCATACTGATAGTGCTAACAAAGAGATCCTCTAAGGGTTCTTTATTTACTTTTAAGGTACATACATACATACACATATACTAATTACGTCTTTATCCCCTACGGGGTAGACAGAGCCTAAGGTAACAAGATGTACGGAACCATAAATGCGATTGAAATTGGAATTTACATTTCAATAACACCTGAAGCGGTTAGAATGCAATTTCCCTTCGCGAAATGCACGCATTTCCAAGGATACAAATCTCTGGAACCAAGAATTATCTAGACTTGAAAAGCCATAACGTTCAAAAGGCACAAATTAATAAAATTATTGTTTGTTAAAATCATTTCGACAATATTCAATAACAGCGTTGTTTTCCTTTCATCTCAGTTTGTTGTAGCCACTTTAATTAAGCACCATCAGCCTGTCAAAATTTGCACGCAGGTTTCATTCGAGCCTCAGCGCTGGGGAACAAACAAGCGGGAAAATATTGCGATCGCCAAAAGATTTTGTTGTTTGCCAACTTTAACTCGTTGAAACTGATGTAGATGGCTACTTTTGATAGTTTCGTGTGCATTTTGTTCTTAACTTGGTGTTAACTTTTTGCAAATAATCTCACAATAATGTTTGTTTTACATTACGTTGGTACACGAGTAGTGATTGTGAGCAGAGGTAAGACACTGTACGGGATATCATTATTAACAAAACAACCAGGATAATTGAAAGTGTTAGTTCGTTTCGACATTCCAGTAAAGCATAACTCGGCAGGCAAGTTTCAGAACGCTTGTTCACTGATTAGCGACGGTTGATTACGAATTATTTCTTGTCGCCGATTTTCCCGATCAAAGATTTAATAAAGTGAAATTAATTTCGTGTTGTTAAATCGAGTACTACAACTTCAAATTAACCGGGAACATTGTGGGGAGGGAGAACACGTTTCCAATAATTAAATACCTACCCACCTTACCACAAAGGAGTTGTGTTAGCCTTTTTAATCTTCTTAGTATTATGTAATTGAATTCTTTTGCCCGCGGGTATAAAGGAAATGCCGCAGCTTTTATCTGAGCCTTGCGGCTTTCGGATCACCTAATTGATTTGGGCGCGAGCTGTTGATATTATAGCCGCGCTTCGGGAGTAATGGCCCGGCATAATGAGATACTAGTTAGTCAGCTATTTACACAGGCCATTGACGGACGTGGATTTAAGGCGCATTGATGGCCGCTAATTAATTAGCTGCTTGTTTTCTTTTTTCTCAGCCGAGGTCCGAAAGTGCCCCATCATGTAATTAACTAACATTATTTTTGAAGAACATTGCTGATGTTGTTATTTATTTTATGGATCAAGTAAGGTATGATTATAGAAATATTAAGACAAAATTGTAAAAGAACTTTCTTTACAATTAAATGATTATTTTCTCGCCCACCTATTTTTCATAGAAGTACCTCGCTAACTTTACTACCTTGCAGGTGCTGCCAACAGTAAATTATTTTCGACAACTACAGATAACATAAAAAACATCCTCCAGTCTTTAAAATTATTTAATGCAACGTAAGTAATATTTTGTGTAGGTAGGTATACCTTGAATGCTTTGATAAATTTGAGTTTCTATTCTGACACTTAAATTCATTCAAAATGCTCATTCTCGCTTAATAAATCGTTGTTATCATTTTTAAGTTTGAAAAACTCCGTCTAGTGTTTTTATTAACAGTGTATTTATGGGAAAAGTTAGCCGGGCGTTTCGCCAGACCGTATTATAAATTATGCTTGCTGACGCGAACTAATCGCTATCATTATGAACGAAAGATAACCACGACAAAAGCGCGCTCAAGCCTCGTTCCGGTCATTGGGGCATGTCAAGAATCTCCTGACAGCCAAACCAGGGACATAATAATCTCGCCACCACGGATCACATTATACGAGTTTGTTTACGCTTTATGTACGTATGAGAGATTTTGTTCACATTTCAGCTAAATCTAAGTAAGAAATGAGGAGCTGCTACAATTGTCTTGAATTCGTGGCAATAATGGAAGTTCAGAAGTTCTTAACTTTTATTACTGCTAGCTACAGAAAACCAAAGACTAACAAATCAAAAGGAACAGTAAAACAATTTCAGAATAAAGTTCTATTATATAACAAACTGAAGCGTTGGTTTTTATTTAATTCTAGACGTCCTCGCATTTCGCATTTTACGTAACGATGCCATTGAATTAAGTGAAGATTAAACTGGCGAGCGTTAAATGTGGTCCAGGTCGAGTGAAGAGGATGCAGCGGCCAAGAGCCCTTAACGAGAAGTAGGGCCCGTGCCAGAGCAAGACGCAGAACCACAGCTCACGCCCAAGATAATTCCATATGGTTGTCAAGACGAAAAAAAATTGTCTTTGTAATCTATAATTGCCTGGATTTATCCGCTGTCTGATTTTACCGCTCATTACTCTCCTCGTCTATTTAAATAAAGTAGTTATAAAAGCTTAAAAATATTAAAATTCAATGAAAACATTATGCTATCAAGTAGATAAACAAATCAGTACATGAACAGTATGCGCTTAGACGAAGGCAATAATTAACCTACTTACTCGTGTCGCGGTTCGCGGTTTGCGGATCAAAGACGCTACAAATTATTACCGGGTGCTAATAATTGGTTGTAACGTTATTCCCTTGACGAATATTACACTATTATCTGAGAGCAGGTACTCGTTAAAGTTTGTGTTCGAGCGATAAACAAACACTTTTTGAATATTACCAGTAATAATAATACGTTTTTATTCCTTTTATAGCTATTTCCCCAACAATTATGAGTGCTTTGATGTCAAGATTTGTTAAATGGAGTAGAAACGTTTTTCTTTAGGCAGTCGGGTAAATTTTATTTAATGATGCTCTTAAAAAGTTTGTCAAGTATTCCACGATGGGTTAGTACGAAAGTTACTTTTTAGGCAAAATCCATTACTGGTGACAAGGAGATTTTAAATTTAATTAAAGAATTTTAAGGTGTTTTGTTTAACAACTTTTGAAGTTGAAGTAGATGTTAAAGATAAAGTCGGTTAACTTTTGGTTAACCTCTTGTACATAATATCTTGATAGAATCTGACATAATGTAAGGCGAAATTGCGAATAGTTTTTTTGTTATTAGGGAGGTCGCATAAGTATTTCTTTTCACATAAAAATAGAAATGATTGCACTAGTTTTTTTTATCATCTTTTAACCCTTGCACGGAAACTCTTCAAATTATATCAACAATACCTATAAGAAACACAGATTAAAATAAAAAGTAAAGATGGAGAAGGGAACTGCTAAGTGAGGCCAGTTTTATGTACAGCTCAGTTAGTTTGCACGACAAAATTTGGTTGGACTTTTATTCGTAAGTAAGTAGGTACACAGAAAAGTGTACCTACTTACGGTAAGAATCCCGGAAAACTATACAGAAGGAAGAGTCAGATAAAGGTAGCACTTACGACTCTATTTAGGTACCAATTTGTTTTTACTATACTTATTTTCACTTATTTCTATAGCAAGTCGTGGCAACTTATAGCCGGTAGTTGTGACGGTGAGCCATACTAATGGTGGTCCGCGCCGCCCGCGCCGACAAATGTGTGAGCTCAGCGTGCGGCCGCAGCGCTATACAGATCTGCGGCGGACACGCGAACTAATTACTGCTCCAATCTAAACTATCCCAATAAAAACCTTGCATACTTTGCTTGACATAATTGCAGAAAGTCAACTGGATGTCAATTTATTATGTAAAAAATGTTTTTTTTAGACCATTGGTAGATACATTGAGATAGATCATGCAGTTAAATGCCACGCAAATTAAGTACCTTACCTACTTATCTACCCGATTGTGGAAAAACAAATGAAAGTAATGTTCCTTAATCTGGAGTCACTACTGTTAATAGGTGGAGCCATTATAATACAGTCGGCATTTTCTTTCGTTCTTTTTATGTGGTTTCCAATGAACAGTGTTTATAATGCGTCGTATTTAGTCAGACATTCGATTCAGCGTCCACAATTACATTTTCAAATTCATATTTGCTGATGAAGTTTCCATTCGTTCTATGACAAGTCAACTACTCAAAATTCAGGAAGCCTTTTGTTGTTGTAGTCTTCTATTCAAGATTCACAAGACAGTGGATCCAGTGTTGTCAGCTGGAATATTAACAAGGGACGACGTCGGCCTGCTCGGGAGACAATCCTTTAAACATCCCGACATTGCACATCTGATGCCGCCGGCGACTGCCCGTTCTCGACAGGACTCTGAATACTAACTTTGATAATGGTTTATTAAACACTTTTGACACATAAATGTATCGAGGCGTACATTTCCGTACCCTCTCATCAAATCGTATTGACGTGGGATTCCTTTACAATCACAAGCATTTATATAACTCATATTGCCACAGTAGTGAAATATTTGTATACTACTGCTATCCCGAGCCTTTGCTCTTGTTGCAGAACCCCTATTCTACAATAAACCTTGAGACAATTTTCAAGTTTAGTTATTCACTATCAAATGAATTTAATTGTAACGGTAAAGCCATAAAAGTAAACATAAAAATTATTGATTCATTTGATAGTACCTATCATTTGAAAAACAGCGCCTTCTCTCGTCCCTGGTGAGCAGTAGATGTTCCACGGAAGTTGGTAATTGTGTCGTACTTACACATTATTCAAACAGATGACGCTCGGCGATAAAAATTCGCATAGTAACAAGGTCACGTCACAGTTAGTTACAGACAGAAAAATTCGAAGGCTTACCCACCTGCTACGGGTGGTGTAGCGGTATAGCACGCGTCACAGAATGACGAGGACCCGGGTTCGATTCCCGGCCATAGCTTTAGTTTTCGGATTTTTCTGTGTTCTAATTTTCAGTGTAGTTTAGAAATTTTAGTTATTCAGTCGATTGCTCCTTTTTGTATATGTAATTTCTGATTTGTGGTCAGCAATTTTAAAAGTGGCGCGATAATTATGCTTATATCTTTAAAACTAGGCAACGGATTTTGATGCGGTTTTTTTAATAGATAGAGTGATTCAAGAGAAAGGTTTATATTAATAATTCTACGCAGACGAAGTCGCGGGCAGAAGCTAGTTATTTATATACAGACTCGAAACGAATGCGGATTGAATCACTGAGGTAAGTAGGTAAGGCGAGTAAGCGTGTTCTTAAATATACTGAGAAATACTTTGAAACATTCTGTCGTCGAAATAAAATGTTAGAAACACAAACAATTTCAAAAAGGAAGTTTTAACACTTTGTGCTGGATTAATTTTCACTCAGTACACTCTACGTAATTTGTTCGCTATGATTTACTTGCTTGCAAAACTTTGTACAAGATTTTAAGTTAACGAAAGTTTAATTTCGTTCCGCATATGTTGTTTACTATGCGCAAGCACGTGGCATGGAATAAATTACAGCAGAAACGTCAGCTTGCGTTTCATTGGAATAGTTGAGTGCCATTTTGGGTTTTAAAGCCAAACTTTTTCATTCATTATATTTAAAGGTTTCGGAACATAATAATACGATAACGTTGACTTTAACTTGATCACTTTATATTAATGTAACTGTTTATTGATTCCAACAAATCGTGCATGTACTACAAAGAGGACAATAAGATTTCAAACGTTTTCCGTTTTCATATATAAAATAACAAAACTTAAATATTTTTACGGCGAAAATGTTGCCCCAGAAGCAAACATCGCTTCGCATTTTCTTATCGTATCGAAAAGTTTCGTAGTCGGAGCAATCCTCTCGTCGATAATGTTTTATTGCTTGGATTTTGTTTTTGTTGCGGCATATTTGGCTACATTGTGTTTGCCTAGTACAATTTAGGCTTTATAAACAACGTTACTGAATCAAATGTTGGTAATCGATGTTGAGACCAATATTAAAGACGGGAAATCATTCTCTGAAAAAAAAATATAAATAATCCCATAACTTCGAAGATGTTAACTCAGAGTTAAATTTATCAATTATAGTTGCCGTCGTAACCAATTATTATAACATCGCAATGAATTTTAGTTCATACTGTTAAACGCCGCGTTCGGAGAACTTAATTAAAACTTGCAAAAATAAGACCTATCCAAAGTATTAACAAGGTAGGTCAAAGTTTTCAGTGCTCGTTGCTCGAAGGTAGCGGAGTAGAGGCACACATGACAAAAGTTTCAATAACTTTGTTTTAGATTTAGATGGCTGTCTCGGCGTACGCTCCACCAGCAAACATTTGTTGAACGTGATCCCACTCAAAAGGATAGGTTTAGCTATCGAAATGAACTAGAGTCAGTTATGATGCGAACAGTGTGAGCTTAGAGGTTAGGAGATCAAACTTGAGCCTTTCTTAATCAAAGTATTCTTATGAAATAGTCAGGGGTTCTAGAACAACTTTTGAAACAAGACATATCATTTTTATGCGGTTGAAAGAGATCATAGACACACAACACACACACATGATACACAACATTAAAAACAGAATAGCGAGTTCTGTAATAGGAATGAAGCTGCAGGCACGAACTAGTTCATTTGGGCGTAAGAATTTTTCAAGATGTATTTAACTAACTGATTGATTGGTGTCTAATTTAGATCAGTGATTTAGTCAATGTTGGCGGCTGAAATCTTTCAGTATTCAAAATTTCGCTACCATGCGAATAAAAATCCGGTCAAGTGCGAATCGAACTCGCGTACCGAGGGTTCCGTATAAATTCGGCATATGAATATGAAGTGTTGGAAGAGCCCTGCTCCTAAACAAAATGTAAGTAGAGTGAGGTAATATGTGAGTAAAGTTGCACCAAGTTACTATAACAATAATGTTAACCATAACCAACGATTTTTGATAGAAAACTTTTGAAATACTATGTCAAAATCGTCGGTTATCTTTAAAGTCACTTGGTGTAACTCATGCTAAGCCAGTCTGAAATGAGTCGCAACCTTAAAAAGTGGTTGGCTATGGTCTGCGAACGCCATGACAGCGTCATTTCTGAACTCACTTGAAAAGTGGCCGTCAATTCTAAAACTTATGTGAATTATCAAAAGTATTGTTTTTCATGAAAATATGCTCTGTTATTTGTGAAAATAAACTGTTTTCTGGTATAATAATGTGCATGAACTGCACGTGTAATTTTTAACAATTTGAACAAGACTTGAGCCGCAACAAGAGAAGGCTTTCGGGTTCCCTACCGAGAAGGAAAGACGAGGTGAGTGCCTTTTGGGATTAACCTGAACTAATAAAGGCTGTATCAATCGGAAGCCCATCCTTCTGGCTTTTGTTTTCAGTCCGCAATTCAATTATAATACGGTCCATTTACAAAAAAAATATCTTCCTTGTATTTATGTGGTTGCGTTACGCCACAGTATCTTTTGATTGCGGAGACTTAGAGGATTGATTTTTTTCACTGCGCCAGGGAACCGCAAACTTCAGTATTTAATTGGTATTAATTTCAACTTTATTTTTTATTAAGCCTTTTTGAGAAAAAAAGTCTTAACAAATAGACAGACAACTAAGTGATCTTATAAGGGTTTATTTTTTCTTTCAAAGGTACAGAACCCTGAAAAAAATTGAACAGTTTGTAATTGAATATTATCCAGATTGTAATTACAAGTTTAAGTAATCCAACCTTAACAACTTTGAACGTTGTGTTTAAATACTGCGAAATGCACCATGAGGATGGATTCAAACACCCTGTGGGGTGCTTAGCGCGAGCACGGACTGGCTTTAATCGACATTGCTGCCAGTAGCCGGTAGGGGTGCTCTAGTAGTACCTAGCCTTACTATGCGATATACACGTATTTCAGCTTAGTAGCTAGTCTAGGATTACAAGCAGCAATGGGAGCCGTTATGGCTTTAAGTAAAATTTAAAGTAATTGGTTACGCCTAGCATATTCGCTTTTACTTTACAATGTACATCGGTTCATCACCTATTCATTATTTGTAAATTTGACTCGTTTGTTTTTTATCATTTTAAAAAGGTTCACCACTTAAATCTCAATAGCAATATCCGCAAATAAGAAGCTATTCGTCAAATTTGCACATTTGCGGCATTCAAAACAAAATGGTGATAAAAATTTACCCCTGAGATTCAGTTCTGCCACTTCTGCCTAACCAAGTTTTCGTGGGGCCCGAAGACAAACTTGTTAATAATGATATTAAGTTTGTGAGTTAACCATTTACCATACTTAAGCTCTCTAAGCGCGTTCTAGGTTTGGCTTCAAAACTTTAAAAGTAGCAGATTGGATTTCATGCGATAGCGATACAAAAATGGAAATATAAAAAACGAACTTAACCGCCTTTTACAGAAGGATGAGCTTTCAACGTTGTAGCAGAATTTCCGCCTGAAAGCAATATTTTATTTTATGGTGCCGCAACACAAAGCCGCCATGGTCAGGCCTTCGTGCCTCAAGTGCATAACTGTTGGAGCTGAGGGAAAATACAACAGCATACGTTTCCACTTAAAAAGCATTTACTATGTAGCGCAACGTCGAAAAAAGCCGTTTTTTGTTAACTAATGCGGGTAAAAAAGTCCGGAAGTCCCCGTGCGGTCGGCAAAAAACGTCTGAAACAAGCGTAGACAGCACTTAGGGCGTAGCGGGGATCTTGTGTTGTGTAAATAGCGGCCGAGCGCCGAGCGAGCGTGAACAAAGCGTCAATCGGTGCGGGCTGACTGTGCGACGCTTCGCCGACCGGCTGCAGACACTGCAGTCACCAGCCTGTCCTTGGGGAGCAGCCGTTTGCATTGCATGCCACAATCCGATAGCTGAATATGCACTTTTACATTATTCGCAACTTTGTTCTAACACGAGAATCTGGCAGTTCCGAACTGAATGAATCGCACTACGAGATTAAAGTCTCTTGATTTACGGTCTACTTTATTATATTATTGTGAAATGCTGGGAAATTCAAACATAATTGCTAAAGTAAAATGTACGGATCACTTAAGAATTTACCTTGGTTCAAAATATTTTGGCCATATCTTGACTACATATACGGACCTATGTGAATCTCATTTATTTATGTTTCCGTATGCTAATAATGTCTTACAAACACAACTCTACAATAATTTCAATAAATTTATTCAGTATATTCGATTGAACAATATACAGTTGAACAGAAACTTCTAAATATTTCCCAATAAAATAAATACCTGTCGAACCTTTATAAAAATTGCAGCCCAAATATATTTACAAAATGTATAAAATCGAGAATTGAAATGTAAAACGTAAATAACGCGCGCACTAAATCTAGACTGGAACTAGCGAATCCGAACGCAACCGGCAAAGCATATTGTTATGCCTTAACAGTTCTCCAAAATAGAGCTGAAATAGTCGCATTGCGCAGTGTTTCTTCATGCTGAAAATGCATAATATATAAATGTATACAGTACGTCTGAAAAGTATCGGGAATGGCAATAGAGTTTTATTGAGGGGCGTATGCTCGCAGCGGCGCGACAACGTTCCGCTAGAATTCAGCTTTGTGCTCCTTCCTACGGGATTCCGAGCGGTACATGCATTTCTTCACGGTCGATCAACTTTCAGGCCTTCTGGCACTGTGTCAAATGTTTTAATGGCCTTTTTCAGATTCTATTTTTATTTAACGTCCGACTGCGTCGTAACGTTTTAGTTGTAAGTTAAACACGAATTACGACGGGATACGTAGTTTATGAATGAGCTAATTTGCTGTCAGATTTCTTAGGGCCGCCTGATTAAATATTATCGCCAATTTGGTTTTGAGCGCCGTTTAGTTATGTTATGTCAAATTGTATGGAACAGAACTGTCAACCCTAAACTAAGCTTTAACGTATTACCCCATTAGTAAACGCTAGTTGAGCTTATGATAACTTGACACTCGTTTGCCATTCATCAATCGCTTTGACATTTACATTTGCCAGACCGCAAAAAAAAAGATTTTTCTGTGACAGGTTTGTCTCGTTTTATAATGAAGGGGAATAATTTATTGGCTCAAGAACAGGAATTATTGAACTAATGAAGAGCTACAAATTGTTATAAGTGAAAATAATAAAGAGTCTACCCACAATAACTCTGCAATGAACTGACAATAGTAGAAATCGAAAGTGTGTTCACGGCAATACTGATTTATAGTCAAACAACATGTTTTGATCTACGATATTATTTTATCATTAAGGGGGAAATTATTCATCATCATCATTATCACTAAGCCTATATACGTGCCACTGCTGGGCATATGCGTCCTCTCAAAATGAGAGGGCATACGCTGCCTATATACACAATATCATTATTATGGATTTATAACTAGGTACCTATGCATAATAGCGTGAGGTAATAAAGTACTCGTATCGCATAAGTATAGTGTAATTAAATTACGTATTATACTTACTTGTTGGTGTATTTATTATTCGCTAAATGACACATCTGAGTCTAAAAGTTACACTCTATCATACCATTCTTCCTTTACCTTAACTTCTTCGTCTTCGTTCTTACGACATCTTACCAGTAATTGGACTAATTTTTTGAATGTAAGCTTCCTCTGAGCTAACGTTCGATTTGTCCAGTTCTTTGATCTTGTGTACAGAATTTGTGATTGATCGTAGTCTGAACAGCTTCAGTTAATTCACCTTAAAACAACAAATATAAGTCCAAGTTAAAACATAATACTATAACAGCGTATCACCCTACTCTAATCCTTCTTTAAGTATAGGTAGGAATATTTCATAAGAATAAAAGAAACAAATAATAGTAATGAAATATCAAGAATTTATCACGGACTTACTCGTAGAGTTTAGAATTTCTCGTAAACATTGCTCTTTTTGCTTACGGGCGGACTCCATTTTTCCTTTTACGTTTTGGAAATGAGTAATCATCCTGAATTTAAGTTTTTTAACTGCACTTTTAATAGTTTTAACCATTTTGAAAGCAGGATTCACTAAAAACCTCGACAAAAATATTCACGAAATTCCAATAAGTCATTTTTGAGTGACATGAAAAAAGTGCTACCAAACTGATTTTTCTGGGTTGCCAATTAATATCTTATGCAGCGTTATCGTGGGGACTATTTCTAAGATAGTATTAAACATTATTTAAAACTGATTAAAGATACAATGTTGCATTTCAGGGCCGAAAAGGATAGAGTATTTTTTTACTTGATTCGCTGATAAGGTACCTTCAAGTATTATAAATACGTAAAGTAAATAAATACATACGGTAAGCGCATGCTGAATTTGACATGTTCGTGTTATGTGATTACATTGAAGTAACGTAAAGTTAATCAAAGTTTATGAACTTACTGATCGAAATTCAATTTTGGACTATAGTTCAAAGGGATCCATTTCAATATTTTCCCTTTGAGTAAAAGGTTTATTAAATTCTTATTATACCTACAGCTATCTTTTTACAATATCCTGCCCAATTTCTCCGTGAAGACTGATGTCGGGGTTCCACAGTTTACAAGCAATCTTTTGGTTTTTGTGCTGGGACGATCCACCCTCACTTTGACGGGTTTTGTATCGTATATCTCGGAAATCAACTTTTCTGATCTCTACAAACGATAATATACCTATATAAAATTTTGTTTAATATGTGAAGAAAACGAACTTGGCTACATATTCGTAAATAGGAAATTACCTATTGCAAAAAAAACTCCCTTGTTGTATTGAAAAGTATGCTGTCTTGGAACTTAAAGCAACCTCAAGGTGTAATGTCATTTTAACTAATGTAGGTACTGACACAAAAATTGTATGGCACTTTCTTGATCGACTATACCAGAATCCTTCACCTCAATTTTTGCTTTACCTGGTAGGGAACTTTCTTATTAGGTTTGCGTGGGATTTCTTTTCTGTCAAGAGGTGAGGGAAGGTAATTGTCGGGTTTGCGGGCGGCACGGGCGGCCGCGTAATTACTGCCGTCGCGTCCTGTATGGGCTCTAATTGCTTCACAGCAGATACAGCTGCCGGCCGCAAAGCCTCCACCCGTCAGTCTTTTACAACACCTCAAACAACTACACTTAACCGCTTCTCTCACAAGCTTTATCAGCTGTAAAACCAGCGCTTGTACATGCAACAAATTGGTGCACTAAAATAACGGCGCGATCTAAATCGAAACGAAAGCTTTTACTATAGAAGCTATAAAACCTTTATAGTTCCCCATTCATGAACCAAAGAATATTATTATCTTGAAGTTTGCAACACTTTTAGGTGATTGAATATTCATTGTTGTCGAAAAAAATAAGAACGAAGATTATTGGGTGCAATCGCGAAGAGTGCTTGCGAGCTCCCCGCCGGGGCTATTCCATGCATCACGAAGCAAATGGAAATAGTAGCTGACGGTTTACATTGCTCGTCGTAACTCGTTTGTTTTATGATCTCCTGGAGAGAGGGAAACAAGGCAAAACCGATAGTAGCGTTCAATGTAGATTAAAAGTCTATTCGTTTTACGATCGTTTAGTTTCCAAAAGAGCCCCCCAGGCCGTGCCCCTCGCGGTCGCCGCGCTATCGGTATATTAGCTCACTTGCCGCGAAAAACTTTTAACTTCTCGTTTCACGATAACGCCGAAGAATTTGCAGAGCTTGAAAACATTCTAAGAGATAACATTCTATAAGATTAATCGAAGGAAGTCAACGTTCTTACCGATCTACTTTTTCACCCGTCTGGCTTTTAAGCGTTGAACGTGTCGTTAATTCTCTTACTTTCTTATGCCCCGCTATTTCAACTTTAAAGATAAACTCAGTGTAACATTGCTACATTGTTTATGTCGACATTCCAGCTCCCCGTGGAATGTAAGTGTGATTACCTAAATCTAACTGCCTAATTACGTTTACGAGTAAAGTTGAAGAGGTGGAACGACAAAAAATTCGTTACACATTCCTGTGGTATTATAATTGGAGCAAACATTAATTACGTGAAAAGCGAGCGCAGGCGCGGGCCGCGCGGCGGATTGTCCGAACTACGGACTGAATTATAAAGTTTTCTATCTCCCTGGAATGCGCCACTCTGGCGCTGAAATAATAAGATAGCGAGAGAAATGTTACTGAAATTTTGAGGAATAGCGCCATCAAAGTGAGCCGTAAAGGCTGTATTACCGGCATCTGCATGTGGAGTACGTGGCCAGAAATAATCCTACTAAAATATTAAAGTAAGCATTAGTTGGCCATTAAGTGAATTTTAATTTATTCCATTATTAAAAGGTAATATAGTAACTGGCGTATCACGATATACGAAAGTGCGCACGTAACGTTTTAATTGAATATGTAGGTTTCCCTTCAATGCAATAGTTGCATGAGGTGTGAAATGCTGACAATATGATAACAATAATTATTATGCGCATAAACAGAAAGTCATATCACGTCACTATATTTAAATGCTGTTCATAGTTCATTTCATAATAATATTAGTTCAAAACCGGCAAAAGAAGCATTACAAAAATTGCTATCCCTCTACATGGGAATCATGTTTACCCAAATAACCGAATATATTCAACAAGCTTACCAAAATAGTCTTATTCGTGTAACAAGCTGCGAGATAACTCAATGTGCTTAAGAGATTAAATTGAATTTCATTCGAATCTGTCTCCCTTTGGTTATTATTGGCGTGTGTGAAGGATTAATGTCAGCGGGAATTAATTATCGAGTTGGATTGAGGTTTCGAGTGGAGTCACCTGTAGCGCGGAGCAGGCAGGCTATTATCAGCCAATGGCAGCTGCAGGCAGGCGCTAAGTACGCGTAAGAACTGTTATTGTAACGGCCGAACATCCGCGGTGCCGCTACTAATGGAACATGAGGCTAATCGCGACATTTTATAATTTTATTTATTTATAAAACCGAATGTGTTAAATTAATAAATTGAAGGTAGTGGTCGCCATTTCTTGGATAAGTGCGAGATGTGTACAGTTGGTTCCACACAACGTTATGGGAAACAGCTGGTAGATATCAATACAATAATAGCCACGGTGTTCTCACAAATAGCTATAACGTTTTGACAAAAATTTAGAGGAGTCTCGGAATAATTTCTTTACGGGCTCGACTTCAAAAAAAATATGGTGACTCCTTCGATAAGTAAGCTTTATGTCTTTTATGTGTAGGGTTTGGAGAAAAGACGCATCATCTTTTGACGAGTAAGTGTAAACAGTGTTTACACTGAGTCCTTGATACAATCCGCTTGTAAAGAAACTTCCAGAAATAGAATACAAAGAACAGAAAGCGTTAGTTATAATTAGATACAATCTCGACTTGTTCATTATATAATCCACAACGTTTCGTCGCCTAAATAATATTTATTATATTTTTTGAATTTTATAGCGCATTGGTTTCGACTGTAATGCTGTAATTTTTTATTGAATAAATAAATAAATAAATAAATAAATAATTTTCAAATATTCCAAAGGCCTGCGAATATTCAAGTATATTAGGTAGGGACGATTAAATTAGGCTAGATTTATTTATTTGATCATCAAAGTAACATAATAAAGGATTCAATTTATTAATAGACCAGACACGCGCAGGTAGTTAATCTATGTATTTGATCGTGGACTGCTTTTTGCGAGAGCATGCATACCTATATTATTGTTTGAATAACGTAAACGTATTGTGTTGTGGGCTTATATTGTGACACATGCCTGTGGAGTGGTTAGAATTCACCAAATATCTTGCGGTGCTTTCTGCTTGGTATTGATGGTTTTCCAAAAGCGCTAGCAAAGTATAACAAATATAGCTCTTTACGGCCTCGCTAAATAAACTTTTGTATCGCAATAATATCGGTTAATATAATTAACTGTCGTCTTAAGGCTGTTTTACACTATGTGAAGTAGCAAGTGCAGGTGTAAAGTGATTTGTAAAAACGTGTAAACGGTCACGCTGTTAAGTGACAAGTGTGAATGTGAAGTGCGAGTCCGAAGTAAAATGAATAGTCGCTGAGGAATGAGTAAGCGATCTCTTAACACTTAACACTTATCATTGTAAACATGTTAACCAATTACTTCTCATCTGCGCTTGCTACTTAACAAACAGTCTTTAGTGTGAGATTCCATATTAGCTGCGTACAGTATCGAGTGCCCGCGGTAGCGGTGTGGCTTAACAGCGACGTTGATGTCGCACCATGAATATTGAGCAGTCTCTACGCCCTCACTCTACCTGTTAATAGTTAATCTTTTTTTTTGGTATAATAACTATTTATAAAGTGGAAGTAATAATAGCTGTCAATTTTTTCACCCTTGTACAGCCTTGTACAATATGTACATTACCAAGACGTCAAAAATCAATAACGTATATCCCACACCTTTAGGTCATACATACATACATAAATCACGTCTTTATCCTTTACGGGGTAGACAGAGCCTAATGTGACAAGACCTAAAGACCACGTTGACACATATATTTGAAATGATTGCTGTATAGATATTTATGCCTTCGACTGTACCTACATTTTTTAAACGATGTCAGTAAAGTTTTATTCCCATACGTCACTGGGAACTATATTTTTCCATTTTTATTTTATATCTACAGTAAGAATATTTGAATCAGGCGTTACTTTGCCGAGGTCCATTTCAATGAACAAAAAACATTTACCTTGCTACTCCGCTACTTACGTGCAAGTTGCAGTTATATTTGTAGGATTTATGTATGTTTTATGTGGCAGTAGAGGAGGGAGGGATTGCATGTAAAAACATATATATTTTGCACAGGCTTGGCTATCTTGCACGTAAGTAGCTGAATAGCAAGGTATCTAAATGTTTTTTGTTCATCAAGTAGAAATGGTACTATTTAAGACAAAAGAGACTAGACCGCCCTTTTTTTCACTTCCCACGTACGAGTGATTAATTTGAAATCGATATATCTCACAAAGGTTTTAACTCTAAGGAAAAATTGTTACCTCACTGGACACATTATTACTGCCTGCATGAGCGTCCACCTAAATACTCTTAATTTATACCCCCAACAGAACGAAACTCGGTAAGGATTGTGACGAATCGTGCTACAAAACTTCTATCGTAGTATAGCAGCGGATATAAACAAAGTTTAAGTTCACGTAGGCACTAAACTAGTTGTCATGTCTCCCTTGTTATGTATCCCGGGTCGCTACCACGCGTAAGTGCGACTCTTTCACTTCGCGAGGAAATAAAAGGAGTATCGTTCCCTCTGTTGGGGAGTTTTGAGGTCACAGTAAGTTTTGCTGGTTCAATACACTCTAGTTTTTGGCAGCAAACTAATTTATATATTAATCAAATTACGAACAACCAACCTACTTTGGGGCTTTACTAAAAAGATAACGAATATTGTTCTTAGCGTGTGTTTATGAATGGTTCATATTTTGTAAATTGTAGCACATATACTCGAAATCATAAATGCCAAAATAGAATTAGAAGCAATTAGTTCTCAGTTTCAGCAGAATGATTTACTTTACTTGTGTTAGTTTTATCGTATTCTGGAACACCACTAACTCCGGCACTCTAGAGACCTCATGCACGGGAGTTATCACGTTTTCTCGTTGCTTTTAGATTGCACATTCTTAATATATTTGTGGTGATATATCTTGTCAAATTAAATGCATATTAAGCGAATTGCTTTCCTTGTTCTGTGCATGTATAAGTACTATGTATAAATTAATTTCATGACGAGTCATCTTTGCTTAAAATCTTTAAAAACGCAGATAATAAAAGCCTCTATACATTTTATCCTGCTAGTAAATATATCGCCCGTAATATGACTGTAACGTAAACGAAGGTCCGCCCACACATGAGCATTTCAAAGAGGTGTGACATTATGCAATTGAATATTGCATGTGACAAGCAGGCGAGATTGCGTCGCGGGCCATTGTCGCCGCGGCCCCAGAGACAGCGCGCCGGCGCCGCTACAACTATAACGTAACTTATATTTCGATACCGTAATGGAATAAAGAAGTACTTTGCCAACAGCCAGCCTTCCGGCGCTCCAGTACTGAGCAGTTAGTGTTTCTATTCTACTCACTCATTTTTACGAAATAATAAGTAACAGTTTTTTTTAATTAATATTTGGCGAAGGCTGTGGTTGAGATTCCTTTCGTGACCACGGCCGTTTTTACCATAATAAAACAATAGAAAATTAAAATGTAAATACGAGGGTAACTCCCTGCAAGTTCCTGTAAATATGATATTTGCTTTATTAACTCACATTAAACTCGTAGCCAGTAAGTTATTAGTGGGGTTACAATAATTCCGTGTTGTTTTTGATATGAAAGTACTGATCAAACGCAAAGGAACAACTCAGGGGTAAATATTTTTTCCCTGTTGCTTTAAGAGTACATTCTAGCAAGTAAATGTACGTGAAATGGATCACGCTGGATTACAGACAACACTTATCCTTTTCTCTCTAAGCATTCGGAATGTAAAGTCTGTGAGCACCCTTTTGCATATTGCAGATGCTGCTCGTGTGGGTTCCCAGCTGCAGGTGTATCTCCCAGTTGTAAAGAATTTCGTCTCATCTTCTTTTATATATCGTCCTTTTACATTTCGATTGGTCACACCCATCTACAAACGTAGGTATAGTAACAAAATATAGAGGTAATCTTAGTTCGAGCGTTAACTGTTTTTTTGTACTTATTTATATTGAATTGTCTAATCTGTATCTCAACCGGTTTAAAAAAACTCAACACTGAAAAACTAATATCCTTAAATAGGGCTTCATTTATTCCAGTAAAGTGGAAAGTTCTCACGACGTGCTAACAAAATGGCTGATCACTGCTAGTTCTAGTCTATGCGTATATTATATTAAAAACGTATAGGTTTACAAATAAACTTCATGTTTATTGCAATTGTTTGTATGTAGAGTAGCAGGTAATCTATAGAGCTACTCATCCAGTTTCAAAATTATTCAACTAAAAAAGCCACATTATCCCTGATTATCTCATTAAAATGTTCAGTTCCCCGGGAGGCAGGCAAAGTAGCGGGTAACAGCTAGTATTGAATAATAAATACACAGCATGTTGCTCAAAATTTATACAGTTAATTTTGTTACGTTACGTGGCTGATGAAATTCAATTACCTACAGCCAAAAAATATTGTACATAGCCCGTTGCATATTCATAGTTCACGTAGTAACAACAATATAAAACTTAATTTAGATATTGTACTGATTGGAGCTCGTTTCAATGCATTTTGCATTTTTATTTTTTATTGATTCAATATAAAATAAAATTATTATTAAAATAAATGCCAGAAGTATTAATATTTAGGTAGCGAAATCGACAAATATTACACATACACACTAAATAGCGAAAATTCGTTAAAAAAAATTAAAAAATAACGTTGAAATAGGTACTATTACATTGCATCTCTATTGAGGATCGTCACATCTGAAAGTTTTTTCAAATCAAATCAAAATTTGAATAAAATTCACATTTTTTTTCCACTGGAGATAACCACAATTAATTAAAACAAAATGAATTAATTAAGTAACACGAATTTAAAATCGTAGACATACGGATAATTCGATTTAAATGTCAAATTAAGAAATTCACAAAAGAACTTTACTGTTCAAGACAATTTTTCTCGAATAACAACATTGGTTAAGGATCGTTCAAAAGTTAAACGACTATTTATTCGTGTTTAAATCAGAGCAACGCTAATTGCGAGGTTTATTATAAAATCGCGTGTTTGTAATGTCTGTAATTGGCTGGTGCAGTAATTAGCCACTAAACAGTAGAGATAGCGTGTACGGCTCTCGCAAGACGGTAGGGGCCTCGCACGTTCGCATCGCACAAATTGAGTTCATCCAAACATTACCAACTATGCATGCGCACTGTGCAGCATTGTAATGCATGAGATTGCCGAATGTGCAAGCTGTGTTGCTGACATGATAGCCTGACCGCTCAACCAATGTGCATGAACGATTAACTTAATACAACAATAAGCTAGCTTGCCGGACTTGTGAAGGATTCCTCGGTTTACTAAGTTGTCCTAAGCCTTGCTTACATACTTTGCTGGGTCAACAGAGTGTTTGATTCTGTTGAATTTACTTTTAAATACTAATGTGATTATGCGCATGAATAGTCATCCATATCGGTGCGATATAAATATACACGTCTTCAAACAAAATCCCACCTAGGTATTACCACTTTCACATAAATTAACATATGCCACACAGACCCAACTGTCACTAAAATCGCCAAAATGTTATTTATTTTATTTAGGTACCTACCTACACAAGAAGTAACAGTTTCAATACTTCAACCAAAATAGATCAATTAAGGAATTGGGACGAAATTGTTCACAAATAGGAAAGTCATGGCTTACCGTGTTGTAAAAGTACCTACATTCCTACGGCAGAAGATTATTTGCCACAATAAACATGAGCTGGGCCTCTATTCGGCGCTGACACGCCCAAGCTATTACCAACCATTTGCAGTGCCTAACGTTTAATTTGCTATTCGGGGTCGCCAAAATGTCAGTTTGCTCAACACAATCCGAAGAGAACGCAATGCGTTTTAGTAAGCTATTCGGGGCGCCTCGTCATTTTTGTTGGGGATTTTCAACAGCTGTCAAAGTGTGTCAGAAAAAAGAGGAGTTCTGACCGCATATCCTATCAAATCTATAACGAGTTATCTAATAATTATCTATTCAGTGCGATCACATCAAATTGATCAAAATTTAAGCCATAATTAAGAAAAACTAAAACCCCCGAATCCCCAAGTAATCCGAGCCTTTGCAACATAATCGCAGATCGCACAACGCATGGTCAGGCTAGCTGTCAATTTTGGAATTCAATGTGTCAAATCGCCCACTGATTGCCTCACTGATGGATGGAGCAAAGGTGGATGAAAAAGGTTCCAATATTACGTGCGGCTTACTCACGGCAAACATCATTTTTTTATTAATTCGATCGAAAGCTATCCCAAATTATTAAGCGTAAAAAAATATCGATTTTGAATCGAGGAAATATATCTGGAAAACTCAGATTGTTGTGTAATTCGGTAAACAAAAACGGTCTGTGCAAGGTGAGGTGAATCCGCGATCTCAGGGCAATTAATTTGTTTTCAATAATTCTATCGAAACCTATCCCCAATTAAAAAGCATAAAAAAATAGCGATTTTGAATCGAGACCATGAATGTGGAAAATTAAAATTGCTACGTAATTTGTGAAATAAAAACATGATGAGGTCATTGAACTACTATTCATGAGGTGTTAAGATCGGTCACCATTTTTAAGTTTTTTTATCAGTTCGTCCCTCAAAGCAAAGGAAAAAACACGTCTCCTATTTGGTCTCGAAACGTCCGTCTAGGCCTTCCCCTCCCAACTTTACCATTCACACTCCCCACATATGTACATAGATCATATTGTTTTGATAGGATTTATTAAAGTACATACAAAAAAACACTGCATTCCGATTTAATAAAGGATATATGTTAATTTTCCAAAAGTTTAGCTTATAATTAATAAAATTCTCATCAACTCAACATATTGAAGGTCTGATTTATAGAATTAATAGTCATCATTTCCATAAAGGATAATAAATCAAATAGTTATTGAAAGGAGAGTTCAGTAGAGTAGAAACTGTGTCGGTATTATAGATCTTTAATTAGCACCATTTTTAGTGCAGTTTTTCAGCAACATGATTCTTCATGAAGGATTATTTTGTTAGCTGGTGGCGTAAGGGTGGGAATAGGGGAAGGATGGAGTCCCACGCAGGGCCATTGTGGCCCCAGTACCGTCTGTAATACTGATACATTTCTAAGTAAGAATAGCCCAGTTAGGTGGCAAATTCATTAGCTATTTTTAGTGTTTTCAAATGTTAGTTTAATGTAATAGGAGGTAACAGGAAATAACACTCAAAGAACTTTTATTAGCTATAGTAATGATTGATAATTCGCATACTTAATGTATAATGGAGAGCATGCCAAAATATTAATTTTATTTTGAAACAAGATAGTTGCATAAGGGCCGCAGGCAGACAACATAGGGAAAGCGGTGACAGTACAGATCTTGAGAACTTCACGGGTATATACAACTTTAAACTTCAAAACGTGTGATAGTAAACAGGCAAAATGGTTAATCAGATGATTCGAGTTTTAGAAAGTCAAACTATGCATTCAAGCGCAAATAAGTAAAGTATTTTCATGAATATCAAAACAAGAGATAAAGGGCAAACTATATCAAAAATCGGTTTAGCTTTTTGGAATGGCATTCTCTAAGCATGAACAAGCAGACAGAAAATGTTAATAAAAGTCTGTCAGCAGTCATTTTGTCTTGGCAAGATGTTTTAATTCAAATATTAAAAAAAAAACTAGAAAAGAAAGGCATTTAAGTGTAACATAATTGTTTGATATCATTAATTTATCATAATAAAGTTATAAAGAATAATAACACAGACAAGATAAGTAGACAGATTCAGTAGGTTAAGTATAATAAGTTTAATGTAATAGGAGGTAACAGGAAATAACTCGCAAATAAGTTTTATTAGTTATAGTAATGATTGTTAATTACATTAGTTCGCATACTAGCATGCCAAAATATTAATTTTATTTTGAAATAAGATAGTTGCATAAAGGCCGCAGGCAGACAACATTGGGAAAGCGGTGACAGTACAATCTTGAGAACTTCATGTGTATATGGTCGTAACTTTTCGCCACTCCGTCTGTGCATTTAGCATCCAGGCATGTTTCAATGATTGAATTTAAAACCCGACAATACTGTTCGAACTTCCAGACAGTTGGAGTATCTGTAAACAAAATAAATGTTCATTTTGTTTATATACAACAGACAGACGATGTACAGAAAACAAATTCAGGTTATAGTGAGATTATTACATGAAGGAAATTACAGCCTAGATAATTGTTCATGAAAATTCTTAGAGTGAATAGGCTAGCAACACATTGGTTTTACAAATTTATACAGAGGAAAGTATTGTTTGTTTGTTTACATTGAATAGACTCCGAAACTGGACCTGGTATTGATCCAGTACTGGACCAATTTGAATAATTCTTTCACCATTAGAATCCTACATTATCCCTGTTAAAACATAGGCTATATTTGATTCCACACAGACAAAGTCGTAGGCAGAAGCTAGTTATACATATTTAACTACCCTTGAAGTCTGACAAGATAATCAATGAAATAGTAACAAACAACAATGAATAGAAATGATTTAAGTGATTATATATATATTGCAAGTGCAACATTGTCAGCATACAAATTGGTTGTCATTCTTATATATGAGTATGTAAGTTCCTGGCATAAAAGTTTAGTCTATTTTAATTTAAACCTGCATGGTATTATAAGTGCTAAATTTCAACTTGGACAGAGTCATAAATATAATGAACAATCAGCGACTAGTAGTTCTTTAACTTATGTACATACCATCACACCTAAATTTCCGTAGGGGTAAACAAAAACTACTTTTGTACATGTCTGACATACTTTACCATGTTACAGAAAATATATTATATGACTATCAATAATAAAAATAAATTATTGGTTAAGGTAACTTACTTTAGGAGTTCAGTAGATTGGTCTACAGGTTTCATTTAAGTTCGGCTGTCAACCTAAGATCCGTAGTATTTTAACATAATGTGACACGGTTCAAGATGTGTGAAGGACAGTTGCATCCTTGTTATTCATGTAATAATTCCTTTGGCACATTTAGTACCTTGATTGCAATCTGGAAATAGAAACGTACAATTATTGATTAATAGGTCACAGGGACACCAGTAGTTAAATTTAGTCCTTTTCGAAACGAAATTAAGTTCCTTACCAAAAAGTATGTTTAGAAAATAAATAATAAAATAGATGAATAACCGGTACTAACCTGTAATACAACAAAGGATAGTTGTTGATTTAGTTCATGATGCCGACAATGATTCATAAAACATTTTGATTGAATATGAGATATATAATAGCATATTAATGTATACATTCTCATATTGGCTTTGTTCGAACGAAATATTTATCAATCAATAACGTACCTATACCATAATGCACGGAATGTCATAGACAGAAGATGACAGACAGATACGCTAGGATTAGCAACTTTTTTTAAATTATGACAGCTAGTCAGTTAGAAAAGCAAAGGGGTTTGTGCCCATACAGTAAAGTCGTAGGATAATTAAATGAATTTTATAATCATCAAAGGCGGTAGAAACATTTTATGACATGTTTTAGCGTTGTCTTAAATAAAATAGCGTTGACAAGTAGAGTGATCGTGCGTGACAGTTCAAACGGTTGATTGGCTAAGTAAAGTTTTTGGAAGAGGTGCAAATTATATTTTTTTTCGACAGTCGACGTCTTAATAATCGAGGAACTGCAACTCTTTTATTTTTATTTCCTATCATTAATTAGAAATATTTTTTTAAATGCTCGATATGACATTTGTGAGATTTAACGGCCGATAAGCTCTGTTGCCTAGAACTAGCTTGTAATAAAAAAAAACTACGTCAACTGTCACGTTTGACATTGTCAAAAAATAATACCGCGGTTCTGTTTATTTGCATTTGCGTGTAATCAGTGTTAGCAGTGTGTTTTTAATAATATTTCAACGACCTCAGCACAACCTCCTGCCTTTCGATATTGCCGCACTTCTCTTCGACCTTTGCACGATATTTGGACTACGATTTCAGCTACTATCGACGACTTAGGCACTTCTTCTTGGACAACGTTTTTCTGCTTTACGGCGACCCCCGCCTTGACTGTTGGACTGATTTTTTTAATACTGAGGCTTCGCTATTGATCACAAAAAGAGCGAATTTGTACGAGCGGATTCAAGAAACTTGCCACACATGGATATGTTCATGATATTGGAATATTTCTACACAAACGATAAGCACAATGTTGCTGAAATAAGAGGTGTGAAGACACTCATGTACGTACTGACGAATTTCACAAACATTCTGATGCATATAATAATCATGATTACAAATATTTAACACATACATACATAGTGTATTGTTGTACATCAAATTAAATTAAAATCATTTAAATTTGGTTACAAATAAGCCTGTGCCCAGCAGTGGGACATAAATAGGCAGATGATGATGATGAAAGATCTTGTGTTATAATGTTTTCCATTGCATTTTAGGTCATCAAGAGGTGGTTATGTTGATAACGCAGTAGGTTATGTGGAAATTAAAAGAGGGAACACTGAATGCTTTGTCAGGGCCAAAGTTGTTCCGGAGCACAAAATAAGGATGAAATATTATCTTGTGACTATTCATTTAGAAGAGGCGAATAGTAATATAATTGATGCAACATGTGATGTTTGTCCTGCATCAGCTGGTAAATACTTACACTATAGAGTAAATATTTATGCTTATTGAAGATTATATTTTCATTGATTTGTTTTACTTTCAGGTGGATGTAAACACACATTGGTGGTGTTATATTGGTTACAAAAAAAATCTACAGAACCATAGCTAGTGAGGGAACACAGCCAATATCCTCCAAGGATATTTTTCCACCCAAGAAAAGAGGAATAGAACTAGGACCAAGAGATCCGGAGAAACTCAATGCATTTTATGAAGAATGTAAAAAAAGAAAAATTGGGGACTTTGATTTTGTCATTTTTACCGGATCATGATAATGGTTTAACAAAATGGTGTACATTTGACATGATACTTGATTTTACAACTAAAACTAATAATCACAGTTTTGAAAATTTTAAAAGCAATGTGCCTGTGACCCAATTTGTGATGGTGATTTTTTTCATAATCTATCACATCAGGTATTGTTGGATAGGTCTTTCAGAAATATTTTTGTTAACAAGTGTATATTTATAAAAATAAGGACTAATTTGTACATTTTAAAATAAAACAAACAAAAATTATTGTATTTTTATTATGTCACCTTGCAAATTGACTAAAGCACATTATAACTGCTTCGTCCACATATCAACCAAAAATATGTTTTAGGAAGACCAAGATACATTTTGAAGTTTCCTTAATAATTCTTAAGATATGTGTACGTCCTGACATATTATTCCCTTCCTTTTGTCTCCTTGGTTGAGCTTGACGATGAGGGGCTCTGGGTTCATATCAAGTCGGTGTTGATGAACGACTTGCAGTTGAAGATGACAGCTTGCTTGGCATGATTTTTTCAGTAATATTAGCTGAACAGGCTACACATTTTACTGATGGTTTCACCAAAATCATATATTCAAACAAAGCCATTGTTTGAATATATGATTTGGGTCAGTCGAAAAATCACACTGGAAAAAAAGAATCAAATTAATTTTACAAACCAGTCCTTTATAATAACTACTAGCTATTATATTGTTTTACACTAACAATTTTGACAAAATTTTTACTATTTTGGGTTTTTGGTTCCTACCATAGAAAAATTGTTATCACTCAATCTGTCACTTAATTTTTCTTTTTATACAGGTACATAATTTTACCTCTGAATCTGGCACGGTCCCAGGGTAGGGGTATGTTGCAGTAACTGCTTTGAGCCAGATCTTTTGTGTTAGGCTGCTTTCATCATTCAACATTTCCTAAAAATAAGCACATAACGAAGTACATATCAGCGTCCAATTTACACTTAATTTTTTGCCTTAAGAAGACAGGAGAGGATTCACCAAAGAAAACAATAGGTGTAGCAATGAACTAAGGTGAATAAATTGTTCACATCTTTTTGTAGTTAACTGTACAATAATGGCAAGGGATAAATATCCTGTGTTTACATTCATAATAACACATTGAACATTTTAATAACCTTGTTAATTAATATAATGAAGAAAAATTACAAATTATAAAATAAGACGCCTAGCTGACACTTACAATCTCATGGTATGCTTTGGTTAATATCAAGTTTGCAGTATTTTTTAGGTGTAATTAGCCAGATTTACTTTGGTAGCAATCTTCCTCAATCTGTAAATATAATAAAAGCATTTTACTAGATTCAATAATCTTAATTTCTTACAACAACATTAACTGCAATATACTCACATTGATATGTTCCTCACAGACATATGACTATATGAGTTCCGTTTCGGACAGTTCATTTCTAGAGCTTGGCACCAAGTCGCTTGTAAAGCCTTTGTTAAGCTCAAATATTTGGAAAATCCCGTCTATACTTCTTATATGACGGTACAAAGCATTGGAGTACATCCCTGTAATACTTAATTTCCTCTGCAGTGCTTTGGGGATCGTCCAAATCCATTACACTCGTGTGGAAGTACAAAAGTCCAAGAAGCAGTGCCTAAGTCGTGGAAAGTAGCTGAAATCGTAGTCCAAAATATCGTGCAAAGGTCGAAGAGAAGTGCGGCAATATCGAAAGGCCGGAGGTTGTGCTGAGGTCGTTGAAATGTTATTAAAAACACACTGCTAACACTGATTACACGCAAACGCAAATAAACAGAACCGCGGTATTATTTTTTGACAATGTCAAACAGTTGACGTAGTTTTTTTTTTTATTACAAGCTAGTTCTAGCCAACAGAGCTTATCGGCCGTTAAATCTCACAAATGTCATATCGAGCATTTAAAAAATGATTTCTAATTAATGATAGGGAATAAAAATAAAAGAGCTGCAGTTCCTCGATTATTAAGACGTCGACTGTCGAAAAAAAATATAATTTGCACCTCGTCCAAAAACGTTACTTAGCCAATTTTAGGGGCATTACATTTTATTCGGCTGGCAATTTTAGCTCAACGTTTGCCGAACAGAGGCTTTGTGTTTTCGACGCATGAATGCCAATCCTATGCCGTACCTATGACGAAGTGCGCCGTTACAGCGCCGAATAGAGGCCCAGCACCTAGATAATCGTGCATAGTGAACACTAACGAGACTTGTTGACGACTATGGCAAATTCCCACCTCAGTTCCGGCTGCAGACATTATTAATTGCAACATCCTGTACACAAACGGAGATGCTATTATAGTAATAGTCGTTTTAAACGCCTAGTCCGAGAACCGAGTGCAGTTAAAGTTGGTTCATGAATATTGACGACGCTTAGTCGCCGCCTACGCCGCCCGATTCGCACCGCATTAAGCCCAGTACAATACTATTTTCGCTGGGGCTCGATTTGCTTAAGTTAATGGCCAGTAAGTCGTATTCTGTTTATTGGTGCAAATTCATCGATTTGGTGACTTTAATCAGGTACTTTGGTGACTGCTGTGGGTAAAAAGTTAGGTGTGATTTTCCAAGTAATTATATAATTTTAAGCTTAGTTTGAGGTTCTAAATGAAATAGAAAATGGTGTGAAGTAAAAGCAAAGGATATTTTTAATTAGTTAATAAGTAATAAGACATGTACTCCTATCATAAACATTATTTTCCATTGAAACCGTTGCGTGTTTGTACTCCACATTCCAGCTAACGAACGTGCAGAAAATGCAACTCAGATCATTTTTACGAAGGTATATTTTTAATAAGCACCTACATTTTCCGCACACGTTGAAAGTCTATAATGATGTAGCATTTACACCCTTCTGATTACCCGTGTCCACGAGCGGGCTGCTTTATGGGGTCGCATCACCTGGGACCTTGTTAACCCCTGGGATTGAGATTTCAACCCGTAAAAGCGCGAACTTTTTTTTACAGACCACAAAGTTCAAAGCATTTTAGAAGTGTATTTTTTGTGTTTCCCGTCCTCTGGTCAAGTTGAATCATTATTACATCAAGGATATATAATATTTAACTTTTTAATTTCCATCAGTTGATGTATG
Source organism: Pandemis corylana (assembly GCA_949127965.1). Lineage (NCBI taxonomy): Eukaryota > Metazoa > Arthropoda > Insecta > Lepidoptera > Tortricidae > Pandemis > Pandemis corylana. Next base: position 8,991,381 of record OX421857.1, on the reverse strand, counting down.
CAGTTTTACAGATTTAAGGAGCGACCACACCGCCGCGTATACGCAGTGACGTGTCGTAGGCGTCACGTTTTCTCAACGTTATTCAATACATTTTGTTTCGTAAACTCACTGTCAACGTCTTTTACGAACCGGTGTAGTCGCACCTTTATGATGCTTACGAAAATAATGAAAGTTAAACTGTTGGTCACTATAGTCGAGATAACGATTTAACAAGTGTCGTACTGAGTCCAGGATAGAAATTGTTAAATAAGTTTGTCTTAACATAAAATGTGTTATGTTTTTTATGACATCGTGTAACACGAGGCGATTGAAATAACTGTACATGTCAACTAGTCTCCATAATATATAAAAGAGATAAAGTGACCGGAATCTCTTAGCCCGACTACCACTTACATTAACACTCTCATCTCGAGAATGTGGCCTAGTGAATGGTGTCACATCCCATCCCCCATGCACAAAGACAATTTTTAACATCCGTACCTATCTGGTAGCTGTTACTCGCTCGGTCTTGTAAAATATTTAATAACCGCATTTCCGTACAGTGCCGCCAGCATTTTTGTCCCCTGATGATCGATATAACCTTTAAAAAATACTTCGGTCGAGATCTTTTTTAATATTTAGATTGTTTTTACGGGTTAAATGAGAATACCGATGAGGCGAGGCGAGCGGCAATTATGCTTGGAAACATGATATTTTATTTATCGAGGTTTTTATTTTAGAGTATAGAATGATCGATCGCCTTCATCAGTTAGGGGCCGATAAACATTTAACAAAACAAACAATAAATATAATTAAGTAGGCGCATGAAACATCGCTCCTTAGGGAACTCCTTTCTTAAAATGTAAATACATTCACTGCAGACAGGTATTTCCTGCTTTTTGAATATAAACTTAAGTTTAGTCGGACCTGAGAGTTTGTGCCTGTGACCGCCAGTAATTTATTTGCATTATTGTAGGCACCAGTATTTGCGTTAAGAACTGTGAAGAGGGAAGTGTTATAGAAGTCCAGAAATACACTCTAAACAGATAACTTCACTACTAACACTCTCTATCACGTTAATTGCTCTTATACACTTTGGAATGACGATGACGGCAAACTGTTTGAACACATTGTAGAGATAAATAAAAATGGCTCCCTGCGAAGTCCAAAGTTTATACATTCAGTAGTTTTGCGTGACTTGTTTAAATCGTTTCATTTTATTGCCTCAGTTAAGTCATAAAATACAAATACACTTGAGTGATTTCATGTGCCTTTTTCTTCAGAGCCGTTCTGAATACTTAATGCAAAAAGCAACAAGTATAATAATAAACTTTCAGCAGATTCAACGCAAGTAATCAGCTGAGTCAATTTATTCGCTAAATGATGACTACACAATGTAAATGTAAATCTGTTTATTCAGCAAACAAAGCTTGTTCGAACTTGCTCCTTTTGTACAAAGTACTTTTCTAGAAAGAATAATGAAGCAGTTCGGAAAAATATTCTCAAATTGTTCGATTGTTCCCAGGCAGGCATCTAAACAGAAAGTAATTCAACAGCAAGTTGCATTGTAATCAGTTGATAAATAATCGCACGTCACGAAAACAATGGAAAACGTTTTAAATTGCTCTAGTTGTGGTATTTCCAGGGTGTGTATCTACACGGCAATAACAATACATTCTCCGATGTTCCTCTCAAACTGGCGTCCTAGGACATTAAGTACCCAAGTAACAATATTTAAGTGCGGGTAGTGAACCGAGCCCCGAGCGTACTACACACTATACCCTCCTAACCGTTACCTAAAGTGCTCCGCGCCAACATTGACACCCCCCATTACTCAGCTTTTCGTTGTGCTGATTTTTAAGCCTTAATTAACTTGTTCAGATCATAAAGTATTCCAAATAGTAAGTATTCAGAGGGCTGCGAAGCGTCTTGAGTAAATTGCCAAAATGGAGAGTAGATGTTAAACGGGGGCAGCACTTTCTACGTAACCGACGCATTCAAGTAGCGGAAATAATTAACACATATTTATTATTTTTCTGTTGCTTAGTATTATTGTAACATATTACATATACTAGTACATTTTGAACTCAGAACTTCTTCCTCTTTCATTTGGTATCCCATTAAATAATGCATCAATATTTTTCGTGGACCTTTGTCTTTTATATCTCGACTTCTAAGTAGAATTTCGAAAAAAACGAAACATGACAATACATTTTAGGTTATATCTCCAGGAATACAATAAAAAAAAACATTCAGTTTGGTACAGTAGTTATTGCGTAGCGCAGTAACATGCATACAGACAGACAGAGAGACAGACAGACAAAAATTCTAATAATAGTATTTTTGCTTCTATGGCACTTATAGAGGCCCCTTAGTTTATTTTTTCTTTAATATCTCATATGTACAGACATCGACTTGTTACAATTTCATTCTACTGTGAATAGATATAAATAAATAAAAATAGATTTGTGTGTGGCTTAAGAGCCACACGATTTTAATTTGCGTTTACGTAGTACTCACCGATACAGAAAATATACACTGAAAAGACACAGCCTTTCCTTTTAGGTAAGATTTGGTCAGTTCTCGTTTCGGTTATTCCGGCTCCAGACTTTACGACAGCAAATTCATAATATTAACAGCAGCAGCTGCCTTATGCTACTCATAAAATTGACCAAACTATTGGAGTCTCGATCGATTTCAATCAGAAAATCTGATTGTGTTTGAAATCTCAACCAGCAAAATGCTGGGCATCCTGAATAAGTTCGATCCGGTATCTTAAAACAAGGAAAGTCTGTGACTGGTTTCGACAGTCATTGAATTGTATAGGGTATAGTCTTACTTAATGCTGGGGCTATATAATATTAATTAAAATATTTAAAAATACTTAGAAGCTTTAATGATCTAGTAAGAAAAATCAGTGTCCAACCTACATCGTCAAAAGCGCAAAGTTATAACCAATAACATGTATTCAAAGACTGAACTATCAAATCAACTAAATCCACTAATTTCAGGTATCTTATTGCAACATACCGACAAACAAACAAATATTTTATTTTAAATATAAGCAAGCCATATTTTTCTCGTGATGATATAATACCTATAGGAAATTCAATTAGATTAAATGAACGGCTAAGGTTTTCTTAAATCTAATAAGCAGTAATGACACAGAATAAACGAGTAAAGTTGAAGGTAAGAACGCTTAACAAAGAAGTATTATCTTCACATAAAAAGCTTTATAGGGGGTCAATTCACCGTTTCCGAATTAACTAAGCGAGAGGAGGAAATTCGCTTACAATTTGTGTTCGACAGTAAGCACAATTTGCAATCAGCAAAGCTTGTTTCCCGACTCCGCGACGTTGCTTAGTTTCGAGAATCATTAGCCGTATTATAACAATAGGTACTTGCCGTGCTTGCGGCACACTACGCGGACTCGAGTGAGGACCAAACTTTGTTCGAGTGTCCTATTTAAGAACCTCAGAAGAGCTGATTCCTTAGTAAGTAATTATTGAGGAATTTAAGCTAATTGAGTAGTCTTCCGTAAGTTATTCCGGGTATGAGGTTCGCGCTAACAGAAAATAGGTAAAACTTAAAATGTATATTGTAAGCAGAAATATTTAAATTCAAACTGAAATTGGCACTGTACGTATCTTAATCTATACCAATATTATAAAGAGGAAAGATTTGTACCTATTTTTGTATGTTTGTATGTTTGTAATGAATAGGCTCAAAAAGTACTGGGCCGATCTGGATGAAATTTGGAACATAGATAGATTATAGTCTGGAATAACACATAGGCTACTTTTTATCTCGGAAAATTGCGTGATTCCCGCGGGATAGCGATAAACGAATTCTACGCAGACGAAGTTGCGGGCAACTGCTAGTACAGTAATATACGTATACTTATCACCCTTATCTGTGATATTAATCTTACCAATCATTATGTTTTTAACTATTTGACATTATTTCCAAAATCTTGAGTATTTCAAACACTGACAAAAACTGTTTCAGCGTAACTGTTGCGTTTTAATCTGATGTTGCTAGCAAACATCGAAGTAAACAAATGAAGTCGTTAGTTATTCAAAATGTTATTCAGTATTTAGGCATTGTCTGTGTGCCAGTAACGCAAAACCACAGGAGCTGTGTAGTGCACCGCACCATGATTGCGGTAATCGCCGCACTGCATCTCCCACAGCACGGCCCGACTTAGTATCTATGCTAATGACATTAACGGAACATACGTAGCGCGGATGTACTCGTGTACAAATAATTTCTTGTAGAAGGAGTACGCTTTGTGAGTCGTATATTCTGCCCAACGAAATGCATCCTTTAATCCAGCTACTGGAATAAAATGTTAATTTCTCGCCGTTAAACTAAATCCAGTCAGATCGTGAGTAGCTCCTTTTAATCGCTATTTTTCAACATTTATATAACGGCGAAAAGAAATCCGCTCCCGGGCTTAAGTTTGAGCTAGCTTACCCGACAGCGAAAGTCTTTATAGCGAAATAATATTATACAAAATATTTGAAACTCTCTCCGAGATTGTTGAATATTCGCAAAATTCCTCTGTTATGCATATTCATAACACAGAAATTGATGATTTCATTTTATGGTAACTAGCATGCTAGTCGGAAATTACTAAATCACAAACATTCATTTGATTGTTAATTTGTAAATTGCGCGCCTCTGGCCGGCGCGTCCTGTAAGTATAGCGCGCCTGCCGGGGAAACACTGCCGTATTAATTAACCCATTCGAGTGTTAATCGTTACTAAAACCTGCTTGTAATATCTAGAAACTTTAGGCGATGCACGTACGCAAACAGCAGATACGTAGATTAGATATGTTGGCTGTTTCAATTATTGTTAAATGGGTTTACGTGTTACCTTAACTAATTGCGGGACGGTTGGAGGTACGAGGCTGTGAGACAACGCCGACACGAGAATGTGTTTAAACGTTATTGTCCCAGTAACAGGTTTCCCAAATTAATCGGATTTAACACTATACATCACGCGCCCTTCCGGCCGTCGGGGCTTCCTGCGTTTTCCGGCTGCGCGGCTGCTGTCAATCCCAACACGCCGTGAACAAGGCGCACGACACCCTAATGCTCTTTGTCACCGCAATCCTCTTTGTTCATATTCATATTTGCATAAATATTATGAATCAATTAGTATTGTTTGATCACCATAAACTACGCTGCGGATGGGCTGCGTAGTTTCGCAACTTCAGCTATCTATCTGAATTACTGCCGTGACAAATTGCTTTATGACGTATTTAACAATTGCTCGTCTAGACGTAGACTTCGCTAAAGATGAATAATGAATGAACATTTTCAAAGGGTATTATTATGATATGAAAGAATTAAACACAAAAAGTTAGTCACTATTTAAAAAGATTAAAAGAGCAGAGATAAAATGGTATAATAGATATTCATGGATGAGTACATTCTTTTGCTTATCTTCACACCCTGGTTGTTACACAATGTCATTTCTGTCGTACTTTCTTTTGTTAGTATTCCATTAAAACTTTGCGGAAACTATCTTGCGTTGAGCTAATCGCGATAGCTCGCTTCCCGACTCTTCATTACCACTCGCTCGAGTTTCTTTTACGCAGTCAGCGTCTTAAAGTCAACAATTAAATAGATGATTAAAATAAAGGTATGCCCGTTGTAAGTGAAAAAATCTCAATTTCAAAGTATATAAAAGTAAAGTAAAAGTTCTGGCTAATATACAGCTCTAAACATCGCTATACAATAGCTCGACAAAGCGAAGTTGGGGACTACTTGGACCTAATAAGCTGCGAATTTGCAAAGAGGTTCTCTTTTTGATGAAGGCAAGGAATTGTATGTAAGTACCTATGCATGCAGATGTTATATCTGTACTGCCTATTTATTTTTATGAAGAACGATTTTTAGCCAGCAAAATCTGGTTCAAATGAAATCACTTTTTAAGAACTGTACTCTAAGTTATCTATTACAACAGTGAGCTCAGCCATATCTTTCGACAGATAAAGTACAACATTGATATTTGTCTAGTACTTTTCGTACGGAAAAGAAGCCGCCCGATATGTTCAACCACTATCGACCCAACGTCAGAAGACTTTAAGCCTTTTAAATTATTAACGTGCCACATCGATATCACTGAATCTCGCCTTAACCCGGTAATAAATATATACTGAGCACGGGAATAGAATGGCGTGTAGCGCGTTCCAGCAGACAACATGCAACATTAGCTATTAGCATATGCGGCGGTTGGTTAAGTCGGTAAGAAGATGAATGTTTGTGGTGCAAAACACTACATTAGTGTTGCGAACAGATACTATTTTACTATTAATACTATATTTGCATTCTTTAATCCAGTTGTCATAGTTCATTTTTCCAAACATAATTTGACTGCTTGCCTATATTGGTATTTTTTTTTAATATAACCAGGTTAACTGGAAAATATTTATTTTAGGGGTGATTTCACGTTTATTATTATCATCCGTCTACTACTTGTATTTGATAAGACGTGATTTATGTATTTGATTAATACGCTACTTTGACATAACACTTCCCTGTTATTGAAATAAACAATAATTTATTATCAAGAAAGTTTTATTTAAACCCATAAAATTGTCGTTTAAAGTAACAACCTGAATATATTATGTACGTGTATGATGTTCTTTTCCATAAAATTGCTTTATATTTGATCAATCTCCTTGAGCCTAGCCTGTGATCTTTTTGGAAAGAGAAGCATCTGGAGTTGAGACCATAATATTTCGTGTCAATTTGTCCCGTTTTTTTTTGTTCTTCCATGCTGGTCTGGGAGCAAAGAAAAAACATAGAATATACCAGTTGCTTCTCTACCCGCGCAGATGGTAAAAGGCCATCGAGAGAATGGGCGAAAATCATAGGAATCATGTTATAGGCGATGAGGCTAGCAATCCATCACTATTTTGATTTCATTTTTCACCTATACTCTTGCTAATTGTGGCATGTAGGTATCTGTTACCTAAGGTTCTGTCTACCCCTTAAGGAATAAAGACGTGATTTGTGTGTGTTTGTGTAATTTGTCCCGTTGTTCTTCCTCTTTCGTATAGATCTACTGGTTTTTCTACACATTGTGTTATATGGACGAAATCGTTTTTAATATACTTCTAAGGACTTTCCTAGGTACTATATACTTGTTCTCTCACTCTTATCTGATTTTTCTTTGTGCCTACGTATAAATGCTCACTTGAATGCATTTATGTTGCATTCTGGCCTGAAATTGTATCATTACTGGTTTAAAAACGAGCATAACATTTCAGTTTAAAACAAACGCCAAGATTTATAAATGACCTGACAAAATCACAGTATAATCTTACTTCAGAATAACCCAGACGCGACTTATTCGTTGTCGCAATTACCTATTTGTCACGCAAACTTTTTTAGTGGCGGCCATTTTTCGCACCAATGTGTTTCCGAAGACGGGGCCTAGATCTATAACAGTACAATAAATTGCTAGTATTGGGCGGCGCCGGGTGCATGTAATGTGCGTGAGACCACAGCAAGTTTATATACAGGGTGGAGGTGAAAAACGTCCGCGCCGTAACTCGAAAGGCAATAAGCAACGCGCCGTCCCGTAAAAACCTTTGTCACCGTCACCTACTTACGTACTCGTACCTATTACGACACGCTACCATGTTCACACTGTGAATTTAATTACGCTCGTGTTTTATTTTGTTCATGTTTCAGATGACATTGTTGACAGATAGGTACTTGACGTAAGTTTTTTATTAAAAACATATTTTAATACAGGCATTTTTAGTTGATGTCACGGGCTCTTTAGTTACCTACTAATTTTCAGTGAGTAAAATGTAAAAAAATTATACATTCTATTTGCTCAAACAAAATGAATATACCTTAACCTTATTACGAGTTTTGATGCGTCCAATTTCCATTTGACTGTTACTAAAGAAATTGTGTTTTTTTTTCATTAATTCGGATCGCACAGCAAGGAAGCCCGATCCACACTTCGCCAGCTTTTATTAAGCATGTTCCGCTTTAGACTTCAACACCAAATTCGACTTTTGTACTCGCATGTACAGTTAACTTTTATTCCTTGTTTAATTTAAATCAAACGTATGTCTTTTCAGATGCGAATCAAGAAGGTAAACGTTCCTTAATGCGGAGTAAGCTGCTTGCGATGCCTCGGCATTACATGAGACAAAGCAGTAATTCCAAAGCAACCAGCCATTTTAGATTAAATTCATTAAATTACTACTAACATGGGCTTACGGAACCGACGAAGCATCGGCAATACCTGCGGTTGTTAAGTGCTGGGGTCTGTGTCTGGCTCGACCTCTTAGGTCCACAAACACCCGGTTCAACTACATATACCTAAGTTCTAGTCCGCTTATAAACTGGCACTGGTTCATTATTTTTTTATTAATTATTAATTATCGTATTTTGACTTAATACTTTTGCGTATGATATTCATAAAATAGTCCAATGACCAAACAAAACGAAAATAAATAAAAACATTTTACAATAAACTTTTCGTGCGGAAATGTTGCTAACGCGATTTAATTTGAACACAAGCTTGTTCTTTTATTATTAAGTTACTATTAAATCCATAGGCAAACTTCCATTATATAACAGGTCAGGTTAGCTGGAAGAGATCCCTTCTTAGGGATAAGTTCGCCTTTGTACTATTTCCTCTGTATTTTTTTTTTTATTTTTCTGTGCAATAAAGAGTTTACATACATACATAACTGTTTTATAACAATACTAGCTGTTGCCCGCAACTTCGTCTGCATAGAATTCGTTTATCGCTATCCCGCAGGAATGGCGCAATTTTTCGGGATAAAAAGTAGCCTATGTGTTATTTCAGACTATAATCTATCTATCTTTCAAATTTCATCCAGATCTGTCCAGCCGTTTTGGCGTGAAAGAGTAACAAACATCCATCCATCCATACTTACAAACGATATTAAAAGATATTAGTAGGATGCTGGAGATATAACTTATTGTTACATAATGATTTTTAATTTTCCAAACCAAAGTTGTTGCGGTTTCTAATATACCCAGAGCCGATCTATCTTCCGAGTTTGAAGAGAAAAGTAGCATACGTATTTATATTCTGGAACCTAATCAATCCGCTTTTCAACCTATCGCATGGATTTGTCGAGGCTGCTTCAATCTCAGAATTTCACGGTTTCCTTGGTAAATTCCTGCGTAGAAAATAAAATTGGGTGCTTTGATTCGCGATCTAATGGTTATCTGTCAGATTTGCGGCAATAAATAGTTGGTTTTATTGGGGATAGGAACATTTTAGTGAATTATCTTCATGCTTCATAGCTTAAAAAAATAAAATAAAAGTCATTTATTTCGGACAACATTTAGATCCTTATTTTGTTAGTATTACAACTTATACACTACGTTACACACTACGTTATACACTACGCTTAATATAACGTATCGTAATAACTTCTAAATCTAAATTTGTCATGACAAAGGAGCACGTAGTTGGAAATATTCTACAGCATCGAATCTCGGTATTCTTCTGATAAACTTTGTGGTGTCTTTAGCACGAATCCCTCTCGTCTTCAATGCTGCCCGGTCTTGACATTTTTAATTTGCCCCTTTTCCGCGACATCGCCAATTTGGCCAAGTCCGCCACGTCCGTCAAGTAAACAATGCCTCTTCTTGCCACTTGCTACTGTTATTTTTTTACCAAATACTCTAGCCATTCATCCTCTCCAAATGACACTGTTACTTCTATGTCAGTCATTATTTCATTGGGGTAGCTTATTTTTAGAAAGATAATGACACTGTTTGCGATACGAGACATCGGCACTTTAATATCGCAGCACTGTAGTATCAGATGTTCATAATCGAAACATTATTTAGACATCGTTATGAGCCCCAATTATCACGTAATTTGCTTTATTGTCCCTCGGCTCCTTGGCAACTGAGCAGATTAAAATATAATTAAAAGGCTTGTTGAGTGTATATAAGACGATCTAATATTCAGCTCTCATAGGCCGCTTTCCTCTGAAAGAAGTTATCAGACATGCTTACAGGCTTTTATCTCGTATTTGGTACATAATAAATTGAAACGTAACTTGGTACTTGAGTCAATCGTCTAAGCGTTCTTAGACTTGTTTATTGATTGCTGAGCATTACATTTGTATATAGGTAATTTATTTTCGGTAAAATCCACGGACTTTTGTGAAAATAGACAAATTATTTTTGTTGCTGTAACAAGGTTAGGGCGGATTGGTTTATTCATTTAAACATAATGCTGACTACAAATCAAAGATAGACAGATAGTTAGGTTTGTTTATTTTTGTCCTGAAAAAGTGCACTAGCACTTAACATGCCAGATACAAGCAGTTTACAGAAGGATTATCAAATAACTTTTAAGTAAAAAATAACAATGTATGAATACTCTGAAAGTAAATATGACAAAAGAGAACATCCGTTAACAGGTACTTGTAGTGATTTGTCCATGATAAGGTTTTAAAGGGATGTCCACACGTTTTGTCATAAACTTATTAGTAGATTTAATTTCGAACTATAAAAAAAATAAGATTTCTATGTAATTTTACAGGGATTGTGCAACATAATTAGTCACCATTGTTTATAGCGTTTTACAAAATATAACGATTGACCGGTTTACGAAAAATATTAAAATGACTGCAGCAAACTCCCTCTGTTAAACGTAAACACCGAGAGGACTGCCTAAACTGCTTTGTAACATTAATGCATCGCGCGGGCGGGCACCGTATAGTTAAAACATGAGAGAAGCCTGAATGAATAATGGTCTGTCCTTGGCTCCACTGAAATATACGTTTTAAGTCAGTTGCGGTGCCTAAACGTTTGCCAAGCTGCGCTGGCTGAACCACGTAAACGATTCGATTTGCCAATATATCACGGGAGCACACCTGAACTGTTATAACAAAAAAACCGATTGCAATTGTTTTGCGCCCGTTTTATGGCCTCTTCATTGTAACGTTGTAACTCTCATTTTGTCATGAATGAGTGTATAACGTGTGCGCGGAATAAATGAAATGCTTTCGTATTCCCACAATGCTCTTGTGTAAGGGTAGCATCAATATGTTCGTTTTGTATTTTAAGGTGTGCTTTGATTAAAAATAAATATGCAATACACCACGTAAATATTTTTTTTTGCCATGAATTTTAAAAATCAGACAATATTTGAAATGTGAATTATTTGTAAATAAACTCTCACAGCCGCGGTTTTGTGAAAGTACGTACGTACGTATTTACGTTTTTAGGCTACTATCTAAATTCTAAATCTTGAACAAAAGCGTGTCATGTCGCCAGCTGTGAAACACCGCCTGCGCATGTTATGTTATCGTTCATGAATAACAACACTCGTTTATAGAATATTCATGCTATGCACACGCTTGGCGCGCATATCTTACCATCTCAGTATGAAGCGCGTAGAGCTAGCTACGAGACCCGCTACGACGTAGCAACGTAGCACCGTAGCAAGCGTTATCCCAATTTATGTATCTTATAAATTGGTAATACCTTTGTAAAGACAGCTTGGATATGTACGCGGTATAAATTGGGCTTGGAGATAATATTAATCTATGTTATAAGCTTGTAAGTGATTAATACATTGCCGTTGAAACCACAAAAACGTGTTGTAGGCCAAATTGTAGAAGTGTAAGTGTTTCCGGAGCGGTACCGCCTGGCACGGGCACAAAATAAAAACGCCTACTAAGTTAAATAAAAGAACTGTTTGAAATCAAGGCCGTGGCCTCTATTCTACATATAATAATCGTGAATAGCAGCTAAACATAATATTAAACATTCAGTTTTCTATCTTCCAATAACTGCTTATTTATTAATAATGTTTATATCCTAATATCTTACTTACACACGAACTAGATCTAGGTTTAAAGTATAAGAAAACCCAGCCTGGTTTCGACGAAATGTTAGCAGACTGGAATAATTTATTAATATTGAATGAATAATGTTATCAATATGAATTTTGTGGCTACCGAATACCTGATGCTGGGTACACGAACACAGGCATCTAAAAAACGTTTTATAATTAATCAAATCACATCACACTAATATTATAACGGCGAAAGTTTGTGAGTGTGTGTGTATGTTTGTTACTTCTTCACGCGCAAACGGCTGGACGGATTTGGATACAATTTTAAACGGAGGTAGCTGGTAACCTAGATTAACACATAGGCTACTTTATATCCCGGAAAATTGCGTAGTTCCCGCGGGATAGTGTTATGTCACATGTCAAAAAGTCTAAAAACAATACCGTTTCAGAAATAAAACGCTTTATGTCTAGAGAAAATCAATAAACTTACAAAATATAAGTATGTAACCTACACGATGTTCAACACCATACTATTGTTTTTGCCAGCTAGTAACAAACGTGATGACTTTTTAAAAACGCCTTGTTCTGTGATGAAAATAAAACATTCTAAAATATCGGCGACACTCATAACAATCGGTTTTAATAGTCACAGATATTTTCGAATACTGTTCTCAAATTGCAACTGCAAGCCTGTGTGAGTTGATATTGCGAAAATAGCTCTGCGATATCGACTCTGACGCCACTCGAGCCATTTTCGTACAAATGTTTGCCCACGTTTAGATTGTCTTCTTTTTTTTTCTAACATTCACTTAATTGATTCTCAAGACTGTCAGACTGTTTTGTGATAGGATGTAGGATATATATTTGAAAGCACACTAGAAAATATAATTCAATACATACATACACAAATCACGTCTTTATTCCTTACGGGGTAGACAGAGCCTATGCAAGACCTACAGGCCACGTTTAGCAAGATTGTGAGCGTATAGGTGGAAAATGGAATCAAAATAGTGATGGGTTGCTAGCCGCATCGTCTATAACATGATTCCTATGATTTTCGCCCATTCCCTCGATGGGCTTTTACCATCTGCGCGGGAAGAGAAGCAACTGGTACATTCTATGTTTTTTCTTTGCTCCCAGACCAGCATGGAACCAACCACCACCACAGATTTTACCACTTTTTAATACCATTCAAAAATGGCAAAATCTGTGTATTGCTATAAAACTACAGCTTAAATTGAAATTTCGGCTATTGACGTAACTCTGAAAATGTTTTTTTACTCGTTTACTGTTTATAACATGTAGCATAATACATAAAATGTCCTAGATCATAATAACGAAACGATTGACGCCGCAATCACCAAAGCATGCCATTTGCTTTGCGCAAATTTAAGCCAAAACTAGCAGACAGTGCACTAAAGCAAGCATACTTTGTCTATTTCCATTCGTTGCTTTCTTATGACACCATACCATGGGGAAACTCCACAGACTTCGGTTGCATTATGGTTCTCCAAAAACGGGCTGTGCGGATTTTTGCTGGCACTAAACAAACACAATCATGCAAAAATCATTTCACAGAACTAGGTATCATGACTCTGTTTTCAGTATATTTGTTCCGAGTTATTATGTATACGCGAATAAACATTTCCAAATTTAGTTGAATGGGCGTAGAGGGCAAAATCACTCGCAGCCCTGGTCGCCTACGAGCGGTACCACACCGAATGGCGCTGCCAGAGAAAAACCCTCGCGTGATCGGTTCCAAATACTATGAACACCTACCCTCTGATCTTAACCCGTCAAGCGTCCAAGCGACTACAGTAGTATTTAAATTTTTCGGGCGGGAAATGTCCTAGGGACTGCATTATGCAGTCTCTAAAAAAAGTCCCGAAAAAGTTAGGGACTACTGTAGTCGCTTGGACGCTTGACGGGTTAAACGTGAACAAAACGACGAAACGTTCAGTGGCCGCCTTAAAGCCTTTTTGTTAGATAATGCGTTTTACACTATATTAATGAATTCCTAAGCATGACATTCTAATTTTAATTCTAGTTTTTGTTTATATTTTAATTTTTATAACTTCTTAAAGATTATTCCTAGTTGACATTTCTCGAATTTATTATTTATAAAATTTGATATTGAATTGTTATACTTCTGACGATCCCTAGTGGAGAACAAACTAATAATGCAATTTGTTACTTTAGTTGTTACGTAACTTTTTTTTGCGTAATTTTATAGTGTTTGCTTATGTACTTGATTTTGTGACATTTGACATTCTATTTTTATAGTAGGTATTGGTATTTCTTTACTTTTGTAGTATTCTTTTTTTAATTATTATTTTTCTGACGACTTCGATATGAATTATCTTCGCTTGACATTTTATGTAAGCCAATGTATTTTTTATATTGTACGAATAATAAACTAAACTAAACATGTAATAATACAATTAACAATACCTATTAACTAAAGTAATAAATAAAATGCCAAAATTCTCAAAGCGACTGCTGGTTTCCCTCAAACACCTGCCTGCATGACTGTTGATAGCGGGGAATATAAGCTGAAGCTTACTAAAGTAGACGGGACATAACATACTCGTAACGTAAGCTAACATTCTTTTAATTTTCATATTTTATTTCACTATCTTGCTGCAGGCTCGCATGGGGCGCATAAGGAGACGGAAGCGATACATACGCCCTCGGTACCGCCCTGCTTTCAGATCTGACTTGAAACGTGAGAGCTGATGTTGGGGACGGCAGGCGTAAGATTGCTTTCAAAATCCGTAAAAGTTCAACGGTTACTAACTACTTGACATGAATTGCATGTCTCATATCTATAGATGTTTGCTTATTTAGATTATTTAGTACCTACCTTAGATCTGATATAGTAGAGTCTCATTGCCGGGAAGATGTCTTCTTTTTCTCTTTCTAAGCATTTCTACCTTTTGCAAGATTTCCCCAACCTTAGCTTACAAAGTCTAAATAGTCCCATTGTTTTTTGGTCTGCGTAAAATGCATCTACATATGTTGTAAATACTTTAATGCTAGTGCGGCTCAAAACTAACACCATTTATATTAAATAAATAAGTCCCAAATTAATGCATACATTCCGAGTAAAAGCAAATTTAGTTCAACGAAGCATTCAGAACTGATGTTAATCAGCAAGTGAAAGTATTATTTTGGACCAAACGTAGGTTGTTTTAAGAGCTAATGAAAATTTCGTTTGGCGGGCACAGTATTGTGGTCAGGAAATTGAAAGGGCGGTCGGAAAACTTGATTTACAGCAAAGTGCCTGAGAAAAGGGATGTTTTATTATGAAAATTATCTTCGGGGCTGCGAGGGTTTGGTCGTAGTGGCCGCTCGTATGTTATGATAATAATTTAGGAACAAGTAAGTGGGCATGTAACAAATATTGTGGCATCGATTACTATTACACTCCAATTTTATAACATAATTTGGATTAATTTGCTTTGATAACATTATTTCAGCGAGTTATTTGATTTCTACACAGATTTGGAAATAAATAGTTCGGTAATCAAAGTTAAAACGGAATTAATATTTACTACATTGAACAATTAACCAACTGACCCACGAATTAATTATGGCTAAACCTTTATTGATTATCCACGATGCGCAACGATACTCACAGTACCAAATCATAGAAACTATTACCCCCATTGAAACGATGACCCAATTTAGATGTTCAATATAAATAATATTTAATTACTTGATGAGATGCGCCATGAGTTAAATATTATTACTTATTTACATAATAATTCCATAAGACGAAAACTTCAAAACTCTCGCAAGCATTTGGCAAGTTCAAACACCGAACTTAATTGATACAGCTTCCCTTGGTCTAGTTTTATTTAATATTTTTCACCTCAGCACCTCAAACGGGTGGGTTTTGCTTATTCCAGAGAGCGAGCAAAACTAGATTTTGCTTCGAGCGTGAGATAAAGTAACTTTTTAATTCTTTTTATATTCCGATGTCAGTGTTGCGTCTATTTACAAAATTCGAAAGGTTTGAATTTCCTTTCAATCTGTCACTCAAAGTGGGTATGCCCGAAAAAAAAAACATTAAAATGTTCGGATACGTACAAATTCAGCAATAAAATTTCAATTCTTAAAGTTACAAATGTGTTTTTTTTTTAATAATCGAATGATATTA
The DNA here is from genome assembly GCA_949127965.1 of Pandemis corylana. NCBI lineage: Eukaryota > Metazoa > Arthropoda > Insecta > Lepidoptera > Tortricidae > Pandemis > Pandemis corylana. The sequence goes on along the minus strand of OX421857.1, from coordinate 8,975,408 downwards.
TTATTATGAAATAAAGAAAATGCAGATTTTGAATTGTACCTAAATAAGAATTTTCAAATTTGAATAATCCTTAATTAATGCTGTAACAGAATTCTGAGTAATTTTAGGACGTATCATTAAAAAGTTGCGGGTATTTTTTTCTAATGCGACCTTTGTGCGTCCCGGAATTAAGTTTGGAATGCCAATAAATTCAAAATTCAGTTCCTGCATATTTAATTTATTACGTATTTTTTTTAATTGTTGGTTTTCAAAATAAATAGTACCTACGTACTTTTAGTATATAATGAATTTTGTAAAACAAGCAATCTGATTAAATTTGCCCTGTTGTATTTTTTCACTTAAGATACAATGTTCTCGCTACTGAGATGAAAAATTTGACACACGAAACCAAAGTTTTTTGAATCTCGTGTCTTTGTATCCCTTGCTGCACTCAGGATTCTAATCTAGAATCACTTGCTACGCTCGTGATTCAATTCTAGAATCCTTCGCTTGCTCGGGATTCAAAATCAACACTCACACCAAAAATCAACTTTGCTCTATTGTTGCACAAATAACTATTGACTTCACTCACGCAGATTTCACTGTCGTTTGACTGATGTTGTTTTTACGTTTACGTCTCCTCACATTGAACCATCTCGGGACATTCACAAATGTTTAAAAATAATATAACTCAGCAACATATTTAACCACAATTTTCAATTATATACAGGTGCATAGATAGGTTTCACACGAATTGCAATCGCGCCTCTCCATCTCTGTGTGTGCAATCAAGAAACGAAATCTTTAGAAATTTATAAATGTATGCAAATCAGTGAAGCGGCGGTGCTTTCGAAATTTCAACGGTGCGTGAAAATATCAGCGCTAACTATAAAGTTCTGTTGTTGGAGTACTTCAAGCGTACCTACAACAAACAACGATGTTGAGCCATACTTGATACCATAATTTATTATAGTAATTAGTGACAAAATATATTGTGGTTTAATAGCTAAGGATGGCAATCAAATACTATCGAAAACTCATCAAAATCAGTTACCTTATGGAAACAATTATTGTGTGAGTGTGACCTAAATTTGTATAAATTTGTTTGTTTGACTTTTGAGACAATTAAAAAAAATAAAAAATGCCTGGGCTCTGTCTACCCCGTAAGGGATAAAGACGTGATTTATGTATGTATAATAAAAATTACAAATGTTTTAACGTAATCTCATACAATAGGTGTAAATGATATAATAATTACCATTTTCTTAATACGCTCCTTTTAAAAATCACTAATATCAGGTAGTACTTTTCTACATCGCTCGGTCACCCAGAATTGAAAGCGGTGAATCCATTGGCATAGATTAGTCCGTCAATATTATCATAATACAAGTATTATGTCAATATAGGATCGTGGATTTCAAAATAATCGGATTCGCCGCGATATGCATGGATCACACGGTAATATTGACCGTCTAATCCATGCCCTTTATGTATATTTTTTGTCTGTCCTGGGATATTTAGCCTGCCTAAAAGAATAGCTCCTAGACACAGTTATTTATTCAATGTGGTTAGTATCGTTAATGTTACAAATTACTGAAATACACAATTGTTGAAGCAAGGTTAAGAGTAAATTGTCAAAACTTAACAGCGTCAGCTTTTGAGATAATGTTATTCAAACAACTAAATCCCACACTATTAAACTACGTTAGGCATTCGTCAAAACGGATCACAATTAATCACGTCAAGATGTTTACCCTCATCCTGCGTCTCTTCGAGAATTATCCGAGTCGAGATAAAGAGCACTCGTGCCATTCCCCCATTTTAATGGAAGCCGTTTGAAAATCGTCTGAACTTAATAGGGTTGGAATAGACTAAACACTTTGCTACTCAAACTAATCAATTTATAATCGATCAATGCAAATTAGGAGGCCCCTGATCGTCCGCGTCGGTGAGTGCCTCCTAACCTCTTCAGCTCGACGCGGCGGCGTCTCGCAGCGCGCTGCTTTATTTCCAAGTTAATCTTGAACTAGATTATACAGAATGAAATTAGGATTAAGTCCCAGTCTCGCAACTCCAGCTAACCTTGTTTCTCACAGTTAATACAGCTACCTAGTTCTATAAATATTTAAAAGTTACCTCGCAATTGCAAACATCACTTTTCAATTTATTAAACATTTACAGCTAAATGTTTATGTGTGCGCCGCGCATGAACCATCGAAAACATCAACGGACGTAAAAACGCGGGTAGACTACATTTTTTATTTAACTCCTGAAAGGAATGGGATGTAAAAGAGTGCCAGCCATCCGAATCCGAAGCGCTGCAACGTCTCCATTGACACTCACAGTATTTTTAAATTCGGACACAGCCACCAATGACTGAGCTTACTGGGAGTCGTTAGTAATAGCCGGATTTGGTGTTTGGATTTCTGAGCTTTTATAAGTATTTAGTCCGATGAAATACCTACGTTTTATTGGGGTGAGTAAATACGACATGCTTTATGAACGCGTCCATTTAGCGTTAGTGACGTAAAGTAAATTCGTTTCCGAGCAAAAATAGCGTTCAATTATTTTGCAAGCAAAATGTGCAGCGTACCCCACCTCAACCAGATATTGCAGATCCAAGCTGTTTCTGACGGGTATTGTGCTGTGGTGAACTCTGTAAATTGCTTTTCATGTCGAAAAATATTTTAATCTGATTGGTGGTCTGTAAACAATTAAGTGTGGCTTCTACATAATCCAACGTTCTAAGTACCTACTTCATTCGGTTATAGGTCACGATAACATCCAGTGTAGGTAGTATTCCTGCTCGTAAATTACTAATTTATTCAATTCAAATACGAATCAGAAGTATTATTAATTTTATTGTACATTCCTTTTTATTGAAAGCAAAGCGGCGTCATAAAAATAATAACATAACTGTAAGAAGTCATTACGTTTTTATCGCGAAAATGAATTAATTGCAGAGCGGCGATGAATTTTAACTTCCAGTTGGGTGTTCTTTGCGATTTCGTATTCAAACTGAGTAACTCACTGCGGTTAAGAATTGATTTACGTAACCTATTATGTTTAGGTATTATTACTGTTCTATGTTAATGTGCTACCATTTGAACATAACAAAATACAACCAAATTGAGTACCTCCTTCCTTTTTTGAAGTTGGTTAAAAATAGGGTGCCCTGAAAAGTAAAACAAAATTGCAAAGCTTTATGTGGCAACAAGTTAATAATTTGCTCCGAAAAATCTTTGAAAAAGTTTAAGTCCAAAGTGGTGACAGTATAGACCAATGCAATGGTAAGTAAATATAAGGAGTTGACGGCGAGGGCTGCAACTCCAACAAGACGCTGCTCATTTAAAGAGTTGTGTAACTCGCTGCAGAAGTTTATCTTGGAGCGCAGCACAAGGCGGCGCGCGCTGCGAGCCTCAACGCTTAAACTTTATAGTTTAGTTGAGAACCCGCGTTTAATTTCGACAGAATGTCAATTGCCGCTTGCAATATACTTCAAAAAAATGAATATGCATTCCACAAGTCTTAACGCAACGTACTGTTGCCTTTGTGATAATTACAGGCGGGTAATGAATTCGAAGGGGGGGTGAAGAATAAATATTTGCAGCCAGCTTGTACCGCTCCTGTTAAGCAACCGGTTGTGGTCAAGATAAGGCACAGAGTGTTGGTTTTTAGGATCAGGTTTTAAATTGCCGAGACTAATTGTTGCTTTAGCGGCATTTCGCGTGGAAAAAGATAAAGAAAATAAACAAAGGTCTTGTTATTTTCCAGTGAAAGCCTTTCGTGACGAGGGTCGCTCGGTGTTGTTCAGCATTGAAATAAAATGAGAGATAAAACTAAATTAAATGCTAATTGGGAGATTCAGCACCATTCCGCGACCGGATCGGATCCCACCGTTCGCTGGCGCAGCGGTTTTCCACTGATTAATAAGTTGCAGTGTTGCGTAAGCAATACGCCGAATAATACCTACCAATATTTATTGAAAACGTGATTTACGAGCTCATTGAAACGAAGTTAATTACGACACTACTGTCATACGGATGCTATTAAATAGTTCAATATTAGTAAAGCCGTAAATAGGTGAGTACTGATATAGCTGCTGGGCAAATACGACGCTGAGCCTTTCCGTTCGTGTAATAACGGGTAGCTGAGAGGAGTTTTTCCCGTTTATTGGGCCGTTAGGATATAATTTCATCTCGTGTTTATGACGTCATAAAAAGTTTGCAGCGCTGATACAACCACTGTCAATTACCGGCCCCCTCGTCTCCCTTGAGACTTTTTCATTTTGACATTTTACCTTCTCACTTAATGATATTTTAATATGAGTTATCGATTGATTTGATTGTTTACTTTGTTATTGACGAAACTAACAAATAGACGACTCGATTGGATTGAAATATTTGAACGCAATGCAAACAATGTTCTAACTGGACTTTATTATATATTTTTTCAAACAGAACAGGAATATGTAAATATTCCGGTTTTCAAATTTTTTGCATTCTTTTTATGCTATCGTAGTAAAATTCAGTTTTATGCGTTATATGACTTTATCCCCCCTGGAGAGTGCCTGTGTCCCGCAGACAATTCACCTGATCCGAAGCGTGATTGATGACCAAATAACACCTTCTCATTATTATAGCTCGTCGTTACACGTCATAACACGTCTTTTGTAAAACGTATTCTATTATTAGGAAACGCTGCTATTTAAGTATGGGTTAAGGAACCCTGAGGTATTGTTATTTGATGTAAAGTAAAATTAAATTTGAAAAATCAAGTACCTAACCAAGGACGTAGTTATTTTACAGTTCTTTTAATACCTATTCTTCCATATCGTATCCCTCATTTTTGATACAAACATTATACACATAAAAAGGAATGTCTGAAGAACCCCAAACTAGGCTGAGCCTGATTCTGGAGTGCATTGTGCGAAACAAACAGGTAAAAGAAAATATAACATGCATTTAACAGAACAAAAAGTATTACAGAAAGGCTCAACAAGGACAACTCAAAAGGAAAGGTATTATTGGTTTATGAAGTTTAATTGCAGTTTTGTGAGTTCAAAAAGACAAAGCAATGATAGGCAATAAATAGTTAAAGATGATAATAAACATGAATTATTTAACATTTCATTTAAAATTTAACATAGTTTTTAACTTTTAAGAGGAGATAATATCATTTTAATCTTAAACAAAAAATAATATACGATTTAATACTTGTGATACTGCTTCCACGCTGTGTAAGGAAAAAACATAGAATGTACCAGTTGCTTCTCTTCCCGCGCAGATGGTAAAAGCCCATCAAGGGAATGAGCATAGGAATCATGACTTTTATAGGCGATGCGGCTAGCAACCCATCACTATTTTGATTCTCCTTTCCACCTATACGCCCACAATCATGCTAAACGTAGCCTTTAGGTATTGTTACCT